>JANZLQ010000029.1:35267274-35284811 GCA_026212715.1 Elanus axillaris | reverse complement strand
TCTTAAAATGTTATCACAGAGGCGTTACCACTATCGCTGATTGGCTCAGCCTTGGCTGGTGGCAGGTCCATCTTAGAACCGGCTGGTATTGGCTCTATCGGACAAAGGGGAAACTTCCAGCAGCTTCTCACAGAAGCCACGCCTGTAACCCCCCCACTACCAAAACCTTGCCACAGAAACCCAATACACTCATTTGTCTCCATTCTCATTTACTTCTTGGTTTTATGGTCTGTAAAAATAGTGTTTATAGGTTTTATTTTTTTATTTGCTTAACATCAACACTTACACAAAGAAAAAATAGAAATGAAAAGGTGGTTAGAGAGGAACATTATCCAAGTCTGGTAAAAAATAAGTCTCTACTGAGGTAATAAAATAATAAAAGCTAACCATACTTCAAACTATTAGTAAACTTTAAATTTAACTTGCTTTTATTGCCATAGGAAATCTGAAGGAGGGAAACCAGTTGTGGATGCAATCTTAAAGCCTCCATACTGAGGAAAATTCCCCAAAACTGCAACTATGCAAGTATTCCTGTCTGAAAAATGTAGTTTTATATTTCACCATGAATATCACTACATATTTCTCTTATAAAAATAGAAAATTAATACATAATTAGAATGAAAGTGAAACAGTAGTTATGTATCATTAGGGCCCTGAGGACATCAGCAGGCTTTACTGGCTCTGACCAGCCCCATGTAGGAGCCGCATCTACCTCCTCTGCATGACCCAAGAAGTCTCATTTCAGCTCAACCCATGGCTGTCAGTCTACCCTGGTGACATCGTGGGAGTGGCAGTCTCCAGCCTTACCCCTGTCCTGCCTCCTGGATGTACCCCTCAGACCTATGCTGTAGGGTGTATTTGATTATAGTCAGGGAGGTACAACTTGAACACTAAAGAACTGATCTTTGGAAACATGACCCTAAGAAGGGTATTCAGATGGTATGATGTCTAGAAAAATTAAAGGAAAAAATACAGTTCATATCCAGTATCCTATTATATGTTTCCATTATCTTATCTGCAGCTGTTCTTGAAATATTGAAAGAGTACATTATGTTTTTTGATAATACTCAAGTCACCACTTGTCATATTGTAAAACTGACTAGCTTTAGGACCACATTCTTAACAGCCTTGCGTATCCAAAATTGGAAAGCTGTATTTTAGACAAAAAATAAAATTTTAGAAAAATAAGTGTGGGCTTATTTTTATTCTTTTACTTGTTCAAAAGGGAAGGTCTGCAAACTATTTTCTGTTGAAAGTTCACATTTGTGATGTCTGATTTCTGATAGAGTTACAGTTTAAAGAAAGAGGAAACACTTGAATTTAGAATGGCTTTCTGAAAGTAAAACAAAACCACCAACAACAAAAGCTTTAAGTATTGGAGACACTAAGTATTGGACCACAGGGAAGAGAAGATTATGTGTTCATACTGCTGTCGGATTGGGAGGTAGCTAATCACCAGAGAGCCACTCTCTCACTCCACTCCCCACACCACCCCCAACATGATGGGGAAGAGTATCAGAAGGGTAGAAGTGTGAAAACTTGTGGGTTGAAATAAAGAGTTTAACAGGTAAAGCAAAAGTTGCATGTGCAAGCAAAGCAAATCAAGGAATTAATTCACTGCTTCCCATCAGCTGGCAGATGTTTAGTCATTTCCAGGAATGCAGGGCCTCATCGGGTGTAATGGTTTCTTGGGAAACACCATAGCTCTGAAAGTCCCCTCTCCCTTCCTTCTTCATACCAAGAACTAGACTGGACTACATAGAAAGAACACAAATGTTTCTTTCATTTCAGTTCACAAAGCTTTAATTATAATGCAATCATGCCTGATTTATATTTAATCAGCTGGATTTAATTCTTTCAATCAGGACTCAGTGAGGACTGGAGGTTTTAAATAAGCTTATGCTTCTTAAATAAAACTAAAAAATATTAGATAATGGTGGTTGGTAAGAATACCAAGTTTTAACATATATTTCAGTCATGCACAGAAATATTAATTACTCATCATAATAGATGAGATTTAAGGCAAGTTTGACACATTTAGGCATCTAAATGTCTATTTCAGATATGAGTTACTATCCTAAAAATGTTAGAAATTATACTTGTGATCTTCTGACTGTTAGAAGGTAAAAGATGTCGTAGAAGAGATTTTATGAAAAGTGGGTGTGCTGTTTCATATCTTATCAATAGTGACTGATGAATCACAAGACAAAGGAGAGTGGAAGTAACCAGTTATAGAAATAAGCATGGTACGAGATGCAAGTGTGCTCACTGGGGAAAGTTTGTTCTTTCCTCCTGGAGAAATTGTTGAATCTGTAGTTGCAAGAGAGAGGAAACAATCAACCCTTACCTTCCTGCAACAGATGAAATGTTGGTAAGAGATGTCAGAAGCTACCATCAAATGAACAGAGCTAGGTGGATATATATTAGGCATTGTCACTGCACTAAGAACAGTTGATCTAGCATAATAACAACACAAGCAGATGAGTGAAATAAAGACAGGTTTGAGAAAACATGAATGAGGTAACAGTAATTCAATGGGAACTGTGCTTTGGCATGCATCTGGATAGGTGTAAACTTTAAGAAATATCCCAGGAAAAGGTAGTTCATGATCTCCTGAAGGTGTAGTCCAGGTGTGAACACTAAGATTCTCATTTGAAAAGTAAGCCAAAAGCCAATAAAGGGGAAAAAAAAAAAGTTCTGAAAGGCTAGGAAAGTTAATCCTGAAACTGGAGTAATCTTCTTTATTGTTTTTGAAGTAATTATTTTTCCATCATAATATCTAGAAGTATAAATCATGAAATTGCAAAAATTAGTCTGCTTTTATTTATTTTTGATGAGAAGGAACTCACAAAATGAGCAGATTTGTGTTGGAGAATTGTCCCTTGAAAACTTTTGAAAGAATGGGCTTTGTTTAAAATCTGTGGAAATTTGAGGTGGGGCAGGAGACTAGATAGCTAGAAATTTTTCACTTTTAATTGATTGTGTTGAAAAAAACTATACTTCTGTTTTTCTCATATATACTCAGAGGCAGATATATGACATATATTAGCAAGTAAATAAAAATTATGTAAACTTAATAGCCCAAAGAATGTAATTATTCTTTTTAAGTGTATTCTGAAATAGATGATACAGGAGAGAAGATAATACCTTAAGATTTAGACAGACTACTGTCTAGAAGATTACTGCTTCTCTTTAAAGCTATTAAAGCTTTAGTAAATTGAGTGCCAAAAAAATAGAACAACATAGAAGACAATCAGCCTTCAGAAAATAAGTAAACCAGCTGCTAATTCAGGAAAGTAAATGGGAGTTAATGGAATTATGGCAAAAGATTTATGTCCCTGATATGAACATAGCATGATCTTAAAAGCAAATCCTGGGATAACAGGGGTGAAAATGCTTAATCCTTACGCTTCCCTTCTAAAGAATTTCAAAATTCTACTTGCTTTTGTGGTGTCTCAGGTGAATCACTAAAGAAGAAAGTTCAACTGATATTCAGTCTTCTAAAAGATAGTAAGGAATGGTAAAGAACATTTATTTTGAGCATGATCTCTCTTTTGGCTCGGTAGTGTTCATTCAGAGATGTTCCCTTTTTAACCAGTGAAAAGATGGTATCAGCGGGACAGGCTCCAGATAGCCTGTGAGTTTCCAATCTGTTAGTCCACTACAGCTGGTGTAGGGGCACTCAGTCTGATGTACAGAAACCAGTGCAAAATAACAGAAGGAAGCACAAATGCCTCAGTGTTTTCTTTTAGACTGTATAGGAACCCTGCCAAATAACCTACATGGTACACAAGCCTACACAAGCTGCAACACTGTTCTACTCAAAAACCACAGCAAAATCAGGTAGTTGAAAGGAGGAATGAAACTGAAACTTAAGCTAATGTTCATCAGGGGCAAGTCTATTTTTACAACCTCTTGTCAGCTTTCTTCTTCCTTCTCATTTTTTAATTAGACATGTATCATGAAGAATAATACTTGTAAAGTTCCATGGTGCCAGAAAAGATGAAGTAAAAATGATACAGATAAACATTGTCAGACTGTGTAAACAGCTAATATTCTCAGAATATATCTTCTGAAGAAGTAGTCAAGGAAGAGACAGCAGTTTGTACTCTCTTTGTATCTGACTTGTAGACTTTAGGAGCAATAGAGAAGTCAGGGAAACAATGAAGAGAGGACCTATGTTTTGCAGAAACTCTTTATGATTCAAGTTTTTAAAAAATGAATCCTAAAGAGACTTGACTATTTACAAGAATGGTAGTTTAAGTAACAAATATCTTTGATAACAACACATACAGTACCACCTACCAAGAACCCAACAAGAAATCAGTACTCTTACTGCATTCTAAAATATTATTTTGTACCTACCCTAACTATAGTTTTTCCTTGTTGAATGTTTCACGTTATTCTTTGATCCTGATGTCATAAAATTCCTGAAGTTAAGAATGGACAGCTTGTTTCTTTGATGTCTTTATCCACCTATAGAGTCACAAGCTAACATTTCAAATAACCAACAACCTGTACTTTCCAATCTAATCCATAAAGTCAGAATCCTGTGTCTGTGTGACTCAGCAGAGAGATCAGCGTTTCATTTCATTGAAGATGCTGATATTATTTATTCAATTGATTGATCTGTCCTTGTGCAATGAAAGTAATAAAAATGTCCTGCTATGTCATTGTAGCTATTCGAGTTTTAATTTTGAGAGTGAAGAGTAATGAGATAGCTCAATTCTATGTACTGCTCAACACACTCTGGAAACTACATACAATTTACAGGGCTAAGGAGCAGATACAGAATCAAAACAAGAAAGAAAAAAAACAGAAGTATTTGTATTATTGTTGAGGTATCTTGTCATCTGAATTTTTGAGGTCATTTTGCGGTTCTTATTACTCACAAGTTTTATATCCCCATCAAGTACATACTTCATATTTTAATATATTTTTGTATCTGTATTTTATAGTATGTTTGAACTATGTTAATTTGCAAAGACATAGGCTGTTAATTTCACCTAGCCTATTTGGAATAAGTCAATTTTAATTTGTATAAAACAGATCTTTGTTAATGAGATTATCCTCTACATGTCTTTTGGTTTCCCTATGGTCCTATAGTGCCTGACAATGATATTTTTTTGCAATTATGACTTAATTAAATGTTCCCTGAAGAGCTGCTATATATAGCAAAGTCATTTAAGCAATTGTCAGCCACTTAAAATCAACATTTTAAATAGTATCATTTCCACCATTCTCATCAAAGTCTTGAGAGAAGGCTTTGATTTAGTATGGATTATAATGTGGGATGGAAAACTAAACTTCATGGTTGTTTTCACAATCTCCAGAACTGTCATTTATAAAATATATCTGAAGGTTACTGGTATAAGGAAATACATGCATAAGGAAAGTTTTTCTTACTGCTATTTTTGTATTCTGCCTCACATTCTTATAGGATAGGAACTACCATAACTGCTTGAGAATCATACTGTACCTATTGAAAATGTTCTTAACTGAAAATTGTCACAATTTCTTTTCACTGAAAATACATTTTTGAGGGTGGATGAGAAGGTAGAGAAGAATGAGTATGAAGCATCAGTCTAATCTAAGAGAGTATGAATCTGAAAGTGAAAAAACACACAAAGTTCTGAAAATAAATTAATACAACATGTCATAGCACTAATTCATTTTCTTACTAAAATATGTTGTAGTTAATGTTAAGGAGTAGTCCCAAGTGATGACTAATCTTTGCTTTTTCTTTTTTTCCAGTAACTATTGTTGTCATTTTGCCTCATTTCTCCCTATCTTGCCACCCATTTTATAATGTTGACTTCCTCATCCTGATGTATTTTCTTTTCACAAAATAGCCAAAAGTAGTTTGCAATACTAAAATGCAGAATACTGTATACATTTCTCTTTAGTGTATAAATACAAATAAAATCCTTTAAAAAGTCAATGGAACAAAAACTTAACACACACATAGGAAAAAGGGAATTTACTAACATAAAATAAATTATGGGCATGTTTTTATATTACACTAGAGCTTTCTGCTAAGGAAAATTCTGTTTTAATCTAATATAAACCTTTGACATTTTTTCCATTGTTAATTTTTGCCCTCATTTCAAATTAGTGGTCCTCCAAGTTTAGTTTTGTTAACAGTTTGTAGCTTTCAGAGACATTGAACTAGAAGGACTACTAAAAGTAAAGGAAGTTCTGAAGAAGACAAAAGAACCTCTTTGAGGCTGAAGTCCAGAAATCTTGCCTAATTGTCTGATTCCTTCTTAATGCACTTGTGTTGCAGAGCTGGCATATTCCCTGATGCATAACAGTTTGTACTCCTTTGCAAACTCTTGGATTTGGTTTTGCTGAACCCTTGGTACAATATTGCCTGACAATGATGACTTGCAGAGATTAATTGCTTGAATAACACATATTTTTCTATCTATCTGCTTCAAATTTCCTACCTTCTGATGTGATTGAACAAACACAAGTTCTTGTATTATGACACATTTTGAAAAAAGGTACTCCATCTTTTTCATCTACACCATTCAATAAACTGTATACTGATGCCTGTTTTCTTTTATTTATCTGCTACTACAGCCTTTCCAGGATCACTGCAATCTTTCACTATCAATTCAAACAGAAAATCCCAACACTGCAGTCACTGGTATTTTGTATATGTTCTCCTTATTTAGAGCAAGCAAAAAATGGAACTCAATTCACACATTAACTAAAAAGGTGCAGAAAACAATCAATGTATGTATCCACAGTGCTGTATGAACAGATATAACAGTCACAGCTGACAGAGGAAAACTGTAATGCGTTATCTTCATTTCAAGAAATTTAATATATCTCAGTACCAGCTGCCTGATTTTAAACAAGACACATTCAACTCTAATGAGAAGGAAACAAAAAATAAACAGTATTAGCAAGATTTCCCCATACAGAACCTTCAAATTGCATCAAGCAGCACTACTCATTATAACAAAAGGAGTGCAAGACTTGGGGCAACACCCAAAGGCCTGGGAACCATTGCATGTCATGTTAACACAAAAACATTGAACAAGAGATTTTTGTCAGTTTCTTACATTCCTTTCTACGAAATGTTGCTACCTTTACTCCTGTGGCATAGGTGTAGGGTGGTGGCTAGACTAGTGAACTAGTAGGTGAGGAAGAAGCAAGGACATGCAAAGGACACCAGCCATATGGGCTACTATTGAATCTTATGTATCTGAATGCACAATGTATCAGCACATCAACTGCTGAATAAGAGAGGTGAGAGGGTGGGATAACAGAAAATAAGCTCTAGGATTGCGGAGGGCTCTCAGTATAAGGAATCTACTCTTGAATGCATGGAAAAGTCATCAAGATTAATGCTGTTACAGTTGGTATCTATACCATTACATGGTGGTGAAGGGAGCAGACAGCAGGTAAATATGCAGTTCCCAGGGCAAAAAGGAGAGTAATTTTATACATAAATTCTGAAAAGAATTAAATATTTTACTCTAAGTATTTGAATAAGAGAAGTGTGATCCATCTGTCAAAATGCTGATCTCCCAGAGAGAGGAATGCAGACATCTCTAACTGAGATAGTTACTGATTTTCCTACCAGTCAGGGAGAAATGGGCACATCTGGGACATAATTCAAGTCACCCTAATAAAAATGTCTAAAACAGGTCAGAGTAATTGTCACCTAAACATAGTCTCACTTTACATAAGCTTTTATTGCTTGATTATTTTAAAGTTCTCTTGGCTAGAGAGGAGAGAGGGCAGAAGACCGGTTTGATTTCTGTGACCCCTCAGTTTCACTACTAATAATCACCTGAAATTGTCAGCAGCCTATGGTAATTTATCATGGATTACTCAAGGGATAAAGGACATTCTTACAGTGCTGGTGTTTATTTGTATCTAAAAGAGAGTGAGATCCCAAATAAAAAGTGGCTGGGTCAGTTCAAAAAGTTCGGAATATTTGACTAATGTTATATTAGACTAATCACAGATCTACAGCCTGTTGCTTTCACAGCTCCATTAGATGAAGATTTGACATTTACAGAAATCTATGAAGCGTGTTTATAAGTTACAATTTTTCTTGCACCAGTTCCTTTATTCTGGCAATCCATTGCTTATTATTTTCTTTTTTTGAGGCTTTACTTAAAAAAAAGAAGTCTAAGCATGCTTTAAGAATGACTGTCAGTCTCTAACATTATTTAAATGATAAGTGCTGTTGGCTTCAGCAGCTGAAAACAGTCCTAATGAACACGTGTGTGATAGCCACAAGACAATCTTATCTGCAAGAGATGAATTTTTATTCCACTTGCCAAAGGTGAGACTAAACCGGCAGCTTTTCTACTCAAGTGCAGGGGTTTTCCCCTCTGTCCATGCCTGTTGCACATGGCGCATGGACCAATAATGTAAAAAGACAAATTCTGAGCTTAGAATCTGAGAGTGTTTGGTGAAGATTTCTGGACAGGAAAAGCAGTTTTGTTTATGTGATTTTGACTATCTGCAACTGCTTTATTATCCTGTTTAAGGATTAAGTTAGGAATAATGTTATGCTGCAATACAGACTCAAAAGAGGGACTTTCCATACACTGAGGGGGTGTTGTGCAAGATGACTTGCTCAAATCAAGAGGTATGCAGGTGTGTTGTACCTGTCATTGGGGATGACCATCAAAATGAAGATTTTTTTTTGAGCAAGGAAATACTATACCTATCTATAAGTATTAACTGTTTGGGATTTAGTGGTGTCATATTTCACAGACACTTTACTGTATCTTGTAATTTTCATTAGCCCAAAATCTGGGATCTCATCCTGAGGAGAATTTACAAAAAGTGTTTTATTTTATACATGTAAAAGAAGTGACTAATCTAGTAACATTTCTGTGGGTCAGAACCTTCTTATGGATTTTTTTCCGCATTCTTAGTGTCTGGTGGTTTTTTCACCTGTCACCAGTGTCAATGGAGAAGATTCTTTTTTCCATCTCACTAATCAGCTCTGACAGACAGTTGGAAATATTCTAAGCAAATATCTCATTGGAAGTCTTCTGTTATGGACTGGCCCCACGGGATAAAAAAAAAAGAGTTAACAAGTCTGAATTAAAGATCCAAAACTTTAAATGTAATTTTCCAACTATTATTTGTTCTTAAATGTACTATCAAGTGAGATGAAAATGGGGATGAACAAACTTCTTTCTGAAAATATTTATTAATTGTAATCTTCAGCAGAATATTTTGATTCTGGTAAAATCTGTTAGCTCACACTCCTATTTCTTTAGCATTCATCCATTAAACACTTTGGTGTGTGTCAGGAGATCTCAACAGGAGTCAGGCAAGACAGGGAAAAAATGAAAACATTCTCATTCTATTTTTCTAAACTTTTTCTTTCTTTCATTTCCTGCAGCTGCTTTCTCTCACACATATGGTAAAAAAGAAAGCCTTTCTCCCTTGTCTTCCTTCCTTCTGCTAAGTTTTGTTTCTTTGCGTGTTTGTATTTCCTGTGTGCATAACAGACTCTTGAGAGTTTCCATGAAAACATAGTTAAGACATACTGAAGTAAAGGGCTCTAAACTTCTGTCAGAGACTTTCTGTGTGTCCTTTGCTGAACCAATATTGCTGTTTCCTGGTTTGCCCTAATAAGTTTGTCAGTATTTTTTTGTTGACCCACTTGGGCTTTTTTATTCTGCTGGTAATATTTTAAGTGCAAATGTAGATTGGTAATCATCTTGTTCAAAACCAATGAAGAACAAAACAAGAGTGACACCTAAAACAAAATACCACATATTAGGCTTGTCTCATCAGAGTCCTGCATGGAAAAGCTGTAAGACACATATCAGGCAGGACTGATTTCACACTACGAAAAGGACTGAATACTAACTACCAACTACTTGGGATCATCCTATACAATTGGTTTTGGGTTTTGGTTTTTTTTTTTTTCATGTTAGCATCCACAAAACTCATTCTTTTATTTTTTTATTTTGGCAGAGCTAAGTGAAGTTTTGGCCTTCTCATAGCAGCTTAAGAAAGTCAGAAGCAACCTATTTCAATGTGAGTAATCTATTTTGGCTATCTGTATATCAGTGTTAAAGAATTTTTTATATAAGCCTGCAAGTCGAATTAATACAGATCAATGCATGGTTTTCAAAGCTTTTAAATTATGTGTGTGATATATGTAAATCAGGTGTAAAGATGAAAGTGCAACCAGAAAATACATAACCTTTTCAATACATTTAAAAGTATTCTCTGAAAAGATCCTTAAACAATCATGTTGACCTCACAAAGTTACTTTGTCAGTTTTCTCTGAAATCCACTAGCCAACAAACCCTGTTGCACTGAGCATCTTCTAGTCTCATCTGAAGAATACACTTTACATAAGCTACAAAGGGTTCCTCCTTAAGTCTGAAATCTGGTGTTATCACTTGATAAAGACTGTTTTACAAAAGAAGACTTTTTTTCCTAAGACTTGAAGATCTGACCATATAAATCTCTCTACTTATTTCTGAAGTACTGGTATTGCTAGTTTGTATATGATTTGCTGCATATATTAAAAAAGGATAGTTATAATTGCTGTTCTGAAAATTAGGATGGCAAATGATATAGGAATATATTATGGGTACCTGCAAGAAATAAAAGAAAATGAAAAGAAAAAAAAAGATTTAGCCTTTTCTGACAGGTTGCAGTTGAATATAAATGTAGTGTGAGAGTTTGCTGGTTTAGTCATGAATGTGACAATCAGATTGCTAAATTTTCCTTGGCTGGAACTGAAAATAAAAAGCAGAAATTTCAGTAAAAAAAAACCCAAATGATGTTCAGACAATGACTTATGAAGCGAAACTATTGAATTTATGGACCACTGTGATCCTCCATAATATGGTCCACATCTCACACCTACATGTTCCATTGCACACTACTCACACATAAAAGGTATCCCCACTGTAAACAGTGCCATTTCTGACTTTGTTCATACATAAACTCTAATGCAAAAGCCATTGAAGCCCATTTTCAGTGACATTAGTCTTCAGAGAAAAGTCTGTGACTAAATGATTGTCTTTCCTCAGCTCTTCTTTGGATGTATCATTTATTACTTATCTCTATGCCCTTTTAATGCATGAAAGTTAGTTTGACTTAGTAAGAAGGAAAAAAAAAAATCTACATTTATGTGTAGGGCCAGCATTCTTATCTTATTTCTTCAAAGAGCAAAAACTTACATTCCTGTAAATACCTTAAGAGAATTTTCAACCTGTTACTGTCAGAGTATGCAATTTGTTCCATATCAAGTGTTTTCATGAAAGTTATATCAGATAGCAAGTCCATAATGTTTTCAGCATAATTTTCTGTTAATGGAGTTTTATGACTTTCTTTTGTATAGTTTAGGGTTTTTAAACTGCAATTACAAGAGACAAGTTTATGGGTATATTTGCTTGAGTGTAAGAAAACATAAATTAAAAAAACAAACCTACTATTTAAACTGCTATAACAGAGAAGTAACGCTTTTAATAATTATATAATGCTTTAGACTGAAAATTAATCTGTTTTCTTAAAACAAATATCATACATATATTTATGAGGTAGTTAAATAATTTGGCTTATTGGTCTGGAAAAATAAATGAAAATAAGTAAGAGAAATCTTTTGGAATAAAAAATGGAACTTTTTATTTTCTTCTTTACAATTTTTATACTGTAGAATTTGTATATTCATCTGTACCACTCTCAAATTCATGACATGCACATTCAGAGACTTTTTTTTATTCTACTTCATTGAAGGAAAAGCTAAGCTCAACACAAATAAGAAGTGCAAATTGATTTATCAGTGGCTAATAAAAAACACCCCAAACTATTAAACATCTGTTTCAGAAATTTAATTTTTTATTTTTCATATTTTTGAAAGTCTCAGGATAACATGCCATTCCAAATAATGAGGCTTCAGGCTTAGTGATGGAAATTTAAAGTGGAAAGCAATTTCAGTGATGGAAGCTACAATTCATGCAGTACATACCTGTAGTAAGTTTTGATCAGAAATTTTGGAGAAGAAACTATTTAAGACTACTTAAAAGTTAATGTGAAGTATAAAGTCATTAGAGTGTTTGTGATTTACATTTACAGGACATGTAAAATGTAGGTTTTCCACAGCAGAGGTGACAAATTAAAATACATTAATATTGAGATTCTTGACAAACAATTCTAGGACTTAAATGTAAGAAACTGGCAGTCTGAGAATTATCTGTGCCTTATTCCTCAATAAGACTCATAATGCTTATAGTCAGTTTATTCTCGGCTTTGTTTGGGTTTGTTTTTATTTTTTGTTGGGTTTGGGGTTTTGTTTGTTTGTTTTTTCAATGATATACTTCTGTTTAACATTTCTCCATATCACAGCTAGATCCTGGTTTAACAAATCTTAGGTAATTAAAATTTGATCTGAATTTGGATGAAAATTTGCAAGAGAAGTAGTATGATATTTGGTAAATTAAATTGATTCACTGCCCAGCCAGGTGGTATTGTGCTTGCAGTAGGCTCAGTCTGATCCAGTGCCAGTTAGAACTCATTGGTGAAAGAATCCAAATCATTTAAATCATCAGATAGTTGGAATCATAGTCATCCTGATGAACTCACTGAAAATGTCTTCAGATCTAGCCTATATTTTCACTGCTAATTTTTATTTCTCTTTTAGATAACCATAAATACTTAAGAGATATGGATCTTAGGAACCTCTTGCAGAAAGATTGATATAATAAACTCTGGTAAGTTTTAGCTGACAGAGCATTGTGTGGTGCTTCAGAAGAATAAGCAAAAACTCCAAAATAGAAAATTATGAAATAAAGTAATTTTTTTGTGCTTCTTTATTTTCTGAAATTGTATCATGCCTAGGTGTGTAAACCTGCTACATAAAATATACAGTGACAGTAAAATCATCATAATTTAATAAGATAGCTTTAACCAAAAGTTTGACACATCCTTTTGGTCTATAAGCAGTGTAAACAAAGTTGGCTGAATAAAGCCTTTACAGAAAAGAGTATCAGCCATAATAATGTATGTTCTGTTATTTAGGTAAATTATTTCATATTTTATTTTATCAAATAATAAATAGTTTATATGAATTAAAAAAATTATTTTAGAATGGTCAACTATTAGAAGTGTCCTGTTTTTCTTGGGAGAATAACTTAAACTTTTAACTATTTTAAACTACAAATTCAAGGCAGTGAATTCTCATGCTCTTCACATTTCAGTATTTATAACAGTATAAATCCATTGAAGGACTAATGAATTTACATCAGTCTCTTCCTGTGTTTAATATTGACTCCTAAGTATTGACTTTTATATCATATTGATAATTTAGTTCATATTGATCACCCTTGTCTTCATCAGCATGTGAACTGAATTATTAATTGATATTTCAGTAGCAATGCCTTACTTTACCTGCAGCTCTTCTGAGAATGATATTGTCCTGGTTTCATCTGGGACAGAGTTATTTTTCTTCCTAGTAGCTGGTTCAATGCTGTATTTTGGATTTAGTATGAGAATAATGTCGATAACATTCTGATGTTTTACTATTACTATTGGTACTATTATTATTATAATGTTTTATTTCAATTATTAAACTGTTCTTATCTCAACCCATGAGTTTTATTTTTTTTTCCGATTCTCCTCCCCATTCCCCCTGGCACAGGGCAAGGGAGGAGTGAGCGAGTGGCTGTGTGGTGCGTAGTTGCTGGCTGGGTTTAAACCATGACAGATGTCTTTGTATTTATCATGCTGCCTTTTCCCATAAATATTAGAAGTATGGAATTTTAAATAAAGTTTTCAGATGAATAATCATAGCCCAGCAAATGAGGTTATAATGACATGTTCAAATGCTTTCAAATGAACATGCATACAAAATACTACTTACATCATACAAACAGAAATATTCTTATTTAGGCATTCCACTAATTATTGAAATAAAATACTGCTACTGCCACAGAATTTAATTTCTGATATTTACAGATTTTATATTCCACAACACCACAGAATATTTAAGACATTTTTGTCCTGAAAATCTCTCTTTTTTCTTTTTACCATCAGGGATCTTTTCTCACTTCAGTGGTTCTCAAACAATTACAGAATCAAATTCAAGAGTCTGTCTTTTTTACACTGTAAAGTGCTCTCCATTTTCCATTAGTTAGTGTGGTTAGTTAGAATCTAAGGAAAGTTCTCATCTACAAACAGTCCATGTCTTTATCTGTTCTAAAACTTTCATTTTGAAATGTATGTTTCATTTTTCCCATTGCAATTCCTCTTTGAAAGGATTTTCCAGAGTATATTTGCAATCACATTTACCTGAACGGACTCAGTTGTGCCTTCATAGAGCATGTCTCTGTTTTCATCTCTCCACTGAAGTGTATCATTCTGCACTAACTGTTTATACTTACCCTTGTTTTCAGATGATCTTGGATATTACTCTTAGAACTGCTTCACATCTTTTTGGATCTATTTATGAGAGTTGCTGAATAATAAACTCACTAGTTAGTTCTAACAGATGCTGACATTTTCTGGGATGAAATCCAAATATAGATGAGAAACCACCTTCTTTGAAATCTTTAAAGTTGTCAACAGACTCAGCAAACTTCTACAGGTGCAAACATTGTAACATACTGAGCACAACTGCAAAATGGCTGCTTCTGAGAGAATCTATCCAGAAAGAAAAAACAATGTCTTTAGAGATACTGAAGAATATCCTAATGTGTAAATAACCATAATATATTGTATTCCTTTAATGACTTTTATGTTTACGTGGCTGGGGATCCAATGTCTTGTAGTTTTTAAAAATCTGCCCTAGTATTCTCTGCAAATATGGAAAAATGGAAAATACAGATTACAAACTGCATCTGTCTAGTCTATGAAAGTTTGAAAGTTTATATTATTATCCTACATTACCATCCCTCATATATTTAATCCACTGGACAGTTTTAGTGACAGGATTATGACTCTTTTAGTGTATACTCCACATTTTTTTACTTAACATTGCACATTAACTGGGAAGTTTGATCCAATTGGCATTTCTAGCTACTGCAGGGCAAACTACAAGCCCACAAGATTATTCTCTTCAAATACAGAATATGTTGGAATAAAAACTGGCTGAACAGCCAGGCCCAGAGGGTGGTGATCAGTGTCACAAAAACTAGTTGGAGAGAAGTCCCCAGCAGTGCACCCCATGGGTCAACACCAGATTCAATCCTGTTTAACTTCTTCATTAATGATCTGGATGATGGGGCAGAGTGTGCCCTTGGCAGGTTTGCAGATGACACCAAACAGGGAAGAGTGGTTGGTGGCCAGAGGGTCCTACTGCCATTCAGAGGGACCTACTGCCATTCAGAGGGACCTCAACAGGCTGGAGCAATGGGTTGACATGAAATTAATGAAGTTCAGCAAGGGGAAGTGCAAAGTCCTGCAGCTGGAGAGGAACAACCCCATGGACCAGAATATGCTATGGGTCCAGTGGCTGGAGAGCTGCTTGGCAGAAAAGGCCCTGGGCCTTTTGATGGACAACAAGTCGGACATGAGCCAGCAATGTGCCCTTGCTGCAAAAAAGGCTAATGGTATCCCAGGCTGCATTAGGAGGAGCATTGCTAGCAGGTTGAGGGAGGTGATCCTTCCTGAGCACTGGTGAGGCCACACCTGGAATACTCTAGTTCTGGGCTTCATGGTATGAGAGAGTTTATACTGGAAAGAGTCCAGCAAATGGCCATTAAGATGATTAAGGGACTAGAGCATTTCTGCATAGGAGGAAAGGTTGACAGAGCAGGCACTGTTTAGCCTGGAGAAGAGAAAGCTCAGGGGATATCTTGTTCATCATAGAAGCATAGAATCATTTAGGTTGGAAAAGACCTTCAAGACCATCAAGTCCAACCACCAATCATGCCCACTAAACCATGTTCTGAAGGGCCTTGTCTATGCACTTTCTGAATACCTCCAGGGATGGTGACTCAACCACTTCCCTGGGCAGCCTGTTTCCATGCTAGACAATTCTTTCAGTAAAGAAATTTTTCCTAATATCCAACCTAAACCTCCCTGGCACAACCTGAGGCCATTTCCTCTCATCCTATCTCCAGCCAGCTGACAGAAGAGACCAATACCAACCTCACTACAACCCCCTTTCAGGTAGTTGCAGAGAGTGATAAGGTCCCCCCTCAGCCTCCTTTTCTCCAGACTAAACAGCTCCACTTCCCTCAGCTGAGCCTCACAAGACTTGTGCTCCAGGCCCCTCACCAGCTTGGCTGCCCTTCTCTGGACACGCTCCAGCATTTCAATGTCTTTCCTGTAGTGAGAAGAAATTATGTTCCTTTTTCAGTGTACTCTCACCTGCACTACTGTGTGAAATCAAATGCATTGTTATATTAGTAGGTTAAAAATAAATGAATGTGACCATTTTTTTCTCCTTCTTACCTCAAAGACATATGATAGAAGTTATACTTAAAGACTAAACTCCTCCTCCTCTTGAAATACTATTCAACATACATCCATCTTGCTTTTTTTGTAAGCTGATGTATCAGAACTAAGAAGAAAGTGAAATATCACATAATAAATTTCACTAACATTTTATTTTTCTCTTTCTGTCTTGATTGGCTAGATATATGAAGTTTTGAAGTCATTTTTAATCCTTTAATATTCTAGAATGAAAAGCTGCTTTCATGCTAATTTTATAGCAAAATCTTTACACAGTAAACTTCTTTGCAAAGTAAAGTTTCAGTTCCTCTCCATACATTTAGTATTTTGAAGAAGAAAATGTCAAGTAATAACTCCTTTACCATGATGCTCAAAAGCAGATACTGATCTTCACCAAGTATATGTGCCTCGTTTCAGACATAATCATCAGAAAAAAAAAATAATAGAGCTGTTTTCCAGAAATGTATGCAGTGTTTATCTTCATCTACTTAATAGCTTTCAGTTTTCATTTTAACTGAGAAAATATTGTTGGTTTCAATTGTTACCCAGCTCATGATGTCCCCAGTCATGGGTACTGTATTTTACTTTCCTTCTGCAATGCTTTAAGAAGAAAGAAAGTTTACTTCATCATTCTTCACCTTTTGCAGCTCCTTACTACTTCCTGTCCTTCTCCATCCTGTTTCCTCATGGCTGTTTTCTTAACCTTTGAGTTTGATTAAAGCCTCTCATGTTCTCAATGTCCTTAGTCTTTGACTTTTATATCCTCATGTCTTCTTTGGCTTCCTTTTCTGCACTCTATACCTCTGTAAAAAAGTTACTGGTATCTTCAATTTTATCACTGCCTTCCATATTTCTATTACAATGCTTATTTAGTATATGTTATTTTCTCTTTTTGCAGGATCACTGCAAGAATTTCTGCTGGTGTAAATATCTGTTAGGAGTATGCCAAAACGGAAGAGAAGTGCTTTGTTGATTTAACTTGGACAACGTAAATAACCATGTAGATACATTTGATATTGTTAAAGGGAGTTGTCTGTCAGTTAGTTAATGTTGTTTTTCCATGTTGTCCTGGGTTCAGCTGGGATAGAGTTAATTTTCACAGGGACCTGGGAGGGGGCATAGCCGGGGCAGCTGAC
>JANZLQ010000029.1:35238419-35253690 GCA_026212715.1 Elanus axillaris | reverse complement strand
CACCGGAGGGGGGCGGGGGGAGTGAGCGAACGGCTGCGTGGTCCTTTGTTACCGGCTGGGCTGAAACCACGACACCTAGATTTAAGGAATAATTTTTTTGTGATGAAGGTTGTCAACGGGTTGCACAGAGAGGTGGTATATGCCCTTATCCTGGAAACATACAAGGTAGGTTTGGATGGGGCTCTGAGGGACCTGATCTAGTTGAAGATGTCCCTGCTTATTGCAGCCGGGTTGGACTAGATGGACTATAAAGGTTCTGTCCTGGTTTCAGCTGGGATAGAGTTCAGTGTCTTCCTACTAGCTGGTAGAGTGCTGTGTTTTGAGTTCAGTATGAGAAGAATGTTGATAACACTCCGATGTTTTCAGTTGTTGCTAAGTAATTTTTAGTCTAAAGTCAGGGATTTTTCAGCTTCTCGTGCCCAGCCAGCGAGAAGGCTGGAGGGGCACAAGAAGTTGGGAGGGAACACAGCCAGGGCAGCTGACCCAAACTGGCCAACGAGGTATTCCAGACCACGGAACATCACATTCAGAAAATAACTGGGTGGAGTGGGGGCGGGGGAGCAGCGGGTGGTGAGCAATTGCACTGTGCATCATTTGTACAATCCAATCCTTTTATTATTACTGTTGTTATTTTATTAGTGTAATCATTATCATTATTAGTATCTTCTTTTCTGTCCTATTAAGCCATTCTTATCTAAACCCACGAATTTTACTTCTTTTCCCGATTTTCTTTTTTCTTTTCCTGCAGTGAGCTGCTTCATGGTGCTTAGTTGATGGTTGGGGCTAAACCACGACAGTCCCTTTCAATTGAAATCATTCTATGATTCAAGTTTCAAAAGAACTAGTCTGCTATTAATTACTTGTTAAGGCAGACAAACAGCTTCCAGGGACAATCAATAATTCCAGAGGAATATAAATCTCCAGGTTTGCAATGAATTCAAGGGAAATACTGAACCTTCTGCTTGTCCAGTGTAGGCCAATTAAGTCATGTGAACATTGTAACTTCTGCAGTATTTAAGGGGTGTTGTTACTCAGGCTCAGAAAAAGAAACTGTGATTTCCTCACTGAGAACATTCTTTCCTGTACATTTTCAGGATAATTTTCCCTGTGGCACTACTAGCATATACTTCTATTCAAGTTCTTTCCTTTATTCTTTTTGTCCTCATCTGTAAGCTCACTGGAGTAGTAGAGTATTTTGTACATCTCCAGCTCTATTCAATAAATAATAAAAGTCAGAAAATGGACTTTATTTTATACCCATTTGCTGAAGTCCATAAATATTAAGTTTCATTACAGGGATTTGTGGACATTTTTAAGATTAGAGAGAGACAGAAAAACAGCATCTGCAGTCTGTCACAGATAACTTATATGTAATCAGGACTGAATACTGAACGAAATGTGTGAAATCTGTACACCGCCTATTGTCATTACCTGTAATATGCTCCTCAAATGTCTTATCATTTTCAGAAAGGAGGATGAATGGCTTAAGTGATTGATAATGCAATGAAGAAACTTACAATGCTAGATGACTAATTCAGATATCTGGAAGTGATATATAAGATAAAAGATATCATACAAAGTCAGTGGTGGTTTGGGTTGGATTGGGTTTTTCCCCCCATTTTTTTCATTGTTTATTAGTGTAATTACAGTTTGAAAAGACAGGAAAAAATCCAGTATTAACTTTCAGCAAGTGCTGCCATTTACTAGCAATAATCAATGTGGACTGTACTCAGTAGTCCTGGCCTACTCCTGTATACTTATACCCCAGAAAACACCCAGACAGAACTGCTTTGTATCTCTGCTGGCTTTATGACCAGAGGTCAAGTCTGAAAGCTGAACCTTAAGGATTTCAAATAAAACTGCTCTGAGGAACTTAACACCTTAATATTTAGGTGTCATTCATGAATTAGCATTTAAATGTGGGTCAATAGTTCATATCATAGTCAAGCATGTGCACCATGGAGAACAGGGTTCACTGCCACCAGTCATGCTGTGTTGCTCACATCCTTCTTTGTCAATTTTAAGTAGTAATGTGTACTACAACTCTTCCTGCTGCCTCAAGTATGACAGATTCTAATAAAAAATAGCATTAGAATGTGTGTATCTTTTAATAGCTTAGTTATATGATTACCTAATCTGTAAGAAGCTTCTGAATAGATTAATCCCACACAAGATTAAGTGGTATGTCTGCTCTAAAAGAATAGCAACCTTTGATGACCAGCGGTTACTCGTCATTATATGGATACAACCTTGAGTGCTGGGTAAAATGAGATACAGAGATAGCAATGAAAACAGAATAAGCATTCAATGCATGTAGAACATAATTATATAGTAAATTTCAAGTGTGATATAGAGTTGAAGACCAGTGAAGAAACAGCGAGATGTAGTGTGTGACAGAAAAATTATGATCTTACCATTTGCTGGAAGAATCCCCTGCTTTATACTTCTCCCAGCAAAGTGAAGTACAAATTTTAAGGAACTATTAAAATTTATCCTAGAATGATAGTGTGTTTCAAAATTAATTTTTAATTCTGTGCCTATCTGTAAATAATGTTGGTTTAATACTCATAAATGTATTCAGTTTATTTTACCAAAATGTACCATGAACACTTTGCAGATGTAAACTAATAAACATGTTCTTCCAGTATGACCACTTAAGAATTTTTTACTAGGACCAACCAGAAAACCCCTCAGGAGGAAACAGTCACCCCAACAAAGGGAGGGTTTGTGATTTATACTAACACTTAAAGGAAATTAAAATGAAATCGAGATACACTGATGAAGAGGCTTATTGAAGGCAATGGAGGAGAGAATGGCAAAGCCAAGAATAAGATCTGTATCTCCTGCACCTAAACAAATGTTTCATCCACTCTTTCACCCAAAAAGCAGGGTTAAAAATCATCTGAATTTTAGACTGCACTTTTATTATTTCTAAAATCAAAATATTATGACAAAGATTAAGTGAGAAACACTCAATAGAAAGATCATGATAAGCACTAAAGATCTCTGGTCCATTTACTGGAGTTCTAAATACCTTTTGTTCTAAAAAAATTGTTCAAACCAAACAGGATAAAGAAGCCATTTAGTGCTGTTCCCATCTTATGGAATCAACATGCTGGAAAATCTGTTTTGTTTTTAATTAAATAATTGCACATTACAGCTAAAAAAGAAAAGTAATTACAATTTGAATAATATTAAATTAATGGCCTGAGGAAATTCACCTTTGTTTAGACTATGGTATTATTGAAAGAAAAATTATGTTCAAAAAAAATATTTGATTTACTGAACAGACAAAATGAGAAAATATCTCATGCAATTAGCTGATCAAGGACAGAGCAGTATTACACTGAACTGCAAAGCAAGTCTGGTGGGATGTGCAGTGATATCAATCCAGTGACATAAACCTGCTGTTGCTAGCAGCTTTGATATCAACCAGAAATATGCTGCAAAAATTAATTAGAGAAAAATCATTACCAAAGACATAATGTCACTGATCTTCATTACCCATCATCCAAAAAAGGGCTCGCTTAATTTGATAAATTTTGCTATTAATATGGAAACATAGATACATGTTTGCATAATAATGATGTATTTTGCCAGTTACTGTCAGCATCCTTGAAAAATTGCTGTTACAACCTGGAAATGTAGCAAATTATGGAAATCACAATTACCTAAATTAAGCTAATTTGCAAAGAAGAGAAAATATGCAGTTTCCACTCCATTTTTTTTCTTGTCAATGTGAATGTTACATAAATATTTATCTCATTCAGATGTACTTCTTGTTTGTTTCATTGGCTTATGTTGACACACTTGCAGTTATTTTATAACTGTCTCCTAGGTCTCTGTTGCTGTCTTAGAACAAGATCTTGTAACTATTGAATTTCAAAGTAATAACAGGAATAAAATTTATTTCCCTTTTTTTCAAAAAACCTGACTCCTACTGACAGGGCATATAGAGCAGAGGGAAAGTGACCACTAACAATTAGTAGGTCTGTAGCACTCAACCTACTTCAGTATCATAACCTAGATTGTGAGTGATAATTGTGTAGCCACAGGATCTTTATGAAAGCTCATCACAGCTGTGACCTATGTACCAGAACAAGAGCAAAGGTGCTAAAAGCATGATTCCCAAAAGGGACCAGGAACAATTAGATGATAAGTAGCACCACAATTTTCCCTAGAGATGAAGCAAGACATAGGAGGAACAGTGTACAGGGTTTACTGGAAATTTTTGTTTGTTCATGTACATCTTTCTACCTTTTGAACAAAGTAATCAGTTATCTTTCAAAAACTGTAATCTGTGCTACCATTGCACAACAACTTCAGTAAAGGGCCATATCCAAGCTATTCTGTGGTCTCTCCAAAAGCATAATACCATTTAATCTTAGAAAAAAAATATTTTAGAAGTCATCTGGTGACTTCTTTGAAAGTCATCTTGTCCAAGCTCCTACACAAAACAAGGTTAACTGGAAAATTATTTTAGGTTGTTTAAGGTTTGTCCAGCTGAGTTTTTAAAACCTCCAAGAATGGAAAGCCTGTAACAACTTTGGGCAACCTGTTCCAAGGATTAACGATTCTGATTATGAAATTTTCCTTCTATTCAGTGGGAATTCCCAGCAGCTTGTGTCTGATGCCTCTTGTGCTTTCCCTGTGAACCTCTAACATGAATCTGGCACTATCTTCTCCAAGTACCCTGGTCTTTAGGCCATGGAAGACTGTGATTGGATCTGTCAGGAACTAGCAAGTGGAGGCAGGATCCAAGGGTGGCACCAGAGGAGGCAGAGGCAGTTGCATCACAGACAAGTGCCTAGTCCCGCAGTACTCCACCAAGGCAATCAGAACAGGTCTGGTGATGGTAACCAGGTTCAGCGAGAATCCAGATGGCCAAACAAGTCTCTGGTGATAAATCAGGCCTGAAGTCAACCCAGGAAGTTGAGTTGGCAAGTCAGGGTCAGGATAGGTCTGGAAACACTAGCCAGGATCAGGCACCATCCAACAATTGCCAGACAAGTCTGTCATGATGAGGTAAGTCTAAGGTCAAACCTGGAAGTCAAACCTGTGAGTTACTATCAGTGACTAGATCAAGGTTGTACATGGCCAGGCACGGGCATATCTGTAAGGCTGCTGTAACATAGCTCAGGCCAGGATCATACACAAAAGCCTCAACTTAAAAAGTGTTCCCATGTGAAGGAAGGGGAGCCTCTGATAAGGCTTCTTAGGAGCAGTGTCTGGGGCAGCTAGTCCTCTGATGCTTCTTCCAGAATTTTCTTGAAGAACTCTAAGGCCAGCTGAGGCTTCTCAGATAGCCCTCATTGGCTTTGAGCATGGGAAGCCACATGCTGTCTCTTCACTATTGGCAGTGAAAACTATTACAGGAGAAAACTAATTTTTCAGACTTCCTTCTCAGACTTTAAATGGCAAATGTGGATCACACACTTGGGTATGATGGTGAAGAGAAGCAGTACAGAAGAACAACAAGGCACCAGAAACTGCACCTTATGTACTACTTAGTTGTGTACTACTGTAGTTTGTCTTGTGATCTTTGTACATTCCTCTGAACCATACTAAGAGGCTGACAAAGTCTTTCCTTGAAGTAAGTCTATCTCAAGAAATAATGCCCCTGGCAAAGATCCCCAAGCTAGCCATGATTTGGACCACACAGTGCAGTTCAAGCCCACAAAGCTGGAACCATGATATCCTGGGCTCCCCAGTGACAATGTCTATACAGCATTTCACACCACCACAGGAATTTGTCAGCTCAGAGTTCCACTCCCTTGGGTATTTCTGTGCCTTTTTTCATTCCACAGTGAAAACATATTTTGAGAGAAGCTTGTCCCCCTCCCGCACCATGAGTCTGCAATACAAACAAATAAAGAAAAAAGAGGGCTGATCCAAAACATAACTAACCTACTTTGAGTTATTCTTCTGGCTGTATGTAGAGATAAAGTTATTACCTGCAAATATACTCAGGAGTTGATGATTTCCACGTGTGTTTCCTTCTTTCTTCTTCTTATGAGACCAGAATTAAGTGTGAGGCATGAGCCTACCTCATGTGCTCTTAGCCCAGTGTAACTGTTGAGTTTAACACTACACTTTGTATACAAATGTTTATGAGAACACAGTAAGGTACACACTACCTGCACAAGGTGAAACCTGACATCATTGAGAAAACAGGTGCTGATTATCTGAACATTAATTTTGTTTTTCATTCTTTACCCTTCTCCACATGGTTTAAGGTTCCAGTGTCACATCTGCCCATCTGGTACCTCTCATGAGCTTATTTTCCTTCACAGGATAGTAAGATTTAATGTTGCTAAGCTAAGTGTTAGACCAGTAGGAGTGTTCATCCTCTTAGACAGAAGTGGCATTTCCCATAGATTTATATGGCTCATGTAAACTATGTGTATTGTAAAATATACTGAGGAGGTGAAGAATCTATGAACTGTATCCGACTTACACACAATTTAGCCCTTGATTGGCCAAACTCTAAGCATCATTGTCTCCTGAAAAAAAATAGGTATACTCTTCCTAGTTAAAGAACTCTAGGCAGAGAGCACACTTGAGTACTTTGACTGGCTTGTCATGTTTGTTGTTTTTAAAAAAAGCCTCCACTTGGCAGAACTTCCATTTTTAAGAGTTTTTCTTTAGAGTATCAGAAAAGTAGTCTATTGATTTTGCCCTAAAGTTAAAATTTCTAGAGAAAACACTGTCTAGCCTTTTCAAAGATGCTACAATATTGGAAATTATGCAAAAAGCAAGTTTCTTGGGTCTTCCACAGTATAAATCATACTATTAAAAGAAAAAAAAATATTATTCTGTTTTGAGGGATGTTGCTGCCTGTAGAAGTATTCTCCAATTTAAATGTCATTTAACTAAAAAAGAAGATCCTTGTAATGTGTAATTGGTAATGGCCTCAGGATATGCCCAGGTACTTGCCTTTTTCCTGCTCTTATACCTCTTCTCAGTGGCCCTTGGTTGTTATTTTAAATACCTACACACACAAGTAAACAATCTGTGCTAAGATGTGTATTAAGAAATAGTATGAATTATTTTTTGATCTATTTTATACATGTATATACACAGTTGTTGAATTAGACACTCATCACAAGATAGGTCAGATACTAGAAAGTATTAGCAGAATTTTCTGTAGATGGAAAATGAAGCAAAATTGTGGCTCATCTGGTTTTCTGCTATAGTAGCAGATCTTCCTACTGATGTTTGATGATGGGCACAATAGTGACCAGATGTCTGTGTGCAAAATGGAATGTATTCACGTTTGGACATTTGAATTTACATAACAGAAAAAAAGAGATCTATGTTAGAAAGCATGAAGCAAATGGATTTTCAAGATAAAATTTTACAAATATTAAATATGCAGATTGCAGATTGCAAAATTATATACTTGTGCATGTATTTTACATATACATGTGTTTCTATATTTTTATAGATATATGCATTTTTGAAGATTTGTATGCATGCAATGAATTTCTTAATTAATGAGCAGCAAGTACTAATAGTGATACTTTTATTCAAGAAACTATTGTTTAACATTATGAAGTCTTCACTACATCCAAAATACAAGATAATAGCTGTGATACTGTGATATTTCTGTCATTGTAACAGTTTTGTTATAGTGTGGATTACCAGATTATAAGAGATTAATTTTAAACTAATCACCTCTATAATCTTCCTGCATGCATTAGAAATAACTCTTGCCACTAGCTGATTAGCAATACTTTCCATTTAATTCTTGTAGTACACAAAAGTTATCAGAATTTGTGCATCATCTGACAAACGTTTAAGTTTCCTACCAGCACCTTTTACAATGTAACTGATCATGTTCCAATATGTTTAATCTCAAAGCTTTTCTCTGAGACATAGAAGTACTACTATGCCTAATCTACAGAAGGATATTAAAGCACATCCATATGAAATTATATGGTCCATGTGCAATTAACTGTAACTATATCTAATAATTGCTTAGGCAAAATTTAGGATTCCAAGTAAGCACTGACTCTAAAAAGGAGATTTCTACAACTTCCTACTTAACTATACTGCTGGGAGCAAGGGAAGTTTTCATTCTTACCATTGCTAAAAAGGAGTGTTTCCATTGATACATAATGGCTATTTCAGCAGGAAAACCACAAACCTCTCCTAGATACCATTTCTCTCTCTCTCTCTCTCTCTCTCCATTCTTTACCTAAGGAATTAAGATACTTAAAACAGGCTTCTGAGCTCCACTGATGGAGCCTTAAAATGGGAATCTCTTCGGAGTTCATTTCTGAACTCTGGATGTTGCATTGACCAGAATTATTCTTCAAGTTTTCTTGTAGGTAGTAAGTGCTCTTTCCTTTCATCATATATACATATTGTCAGTAGTGGACTGGCATGGGGATCTTCACTTATAAAAGCAAATGCTCATGCACCCACACAAGCAAACAAGTCAAAATAGAAACTTTATTCCTTCAGGATTAAACTTGACATTTTACATTTAAACAAGCTCACCAGGGACTCTTGAGGAAACTAAAACCGAAATGTAATGAAAACACATATATGATGTTTCCTTCTTTCATCTTACAAAAACTAAACTGCTAAGCAAATACATTGATAGGCAAGACTCCTCTTTCCTTAATATCTCAAAAAATAGTCAGTAGTATTTTACACTTTTAAAATGTGATTGTGTGAGAAGGTATCAGGATACAAATTTGTCCAACTGCATGTGGGAATGTAGTCTTAATATTAGAAGCAAATGAAGAATATTTTTCAGCTGAGAGAAGGGAATATTACTTCTATTTTGCTTTTAGATTTCAGTGAAATCTGTCAGATTTTTTATTTGCTGCATGGCTTTGCTTTTCAGCCATACAAATAACCTTTGCACTCCATTATACAGTCAATTTGTTCAATTAGCCATTAATCAATTAGAAAACATATGTTAGGGTTGACAAGCATAAGAAAGTTCTATGAAAAACATTTCTTAATGAAACTATGTCTTCAGAAGAAACAATGTTTAGTTTTGCACTTTTCTAGGCACAGTTTACAAAATTCAAATACTTGAAAAAAAAATGGTTGATGTTCTTAATCTTCATACTTAACTTTTTACTCAGATACTGTAAGACAACATGGAGCCAAATTCAGGCACATAATGGGTTGAATGCTCAGTTGATAACTAAAGGTTAAATCCCAGCTCTCTAACACTTCTACTGTATTGGAAATGCTCACATAAGCAAAACAAATATTGATTCCTTCATTCAAAACTCATCTTTCCTCTCATAACTATCGCATGGGAAATAAAAAAAGATCTTGTTATTTTATTTTAATATATAATTTTACATCCTCAAAAAGGCTGCAAAGAGTAATGAGAGGAGAAAAGTCAGTATTTTAGACTAAGGTTCTTAACTGTAATCTTTTCAGATGTATTAGGCTAAGAAGGCTAAATAGTAGGAAGCAGCAATGCAATTCCCATAGTAACATTAAGAAGATTTTTTGGCAAATCCACTTGAAACTGAGGTTTTTTCTCTTTAAATAACAATAAATAAAAATAATGTTATTGATATCACAGATTAATGTTTTAAAGCACCATTGAAGGTTTTTTTACAGTTGGATCCAAATAAGAGGAAAGGAATTTTTAGCTTAACCCTGAAAGGCATTTATTACACACAAGAGAGCTAGGAGAAAAAAAGAAAAAACATGGATCTAGTTGGGAGTACAGGAAGCAAACTGCATTACAAAGCTGACACGATATGCTTCATGAGACAGAAGGGATGGAAACACAATCAGACAAGAAGACAGTTTATCTTAAGATGAGGGCAAGAACACTAAATGTAAACAAGATGCAAATAAAAGCAACAAAGGGAATGAAAAGAAGTATTTTCACTTCAGAACAAAAGTACTGAAGACTATAAAAGGGAGTTCTTTCCATTTGTTAGTTTAATTCTTTGTAATTCTTTTTATCTCTTAAGCTAGTAAATACTGTGATCAGATCAGTGAATCCTTTTGCAGATAGCAGATATGCAGATAGACAAATGCTCATCCTTCTAAATGTACAGAAAACTTTCAACTTATTGTGATGCCACAGGCTAAATATTATTAATAACTCAATGCAGAGAGTGGTTTTGGGTTTGAGTGGTTTCTTTCTTCACTCTGGATTGAATCCCTGCTGATACTTCAAAACAACTGCTCATTTTCTCAGAGAGCTACTGTTCTGTTCACATGCCAAATATTTCCCTGTTTCTTTCTTGGAAAGAAACTAAGGTAGTTGAATGTGCAGTGACATTGCTGTGCCATGTCCTTGAAGGCCATGGCCTCTGTTCTCCCAATCCCCCCCTGCTTCAGTCTGTAGCAGGCTGGTGAAATGAGAGCATTTTACCCTGTACTGGTCTGTTACACAATCCATTAACTGGATCTTATACACTTCCAAACTAAATAGATAACACCTAAGCAGGTATGTCAGTCCAGCCTACCTTCTTTCTCCAGTCACAGATACTCCCAGGCCACCACATTAACTTCTGGTTTAACCCTTCAAAAAAAAGAGAGAAAAAAAAAAAAAGAGGCAGAAAAGAAAACAGACTTAGGAAAGTAGTTTACCACCCAGACAAGTGCAAGAGGGAATTTTATGTTGCCACTTTTTTTTTCAGTGTTGTAATGAAATGCAATACCAGAATGTGTACATGGAAAGCTTTATTGATAAAAATCCTCTACAGCTGTTCTTGTATTGTGTTAATTGTCTACGGTTAATTGACTATTTATTTCTACAAGTATCAAAGGAAAAACACAGTGTCCAAGGAAAGACTATGGCTTTCTTGTAGAATAATGAAAGTAGTATTTTGTATGGGTTTTTGAAGAAAGAAACTTATCTTGAAGCTATAACGGAGGGAGTTACTGAAGCAAATCTTTACAATGTAAAAAGAATTGCTCTTCAACAGATATAGACCAACTGAAATATTTGCAGAAAATAACCTGCTTATGAAAGCCACTTAAATGTAAAGGAAAGCTAGAAAAGGCTGGATTTTTTTAAGCTAATTATTTTTAGGAAAACAAACAAACAAACAAAAACAACAACAAAAAAAAGGCCTCTCTGACACCTATGATGAATAGGTATCTAAGAACCAAGCAATAATTGAAGATTATGTTTCACCAATGGAAATGGCTAGAATAAGGGTACTGAATTAGAACAAACCACATCTTAGCAAGATGGGTAAAAAAGAAGTAGACAGCTAAAGGTATTAAATTGTTACAACTTTCCAAAAGAAACTCCATGATCAACAGTGTAAACAGCTAATTGATCCATGCTATCCTGGCATGAAAATTAATTCAGCAGATCACTTTTGTATTCAAGTAATACAGAGATCAATTATTGACATGAAACTGAGGGCACCTTCTAGAAGTGCAACCGTATACACTGATGATAGTGTGATTTATCTGTTCAAGCATCAAATGAGAACAGTACCTCTACTCTTCCCCAGTCTTTAGAAGGCTAAAAAGGTGAAACTAAAATGAAAACAATCACAAGATGAATTTGATGTTGTACTTATACCCTTAGCTTCAATACAGGATAAGTTTTAAATACATAGAGTGAGTGGCTTATGTTATGTTCTGACACTATTATAATTGAGAACACAGTAATGGCATTTCTAAATACTTTTATTAACATAGAGCTTATTTTGTTCATGCACTGCTTTTGTCTATTGCTTTTTCTGGAAAAGCATAGCTGAGGTGTTAAGAGCACAAAGGACTCTTGAAAATCCTTCTTAGTAAAAAAGCTTATTTAATATATTCTATCTTGTGTAGACTCCAAAGCATTGTAAGTAGCCTAAAAATGTTTTATTCTTAAAACCACTTTAAATATTCAGGATAATATAAATCAGAAAATACATTTTCCCTGAGAGCTAACATGATTTCTTCCCCTTGCTAAGTCCAAAATTTGTCCATACTTCAGTCTCTCCTTCATCTTTCTTCTGTGAGTCATTGGGTTTTGATGAATAAATGGTCTCCTACCACGTCTTGCCATGTGCTTGCCTGGTATGATTTCATCCAGGTCTACTCATGCGGAGAATCTATTTTCCCTTGAAGAGTAGAGACTGGCTAAAAGTCATCAAAGGCGAAAGTCTCAGACTGCATCTGCATGGCAACTTGAATGATTCCTTGAATAGCTACTAACTCCATTTTTGGGTGGAAGTTTCTGCAGTGTCATTGCTCTCAGACATGCCGATATCGTGGTTACAAAGCTACTTTAGTTCTGCTGTGCTGCTACTAGAAGTTAAATGAGCCCCTCCTCAGTCATAGAGTGAAGACAGCCAGTGAACTGCTCTGGATGTTGAAAAGAAAATGAACCTTAATTTTTCAGAGTTATCCTCTGCAACCCAGATTTACCTGACTTCTACTCAAAACGTATTCTTTCCTTTGAGAAAGCTCCAAGTCATGGAAAGGGAGGTAAAGCCTTAAGTTCAACACAGATGGGCTGAGCAATACAGCAGTTCTTGCTTAGACAGGTCCTCCCCATAGTGTCTTGGGGCAATGCTACCTGGCTGGGGTTAGACTGAAAACTTGTTGCCAGTCAGCTAGGACTGCAGGTAGCTGAACAACAGAGATGTCCATCATTGTAATGAGGATGTAAGATGCAAAAATTAGAGAACATGCAGTAAAATCATCTGCTCTCCTAAAGGCAAGGTAAATGTCATTGGCAAATAGGACTCTGCCTGTACACAGGGGATAGCTGCTGCAGACTGTGGAGGAAATAGCATTTCTTGATGGTTATGCAGCTAAATAGTCTTAACTGTTCCTAATGGTTCTCAGCTCCTTGGCTACTCCTTGGCACCCACAGGATGGTAGAAACCCAGGGGCATTTGCTTAATCTTTCCTCTGAAAGGTCTGTGTTTGTTCGTTTGTGGGTTTGTTTTGTTTTGTTTTGTTTTCATTTAAATGATGACCTTGCCATGCTCTGTCTATGTCTTTGTAAAATCTTCGGTTGCTTTTGTAATTGACAGGCACAGAATAAGAGTTCTGTCGTGTGGTTTTTTGGTTTTGGGTTAGTTGTTTGTTTTTTTTTGTTTGGTTGGGTTTTTTTTAACTTAATAAGTGTCTTGAAGGATCTAGCTATATTCAAACAAAGCATTACAAATCACTTTCTATTTCATATCAGCCTAAACTCCAACACTACATGACAGTCTATCTCCTACACAAACATCCTTACTATTAATTGAAGTAAGTGCCTAATGAAACCTTAGTGCATTTTATTTTTAAATATGATGAAATTAGATACACATTCGTTCTGTGTACATAGGTATTTAGCAGCTAAATATTGGCAGAACATAAGCTACTGTAGCATTGATCAAAATTAGTGGTATTTTGCTAAAATCCTTTACTGTTTCACTTCATACAAATTTAGAATTCCATTTAAACTATAAACTGATTTTTTCTATAAATCATACAAATACCAAAAGATTTTTGGTATAAAATGTTCAGTAATACCTAAAGGGACACAGTGTGAGTGCTTCAGTGGTTTGTATTTCTATTTGGTATTTGTAGACATATAACTGATTCTGGAAAAGAAACATGGAGCTTTATTTTATTTATCTTTTTTTTTTTATCATGATGTTACACATATGCTTCTGTCTTGCAGTACAGAAAAGAGTGCTAGGAGAGCAAACAAAATTATTTCTTCAAGTCCAATAAATATATAAATTAAATCCTCTAGTGAGAAATATTAGAAATAAATTTAAGTAGACTTAATAGCTGGATTTGAAATTTTCTTAGATGTATTTGAACTGTCAACTGGATAATAAGTTGAAGTGAAATGTGTCAGTTTAAAACAACAAGTTGCACATTACTAAAACTAGAAAAACAATATGTAATAAATGCCTTCTGTAGCATTTAGACAGCTGTGACTCCAAGGCTGTCTTCACTGGTATTACAACATCATAAAAAAACCCTTAAAAATAAGACTGAGATGCTATTGTGAGAAGCAACATAAAGAAAAAAGTTTTGTTCATCACAACTTTACTATATCAGTATGCATACATTAAAAATAAAGAAGAAAAATATATTTTCTCCCCATTTTCCTAAGAAACTGAGGTAAAGATATATGTCTTCTGCTCTTATGTGAGCAGATTCCTATGCAACTGTTCCACTCTAATTTTAACTAAAAGCAATGGGTTTATTAAATTTATTTAAGGGAAATTTTAGGGTAAAATTCAGACATTTTATTTAAGAAATACGTGATTAAAGTACACCCCCATTGAAAGATACTGAATAATGACATTAGAAATAATTTTGCAGACTTAACTGTGCCTACATAACTGTTACTATTCACTTTTCTATACATTAAGTGATTTTGAATGACAATATCATAATCAGGCATATGTTTACACTTATAAGATAGTAGCACAGGTTTATCTGTCAAGCACTGTACTTCCAAGAGATTTATTTTAATTATCCTGTTTTATTAACTCAGTAGGAATAAGACTTTTAGATTGAAAAGGATATAGCTACTTCTTAGGTTGGTTACTCATATTGTATAAATCACCCTCTGAATCTTCCTCTTACTTTTTGGAATAATGACAATGACTTCATATTTTTCAAAAGAGTAGACATTATAAAGCTGCATTTTAATGATGTCCAGTACAGATTTGTAGAGCTTCAGAGAAGATCTGGTCATTCATTGCAAGTGGAAATGCAGACAGATATAATGATCATGTTCTCAGACAACCTAAAGAAGCAGAATTTAAAGTAAAAGTAAGAAAAAATCCAAGCTTTTCTTTTTTGTACAGCATACAGCAGAAGAAATGAAAATATGTGGCAGCAAGAATCATTGCCTGTATTGGGCACATCCAGCAGAATTTTGGTAGCAGAGAGCTGCAGGTATGACCTGGATGGGAGGAGGTCAGGGGCTGCCCAGTGCTGATCACAGACTGTTCCAGCTGATTCTGCAATGGACAACACTGACCCATCATGCACGAAAACTGGAACCAGTCAGGAGATCCCCTGGCACCTCTGCAAAAACATATTTAAGGAGTGGTGGTAGCCACTGGAGGACAAAGGAAGACATGTGAGGAGATATAGAAGTAGGTGACGTGTGAGGACACACTAAAAGAGACACAAAGGAGCTCATGGGAGGAGAGGCGTGAGGATGCATGTGAGGACATACGTAAGGAGGTACAGGAGGAGGTATGCATCTGAGGGGAATTCAGCCCATGGGTGACTGTATTGGGTTTCTGTGGCAAGGTTTTGGTAGCGGGGGGGGGTTACAGGGGTGGCTTCTGTGAGAAGCTGCTGG
>JANZLQ010000029.1:35199633-35235917 GCA_026212715.1 Elanus axillaris | reverse complement strand
ACCATTTGTATATTCCAATCGTTTTACTATTACTGTTGTCATTTTATTAGTGTTGTTATCATTATAATTACTTTCTTTTTTTCTGTTCTATTAAACTGTTCTTATCTCAACCCAGGAGTTTTACTTCTTTTCCCGATTTTGTCCCCCATCCCACTTGGGGGGGGAAGGGGTGAGCGGCTGCGTGGTGTTTGGTTGCTCGCTGGCATTAAACCATAACAACTGGACACAGCACTTCACTCCTTAAGTAGACCCACTATGCCATGTACAGCTGCTTGGTTTTCAGCACTGCTGAAAAATCAAATCACTTGCAAGCTCTTGCATTCAGAATTTCTATTTGTAAATGTAGTACATACCTTAGCAACTGGAAGTGAACATCCTTCAGCTGAGTCTATAAACACATGCATGTTCTAAAAACCACAGAAAAGTGAAATATTATGGGAATATACACAATTATATTGCCTTTCTGAGGGTGGTGCTTCTCAAAATGTTCTAAATTAATTACTTAATTGTCTGTTTGACCATGTCTTTTGGAATTGCAGTTCAACTTCCAGAATCTGAATTTAGGCCCCTGTTTTTACAAGTTGTGGTCATTATCTTTTCCCATTTTTCCTTAAAGAGTTATAATGAACACTCAGTTCTGTGAAAACATGCCTAAATTTTTTTACAGTGAAGAGGCATTCAGTATTTGTCAGAAGAAGTATCACAATTCAAAACATGAGACCTCATTAGACTGAAAGTGAAACAACAAAGGGGAAAAAATCTTCAGAACAACCTTACAGAAAGCAAATTGGATTGTTGAATTCACATTTTTCTATTTCAAGTAGGAGTAAGGGAGGCATGACAAAGTAAAACAGTTCAAGTTGAGGGAAGGGAAAGCTGATACGACCTTGGCTCAGTTTTCCAAAAGTCAAATATTGATTTTAAAAAAGAAAAGTTCAATACTGATTTAAGGGTGGTGTAGAATTATTTTAAAAGAACTGGTGTTCCTTTAGGTCATTATGTGCAGAAAGTTTTCTGTATTATTCACTGAAACAAGCACAATAAAATTAATTCCATCTGGAAATAATGGAAAAAGAATCCTGAAAAATATTGAAATCAATCATTAGAATAGCCAGAGTTTATCAAGACATTGTAAAATTTGTTACTATGTTATGTACTTCTCTTGAATCATCCTTTTCAGGAATTTGATGGTATTTTAATTCAAAATCTTTAAAGATGCTAACTGAGAAATTCCTTAGAAAAAAAGTAACAGAAAATTCACTTTAAATTTATAGTTGGTCACACTTGTTTTCTGGAGATGAAGTTAGTCAGCATTTTATTTAAGGAAGTACAGAGGAAATTCAGAAGGCTCATAGTGCTCATAAAGCTCATAAATACATAGGAATATGAAATTATTTTTCTTCTGCACTGTAACACATTAATGGTTAAGCTTTCTATAAGGGCCTGTAGCATCAAGAAATACTGGTTCAACTTGTTCACATGGTCTTCTGTGTAACAAATCTGACTATGGTAAAGGTTACACACAGAGCTATATTGTACTTTATGCCTCTGAAAAAAAAAGTAAAACCTTTCTAGCTGTCTTTGCAGGTTATTTTTCACTGGGTAGCTATTGGCAGTACTAGGGATGTGACAGTATTTGTTTTGATTTTAGACGAAAAAGGGAGGTAAAGAAAGAAAACCAGCATATTATCATATTGTTGAAAGAGTCCCTCTCAGGGTCTTGGTTCACCTCTTCCAGTTCTCTCCCACTCAACTTGGGCAGAAGTTAGCAGACGCTGGAGACCATTCTGCACAGTGAATTTAGTTGTGGCTATCCTGTTACAGACTGTCAGAGAATCTCAAAATATGGATGTGGGCCACACCATGCCAGTTAGCCACAGTGTCATCAGATATTCCCTGGCACATTTCATTTACAGATTTACAGATGCAGACTCAAGTTCCTTGTATTTCAAGAATGCTAGTACTTATTTCTCCTTTATTTGTCAACTGCTGTCAAGAGGAATCCATGCTTGCTGTTCCCAGTCAGAGGTATAACCACCCCCTCCTGCAGCTCCCGCTGTCACTGATTTGGTTTGATTCTGCTGTGGAGTCAGCTTGGTACTCCTACTGCTAACCTGGCAAGGCATACCTGCCAGGTCTGCACACTAAAATACAGCTAAGCAAGGCTAAACTTATAATTCATGTAAATGAGGCTACAAAGAAACTTGTTACACCCTCTGTTTTCTTCTTTTCTCTGCCCACATTGAGGGCCCTGAGTTCTATCCATCTAACTATGCTAGCACTATGTTTGGCATTTTGATTTTTCACGCAGTTGCTTAATCCCTCTTTAGCCAGCAAAATCTTCTGATCCTTCCATTCCGTTTAGAGCCGGTCCTTTGACTGCTCCCACTGCAAATGACTGGAGTTTTGCCATTGACTAAACCAAAAGTTGTTTTGTGCCCAAAAATTGATTAATTATTGCAGAAGACTTTTTTTTTTAACAGTTTAGTTCATGAGAGTCTGTCAGTCATCTTCATGTTTTTGTATTAAGTCTAAATTAACTTTTAATTAATGATAAACATCTGATGTTTATCTGCCTAATTTGATTTCATGCCATAACACTTCTGTTTATATAGCAAACATTTCTCAAAAAATGCAAAATATTCTGGTTAGGTAAACACTTCAGTCAGTCAAATTCCAGATTTTTTTGTTTTTTTCCACTAATGGAAATGGTTCCTTATTCATACTAATGGAGGATGACATCTCAGCAAGTACATAAATCCCACAGTACCTTGACCTCTTTACAAAATTGAAAAGTCTGAACAAAGTTTGACTAAATTTTTGTGGGAACTGACCTTCTCTGGTCCTACATGGTATATTTTATGATGACTGCTCTAATTATTCCTGAGATACAGCCATCAGAAAATTGCCATTTTGCATTGTGTACAAGAATAAGCCTTTCTGCATTGCAACTCCCATCACAGTGTGCTAGGTAGTCCAGCTGTGTTATAATGCCATATTTTTACCTGAACCTATATGTGGCCTCAACTAGGGTTAAGAATACCCATTAACTGTGTCCTCATAAATGATTCCTACTTAGTATTGCAGAAATATATCATGACACAGTAAAAGGCAAAGTCATATAGCATGAATATGCAGATTGAGTAGTTCTACAGAGAGAACATGTTCAGGATTCTAAACATGTTTAGCATCAAATTCTTCATTGACTTGCTCTGATTTCAGCATGACCACTCTGAATATAAGACAAAGCAGAATTGAGCTATTAAGATGACTTTAACCACCAATCACTTGACAATACTTGTCAAAAAGACTAATTAAGGGTTTCACAGGGAAGGTGATGGGGGAGTTACCTGGTGGAAGAGCAGCACTGTTTGAATTTCACATTAAAGCTTGTATTTTGCAGTCCATAAGTGTATATATACTAGTTTGAAGCATGGTTCTAAAATCTTCATTATATACTATATTTCAATTTTCTGTAGTCTTTTACTGTAGCTTTTATACTAAAACAGCTTAATAATTAAGTGTAAATGAGTGGGAGCATTTGCAAGAGATCATTATTTGAAGAATTTTAAGATTTATGACTGCATTTTTGCTTTACTTGTCTAGCTTGAACACGTTACATTTGTCACATCCCAGTTTCTTGGGATGACAACTCAGGTTTGCTGATTCCCTGGTCAAGATTAAGGTGAAATGACACCAGGGATCTTTTAACTCACAAAATTCAACTTTTATTCATTTGCAATAAGAATTTGCATGGAACTACATCAGTAAACCGTCTAACATGTGCTAAGCATATGTCACCAAACATATACTACAAGCCTTGCTTATTTGGGGATCAGTTCGGGGAAGAAAATAAGGAGAGCCCTCCCAGTGAGTCACAAGGTTTTGAGTGCACCCCCTTGCTTCCTAGACTCCCTCTTAGAGGAGCCTAACGGCAACTGGATCCACTCCTACTCCAAGACTTAGTCAACGGTTTTATGTCTAAAGGGATGAGGTGTAGGGATTATGGGAAAAAAGAGGGACAGAGAGAAAGAAGCAAAAGATTTCACCAGTCCCGGGTCCAACTTTGGTCCAGCCAGGCAAAGGGTCCAGTTCCAGAGGGTGTGCGCGTGTGGGGCTTCAGTTCGTGCCCTTTTATAATCTCCTTGCCCCTCCTTCAGGCAGGCACTCAAACTCATTAAGCTAATTATCTGTCATGCATGGTTTGTGCTTCCAGAACCTTTGGGAAATGGGTTGGTGGGCTTGGAGGTTGTTTGGAGAGTAACTTCTCTCTCCCTGCAGGTGCAACCATCTCTTTAGCTTTTGGCCATACACAGTGAGCTGCCCTACTCAGTGAGTCAGAACATGGAAGTGCGCACCCTCCAGCCGGCCCTCTGCACCCTGTTGCTGACTGACTTCTCACCTGCGCAGGGTTCATCGGTATGCAGGGTTCATCGTTAAGAGACATTAACTCTTTCAGTCTCTCACAACAGTACAGAAGGCTGTTAAATCAACGTATGGATAACACTTACACACATGCGCACATGCACACAGAGTTCTTGCCTGAGTCTATTGATAACATTTACGAAGGAAACTACAGTTAAAGTAAAACTTTTATTCTGTACTAAAGAAAAAACAAGAAGTACAATATTCATTAGCAAAACTGATTTCTGTATTAAACTTCCACATCTCTTTCCTTTTAGTTATTACTTGACTCATTCCATCCTTCCCCTTCCTTACCTCTCACTCCTTTACAATTTTTAGTGTCCTTTTCAGAAATTTCACATCCAACTATCTTATTTGCTAAGTTAATTAGATACTACCAGAATGGCACTAGATGGCAAGACAACACTGTTTTGGACTTTCTAGGAAAGGATGAGTGTAGTCACAGTCAAATCCTCAACACTCAGTGATGAATGGAAAGCCTCCAGTAAGAACTTTCACAGCTATAGCATAACCCTATCTTACATAGCTTTACGGACTAGCTTCTTAGACTGTTACTTTTATAAAAACAGATTACATTGACTCTGGGTGGAGTTTTTCTCATAGCAATAAATCATGTTAGAGTTTAGGTGATGCTGGCCAAGCACAGCAGGCCTTGTGGGTCAGCACTAGATTTACACATAAGTACCAGCTCTGTAATATACCACTAGAACCTACTCAACCCTTTTGCCATGAAATTAAAAAGTCATTGTGTTATATTTGTGCATTCTACTAAAATCAAATATTAAAATATATAGGCTGAATTTACAAGTGCCCTTAAAGAAAAGGTATCCAGAGCCAAGATCACACACCTGAGAGATTATGAAGGGATCCCAGGGCACAACAATGAAGTTTGACCATGGAAACATGGAGTATAAGCTTCCTTCTTCCTCTTTGGGATACTTACATGGTCTGCCTTGTACAGCTGCAGTATAAGCCTAGGGGCAGCAAGAAGGGCTCATAACTCACAGGTCCTGGGTCTGCTCTAGCACGTTTCTTCTTCCAATCTCTTTTTCCTTCACTTGTGTTTCAGGTATTGGTAAAAGTCAGACTGAGTTAAATACCTAGGATGGCACAGTGGCATGTGTGTCATTCAGGCAAGATGAGGCAAAATAACAAATAAGAAAGTGTTGCCCAAGAATTATGACAGAGGTGTCATGTTTGGTGGTCCCTCAATAACAGAGCAGTATGAATACTACTAAGAAAGTTTTCAGACACACTAAAGTTACAATTGGTGTCATGGAAGCCATGCTTTAGTGCAGGACACTTTCATGGGAATGGTTTACATAGGCAGAAGTGAAGAGATATACATTGAGCTTTTGACACCTGGCACATAACTGGTGGTGACTAAAGCAAAAAACAACCTAGAAAGGTTTTGACTTCAAGATTTCTAGAGTAAAAAAACACTCTAAAATCTAAATAAAATTGTACTGCACTGTTTCATATTGAATGATAATACATCTAGTTCTTGTATGAAGTCAATTTTACAACTTTATTTAGATTTTAGGGGTACACCAAGTAGACCAAGTACTTTACAGTACTCTTGGAGTGGATGAAATTATTGGTCTATGACCAACAAGATAGAACTCAGTCAAAACAATGTCAGAAGAAAATAAAAAAGAAGCCAAAAAACCCCTCTCTATTTTTGTTCTGTCAGCAAAGCCATATTCAGAAGTAAGTTAATTGCTTCTACAAGGCAAATCATTTCACCCACACTGAGTATACAAGGATTTTAGCATTCTTTCAAAGTACAAAGCCTCTCAAGTGCACCTTTCTACTACTTTCCTGTAAATTAATATTATTAGTAGTAGAGCCCATACCCAATAACAATGTTATTTCAAAATATGCTTTACTTCCATTAGGTACTAGTCTCCCTTGAGGAATACCTCTGCATTCCTCAAAATCCTCAGAATTATCTGCAGAATGTAGAAGAGCTGGGTAGTGGACGCTGAATTTTCACAGTTCCTAGTTCCTGAGCAATCTTCATGATTTCCTTCGACATAGGTATTCTTGCAGTCCTGGATCTCTTATGATCTGATGATATATTCAGTAAATATAATACTTTAATATGACTATTTTGGAAATCTAGGTAACTTATATATGTTTTTTCAGCTACCAAATAAACACCAGATAGTAGTATGAACTGCATATATAACATCTATTTTTTTCACAAAAATTAGTAACAGAATGTTGGCATGGAATTTTACAAAGCAAACAAATCCCAATAATAACCAAAATATTTACTTTCAGAAAGTAGATACACATTTTATAGGTATATGTCTTTAAAGTAATAAATTTTTATATTTGTTTCTGTTGTCAGATTTTTTTTTCCATGCACTCCATCTCTACCAGAAGCAAGGAAAAATAATAAAAACAAATTATTTAATAAATAATTTATTTGTTGTGACTACACATCAACGTCAAATTTAACAGTTCTGTGATGTCTAATCCATACTAATTTCTTGTTTAATCAAATCTGAATACATTCAGAAAAATACAAAAACATTATAGGAAAGTACATGTAAAAACTATAATAGTACAAGTATAAAGTATAATAGAAGTATATTTCTTGTCAGTCGGAAAGACATGTATCTACTAATAAATTACTGTATTCATGAATCTTTCAACTGATCAGGCTGACACTTAAAACTGAAAATTGTAAGGAAGCTCAAAATGAAAGAGCCTCTGTTGGCAGTGTGAAAGAAATGAGCATTCTGCAGGATTGACACAAACCTAAAAATAAAACATTGCAGGACAGACTTCAAATAGAGTACTTTCCACAGTCCACTAGAAAATAGCAGTGTGTTCCAATATTTTAAATTTCCTAAGACTTATTTTTGTCCATAAAAATTTTCACTGCTGTTCTTCAAGAATCATGCAGTAAATCTCTATTTGCTTGAAAACATCATTAGAGATATTTAAGAACTTCTTTCTCTTCTGTTCATTAATAACGTCTGTCTAATCTTAAATTCACAGTTAATAGTTCACTGAAAACCACAGGGATACAAGTCGCAGAAGAAAATAGAAAACCAATGTAAAAAATCAGTGTTATATTCTTCAAGATATTTGCACACCTTTTCTCCCATGTGAATCCATCTGCACAGAAAATGAGCTACAGTACAGCTTCATTTTTGGGGGAAGCTTGCAGAAGACCTGAAAAAAAAAAAATCATTGTTAAATATTTTTCTAAAGTCTTGACAAGGTCTATATACAAATCACAATATCCTCTTCTTTATAGACTACATTTACACACAAAGTGTATCAGTTTAATGAAAACTGTTTCAGGTAGATTGTCATCAGATGTGAAGAGACTTATTGAAGTTTCAAAGCCACTTACATTTATACTTATATGTACAAAGGACTGGAGATCTGACACTGATGTGCTGTGCAACTGTTCTAATATACATTGTGGAATATCATTCTGCAAACCTTTGACAGTACCAGGAATCCAAACTGTGAATGAAAGCTCAATTATGAAGCATCTATTGACAAAGTAAAAGGACTGCTTCTTAATGAAATAAAAAATTGGAAATGGATACAGGGTGTGCTAGAGTTGAAGTAATACTAACAGGGTTTGTAAGCTTTTTTGTGGATGTGAAAATGCTTTATAAGTTTTAGGGTCTAGCCTAAACTAGGTTAACAAGAGATGTTAAATTAAGAAGCTTAAAAGGAAATCATCATAAATGGGAGGCTCAGGAAGCAGTAACATTTTCGCCAACAGCATGATCATAGAATGGGATCAGGCAAGTTTAAGAAAAATATGAGATAGACTGAAAGTTAGTTTCCTTGGAGACAGTGTGACACACTATTTACATCCATCTTTCTTATTTATAATAAAGTAGTTTAATGACTAGAAGAAGGACTTGTCCTAGAGCAAGGTGTCTCTGACAATGACTGATGTTTTATACTAACATTCTCACCTGCAGGTACAAGAAAGTCCTCACTTTCTTGTAACTTTGTGTGAAGATTGGACAAAGTTTACCCCTAAAAGACTTGCTACTTACCTTGTTTCTCAATAACTTTAAACTTTTACATTACAATATTTAAATTATTCTTCTGTATTTGTTGCAGGAAGAAGCCTATCTGAAAGCACTGCTCAAACAAATGAGACCTGAACTACATCTGTAGGTATCTAATCAACTAAATTACTCCTGTATGTGTTGGGAAAACAGAGAAGCATAGAAGACTTTTACTGTGTAACTGTTGCCAAATTTACATTCTTCACAGTCAATTAGGACAGAGGCTAAAGGATGATAGTCACCTAGGTAACAATTGCAAATTGGCTTTATATAATATGAAAGTAATAGAGATCAGCCTGAAGCTACCTAATTTATAAGTCCATTGCTAGATTATGCCCACAATCTAATTCAAAAAAGGAATACCCATAAGGACAGTATCCCTGGGTGGGGCAACATAACCATCAGACATCCAACAACATACTGAAGTCTGAGCCCAAGATGGAACTACTACTAAGGGCCAGACCACTATCCAGGACTGGGACACATCATGTAATTGAAGCAAATGTCCTGTTCTGCTTGGTCCATGGCATCGGTCACAAGTGGACAGGAGATGTTTGGCACTTGATTGACATGAATGTGAAGTGTGTGAGTAGAATTTCATGGTGAAACTCACAAAGATCAACAGAAGCAAAACAAATTCCTGCACCTGGAGAAGAATAACCTGATTCACCAGTACATACTAAAGCCAACCAGCTGGAAAGCAGATTTTCAGAAAAGGTCCTGGTAGTCTTGATGGGCAACAAGTTGAACATGAGTCAGCAATGTGACCTTGTGATAAAGAAGGCCAAGAGCATCCTGGGGTCTCTCAGGAACAGTGTAGACAGCAGATGCAGGGGAGACCACTCACCACTGGTGAGACAGCATCAGAGTGCTCTTTTCAGTTCTGAGCTCCCCAGTAGAAGAGACATGGAAATACTGGAACAAGGCCAGCAAAAGGTGAAGATAATTAAGGGACTGGAGCACCTTTCATAGAAAGCACAACTGAAGAGTTGGGACTGCTTAGTTCAACAAGGAAAAGGCTCGGGGGGAATCTCATGAATATGTGCAAATACCTCATTAAGGGGAAGCCAAAAATGGAAGCCAGGCTCTTCTCAGTGGTGCTTAATGAGAGAACAAGGGCCAATGGACACAAATAAAAATACAAAAAATTCCATTTAAACATAAGAAAAACTTTTTTTACTGTGAGGATGTTTGAAACCTGGAACACGCTGTCCAGGCAAGCTGTGGAGTGTCCATACTTGGATAATCAAAACCTGACTCAACACAACCTTGAGCAATCTGTCATAGTTGAGCCTGCTCTGAGCAGTGGGGTTGGACTAGGTGATCTCCAGAGATGCCTTCCAACCTCAAAGATTCTGTGAATATATGAACAGAAATAAAAATAGATTTTTATCTCAAATAGAAAAAGTTATACTCACATTGCCCATCCTGCTTAGTAAATACCTTTAGGTTATACATCACAGTGTGGTATAGCCTGGCTCTTACAGCTGCCCCCCACAAAATCCTCCCTGACAGTATTCCATTATTAATATTTCCTGAAACAATCTTTTAGAAGAAATGTTCTTTTTTTTATATGTTAATTTGTTTTTCTGAAACTGTTTCCTTAAGAATTCTCTTCGTTTTGAAGTCATGCCTGGAGGAATGTGGGATTTTATAATTCTTCTTGCAACATGGTATTGCAGATTGTATTGCTTATGAGATTCAATTACTCGTATATGAAATAAGCTTTTGATTCTTAACCAATTTATGCCTCTGTCTAGTACAGGACTTTACAAACTTGCTTTGTTAGCAGACACAGTAGCAAAGTGCCTCCAAGCCACAAACATATGAAGGTTGAGTTTAGCTATACAGGCAGCTTTTGTGCATTCTGCTTTGTGAACAAAATCTACAGGAAGAATTCCTCTCTAACATCTGCTATCTGTGCTAGTTTCACAAGAACTATTGTCAATAGTGTAAGAAATGCTAACTTGTTAATCACAAGGTTTCCACAAGGTTTCTATGAGGATTGAGTCAAATTCTACAAACTCATGGTGCTGTTTTCCAATAGCTGATAAAGTGTTTTTCTTCAGCATAAGAGTTGAAACAAAAGCTACAAAAATAAAAGCAAATTCTCTTGCAAATATTGGTAAGCCTTTTTTATCTGTACGCTACTAAATAACCTTTGGCTCTAAATCTTATATACAAGCCTTCAAGTGAGAAATGACATAATGAGACCATGTTAGTATTGACAGATTATCCATACAAACCAGATGACATTCCCCAAGAGAAGAAAAAAAGAATTTGAATATGCTCAAAACAGAAGACTCAGAAACAAAATGACACAAAGACAAACGGGAAGGCTAAAAAAGACAATCTATCCAACTCCTTTCAAACTTAGTCTACATATTATATTAATTTCTGTGGTTACCTTATTGTTCTTATCACACTCACCACACAGACTTTATCCACTCACACTGACAAACCAATCAGTGGTATTGTTAGTAATGGGAACTATTTTGTCTGCTTTTTCAACTGCCTGAGTATATCACACCAAGTGTTGTTCTCTTTACGGTTCTTTTAAAAATCTTTCTGTTCTAGCTGATATTCTTAGCAAATCTCAGATGTGGGCACACGGCCTTAGATCTTTCCATCATTATTCCACAATGGATTCACAGAAATGCAGGATAAAAATTTTTCTAAACCCCATTATGAATACAAGCTATGGTTAATTATTCCTTTTAATGTATTTTATTTCTATTTTAGTTGAATTATCAGCACATTTTTTCACACTTTAGAAATCAGTCTTGACTATACATCACACAGATCAGTCACGTTTTGAGCCAGCTCAGATGGTGATATGTTTATTAGCCATTACAACTATACCTCCTTCTTTTGTCTTAAATAAAATTAGATTGCTGTGGTCATTCTAATTCAGAATTGTTGATGTTTACTGTCCATAATTTTTGTAATAAATGAAAAAAATGACAAAGAAACTTATGAGCAAAATTCATTGCTATTAATAAAATATCAAACTGTCTGACACTGCACTGTCCGCAATAAAATAAAATAAAAAATCTTATATATTTTTCCCTGAGAAACCTGTGAATGTATTTGCAAGACCTTATCCATCTGCTTTGATTTGCAGTAGGGTTTTCCTTATAAAGCTATATTTTTCTTCAGAGCTGTGAAAAAGAAAGGAAAACAGAAAATTAATTTTAAAGCTATCATGGAAAATATTACTTTTTAAGTCAAAGGATGCAAAAGAAGCCATGCAAAATATTTTGTACAGAACCTAAATGCATACTATTAAGAAATTATTCCAAATGTTAATAAAGCTGGGATTTACAAGATTTACCAACACTTTTTGAAACTATATTTACCAACTTTTGTAATTTTCTCCCTCTTATAAATATTATTTTCATAATAGCTGTTTTGCTCCTCCATGTATATGAAATTGGATTATATTCCCCTCATTGATAGACTCTGTTGCTTACTTGCCATGTTCTCCCTTTCATGCTGTGAACAGGATGTGTAGAACATAATATCTTTACCCCAGTTTTAAGTACCTGGGCTGACAAGATAGTATTTACTCTACCTTATACTAGAAAAGCATTTTTTGAAGAATAAGGTAGAAGAAAACTGAGTATTCAGTAGGACTGTGAATTTAAGGGTATATTCACATTCTCAGACCATACAGAGGACAAGAATACTGTGGGACAGTAATTGCTTCTTCACATTTTTTTGTGGGCTTATAACTACTTTAGGACATCCTTCTTGATGAAATGTCATTATTTGACTAGTAGTCCATGAATTCTCTTGCAGATTCAATGTAGTTACATCAAAGTTTTGGGAAGACTTTCTAACTGAATTTATGGAAACCATACCTACATCAGTAAATAAAACAAGCCAGGGAAGAAAATAGCATGAATAAATGACTAGCATATCTCCCACTTAAAAACCAAACCAAACCAAACCAAACCAAACCAAACCAAACCAAACCAACATGTTAAAATACCTAGAAGAAATTCTTCCGGACGCACACTGTCCTCCAAATATCCCTTGAGTTTTGTCTTAGAGAATGTTTTTGGATCTGGACCAAAACTATACAAAAGAATGCTCTAACATTTAAACCGTAATAAACCAATCTTGTGGCCTGGATCTACGTAGTTTACAAGAATATGTATGGTGTCATGGGCTGCAAGTCTAGTTATTAGACAGTAACTTTGGAATTTCAGGTGAACTAGTATTAAAAAAAAAAACTCAAAAGAAATATCAACTTATTTCACAACTTGTTACATACTGAGGAAATTTTTCCTGTTTGTTGAGTTGTTCATTCATTGGTTTTATGCTCCCTGCAATGTATACCTCTTTTTCTTTTATTTCATTTTTTCCCTAATTTTCTTCTGTACTATTTTCCCTACTTTACTTCTGTAATATTCAATTCACTAATACAATGAAGTGAAGAAGAATCTGCACCCAAAAGCAGACCCAATGCTATTTTAAAGGCAAAGTTTTGCAGTTTTCCTGAGATTTTGCAGCTCATAACCTTCTGACTGATAATAACAAGGTTCTTGAAATGCAACTGTAGGGCACTCTTATTAAAGGATCTCTTGTTTCACCATTATCTAACCTCTGGGTCTCCTTTTTAATGAGGTTGAGTTGTTTCAAAGTAGAGAAACTAAAGGTTGTTTCTGTTACGTATCTCATTCTTTCAAAAAAACCCCAAACTTTTCTTTTAAGGAAGGGTCAAAAATTTGAAGCTAAGAAAGCAAGCTATAATATTTGGGTTTTAATTAGTTTTTTTATCTCTGTTTTCTATTAGGTGTAACTTGCAGAAATTTCCATTTTAAAACATTTCTGTTTCATGATGCAAAACATCCTTATATTATAGCAATGATCAGAGATAATATTAACACTGTCACCGAAAGAAAAGATTTCTTAGTAATTACTCTCTGCTTGAAAATCAGATATTCCTAAGGCATTGAACCAGTGTGAAAAATGGTAATTAATATTTGCCTTGAGTTTTTCCCTCCCTAGTGTTTTTCACTACTTTTACCCTATGTTGGGTTACGTTTGCTTAGATTTTAAAAAAAACAGAATAAGTATATGCTTAATAATTTTAGCTTTTATTTCCTTGGCTTATAAACACAACCTGATGAGATATACCAATATGGTGACAGACAAAAAGAGACATTCAGAAATATATTTCTTTTAGTGAAAATTTTCCCTTTACAAAGAACACTTTATTTTTAAAGTTCAAAAAGTAGCCAATTTTTGTTTCAATTTTGTTAGAATATCACTTGGAATACAAGTAATGCAAAAAAATACCCTCCTAAGAGGAAGACATGCCAGTTTGTATAAAAGAGAATAGGGGAGAATTCCTTCTTAACTTCTGATGGAGCTGATTTGTATAATGCTTTGCAGAAATCTGTAAGAAAGACTGAAAAGTCAGTGAAGCAGAAGCATCTTTTCAGAAGCGGTTTGCAGTAACTTTTCTGCCTTCTGGACAGTAGTAATGTGAATGAACACTAAATAAATATGACCAGCATCACATAGTATGTGAACAGAGGTATGATCAGCATCTGAAAAAAATCAAAATATATTGAAAAAAAAAGTAAAATATACAAATGTATTGATGCTGATAAAGTACAAGATAAAAAATAACTCTTATTTTAGCAGTTTCTCTACATTATTCCTTAAATTCTAAATATAATAAACCATATATACAAAATTTCTCTTAGGAAAATATACGCAGAAATCAAGGCAGAAACATGTATTTTGTAATCAAAAGACTCATATTTCCTTCTCTTCCTCCAGCACCCTATGTATACACCCTCTGAAAACTCAGAATTATCTTCCTACTGACCAACTTCTGGTCAGTCTCAAAATGTTCTTATTGAATGCCTGGAACTTTGCCTTGGGGTGACTCCAAAGCAAAGCCGTATAAAGCCAGAAATGTATAGCTCACATGGGAGAGTAAATGATTTTTTATTTGAGTTTGGTAAACTTTTCTGTTGGTAAACACTTAGGCTTATTTGTTATAGCTCTATGTTGTTTCTGCTTATTTGATAAGGGAAGATGTATTGCAATTGCATGTTTTATAGCAACTCTGCTAAGCAACTTCCTTTCTACCTTCATATTCAGACCTTCAAACCACCTCATAGCCCTCTATTGGATTGAAAGAAAGCAAAAAATGTTTTCAGAAACACGGAAACATCCCCTGTGTTTGCCCTCTAGAAATGGAGAACTTGATACACAGTCTCTTCAGGGTAACAGTCTCATTTAGTTAATGTTATTTTTAGTGAATCAGAACTCATTTAGAAAACAACCACAGCTGTTTAAAACATTATCACTCATAACTTGAGATGAGGCAGTTATTGGAGCTTTACTGAGCTTGGATTTGGGGCAAATTTTCCCTTACTTATCTGGCTTTTGCTGAAATCAGTGTCAATTTTTGTGTTCTTACTTGAGCTAAACTGCTATTTCATATGTTTTAAGACATGATATGTAACAGGAAGACACTGCATTTTGGACCATTGTTTCAACATGCTATTAAAACTAGTGGTTCTACCCACACACAGTTTAAAAGGTTTGACATTGCTTCTCTAAACATAAAAACCCCAGTACATCTTATTAAATTAGCTGGATATAGGACAACTTGAAAGAAGTGATTAGGGGTAAAGGAGAAATGCTAATTCACTGAGGAAGAATAATTTGAAAATGCAAAACATCCAGAAACATGATAAGAACCCCAAACTCCTTAGAGTTTATCTGATTATATTTCTGAAGTTTGTCACTACTTTTTCTGGAAACACACTCGTGTAACAATTTCTTTTTTCATCCAGACAATAATGTCAATCCAAACTAGCATTGCAAAAGTGTCACTCAAGTAGTGAAGCAGATAAAGGGTTATGTGAAGCCATGTTCCTTCCCCAAACACGAGGGACCCTTCCTTTCATCTGTCTAGTCTTGAGAAATTTTCATTCCCACCTTATTTGAAGATACTGATTTTGTTTTGACTCCAGCTGTGCAATCCCCTGCAGTATAGACTTATGGTTTAGACTTCAAAGTGTGCTGTAAATTTAGTTTAGCTCTTTCTTCTCTCCTATACAAAACCAGCTATCTTTCCTGTGTGGGTAGTGGTGTGGTGGAAGTAGAAGAATTAGAAGAATGATTTGTCTGAAAGTTCGTGGATTACATTTATATTGTATGCAAGTGCCAGATAGTTTCTGCAGATTATTAAATATTGGCACAAGTGCTGTAGAAGCCTAGGGCGCTGTTGTCATGTGATGGTGGAAGGTTGACACTGGAACCAGAAGAAAAGCAGGTCAAATATTGTCGGTGATGTCACTATGATTATTGAAAGAGGTGAGGGGAGAAAGTAGGTGCCCTGAACTCATAAGAAATGCCAGAAAACTAGAGATTTTGAGATGATACATAAACAGACCCCAGAGACAAAGGGTATTCTACTTCAAGCCTGAGCCTGTAGTGTTTTCCTGCCTTAAAAGCTTAGCCTTTATATTGCCACAGATGTTAAACCCAACAAGAATTGCTTTCATATGGATTGAAAAACATCAATGTCACAGCTGTCAGTGGCAATTTCAAAATTTTACTTCAAGTCCCCTACTCCTGATTTTTTTAATAGATTAGGAATTTACCTACCAGAGATTTAAGCTTGACTGCACTCACTCTGTCATAGATTATTATCCTCTACTGTCCAAGGAATCTTTTGACAGAATTCAGAATACCACTTTCAGTTTGTATATATATGGTTTTGTACCTTCCTTAATCTTTTTATAATTTCTTCTTAAAAATTTATTCTTTTCATTTCTTTTGATTTATTTTTTAATCTCAGCCATGCTTATGGTTATGTGGTTCCACAGTAAATTTTGGAATTATGCTTTTCAAGAGAAGACAAACATACTTACTGCTGTCAAAGCAAGAAAGTAAAGGAGAATGAGATACTGAGTAATCACCTTCTTAAGCTTTTTACTTAAGTAGAATTTGCTGTCCTATTTCATGTTATAGGGGACAGACACTGAATCCTGCTAAGCACAAATAACTATGATCAGATTTTCAAAAGGTGTGATGCTTAGAGTTGAACAGAAAATGGTTCTCCAAAGAGCTTTAAATTGGGAAATGCCATATGGGAAACAATGTGAACAATGTTTGCTGTGAAACTGTAAGGATCTTATCCAAACTTACTTATTTCATTTTAAGGCAGAAAAATAAAAAAATATATTTGAAAAAATAGAAAAAAAAGCTATACTGCCATTGGAGTTGGAAGTACAGTAGCTAGCACAAGAAATCAAACCAAGGAGGTGAATATATCTTTATCAAGGAAGTTCACTGTTGCATGCAGAAAACTGGTTAAAGGATTAGGATACCATGTACTTTATTTATTTGTATAATGTACGGGTGATCTACTATCATGTCCTAACAGAAAAATTCAAGGCCCTCCTAATAAATTGTATCTATTCTGTGTATCAAACTAGTCATGATGAGTAGCTGATAAGGATGTTGGTGGATGTAGGCAGAAACATTGAGTCTTTCTCATTTTTAGAGAAAACTTTTGAATCCAATCCTTACCACCACAATACCTGGAAACACAATAAAGTTAAGACACCAATAAATACACATTTTAGAATGTTCTTTTTCCTTCTCTAAGTTCCTTGCCTTGTGCAATTTTCAAACTTTAGCTAGGAATCAATGAAAAGAAAATAGTCTTTTTTTAGCAAAATGTGAAAAAATAACCCCAGTGAACCTCAGAGCTGAGGGGGACCACCTTCCGGAATTGAATTGTTCCTAGCAAAGGACTTAGAACCCTGACAGCACGTCATCCTTTCTCTATTTCTACTTAAGATAACCTGGCACCACGAACCATAATACCACCAGAATGGATGTGGAAACATAGCACACCAGAAAAAAGTGGTAGATAATAGGGTGTTTTCTATAAAAAAAAATAATGGTATTACTAATGAGGCTTTTCTGCAATAGTCAGGTAAGTTAGGCTACAAGTGTTTGTATCATTGTAAGTGAACTAGTAATAATAGCTGTTGTATTTTGATTAGATTCTTAAAATCACAATAAGACAAAGAATAACTTTTTGTCTCTGTATGTAAGGTGTTTCCCCTTTTGTTCCTAACAAAAGGGTAAGCATAGCAATCCCTCGGACAGCATTTATAAGACTCTCAGTCTTCAGAATCTGAGAAAAAAGGACTGGAGGAACAGGAGCAATCCAGTCATGGGAAAAGCATAACAACTAATTAAGCCAAGTAGAAAAGCACATAAAGTGCAGTAAGAACTGTATGAGAGAGGTCTATGAGAAACTAATTTCTGGCAGAATAATTCTAATATATTTATTGGGTGGCTGAGATCATGACTCTTAGATGAGTGACCTTGAAAGACTGTTTGGAACAGCATGGATTCCTGTGCTGCAGACAGTGGATTATTATCTACTTGCACTTTATATAAACGGGAATAAGTAGTGGGGTGCCATGATATTATCACTAAGCACTGTATCATTTTTCAGTCAGTAGACTAAAAACACATATCTGCCAGCGGCAACCAGGAATGACTTTTGGCCCATGTCACTTTGCCCTGGTTTTCTGTTGATATATCTTGGACGGATGCAAATATTTTCATTTTTTGCAGGTGAAAGGCAATCTTGCATGCACCAGACTTCCTTTTTTTTGGTAAGGATCTGCCAGTAGGGACATGACAGAGAAATACTGCTTCTACACGAAGAAGAAACTGATGATCCAGAGATCCATATCTTTGCTACATATTTGCTCATTACCATATGAGCTTCGGTCCTGTCAAGAAATAACGATTTTCTGGACTGAGGCCATTTCCTCCCAAAGCTCCAGGAGAGGCTTTATATGCAACTGTAGCAACAGGAGGTTTAAAATGCTTGTAAATTCTGTTGCTGCTAATATTTTTAAGTTGGCATATGAAAAGTGACTTTAAGCCCAGTAATAAATAATAAACTTCCATACAGCGACATTGTTAAACACAGGGCCAAATGATGATGCAAGGTAATGAAAACAACACTGTAATTTTGGGAAAAATGCCTTACTGAGAGTTGTTATTTTGAATAGAGAAGTGTGTTGAAAAACAACAAAAAAAAGGAGGAGCCATTTTAAACTTAATTATCTTGTGCCTCTGAAGGGGAAACAGTTGAGTGGTCCCATTTAGCCAGTCTATGGTTAATTTTGTTTCATAGTTGTCCCCTAAACCTTTATGAGTCCTTACATAACCTGAATACTAGATGTAGGGGGTATTTTTCTTTTGTCGGAATGCACAAAAAGTATTCTTAATAGAAAAAATCTAATGGTCTGGAATCCTATTGAAGTTGTCTCTGTCACAGCAATATAATTTACAGTATTACATTATGAGGACTTCCCATCTATTTTACTGTAAAAGGAGGTCATCTGTAAAACTGCAATATAAATTTTCCTGGACTACCTCTTCCAGGTATATTTTATGGGAAGTGTCTGAATGAAAACTACTACTATTGATTTATTATTCAAAGGCACCAAGGAATTTCACACAAGTATGTGTTGGCAATTTAGCTTGAGTTTCCTGCATTCTGGTCACCTGACACAATTTTTTTTCTTTTTTTTCTTTTTTTTTTTTTTATTCCACTCAGCTTTTTAATAAGCTTTTGTTTGGAGCCTCTGTCTATTTGCACAGATATAGATTTGTCCAGAATAACTGATGACAAAACCAAAAGCAACATTTAAGACCAGACCATCAAACAGCAATTTATTTTTTAGATCTGACATGGCAGAGTATACAATAGGTCTCCTTAGAGGCAGACAAATCTGGGATAGAAGACAGCCGCAACTTGACAGAAAAAGTTGCTGAAGGACAAATTGTAAAAAAGAAAATTTTGAACAACTACCCGTACTTAGGCTGGGATCAGATATTTTTTTATCTAACTTGGTACTTATGGTGGGTTAGCCTTGGCTAGCAGCCAAATTCCCACCCAGCTGCTCACTCACTCACCCTCCTTAGTGGGGCAGATGGTGCAAATAAGAAGATCAAGAACAAGAAAGCTCATTAAACTGAGAAAAAGTCATTGAAGTTGCTTACCAATTATTATTGTGGCAAAACAGAATTGACTTGGGCTAAACTAATTTATTTACTGCCTATTCAGGGAAGGTTCAGACTTGACAATAGGAAGCATTTCTTTACAGAAAGGGTTGTCAAACACTGGAACAGGCTCCTCTTCTCTCTATCGTTTTTTGAACTTTCTTAAAAATGTTAAAACAGAGGTGCCAATAGCTTGGCTGATAGGATCAGCTGTGTCCTGTAGGAGGTCTGTGTCTGGCACAGCGTAGCCCCTGACCTCTTCTCACAGCAGCCGTCCTTGCTAACAAAGCAGACCCCGATACAAAAACCTTGCCATGGACGGCCAATACAGTACTCATCTAAATTTTCTTCCACAAAATGACATCTACATTCAGATGCAATACTTACTTACATCTCAGATCCCATATTTCAGTTCAGAACCAGAAAGCAAATCTTTATATCCAGGAAATATAGAAGATTAAAAGTGTAATACAAGAAGATATTAAGAAATAATTTAATGAAGAGCAGACTCATAACTATACACCCTATAATCTCTCTTCAATACCAACAAGTATACCTGCCAGTTTCCCCTGACTTCTACGATTTATGCCTTTTCCATATAGACAAAACATGTGACGTACCATGGTCATTTTATTGATCTCTCTAGTCTGATGCCCTAAACAGTTATTTTACTTTGGCAATGCCTAGAGATACTCTTGAGAATAATCTTTAATTGTAGATAATTTCCTAATGCTTGTCGCCCCATGAGGAAATAAGGTTGGGTATTCTTCTCAGGAACTGGAGGAGGAGGGGGATGTGGTACAGCTAGAAGAGACCACTAAATGTCAGGCTGACAGTAGGAGAGAAGGGGAGAGGATAACAGTGGTCTTCTCTCTGGAATTATGAGCTTCCTATTATTCAAGAATTATTACTTTTAATTGGTTAGAATATAATCACCTTCAGTACAACCCATCTGGTATAAGAACACATCAGAAAGTTAATTTGGTTTTAGATGAGTTTTAAAATTCTTATACTACTAATAATACGTGGACAGTATCTGTAGGACCTTGATTAACACTGTATTCCTAAAACCTCCATTATGCTATTTTGATAAATGTGTAATATCGCGTTAGCTGAAACAAAGCACACAAAGCACACCTCATCCAGAGCATATGTTAGAACAAATTGTAATACAAAATACCTGAAAAAATTATTCAGACAATCACTGAATATTAATGAGGGACAGGTTTTCAGAGTTAGGAGCAAGCAGAAGAATACAAGTTTTATTCTCTGGTATATTTCAAGACCCAAATGAGTTCATATTACTGCTTCAGTAGGATTTAAACTGAGACATATGTGTTAGCAAATTTTGCTATAACATGGTGGAATGATGGTTTAAAAAAATGAATATATATATATATCCATCAGACTGCTGACTTATTCTAAGGCAGCAGCTGTGAACAAGATTTTCAAACTAAGGGCTAAAAGAACTTATGTGAATTAATCTTAATTTTAAAATAATCTCACAATATAGCATAGAATGTAATCACCATCTGCATTGCACTACTTCCTTAGTAAGAATCCAAGTTTACTTTAAAAATAATATGTTTTGGATTAAGAAAAAAAATGAATATAAAATTGAACTAATAGATACAAATGAGGCTCTCTGTATGTGTTATGTGAAAGTCTGAGAGTACTAGTTATGTACTGTAAACAAATAAATATTTTCATTCACTAATGATCCCTTCATCTACTGGCATAATTAAGCTCATAAAGCCAAAAAAATTGCAAATTTTCTGTTATCATATATATGTCTGTGAGTAGTACATTTTCTATTGAATTATACTTTGAGTATCATTGGCTGAGTAGCATATAAAAAAGAACTTCAATACTAATGGATGACTAAAGATTTCCTAAAAGATACTAAAATACAACACATATTTAAATGTGGGACATGCTTCCAGGATGCTATTTAGGATTCAGGAGCTGGTGGGCTTAGATGGTACCACTTAATATAGTTCTTTAGTGTTTATTTTCTAAAAAAATTTCCACTGAGATAAATGTCTTATACAAAGTCCTAGGTTATGATGTTCTTCCTACATTGTCTCCATTATTTCTAACTGTAATCATTACTTGATGCTATGTTTTAAGTAATTTTGTGCCATTAGTTCTTAGTGAGGATTCTACCAAAATTTAAGAAGAGAAAATAACAGATAAAATTCTGGTTTCAAATAACTCAGAGAGTTTTCATGGTATGGATCGCAGTCTTGGTGGTCTCACCTCTAGAGAACTGCACCTCCTATATGCTGCCAGCCTTCATTTCCACTGAATAGAATGCCAGAGAAATGGTGAGAATACAAGTTTCATTACAACTTGAAGTTGCATGAAGCAGTAGATTGCACTCACAGCTGGGGGGCATGAAAATGCTTTTGTGTCCTTTAGTACAAATAAGGCCCAACTAAATTCTTGTTGCCTTCAGTGCTGCTTAGAATTCACCATATATTTATATTTTTAAGACAAAGTGTTAGAATTAAACTCATCATAAGTAGTGATGAAAGAATTCCAAATTCTGAATGAGCATAGTGCTCTACATTAGGGATTTCACGTTTTTCTCTTTCTCCAGTAAAAAAGATGTTATAAACTGAAGAAAGAAAGAAATTACTTTCATTGAGCAAAGAAGAAAGTTCTCAGTGCAGACCTGATTTCATAGCCTTTGATATTGTCAGATCTGAGAAGGATCGAAAGAAGCTACTTTTGATTTACCTAGGTATAAATCCTGACAATTTTCTTGCTTGTTACCTGTTTGAAATTTTGTAGGTTGCAAAAAAGAATCATTGTAGAGTCTGGCAGTGAGATAGGCTTGTGAGCCATGTTTTCAAGACTGTAATTCATAAACACATTTACCTGTGTATTGACAAGATCATTCCAGATGAGTGTTCCTGGAGGCCAGTAAACCTGTATCAGAGAGACAATATATGGAGTTGAATCACATTGAATCTTTTAACCTCTCAGCTTTTCAATATTGTCTATATCCATTATTTCCTGTGTGCACAATATTCCCAGATTAATGGGTACAAATATTTTTTATTTTGTTCAAGATAAAGGGAGCTAAAATTGTTGCTAAAGAAAACACATGCCTCTAATATCAATAGTATTTTAATTCACATCATGGGAGTTACATCTCGGCTAAATGACCAGACAGTAAGGTGGATTGAAAACTGTCTGAGTGCTTTTCAGAGCAGCCCAGAGACTGCTGCTGAATGACACAAAGACTAGTTGGAGACAAGTGACTAGAGGTGTGTGCCCCAGGGCTGAATACTGGGTCCAGTATGGTTTAACATCTTTATTAATGATGGGGCAGAGTATACCCTCAGCCAGTTTACTGATGATACAAAACTGGGAAGAGTGGCTGATACCTCAGAGGGACATGCTGCAAAGCAGAGATACTGTTGCAAGCTGGAGAAATGGGCTAATAGGAACCTCATGAAATTCAACAGTGAAGTGCAAAGTCCTGCACCTGGGAAATAAAAACCCCATGCAACAATATACACTGGGGGTCATGCAGCTGTAAAGTGGCTTGTCAGAAAAGGTCCTAAGAGTCCTGATAGGCACCAAGTTGACCATGAGCCAGCAGTGTATATAAATACTTCAAGGGCAGGTACAAAGAAGACAGAGCCAGGCTTTTTTCAGTGGTGCCTGGTAACTGGACCAGGATCACTGTGCACAAACCAAAACACAGGAGGTTCCTTCTGAACATCAGGAAATATTTGTTTACTGTAAGGGTGACAGAGCAGTGGAACAGGTTGCCCAGAGATGCTGTGGAGCCTTGGTCCCAGGAGATATCCAAAAAAACATCTGGACGTGGTCCTGGGCAATCATCTCCAGGTAGCTCTGCTTGAGTAGGGGTGTTGGACCCGATGACCTGCAGAGATCCATTCCAACCTCAACCTTTCCGTGACTCTGTGTTTTTAAATTTATATTTATATAGGCAAGAAAAGTCTACATGAATATACATGTATAAATTTAATGCTATGACAGCTAAATTTAAAAAAAATAAAAATAGCATGATGCTAGTTGTCCCCATGGGTGAACTTTTTCCTTCAAATCACTTAAGCACATTCTTTTAGAGAGCAAAGATTTACAAAGGGACTATGATAAACTGAGTTATGTTACTATTTGTTGATCGTGGTTGGTGCTTCAGAGAAGATGGAAGTTACTTCTTTGTTTCTTGAAGCAATTACTACAACTTTATTTGCTCTTTCACCTGTCCCAGCAAGATGCTCTTGTCATTCACTGGAAAAGCTTTGGTAGTTTTGCTGGTACTTCACTCTCACTGACATTTGTTCATAGCCTAACTATGGTACATTTTATTCTGTGTTCCTCTTGATTTGATGGAGTAACACCAAGTAACTGCAGAATTTCAGTCTGCAATTTGATGCATTATCTGATCTTCACAGAACTTCAATGCTCAAACTTTGATCGAATGCTCTTTACTATGTGTCCTTAACTGAAACTTTAAATTAACATGCATATAGTGTAAATAAGATGCTAGCTAATATGAATGCGGTATTCACTCATCCAATATACTTAGAAGACAATTTAGATTCAATAAAAAAATAAAATTTTACTAATAGATGCGGTTAGATGTATTGGCTTATGAATGAATTACAGCTTTGTCCTTTGACAGAGTCTGGATCTATACATGAAAATAAATACAAAGATAAAACAAATCTCATAAGAGAGGAAATCCATCTTGCTTTCTAAGTGACCCCAATTTAGTGAGGATTAACCTTTCTAGTGCAAGCCAACTTGTTATTGACTGTTATCAGTAGCACATATAATGACTAAAACTGTGGAAAATATTCATAACGGTACATATATATATATATATGTACCCAGCTTCTTTCTTTTTCTTTTGCTATTTTGCTGTATTGAAATATAAACAGGGGGGGAGGTAGAGAATCTGGGAGTAAAGTTGTGCCCGGGAAGAAGGGAGAGGTGGAGGGAAGCTGTTGTGAGTTCTGGTTTTATTTCTTGTTACCCTACTCTGATTTGATTTGTAATAAATTGAGTTAATTTTCCCCAAGCTGAGTCTGTTTTGCCCATGGCGGTGATTGGTGAATGATCTCTCCTGTCCTTTTCTTGACCCACAAGCCCTTTGCTATATTTTTCTCTCCCCTGTGCAGTGAAGGGGGGGGAGTGATAGAATGGCTTTGGTGGGCACCTGGTGTTCAGCCATGGTCAACCCATCACACATTGAAAGGAAAAGAATTTCCTTTTTTTGTTCCTTTTTCTTTTCTTTTTTTCCCCTTTTTCTTCTTTATCCTCTTCTTTTTCTTATTGTCTTTCCTTTTCCTTTTTTTCTTTCTTTCTCTCTCTTTAATTTTCTTTTTCAATTTATTTTGTTTTCTTTTCTTTTCTTTGCCTTTTTCTTTTTCACTTTCCCTTTTCAAAATTTTCTCAAGTGAGTTCACAAAAACATATCTGAAGCTTTCTTCAGACACAAGGCAACACAACGGACTGCTGAAAGAACTAAAGTTACCACTAACCTCATCATGTTCCATTTGGTGCAAAAATCCTATTTCTTTAAAAAAATAACAAAATTTCAAAATATATCTATAATGATATATCTCTGCAAATTAAATATCTTCTTTAGATAACTACATTTTTCTAGTACAGCACTTAGGTAGATTTTACTCTGCAATTGCACCATTATATTATCTCTTTATATTTTCACTGTATTTTCTTTGTAATTTAAAAAGAACACTTCTTGAGAAATAATAAATTTAAGGGTGTTTTTATTCCATGAAAGCTCTCCAGGAAAACTTATTTCTCTTGTTTATTATGCAACAAGGTATAATGTGCTCCTACACTACAGTCTTTGACTTACATTTTGTAATATAAATAGAAAATTCTATTAATTCACTGATTCAAAAATCAAGATTTTTCTTCTCTAAGCACCATTTGATAAGAGCAATCATTCAGTTCACTGCTTCATCTTTCTCCAGCTCACAATTGCATGTCTTGAGTGGCAGTCTTTCTGTTTCCTTTCTTCATACATTTTCCATAATTTTTGTTTTCTTTTCCAAATAACTGTGGAGGTAAGGAGCTGATGAATCACAAATCTGATCATTTACCCCCAACCATGCATCTTTTTCTTACCTATTTATGTAAATTAAAAGGTTTTCAGGAATCTGGTCTGTGGGAGAGATATCTGGTCTGGGGGGAGATATCGTGGAATATAATCTTTTATACAACCCATTCTACCCTGTCAAATAATTGATTGATGTTTTCACGATTATGAGTAAACTTTGTGCTTCATAAGTACACAATTTATTCATTAAGATTATTGGTCCAAATTTTTACTAGTTGTGAATGACACTGAATGAAATCTAATTTTTACTAATTCTAAGTATAGTCTAATGCATTGACTTCATTAAAAAATGTTAGAAAAAGTTTAACTGAAACCTAGTTTAAACCTTCTTAGATAAGTTGATATGAAATTCCATACTTTTGCAATTTCAGTACTTTCACTGAAAAGCTGGAGAAAGCTCTCTGAAACTTTCAGTGGCATGCTGCATGTCATGAAGTTGAGTAAAATCTGTGTGTGTTTTACTTCAGTGCTTGAAACTTCACAGCCTGCAAGAAAAGCTGGATAATTTACTGCTGACGAGATTCAGCTTAGAAACAGTGTGTTATTGTAGTATACCTGCTTTGTGTGTGCTTTTGCAATAAAACCTTAGCATTACTCCTGTGGGTTTTTGGCCTTTGCTATTCTTTATTGCTACTTTTTCCCACGCCGTTTGCTCAGCTTTAATTTATAACCACAGCAAAAACAATAAAACCACTATCTTGTGATAGGTAACATTTATAATGTTGTGGTAATATACAGAATGCATGCAGTATGCCAGATATTACACTTAATGTCTGGTGTATGTACAATAACATATTATATGTAATGATTTCACAGGACACATGAAGCAGTTCAAAGATAACTACCATGTCTAGGTTTTCCCTTTCTGCTTTCATAAGTCCTTTTATTCTTCATAAATCTTTGTTCCTTTTCAGTTTCTATTTCCATTTCTTTGCAGCATGACTTATGCAGATAACATTTATTCCCCCCCCCCCCCCAGATGTTCTATTTTGATATTATCACTTTGCCAGAAAAGGCAATATAGGTAATACTGATATGACTCTTCCAAAATCAGTCCTGCACAGAGGTCCTTAAATATCTCAGCCATTTCAAATTGCATCATGCTGAAGCTTGATAAATGAGCTATCAGCATAAATGCACTTTGGTGGTGGTGGTTTTGTTTTGTTTTTTAAACAAAACCAACAAAACCCTCTAAAATTTAAAAGCTGTTTAAAACTATGGAGTACCAAACATAATTAGAGATATTCAATTTACTCACACTTTTGAAAAACTATTGAAAAATTGCAAACAATTATTTCAGAAACATCTTAACATTTTCAAATTACACACAGTTATAATTATTAATAAAAATATGCCTTTGGTCAAGTTTGCTTGCATGACAATTGTATTTTCACTCTGCTAGCTGTCTGTCCATTTGATTATTTTAATAGTGTAGCTTACAACTTGAAAGGCAATGACAGGTTAAAAAATTACTGTTTCATTTAATATAGTTCAGGAAGGGCTAATGAATTCCTTAGGATCCTCATAAATTCAAATTCTTCTTCATGAGCTATATGAGTGATGACCTGAAGTCTGCCACACTCGTTATGTATAAAAGGAACATGTATAAAAGGTTCAGCTTCAAATTCTCTGAATGCTATTGGTACTGTGATTATCTTGTTATGTCTTTGGTGCTGATAATATGCTCCTCTGGATCATCAGAAGGTGCCCATGTCTGATGCCTTAGAAATTCAAGATCTATATATTCTACCAATAAATTTATTACATAGAACCAAACCACTTTTCAATAATTTATGCAAATTCACCATATTTTTTTCTGTCTCAATATGGAGCAGCAAATGTCTGTTGCCTATAGTTTTATAGTATCCCCCTGAAGAAGCTGCTAGTATTTTCCAGAGGGCTACTGGGTTATGCTATACCTTCCACAGCTGGGAAACATTTTATAAAAGAAAGACTAAAGATGTCTTGAAATCCTGAAAATGGCCTTGTAAATAGAAACTTTACTGAGAACAATGGCAAGGTACTCCAGGTGAGGAGGAGGCAATAATTTCTTGTAAATAAAATTGAAGATTGCATTTAAATAACAAATGAAAAAATTGCTACTGACGACAAAACATTTATTTATTTATTTATCTATCTATCTATTTATTTATTTATATATTTATTTATTTATTTGTGTTTGTTTGTTCATGTTTTTGCTAGACAGCAAAAGTGATTTCCTACATGGCACATTAAACGGTACATTTTACCTATGCCAAGACTGTTCATAGTGCTCTCTATACATCCAGCTTTTTTTGATCTCCCTTAAGATCTTTTCTCTTTACCTCCCTAAGTAATTTCATTTTATCCTCAAGTTTCCAACTTTGTTGCTTTAATCAACCTAATAAATGTTTCAAAATCCATCTCTCAAATACCGCATACATCCCTATAGCATAATACTACAAAATTCTTTACTATGAATGGACTCCAAAGAAAATAATTTACTAAAGATAAGTGGAACTCAATTATCCATTGAGCTGGATAATTGTGTGTGAGCATGTGCTGGAGCAGGGGAAGCTGAAAGAAAATTCTTTCTGAGAATAGAAACAGATTCATGACTAACCTCAAGAAATTTAGTTACAAATGTGGCTCAAGTAGCTCGGTGAATTATAATTTGTTCACATTCTTCTTCTAATTTGTTCGCATTATTCTTCCTATCAAAATGAATGATTTTTAGCATTAATAAGCTAACCTACTCCAGGGAAATGATATATAACAAATTACCTTTAAAACATAAAAATGTAGCTGTTAATTTTCTATTTAAGAGACAATTGTAAAATTAAAAGGTCATGGCGTTATATAACATTTTGTAAAAATGTTGGATTGTTGGTTGTTCTTTAAATGTCAGAATTTCAGCCATTTTTAGGTGTTCCATGACAAAACTAAAATTTTACTTCAGTTAATTTATGTAAATGTATTTAAAGTGATCATTAAAGGCAATAGATATTTGGGACATTCCTAGATTATACCAGAGGCATAAATTACATCCCTTTAGTTTTCATTATTATTTACATATATCTGCTTAAGAACATACTTTTTAAATACTAAGAGACATCACAATAAAAACCAAAATCCTAAGCTCCAGGAAGCTTATAGTACGAGTTGCCAGTGTGACAAGTTCATTGACATATCCAAATGTCTGTGCCCAGATATCCATAAATTGCAATAAATGATTTTTCAGTATGGACTGATTTGCAAGATCATAGCTGTATCCATAATACATAAATGAAGGATGATGGAAAGTATATGACATGAAAATAATTGAATAATATAGATTTATAATCCTAGAATTGACTGCTAATTTTGCTTTCCTTTATATTGACATTCAAACAGATTTTGTTATAGTCTCCGAGAAAGAACTGGTAAATTCACAGGTCCTACAAATGGACAAAAAATTATTTGCTTATAGTTGTCTGAGCCAATTGATGACAGACATATTTTTGTCAGCAGCATATGTTCTGTCCAAGGAAGAGAATATATGCTGTCAATATTTGAAGAACTATTCTCTATGGAGCAAATTGTGAAATCAAATTTCAGTATGCAGAACTTGAAGGAGGAGAAATAGCAGACATTGCAGACTGGGTAAAAGCTTGTCCTTTGAGACGTTCAGAATAGCTTAGATTAAAATCATGAGAGAAGTGCTGTTATTAACAATGACGACATATAATATATTCTGCAACAAATTTTTAAAGAAAAGTGAATTACCTTACTATCTGGATTTTATCCTCCATCACATAAAATGAAGCAATGTGTTAAACCCATATCTTCCTTTTAAGTCAATGTCTTTTTCATAGAGTAAAAAGAAAAAAAACTTGTGCAAAAACATAGAAAGCCTTAAGTGGTCCTGCCTGTTCAATATGAATTTTGAAATTATAAGATCTCTGTGGTAGGAACTGAGAAAAAAAATTTAGCTCATTTGAGCTTTACTCAAAAGAAAAAAAAAATCTGACCTTTCCATTAAAGATTCATAATGAGGGGTAACATTTCTGAGGGCCTTAATCTTCAATATAGCATTAGCTGAGTTGGATAACCTCCCTTTGTCTATAAAGAGTTACAAGCTAAGCTTGTTTGGAGTTTTCTGGATAGCTAAACATACGTGATACAAGGCATCAAGCTTTTCAAAATAGTTTGAAGGACTATAATTCTTGGATCCTTCCATAGTAGGTCCTGTCTGCAGTAGTTCAGAGTTGTCATATTTACGTGTATATTTTTGGTGTCACATCAATTTTAAACTACATTCAGCAGAGGGAAAAAGGATCTTATTGGGCTATGAGGAATGGCAAAAAAAATGAGGTACAATAGAATTACATAATACATGGGGTTGGAAGAAACCTCTAAGCTAACTGGTCCTGCTGCATGTTCAAAGCAGGTCTTATTTCAAAATTAGATGAGGTTGGTCATGGTTTTGACTAGATGAGTTTCCATGGATGGAGACTTCCCAGCTTTCTTGGTCAACCTGTTCCAGTGCTTAACTGCTCTCATTGTGATTTCCTCCCCACACACCTTGTATCCAATGAGAATTTCACCTGCTGCACTATTGCCTCTCATTGTTTTACTTTTGAAAAAAAAAAAAGTCTGACTCCTTCATTTCTGCAACCATTTTTTAGGATAGTGAAAAAACGTGATTTGGTTCATCCATTGTCATTCTCTTATCCAGGCTGAATAAATCTAATTCTTCCACCTCTCCTCACAGTTCATATTCTCTGTCCCTCAGTCATCTCAGTGGTCCTCCTTCAGACTTACTACAGTTTTTCAGTATTTCTCCTGCATTCGAGGGGTGCAAACTGGACACTGTACTGCAGATGTGGACTCATGAGAGCTGACTAGAAGGGAATAATCATCTCCCATGATCTTCTGGGTAAAATCCTCCCAATGCATCCCAGTACATGATTAGCCCTCATTGTCACAAGTGTGCACTCCTGACTTAGAGTCTGCTTCCTACTTGTTGTTCACCAGGACCTTTGGTCTTTTTTGCAAAGTTTTCCCTAGCCCAGTCAGTTCCCAGTATTATTTCCCAGTCTGAAATTTCAAGCTGATGGACTTATATTTGTCTCCACTGACCTTCATGAGATTTCTATTAGCCCATTAATCTAGCTTGTAAAAGTCTCCCTGAATGCCTTCCAGCAGTGGTATGATACAAATGAGTTATACAGACATTTAAGAAAAATAATTATTATGAACAATGAAATCAGATAAACAATAAAATAGTTGCTTGCTTTTGAATATCATTCACTAGGGTATTCTATAGCAGTGTCTTTCAACATATGTACTTGTGTACACACTGATGTAAGGCTTATGCAGCCTGGGTTGAATTCCAGCTCTAGCTGATCTTTTATTCTTAGGCACGTAATTCCTCTTTGTACTTCAGTTTCAGGTACAAAGTGTTGAACCCAGTATTTTATTCATTAGGGGTCTGTAAAGTTAAATTTACCAATGCATGGGAGGCAGTCAGACAATAAATTACATGGATGAAATGCAAAACTTATTGCACAGAGAATTGTTATGCAAAAAAGTTCCTATGAACCCATATATTCATTAGTCATGCTCACAGTGATTTTCTAAAATATACATTTGCTCCATAAAGTATATTAATTGTCAGTCTCAATTAAGAGAAAAACAGAATCTTTTTATTATTTAATTCAAAATTTAAGTCCAAGTTTTGTCCAAGTGTTTTGCAAAATTTTATTTGCACAGTACTGAATAAATAATCCACAAAATTAATTTGATTTTCAGCCATGCCTAGATAAAAAGTAGATAAAACTACCTTTCTCTATAAACAAAGTACAACCTTAGAAAATTATAAACAGTAACATCCAAATTTTCAAGAAGGATAAAGACAAAGCCCAATGGATTAGTGATTCTTATGTTATAATTATGTATTGGGTTTGCATGGCAAGGTTTTGGTAGCAGGGAGGGCTACAGGCATGGCTTCTGTGAGAAGCTGCTGGAAGCTTCCCCATGTCCGACAGAGCCAATACCAGCCAGCTCTAAGATGGACCTGCCACAAGCCAAGGCCAAGCCAATCAGTGATAGTGGTAACTCCTCTGTGATAACATTTTTAAGGAAAAAAGTTGTGGGACAGAGAGAAATGGCAGCCAGAGAGTGAGAACATGTAAAAGAAATACTGCTCTGCAGACCCCCGTGTCAGTGAAGAAGGAGGGGGAGGAGATGCTCCAGGCACCAAAGCAGAGATTCCCCTGCAGCCTGTGGGGAAGACCATGGTGAGGCAGGTTGTCCCCCTGCAGTCCATGGAGGTCCACAGTGGAGCAGATCTCCACCTGCAGCCCGTGGAGGACCCCACGCCAGAGAAGGCTCCTGGCAGGTCATGCAGATCTGTGGAGAGAGGAGCCCACGGAGCAGGTTTTCTGGCAGGACTTGTGACCCTGTGGGGGACCCACGGTGGAGCAGTGTGCTCCTGAAGGACTGCACATCATGGAAGGGACCCACGCTGGGGCAGTTTGTGAAGAACTGCAGCCCATGGGAAGGACCTACGTTGGAGAAGTCCATGGAGGACTGTCTCCTGTGGGAGGGAGACCACACTGGAGTGGGGGAAGAGTGTGATGGGTCCTGCCCCTGAGGACGATGAAGCGGCAGAAATACCGTGTGATGAGCGGATCGTAAACCCCATTCCCCATCCCCCTGTGCCACTGGGGGGGATAGGAAGGGAATCCGTGAGTGAAGTTGTACCACTTATCTCGACCCACGAGCCTGTTGTGTATTTTTCCCTCTCCTGTCCAACGAAGGAGGGGGGAGTGATAGAACAGCTTTGGTGGGCACCTGGCATCCAGCCAGTGTCAACCCCTCACACATTACTATATCAGTAATAGACAGTACATGAAATAAAGAATTTATGACAATTTAAATTCAGTAAGCCTTACAAGGATCCTACCATAGAGATAATTTTTATAGATGCAGATGTTTATCAATATCTACATATCAATATGTACATTTATCTATTGCATCAGAATTATTTGTTAATCAATTTATCTAGTACATTTATCTCTTACAATATTCAACATTTTTCTTTTATATTCTTCTCTTGATACTCTTCAAGAACTATGACTTGCTTTTGCTTAAGTTTCACTTCCCTTAAACTACAAAACAGGGCTTTTTATGCAGGATATTTTTCATTGTGTATGTGTATGGATACATATATTGATGTAGCCAAAGTCATATATGGTTTCTGACATCTCTGTTCAATTGTTTATTAGAATCTCTTTTCAGAGATGTAGGGCTGGTCCTCAGGGAAAAATTACTTGATGGTTTAGTGCAAAATGTCCATCAAGTGATGTTGCAAAGATTCATCTCTTTTCCCTAATATTTTACTTATTAAACTGTATGAAGAAAGTCTAACAGCAATGCTTGCCATCAAATAAAACCCAAATTTGTCCTTTTGATTTTCTAATTAGGTTCTCTATTAATTTTACTGTGATATGCAGATACTGTACCTGATCTGTGGCAGTACCCTGGTTAAACATGGTTCAGCGGCAATGTCTTTCTAAGTAACTACTGCAGTCAGTCATACATGCTTCATTAACTTAAGTCTGGTGAGTATTTGAAATTTTAGGATGAAAAGAAGCCAGGAAAACCATTTAAGTATACTGTATCTTGCCTTAGCAATTTTGTTGTGTCCATGCTTTAATGACTAAATCAAAGGAAATAGAAACAGAAATATCAGTGTTCTGGGTCACTTCCGATTATTTGCTCTGTGACCTTCTTTGTGAAAGCCGTTTCTTATCATAACTACATGTATTTTTAAAGTCAGGTGATGCAAAAGACATATGCAAAAGACAGTCTCGGAAATAGAATCATAGAACCATAGAATGGTTTGGGTTGGAAGGGACCTTAACAATCATGTAGTTCCAACACCCCTGTCATAGGCAGGGACACCTTCCACTAGACCAGGTTGCTCAAAGCCCCATCCAACCTGGACTTGGACACTTCCAGTGATAGGGCATCCACAACCTCTCTGGGCAACCTGTTCCAGTGCCTCACCACCCTCACAGTGATGAACTTTTTCCTTACATCTAATCCAAATCTACCCTCTGTCAGTTTAAAGCCATTACCCCTTGTCCTGTCACTACATGCCTTTGTAAAAAGTCCCTCTCTGGCTTTCTTGTAGGCCCCTTTTAAGTACTGGAAGGCTCCAGTAAGGTGTCCTCAAAGCCTTCTCTTCTCTAGGCTGAACAACCCTATCTCTCTCAGCCTGTCTTCATAGGAGAGGTGCTCCAGCCTTCTGATCATCTTTGTGGTCCTGTCACATCCTCATTTCTCAGGACAACAATTCAGGTTTGCCAATTACTAGGTCAGGATTAAGGTGAAATGACACCAGGGATCCTTTAACTCACAGAACTCAGCTTTTATTCACTCACAAGAAGAATTAGCATGAAACTATAACTGTGTAGTAAACTGTATAACACATGCCAACTGCATGTGACCAGACATACACTACAAGCCTTGCTTACTTGGGGATCAACTCAGGGAATAAGGAGAGCCCTCCTGCTGAGTCATGAGGTTCCGAGTGCACCCCCTTGCTTCCTAGACTCCCTCTCAGAGAGGAGCCTATGGGCAGCTGGATCTACTCCTAGTCCCAGACTTGGTCAATAGTTTTATGTCTAAAGGGATGAGGTGTAGAGGTTACAAAAAAAGCAGAGAAAAAGGCAGAGAGAAAAGGGAAAAAAAAAGGAAGAGGAAGATTTCACTAGTCCTGGGTCCAGCGTTGATCCAGCAAGTCTAGAGGTCCACTTCTGGAGGGCACATGTACACATGGGGCTTCAATTCATGCCTTATCATCATTTTCTTGCCCCTCCTTTGGGTAGGCAGTCAAACTTATTAGGGTAATTAGGTGTCATGCTTCCAGAACCTTTGAGCAATGGGTTGTTGGGCTTGGTGGTCATTTGTGCAGTAACTTCTCCATCCCTGGAGGTACAACCATTCTTTGACCTTTGGCCATATATGGTGAACTGCCTTGCTCAGCATATTAGAACACAGAGTTGTGCATCCTCTGGCAAGACCTCAGCGTCCTGTTGCTAACTGGCTTCTCACCTGCAGTTTGTTGTTATGCAGAACTTGCCCCACCACAATGTTTGAAACATTAACTCTTTCCATCTCTCATAGGCTCTCCTCTGGACTCACATCAACAGGTCCACATCCTTCTTATGTTGGGGCCCCCAGAGCTGAATGCAGCACTCCAGGTGGGGTCTTATAAGAGCAGAGCAGAGGGGCAGAATCATCTCCCTTGACCTGCTGGCCATGCTTCTTTTGATGCAGCCCAGGATACCATTGGCCTTCTGGGCTGAAAATGCACATTGCCAGGTCATGTTGAGCTTTCTGTCAACCAACACTCCCAAGTCCTTCTTATCAGGGCTACTCTCAATCCACTCATTGCCCAGATTGTATTTGTGCTTGGGATTGCCTTGACCCATGTGCAGGGTCTTGTTGAATTTTATGAGATTCACACAGGCCCACCTCTCAAGTCTTTCAAGGTCCCTCTGGATGGCATCCCTTCCCTCCAGCCTCTCGACTGCACCACACAGCTTAGTGTCATTGGCAAACTTGCTGAGGGTGCACTCAGTCCCACTCTATGTCACTGACAAAGATGTTAAACAGCGCCAGTCCCAGTATCACCACTTGTCACTGGTCTCCACCTGGACATTAAGCTGTTGGCTGCAACTCTTTGAGTGCAACCATCCGGTCAATTCCTTATCCACTGAGAAGTCCATCCATGAAATCCATGTCTTTCCAATTTACAGAAAAAGATTTCATGCAGGACAGTGTTAAATGCTTTGCACAAATCCAGGTACCTGACATCAGTCACTCTTCCTTTACCCTCCAATGCTGTAACCCTGTCATAGAGGGCCACCAAGTTTGTCAGGCATGATTTGCCCTTAGTGAAGCCATGTTGGCTGTCACCAATCACCTCCTTAGTTTCCATGTGCCTTAGCATAGTTTCCAGGAGGATCTGCTCCATGACCTTACCAGGCATATAGGTGAGACTGGCTGGCCTATAGTTTCCCGCGTCTTCCTTTTTTCCCTTTTAAAAAATGGACATTATGTTTCCCCTTTTCCCAGTCAGTGGGAACTTCACTGGACTTCTATGACTTTTCAAATATGTTGGAGAGTGGCTTAGCTGCTTCATCTGCCAGTTCCCTCAGGACCCATGGATGCATCTCATCAGGTCCCATGGATTTGTGCACCTTCAGGTTCCTTAGATGGTCTCAGACCTGATCTTCTCCTACAGCTGATGGTTCTTCATTGTCCCAGTCACTGCCTTTGCCTTCTATGACTTGGGTGGTGTGGCTGGAGCACTTGCCCATGAAGAATGCAGAAAAAAGTCATTGAGTAACTCAGCCTTCTCCATGTTCTGAGTAACCAGGTCTCCCATTTCTTTCTGGAGAGGGCCCACATTTTCCATAGTCTTCCTTTTATCACTGACATACCTATAGAAGCTTTTCTTGTCTATAGGAGCTTTTCTTGTTACCCTTGATGTCCCTGGCCAGATTTAATTCTATCAGGGCTTTAGCTTTCCTAACCTGATCCCTGGCTGCTCAGACAAT
>JANZLQ010000029.1:35184819-35199393 GCA_026212715.1 Elanus axillaris | reverse complement strand
CCCTCAGTCAGAGCTGCAGCCTTTGCTCTCAGGCAAGTGCCCACCGTTCTGCCTTGAGGGTCAGGTAGGATGAGTGCCCTTGGCCTGGGAGATGGTCACAAAACAGTGCCTGGTTGCCAGGTTACATGGCCTTCAAACCTCTCCACTTGGCCAGTGGAATGCCCCTCCTTTGAAGCAGCTATGCAAACGGCTCCCATGGGCTGCCCTTCGTGGGAGTGAGGGTGGCCATTGTTACTCCTGGCCCTGCCCATTACTCATCAGCCGCTCCCCCTCCTGAAAGCTGCCGGCTCCTGGCAGGTCTCTGTGCTCTCCTGGGATATCCCCAGCTCAGGAAACCCCCACAACATATGCCACAATCCCCTGATCTGCCGTGGAACACGCCTGCAAAGGAGCTGATTGCCTCAGCAAGTGACACAGGAACATAAGCTTTAGAACCAATCCCTAAATAAGAGACAAAGTGAAGAAAACAATTATGAATAATATTCAACAAACCCTAACATCAAGCAAAAGTAAGCACATTATACACAAATCAAAACAGAAAGTAAAATAAACAGAAGCTACTGACATGTAAAAATGTAAAAGGGGAAATAAAATCTCCTAGAAAACCATAGCTGGAATATTAAATTAATTTTAAAATATAGAAACAATTGCAAAAAGTTTAAGTCTAATTGTATATGATGCCCAGCCCAGATGACATCCAGTAAATTGATAGACAAGATGATAGACAAGAATTCCAGAACGAAATAATAGCAATAAATAGGAAGTAAAGAAGTGATCATTATTTACTTCCATGTATATATGAAGTAGACCAAAGCATTAATATTGCATGTGTAGTTTAACTGATCTATAAATAATAAGAAAATGTAATGAAGCAACAACTAATTACTCTTTGAAAGAAACATACAAAATTAAGGTATGCATTTGCAGAGAAAATCACTAGTATATTATCACTTCTAAACATGGCTAGCAAAATAGATCCCTGCTGATTTCTCTGTCTTTCACATAAGCAAACACAGATCACAGATGTTTAGTGTTACCCTTAGTAGTTAATTCTTGTAGCAAAATGTGTTCTTTTAATAAATGTTATTGACATTTTTGTTTGGTTTTCAACTAACCATTTTCTAAAGTAATTTTCTCTTGATACAAGACCAGATAATATAAAAATATCTAATACCTCCATGTTTTTTAAAACTTGGACTCTTTTTCCATGTAGCCACTCAGTGCAATATCATAGAATCAATGAATCATTCAGGCTGAAAGGGATCTCAGGAGGTCTCTAGTCCAGCCTCCTGCTCAAAGCAGGCTCTGCTGTGTCCTGGTTTCAGCTGGGACAGAATTAAGTGTCTTCCTAGTAGCTGGTAGAGTGCTGTGTTTTGAGTTCAGTATGAGAAGAATGTTGATAACACTCTGATGNNNNTCTGATGTTTTCGGTTGCTGCTGGGTGGTGTTTAGACTAAGTCAAGGATTTTTCAGCTTCTCCTGCCCAGCCAGCGAAAAGGCTGGAGGGGCACAAGAATCTGGCGCAAGACACAGCCAGGGCAGCTGACCCAAACCGGCCAAAGGGGTTTTCCATACCATGGGACATCACGTCTAGTATATAAACTGAGGGGTGAGTGTGTGTGGGGGGATCACCACTTGGAGACTAACTGGGCATTGGTTGGTAGGTGGTGAGCCATTGCACTGTGCATCATTTGTGTATTCCAATCCTTTTATTATTATAGGTGTCATTTTATTATTGTTATTATTATCATTATTAGTGTCTTCTGTTCTATCTAGCCATTCTTATCTCAACCTATGAGTTCTATTTCTTTTCCTGATTTTCTCCCCCATCCCACTTGGTCAGGGTGGAGTGAGTGAGCTGCTGCATGGTGCTTAGATGCTGGCTGGGGTTAAACCATGACAGCTATGAGAGCAGCCCAGGGTGCTCAGCCACATCTTGGAAACCTTCAACAACCACAGCTTCACTAAGCAACTTCTTTCAATGCTTCATGGTCCTTGTGGTGAAATAACTTTTCCTTATAAGTCAGACTGCTTCCGTTTCAATTTATGACCACTGTCATTCATTCTCCTACACTGCACCTCAGTAAAAAACGTGGCTCTGTCTTCTCAGCAACTTCACCATAGGTACTGGTAGGGTGCTGTTAGGCACCCCAAAGATGTCTCTCCTTCAGGTTTACCAAGCCCAGCTCCCCCAGTAATTACTTAGAGGGTAAGTTCTCTAGTGCCAGCCAGCTTCATGGCCCCCTGCTAAACTCACTACAGTTTATCAACTTTTTTCTTGTATTGGAAGCCAATACTGTATGCAATATTCCAGATGTGATCTGTACCTGAGATTAACAACAGTTTGAGTAGATTTTTGTGGCCTGAGAACAATCATTTCCACAAAAATCTCAGCATTACATAGTTTGCAATTCCAACCTGCTAGCACAGAAGCAGATTTGATAAACATCTACTATTATTTGAATCTAATTCAAACCTAATTCAAATCCGTGTGAAATACAGATTTCTATAATCAGAAATGTAGAAACTCAACCAGTCAGGCTCCTCACAGTACATTTCTCTAAGGACAATGCCACTTTTTTTTTTCAATAAAGCACTCTTCAGGAAAAACCCAACATTGTTTAGGGAAGGGCATCACTTATCTCTAACCAGTAACAAATCATGTGTGTTCTGGAGAGACAGGAACTGAAAGTTACAGAATATTAGGTATTTTATGCTTTTTTTATAAAGTGAATCTTACACCTGTAATCAGTGTCACTTACTTATAGTAAGAAAGCCTGTGAAAAGAAAGAAAGAAAGGTAACATGATTATTTTGAATTGATTACAACACTTAAATTTCCCCTATTCTTAAGAATAATACCTGAAATAAAGCTAGAAATGTCAAAGAAATACCTGGGGTGTATTTGCAGTATTATACATCACCCTGGGATGTCAATTTAAATATTTTCAGTGCCTTGCTTTTCCAAGATGTCAAAGCCTTACTGCTAAGTATTTACTGTCTTTTTATTTTGGTTTAACTCCCTATTTTGCAAGAAGAAAGTAAAAGAAATTTTATATAGTAGAAGAATCTAAACGTTAAGAAAGTAGAAAAAAAAGCAACCTCAATTAAAAAAAATATATTTTTCTATATTTTTGAATTAAAAGCAGAAAAAGCTCACTTTCTGTATTTACAGGGGACACTGGTTTTGCAAAAACACTTGATTTGCCTAACTGAGAAAAGTGGTCACTTTGACCATTGAGAAGTTTTTTGCTATTTCTTACTTAGAACAGAATAGAATAGAATAGAATAGAATAGAATAGAATAGAATAGAATAGAATAGAATAGAATACAGTAACTTGGCTGATGGTAAGACGTTACCTTAAGAAAAACATTTCCTAGACCTGACCTAGCTGGCCTTATGAAGATAGTCATAAGTGTAAAGCAGATTAAAACTATCTGTTGGTAATGAACACAAATAGATTAGGTTTGTTAGTAATTCACATGTCCTAAAAGCATTTTCGTGCTTTTAATAGTTGATTCAAAGGATAGTCTCATACTTTGAGACTAAGTTTTCCCCTTGAAACTTTCTAATAGAAAAGCATCATAAGATTATATGAACAAAGCATTGAGAAACATAATCATGTATATATAGATCATGAGGTTGTATTTTTGTTTGTTTGTTTGTTTGTTTTTACTTTTTGAATTTTTTTTTAAAGCTGGATCAGCTCCTTGTTCTGATTTAGAGTACAACAATTTGTGCCGGCACAAATGGGAGACTGAGCATCAAAGAGAAGGGAAGTCAGTATTGCACCAGAACTTCTCTGCCACCCCTTCTAGCAATGGCATGGAAAGATTCCTAATGGTTGTGGCAGCTAGAGATCATCTGCCTTGAACCAAAGAGGCTGAACTGTCAATATATTAGGGTGTTTTGATGAGCCCACAGGGCTCAACTGGGACTGCCTGGGTAACTCCTCAGGACAAAAGGAAGATTGACAAGAGTCCTAAATGTTGGCTGCAGACACTGATCACCCCAACCTGCAGTTTCTCCTAAGTTGGGCTAATGGTTCTTGTTAATTTCATTATTTCCATGGGAACTGAAAGTGAAAGAAAATAAAGTTTGATACTTCCTGAAAGAACCCCTTCCCCCATCTTCTTCCTTCAGTTCACACACGTTCAGATGTCTTTTCCCACATTAATTGAACTTTTAATTTTTATTCTTTAAAGTACAATAGTGGGTTTTTTGAGAACACACCTACATTTTCCACCCATGTCTAGCATTTGAGTATATCAACTTTTTCATAAACACTGCTTATGAGAGATCAATGGACTAAGATCACCCAGATCATTTCATACATAGCAACAAACAGCCCTCAGTCTAGGGAGTTTCAATATATACTGACTTAGTTTTCAGCTGAACCTCCCAGCACAGTGCTCATAATGTGACTAACCTAAATTGTTATTTAGCAGAAGTCACTGGGCTAATTAACACTAGAGGATCTGCCAGTTGACCTGGCCCTGCCTAATCAAAACCCCTGCACACTGTGGAAGGAGATAAGATCCCGTATGAGGAACCTGTTGAGGAAAACAGGTTGGATTATTCCTTCCTCAGGAAAGGCTAAACCTATTTGTGGGAGTGTTTTTGCTCAAGGACCTGGGTACACTTGGTGGATAATGCAGAAGAATGAGGGAGTCCAATGTGTACCTCAGAGTTATTTAACTCTGGGTGAAAATAATCCATGATTTCAGTTGTATGATGGCAGTATTACATGGTGTTGTATGTCACCACTGCTGTGACTGCCATATATCAAAGGTATTATAGCAGAAACCTCTCACTGCTGCAATGTTAAAACTTAAGGCCTAATCCAGGGGGACCAGGGGTGGGGAATGTAATGGATATATTTTTAAATTGTTGTAACCCATAATTTGAGTTGCATGCTGTAGGAATTACTATAGCAGAAACCACCTGAACCAATAGAGGACAAGTCTTATAAGAAGCAGTGCAAAAGCAGCAGTGTCCCAATCTGAGCTGGCTTTGGTGCCCAATAACTCCACGCAATACACCACTTCTCCTGTCCTGAGTGACCACCATAACAGATGGAGCCCAAAGTCCTGGACTGAATGAACTCAATGGGTATTTGTGGACATTTGTAAACATTTTATGGACAATTTACACAGATTTCACAGGGATGGTCCATAGACTAAGGGAATGATACCTGCATATTATATCAAAGGATGAGAAGGGTGGAGGTGGTTAATGAGGATGTATTGGATAGTGTGAGACCTGAGCATGATATGAATGATATGGACAAAGGGGTGGACAATATACTGGTTTTGGCTGGAATAGAGTTAAATTTCTTCATAGGAGCTGGTATGAGGTTATGTTTTGGATTTGTGCTGAAAACAGTGTTGATAACCCAGGGATGTTTTGGTTACTGCTGAGCAGGGCTTACCCAGAGCCAAGGGCTTTTCTGCTCCTCACCCCACCCCACCAGCCAGCAGGACACAGGGAGGGGACACAGCCGGGACAGCTGACCCCAATAGACCAAAGGGATATTCCAGACTATAGGATGTCATGCTCAGCAATAAAATTAGGGGGAAGGTTGGCCAGGGGGCCACTGCTCAGGGACTGGCTGGGCATTGGTCAGTTGGTAGTGAGCAATTGTTTTCATCTGCAGCATTTATCTTTCCAGGGTTTTATTTTTCACTTTGTTATTTTCCTTTTCATTACATATTATTATCATTATCATCATCATCATCTTTTATTTTAATTATTAAACTATTCTTATCTCAACCCACAAGTTTTCTTCCTTTTACCCTTCTGATTCTCTCCTCCATCCCACAGGGCAGAAGTGAGCAAACAGCTGTGTGGTGCTCTGTTGACAGTTGGGGTTTAACCATGACAACAAGGAGGTCAAAATCTTTAGTCTAAAACTGCTACTCCATTTGATAAAGTACAAGAATGTTCTTGGATGGGGGAATATAAAGAATTAGATTATTTAAGATTATAAATCAGGCAGTGAAGGGAAAGAAAGGAGAGATATTAGTTCATGAGGGAGGGAGAGTAGAAGCTCCGGAGAACTAAAAGAGCCAAACACATAAACCAAGGTTTTATCATCTTACATATGCATTATACTACCAGATATGCCTTCCTTGACTACTTTTCCATCACAAAAGTGAAGACACTGAGGTGATGGACTATGTGAAGGAGAACCTCCTTTATCCTTTTACTCCTGAGAACTCTGAAGATTACAACATACATAGTGGTATTTGGTAGGGTTAAAGTCACTGTTGCCATATTTGTCTGTGAGTATCACTGATTGTCCATGATGTTGTGGCTAGTGCAGCAAGGCACACTCACATTCTAGCCAGAGCGATTCAGAACCCTGCTGAAGACCCTGCCTGGACTGTTGCTGTGTAGACAGGGCTTCATGACTCCATGGAGTAGAAAACAGGCAGCAGCAGTCAAGATGTAGACATGTACATAACCATATCTGAAGCTGATGGACTCAGGATGAAAAAGTCTCCAACAGAGGAGTCCATATTTAAAAAAAAAAAAAAAAACAAACCCAAAAACATGAAAATGTCCCATTAAGATCCAGCCTAAACCTCAGTAGGTCATCTCAGTCAAGATGGAAGAGCTTCAGATATGTCTAGGTAAGTGACAGCTGAATATAATTTTTCAAGATAGTGACTTTAGGTTGTTCACCAAACCTCAGTGAAATTCTGTACCTTTTGTTCAGAGAGTAATAGCTTTGAGGAATGGAATCTAAATTACCTACTGGATCTAGACCTCAGTCAGCATCATCAGGACTTTAATCACTGGTAAGTCTTCAAGATGACTACCAAATGGTCAGACAATACAAACACTTTTGGCACAAATGCAGGACAAAAGATATGTATGTTTGTAATTGAAAATTTATAGCTTATTTATAGGGAAAAAATTCAGTTGCTCAAATTTGCTCTACATTCTTCAGGTTTACTAAATTTACTTCATTTTGAAAACAAGGAAGGTGAAAAAATGTTAAAACAATTTTAGTACAAAGAAAAGTACAAAATGATCTACAAATCAGTTTTTACTGACTGCATGCTTATGAAAAGAAAAAAAAACTTTTTTGAAAGAGGATGTTCTGGGCTTTATTAGCATGGGTTCTTCCACTCAGTCTTTTAATATGATGCATTTATAGACTATTAGAAATGCAATTGAATAGATAAATTCCATTAGTCTAGACTTTAATGATGTTAATTGTACTTAAGGTCACAGAGGATGTGTGTGTAAGATCAGATACAGGTTATATTAATTTGACTATCTGTTATACATGGAATAGATTAGATATCAGGTATTTACATAAGCATTTAAATGAGACTATTTTCTCCTCTCCCCTGCTGGAAGTATAGCAGCAATATTTGCTATTAGTATATTTACTATGAGCAAATAAATATTTTGAATGCTGCTTTACTAATGTAAATCTGTAAGACCTCATGAGGAATAACAAGTAAAAGAATTTTTTGAATCATGCAGTTTACCAATGAAATTTTTTTTTTTTTGATAGAAGCACCCTGCAAGCAGAAGATGAGCTCTGGATGCTGTTACCATGCATTAAAGGAATGACAAAGCAAGAGCAGTTGAGATAAGTGATGGGTAGGAAGAAGGCACCAGATAATGGGAGTGGCAACAGAACCAATCTGCAATTCTGAATGTAAGACATAAAGTCTTTTTTTCTCAGTTTTTGCTGACTGCATTTTGTATTCTTAAAATGCAAAGTTTTAAGTCTTTTTACCTTTTTTTTCTTTTTTTAAGCTTCCTTAAGGTTGTGTGTCACAATGAAACTTCTGAAGTAGCTTTCTTTCCCTCCTTTTGTCCTCTTACCCCATTCTAAAATAAGTATTCTTTGGGCACATTGAGGTCAGAAATTTTTGATCTTCAGTATTACATGAATACTGCATTGCTACTGTCATCTTTGGATCATTTTTCCAGAGAAGAAAGAAGAAGGAAAAAAACTCAAAAGTTTTTTCATTCACGAACCTATACAAAATAAAGAGCATACAGACGTGACAGCACTGTGGGGGTGCAGAGTTCCTTGTCTGAAACTACCATCTAGCAGCCAAGATAAAACAGGGCAGCAAAATTCCTGCAGTCAATTCCAGAGAGGAAGCTAAAGGATTGGAAACAATAAATAAAGTCATCCATGACACTTGGAAATAATTAAATCATTGGGGATTAAACTAATCTAAACTAAAATCATCTAAGGCATTGAATGTAGATCCTAAAGTAAACTTGATGGAGGGAAAATGTTTTCAAAATAAATGATACTTTGAAAGAATAATCATGTTCATGCCCTGAGGGTTGTTTCTGAGGCAATTATGAAGAAAATCAACATGTTGCACAAGAAAAAAGAAATTCTAATGAATCATAAGTGACAGAATCAAGAAGGACTTTTCACGTTGCACATTCTGATCCTCCGCATTTTCAGGAGTAGTCATTACTATTTAATGTAAGCTAGTTTCAAACACAAGCAGTCTTGATTGTCCCAAATTCCTTTGTAATCTGTTATTCTCCTTGACTACTTTCCCTGTTAATAACCTTTTTCCTTTTTTTCCCCTTTATTTATTTATTTATTTTTCCCTGTATGGCTCGGACTTTTCCTTTTTTAGCTTTTGGCCACTGCTGTTTCTCCTGTCATTTTCTAAGGCTGTGAATAATTCCTTGCTTTGATTTCTGTTGCTATGCTGTAGGACCTTACATTGCAAGAATTGATCATATCTTTATATTGATTGAACCTTGCTGAAGTGCATCATGTTTAGCTCCTTCAGTCTCTTTATATTCAGAACACATTACTTTTTCAAACCTTTGATTTTATTTCCCACTATATTTCTCATATCTTTCAAACTGTGAAAAGAAGAGGTCCGTGTATGGATACAAACTTTAAGCATTAAATCTATATATCATTATTACTTTACTGAAACACAGCATTGGTGTTTACTTCATATGAGTATCACAGTGAGTACTTCTACTTCTCTGCTGCATTATTCCTGGATATTTCAAACTTATCAGTTGCATTCTGAAGTATTTGGCTGTGCTGTTTATTTGTTTCCCTCCCCACCACCTGGTGATCTAGGAGAGAGAGAGTAACAACCTAAGATATGCAGAAAGTGTCTGGCTGGTTTGCATTGGGGCTTACAATGATTACTGCTTTAAGAAGAAATAACTCCCACATCCTGGCTCTGGCACCTATTAAATATGTGTACAATTCCTGCTACAAGTCAGCTAAACTTTGAAAGCAGCAGGCTGATATTCAGCCTCATGCTTCTGTGAGAAGCAGCTCTCATCTACTGCTGAGGGCCCATTAAAGCTGCCATTTTCATAGAAGTGATATACTATATGCAAGCAACTACTCCCATCTCCTGTTGAGGTTCAATTCAGAAGCAAGAGTAGTGACATTTTGCTATGTTAGCAAATACTTAATCTTATTGGTTTTTCCCAGAACAAAATCAGGGTTTTCTAGTGGAAAAAAGTTCCCTTGGCAGGGGGGGCAGGGGGAAGCCAGTTGTTCTTCACAGAATAGATCTGTTATTATTTAGTGCAAAAAGGTTTTTGAGTTCAACCATCACTATTGTTATAAATTTTATAACATGGGAAAAAAAGAGAAAATATCAGAGGAGGATAATCTTTCTTTTCATATTTATTCATTTGTTTCATTTTTCAGTTCTGTATGGTGGTGTCATGGTACCTCATTCAGATGATTCATTCCAGCATTCATACGTAATCTTTCTTAAATTTTGTTTTGCAGTAAAATAAAAGTAGGTGTTCAAATAAAAGTGCACTTCAGAAGATCTTTTGAGATAAAGCAAGGAATGTATACAGAAATCAACACATGAAATAAAACATCTAATATGAAATACACAGTAACAAGGCTTTGTTGGGAGAGATGTAAAGTATTACTAACAGAAACGTAAATGCATTTGAAATTCAAGCTGGGACTAGTGTTTTCTGTATTAGTATGTGCTTGAAAATGGTCTCAGATCTGTGGAAATTAGTAGTGGAAGTTGATGGTTTTGTAGTTAACTGCATAATCTGAATCTACAGATCATGCATGAAGTTAAAACTGCAATTTCTGTTTTTCTTTGCTAACATTATTAGCATTTGAAGATCGGGGGGGGAAAATGTATGCATTCATATTCCAAGGCCAAAAAAATGTGCACTTACTAAGTAGTTCCCTCCAACTTAAAACCTGTTGTTTTGGAGATTTGTTCACTAAACGGAATCCTAGCAATATGGATTTGGCTGCGTCAAGTTTGGTTATTCGTGCACTGTAAAAGATGAGTTCCAAAAGCATCCCAGTGGGCTTTGCATCCTCTGCCATGTGATTATCCAGCATAGCCTTGACTTAAATTCAGATATTATGAACTGGGGAAAAAAAGAAGTGTGTATGTATATATGATTTAAGATTACAGGAAGTCCAAGAGACTACTGCTGATATGCTGTGTGGTGTGAAGTGGACTCGTCTTCTCAGAAGAGGTTATCCACTCTGTACTGCTGAAACTACTAGTGATAAGAAGGGACTAATCCCTGGGATAGATGATTGTATTAAAATGGATGTAGCCAAATTATAACCCTATTACCATATGTAATAATTCTCTTGAATGTGAGCCTGCTCTTAGTGCCTGGAAATGATTCTTTTTCAACAGACAGATTGTCTTAAAATAATAGAATTATTCTATTTCGCATTCTATATTCCAAGCCCTAAAAGATAAGATGGGAGCTGTATTTTCATAGCACTTCCCTGCATGTCTTTTTGAAAACAGCATTGCAAAAGTTATTTTCTCAGTTTTTGTTTAAGAGTGTTGTGGTTTAACCCCAGCGAGCAGCTAAACACCACGCAGCCACTCACTCACTCCTCCCCCCACCAAATGGCATGGGAGAGAAAATTGGGAAAAGAAGTAAAACTCGTGGGTTGAGATAAGAATGGTTTAATAGAACAGAAAAGATGAAACTAATAATGGTAATGATAACAATAATAAAATGACAACTGTATTAATAAAAGGATTGGAATATACAAGTGATGCACAGTGCAGTTTCTCACCACCTGCTGACTGACACCTAGTTAGTCCCCAAGTGGCAATTCCCCGACACACACACTCCCCCCCCAGTCTATATACTGGGCATGACGTCCCATGGTGTGGAATATTCCCTTGGCCAGTTTGGGTCAGCTGCCCTGGCTGTGTCCCCTCCCAACTTCTTGTGCCCCTCCAGCCTTCTTGCTCCCTGGGCATGAGAGGTTGAAAAATCCTTGACTTAGTATAAGCATTATTTAGCAGCAACTGAAAACATCAGAGTGTTATTAAGATTCTTCTCATACCTAACTCAAAAACATAGCACTCTACCAGCTACTAGGAAGACAATTAACTCTATCCCAGCTGAAACCAGGGCAAAGAGATATTAATATACAACATGAAATTGAAGTATTTTGTGTCTAAGCAGTTTGTGAAACATATTTTTTGCCAATATTAAGATGTATTTATGTCTTTCAGTAAATCCTTGTTATCAAGACTTACTTATTGCTTCTATATAGGAAGCTACTTGACCTTTTCTTTTTTTAATGACTTTGCTAGTAATTGTGGTTGGCTTTATGTTCTGCATACCAGTAACAATTTTACTTTTTTTTCACTTGATGAAAAGCCTAAAAGAAAAGACAATTAAAAATACTAAAGGAGATTGCAAAAGTTATTAAAAGTTGGTTTTAGTTGTAATCAGATAATCATGAGTCATTTTGATGATGCTACGACAATTTTGTTCACATTGCCTCATGATAAACTGCTGTATCTCTTAGAGGAAAGTTTATCATATGAATAGATTTATCTAAACATAGTACTACACTACAGTACAATACTGTTGTCCTAATATACTTAATGGCCCTTCCTTCAACACATACATGAATTTACAACCAGTTTTTCTTGATTTTAAAATCTTAACTGTTCTAAAATGTGCTAAGGCATAAATTAGATACATTGTGTAGCTTTGATATAAGGTCATTGTTGGATTGTTTTTAGCAATAGCAGAACAGGACAAAAAGAGTCTACTTTTCTGTCTTCTTGCTTACTTTGATGTTTTTTTATTCCCACTAAAAAAAAGCATCTGGCCACATGAAAAATAAATATAATAAAAAATAAAATAAAAAAAATTTAAAAAGTGTTTTAACTGAAAGCAGAATTTTAAAATAAAAATAAACCAGTAACTAATACTGCTAAAATTATTTAATTTACACATTTATTGCATTTTCTTATAGAAGTGGTCAGGATATACACATTGAAAAATATCTGAGAAGAACAAGTCCTTATAGCAGTTATGAATACTTTTCTTGAATCAATAGACATCCATGATTAGTTGTCTGAGGCTATGGTTCGGAATACAGAAACTCTGTGTTCAAGACCCTGCTCTCCTTACTCATATTGAGGGTTTTGGAAAACTTTGGGAGAGTGCCTCAAATGTAAAAATCATTGCAAGGAAACAGAATAGTGTCTTTCTAGTTGCTTCTACTGCTCAGAAGTGTCATCCATCTGCATGGAACGGGAAAGTAGGAAGATTATTTGACTATCCCATCTACTTCCATATTTCCCAAGGTGGTGGAAAATATGAGATTGGTCTAGAGGAAGACATTCTTTTCTCATGATCACACTATGACAGCAGGACTTTCACCTTCTCTCACTCTATTTTCCAAGGTGTAATCTATTATTTCAATAAGGTGTTTCTATACGTTATGAAGTATGCAACTGAATTTTCTCAGAATTCCAATTTTTTAGTTATTTTCTTCAATTAGTCTCAAAGCCAACTGTTAGAGTTTACATAGTGTTGAGCCTCCTTGCCTTCTTTGATTCTAAATTAGGAGAGTGAGTTACAATACCCCTGTTTATCATCTATGTCCCAGAGGGACTTAATAAAGCTCTGAATAAATTTGGGAAGTTCAGCTGATCATCAGTGATCATTAGTAAGAAATAGGTTTTTTCCCTTAAACCAAACAATCATTAATCATTATTTGGATTACCGAATGACAGTTCTCAGAGCCAAAGAAAACTCAAACCATGTTTTAAAATTCATGGAGGATTTAGAAGACTCCATTTTTTCCAGTGTCTGTCTCCCTTTTCTCATGCTTTTCTTCTAAAACACAATCTACACACTTCTTCTGAAGCTCACACAAGGGAAGTTCATTATTAAAAGTTAATGTCCATCGGCTGAGCCTTCCTGCTGTCTCAGCAAAGACAACTCTCCAAAATACATTGCTTATTCAATTCTGAAGTTTCTAGTTAGAGAGCTACCCTCTGTTTTCCTCTCTTTTTGCCCAAAGCAAGACTTTAGTCCATTCTTTTTCCATTAAAAATCATGTAGAAATTTGGGAAAAAAATGATCATATGCAGTAAATACAGAAACATTTTAAATATTTTCCTATTTTCTAGATTTCCTTCAGATATTCACAAGACATAAACAAATATTATATATACATATATAGGGAAATAACTTCTGTGGTGCCTTTTTTCCTTGACTTTTTTGATGCTTAGGCTCAAAAGTATATATTTAAAAGAAAAAAGAAAATGTTAAATAAGAATACAAGATGAGTCTCACATAAACAGTTCATGCTGCCTTCCATGCAAGTTGGCAAAGAATATAAGAGCTTTTTTAACACGAGTAGATACACAACTCCCTTGTGCATGGTTTCTATGGCTAAACCTGTGCTGCTAAATGAAGTATGATGAGGCATATTCCCAGACACAAAGGCCAATGGGTTCAGAGCAATGGGCATATATGTTTATAAACATATTTTTGCCTCCAAAGACAGATGGGGGTGTCCTAATTTCTAAGCTGTGCCTGAGAAGCATTTGGGCGAGTGTTAGTTTATACAGTCCCAAAGTCCTAAATGTCGCAGACTATTCTGATCATTTACTAGTACAGGAAAGTGAATTGGAACATACAGGAATTAAACATGGTTCTGATTAATTCATTAATCTAGACATATCTCAGGGACATAGTGGTGCCATCTGGGTTACCCAAAAGGATGCAACAACCCGAGTTATGACTGAGCAGCTGAATCCAGCATGGGCATCATGTACTAAGGTAAGAATATGTTAGTAATGATGAAGCTCGACTCTTTAGCCTGGATCAGCAACACGCAGCTCCTTGAATTCATAATATAGGCTGTGTTGTGACTGATGTACAAAGGAAAGCCTCAGCAGTGATACCAGTACTTTGCACTAGATAAAACAGAGTGAAGGGAAGATTCCCTAAAGCAAAACTACAGTTACTGAAACTATCCATTCCTAGCCAGCGTTCTCTCTGTACTGATAAATGATCTCATGCAGTTCCTTAACCAATCTGGGTTTTCACCTGAGCTCTCAGTGAGGCCAAACTATTCAAAAAATTAGGAAAATAGAAGGGTTTTTCTCCTATTTTCTTTTCTTATTTTTTACAGTGATATAACATAAGCTTTCCAAAGACAAGATGTGTCCAGATTTACACAAAGTATTTAGAGGTGAAGTTACACAGAGATCTTTATATATATATATATATATATATATATTCACATTTATCAGCCTTCCTTACCTA
>JANZLQ010000029.1:35172141-35182338 GCA_026212715.1 Elanus axillaris | reverse complement strand
ATAATATATTTAAAACGGTATCTTTTGATTATTTTGAAATACAAAGAAAAAAACTTAAAATGCCACATAGTCCAGGTTCATCATTCCACTCAGTTTTAAACCAAAAATGCTACATTTATGCAGATCTTCAAAAAAAAAAATCTGATTCATCCTACTGAATTTATATGCTCAGTTAAACTTCTTATGTTAATGGACTCAGCTTCATAGCTGATACAGAGAAATAAGCTTTTTCTAGAAGTCACTGTAGATTTTCTGTCTCTTCCAATGTAGAGAATAACAGTTCACAGGTGAATTTACTGGTTAGATCCAAACTTCAAGAGAAACACCTTAAAGGTCTGATCTTCCCTTATTTTGTCAGAATAATCCTTCTTTTGGGAGAAGATGACAGTGGCACCAAAAGAGATCAGCTCTTTGCCACTTCTTGTCTGTAGCAGTATCTTCTCCAGCATCATTCAGTAGTGTTTTATTCTTCTTTTTCTTCCCACCTCTATTGCTTCTTACAGCTCAGCCCAGCTCTGTTCTTTTACCTGTAATTATTAGTGAGAAGGACTAACTGAAGACAGACTAATAGCAGCAGACTTGGTTCTCAGGAACACCATAATAGTTTTGTCCAATACTACCCTAACAAGGTGGTATCTTCGCCTTCCGCCCAGTTACCAATTTTAGGCCAGTTATCTATCCCTGAAGAAAACGGTACTTTGACAAGTTTAGCCTGTGAGTTTTATTCAGCTCTCTATCTCATTCTACTCACTTCCCATCGACCCAGAGATTTTGTTGCATATAGCACCTTCAAAATTCTGCAACAGTGAAATAAACTGTGGATATACTGATTGGCCTTCTCTTTAGCATTGGGAAAGACTACCAGTTGCACTGTAAATAGCTCCAGGTATGCATAAACCCCATTTATTTTTCCACAGAGTTTCTGTTACCTAAGAGCTTAGAAATTTCCAGAAGATACTATTCCTTGGAACCTTGCCAAATCTTAAGTTTGGACTCTAAACTTTGAGTTATGTTTTTAAGCTAGTGATTTTGCAACTGTGTAGGATATTGCATCTAAAATATTAAGGAAAGATTAGCAGATTTTTTTTAAATATTATTTTCAGGAACATATGATAGAAAAAATAAATAGGTCAAGGATGACAAAGAGAGAAAGCATGTTAACAAAATTTGAAGGTTGAGGAGATCAGTGGTGAAATGGGAACCCCCACCACTCCTTTTGCTTTACAAGTAGCAGGTGTCTCAAGGCAAATAATACAGCAGAGTGAAGGGGCTGGTGTAACCCTTTAACATTTTATAACAAACATGGGACTCATACAGTTTAATATTGTTGCAAATCCCCTGAAATCTGTAGTTTTATTTCCTGTATAGAAAGAATACAATACTCTTCTATTCATAATCATTCTCCTTATCTTCATAATGATAAAAAATAACTGTTCTGCTGTTTAGTATCTCGTCTATTGGCTGACAATTTCCTGAGAAGCAAGCACTCAATTTGAAAACCAGAGCAGGCAATAAATGAAACTATTACTGGCAATCTTGGTGGACAACTGGGGGACTGAACAAACATGGAAAATGCACCACCTGGGTAGTCCCACAAGGTCAAAGTTGAAGCACAATTGGAATATTTACAGAAAAAATATCTGAGTCCACATTTCCAAATTTAGTTTTTATACAAAGCATTGTTCTCCAGGCCAACAGGTTTCTCAACAAAAATCATGTCTTATAACTCAAATAAGTTATTCTGAACTTGTATAGACTCCTTCTATGCCTATCAGATTTTTTTTCAAGTCAAGAACTATGCCTGAAGAAATTACCACAAAGAAAAAAGTTGCCTACAAATTTGTTACATAGAATTATAATTTAGCCTGTTAATTTTCATAGTTATTGTAATTACTCATCAAATCTCTGAATAACTCATGGTTTTCCTTAATATGTATAAAGTTCATTGGCAATCAAAACAATTTCATACTTATGGTAATAAATGATTTTTCAAAATCACTAGTGACTACTAAGAATCGTAATATGTAATGCACAATAAACCACAAGGCAAATAGAACAGACAAAACAGAAAGAGGCATACAGAGCAGTAATCTCCTTGTTAACTAAAACTATCTATTTAATTTTACTCTCTGGCATTTGTATCATAATCACTGCTACATTATATAAACCTACAGCTAAGATTATACAGATTAGGAAATATTTCTCTCATGTATTTTGGGTATTCTTAGAAATTTCCCTCTGAGGTGGAACCTTATGGTCTGTAATTTCAACTTAAAGGTAATATTTCTGAGTTCTGAAAAGCTAAAATGTGAAGGTTGTTTCACAAACAATGAAAACAAATTGATATATTTATATATACATTTTTATTACTCTAGCCATTTCAGAAGCTATTAGGATTTTTTACAAATTCAGTTTTACTTTATCTATCTTGTTACCTTCACCAACAGCCTATATTATTGAAAAACTCATGGACAAAATATACAGAAATAAGAGGGAACACAGCAGTAAAACTACAAAGAAATGTTCTAGATTGTTTTGTGTTATGAACCAAGACCCTAAGAAATAATGTGACTCTTACAAAAAAAAATAGCTGCATTACCAAAAAAAAAAATCACACAGAAGGTAAGTTAAGGTAGATTTAGGTAAAGTTAGACTTCTCAGAATGCAAAGTTCAGTCCTTCTCACCTTGTCCAAAGAAGATACAATACAAGTGGAAATGCTTTACATCCAAGCAGTGAGTCTGATCAGCATTTAATTCTGTCATGTTTTACCTAAATAGGAATTAAATGGTAAATAAGCCTCCTAATTTTTCTTTCATACGACAAGAAGCAGACACACAGAATGAACAGAAAGTGGATACATGTTTTAACTTCTGAGAATAAGTCAGATTTAGATGGCATAATAAGTAATAGAATTTACTGCAACAGAGTATTAATGATGTGAAGAGATTAAACAAATACTTTTTGAACAGATAAGGCACTAATTTTTTAGGGTTAGGAAAAAACAAACGAACAAAAGATCCTGAAGTCCGACCTTTCAGTGTGCCTTCTGAAAACTCATCTGTCTCTAAATATTTGATACTAGCAGCTATTGAGGGACTGGACCAGTCTGTAAAATATAGTCATTTTAGTGTTCTTAGGCCAGAATATATATTATTTTCAATATGTGTCAATTTCTGCAATACTCATATATGTTTCTCCAGATACATTTCTCTGATATTTTTTCCCAAAAAGGAAAGTGAATGTTAACTGTCTTGTGTTTAGAAGACTAAGAACGTTATTTTTTACTTTAAAAGTATCTAATAGCAATAAAACCAGCAGAAACATGCCTGAAAATACAGAGTTCAAAGATGTAGTTTCCTTAGCAGCAAAACTTCTGAGATATCTTCCAAATTCCAATACCTTACAAAAGCTAGAAAGAGTGTCTACTGTGCTCACATTCTCCCCTCCCTTGTATTCTGAAGCCTTTCTTTGTAACTATGAGTATTCACACAGGAGTGAAATAGTCTTTCAAATTAAGGATTTCAGGTACTAGCAATTTTCCTTACTTATCTTTTGGAGGTGGCTTATGAAAGTGTACAGATTCACCATTTTTCAGAAAGGCTGGGAAAAATGTGAGTAAGAAATCAGAGAAGAGGTAGTTATAAAACCAAACAAACAACAAACAACAAAAAACCCCAACCAACAAACCAAAAAAAAAACCCACAAAAAAAAAAAAAAAGAAAAAGAAAAAGAAAAGAGAGTAAGGAAAGTAAGACTGGTTATCAGAAAATGACAGAGGATAGAGTGTAGGAAATAACAGTATTGAATAATTCACGGGTAAAATAAGTAGGATTTTGAAAAGACAAAAGGTAAAGGTGTTTAATATAAAGGCTGAGAAGGAAATTCAAGGAAGTATTGCCTTTCTATTTTGGTTTCCTAAATGTCAGTTTATATAATTTGACAGATGTCTGTCTTCTGTACTTGAAAGAGCCAAGATGTTTTAGATTATTTAAATTCAAGTATATGCTGAACTAAGGCACAGAATGGGGAAATAAGTGTTTAATCAGAAATATCTTGATTTCATAACCTGACATTTTGTACTGACCATTGTTGTTAAAAAAAAAAAAGAAAAAAGGAACGTGAAAGAGAACAATCAGAAAAAAGCGTTACAAGTCAGGAATAATTCTCCTCATCCATGCTCAACTGTGACCTGTTCTGCGTACATTTCAAAGTCACTTCCAACTTGTGCTATAAGAAGCTGAACCTTACAATTTACATATGTGTTCATACTGGCAGATTTTTTCCCACTACACCTTCAGCATACTATCTCTATAGTTTAAAATTGTTCTTAGAAGTTCACTTTTTCTTGCTAGGTTAAATACTGTCTTTTCTTGATGTGGCACCCACTTTTTAACCCAGTGCAGTGAAGCTGTAAATTGCAGTCAAATGAACTGGTTTAGGAAGAGCTAAATCAGAATGTTGAAGTCTTCATCAAAGACCAAGAGGCACAGTAGTGTAGCCAACAGAATACTTTATTATATTTTTTTTTAGGATTTTCCTCGCTGTTGCTATTGGTAATTAAAAGGCTTTAGCTTATGGACATAAAAACCCCAACCCAATGCAGTCTGCATTCCCCATGTCAATAAACGGAAAGTTTCCCATAAACACAATCACTGCAGGGTTACAAGTGGCAGTGGTAGAAGTCCAGGGCTCACACCAAATAACTGAAATAGCAGAATAGGAGTAGCTGGGGCCTCTTGTGTTACAAATATACTGCATCCTTCACTGATGTGAGCCAACCTCATGTCCAAACTTGCAAGCCATCCATAGTTTGGACACAAACCCATGCTGAACTACAGGCATTATACAAACTTTGAGGAAGGAGAGGATGAACTTGTACAAGTTTTCTTACAGTACCATCCAGCTACATCTTTACCTATGGTGCAGTGGAGAAGACATATTATATCAGAGGAGTTTTCTTCCAGAAGGAAGACCAGTGCTCCCCGACACAAAGGCAAATAACTTTTATAGGCAGCTGCCTGTGTATTATGTGCATACTGGCACCAAAAGCATCCCATAAGTTAACATAATGGGTCAGGACTGAGGTCACTGAGCTCTACCAGTTGACTGTGGGACCCGAATTCTACTTCTTAGATTAGGTGTCAAAGTTACATTTTGTAAGTAGTCCCTAGTTTATTGTTGGATGATTCAATTTCAAAATACAGTGTGGATTTTTGTATATAACTGACCCATGCTAAGTGATCAGATAAAACTTTTCTGACTCAGTTTGAACTAGAGAACTCCGGCTAATATCAGAGATATACGGCTGATAAAGATGTGGAATGCCTCTTGCTTTTAAATTATAGAAAGCCTAATGTTTTTTCTGCTGTAGTAAAAAATTAATTTGGAATATTGAAACAGTTGACTAGTATATGAAATTTATTCCCTTTCTGGTTTATTGTTTATCTAAATCTCTCCCCTTAAGGCAGTGAGCTGGATGTTTTTTTTGGTTTTTTTCTTTTTTTTTCTGAATTGTTCTTTGAAATACAATTAATATTTATCAAAATCTTTATATAGGAATAATTTGGTTTTCCATATGTATATTTATCAGTTTAGCAATTAGTAGGCCTATGTTGCTCTTTCACTTTACTCACTGCATAGGATCAAACTTGTGACAATGATCATGCTGAGGAATGCAAAATGAATTGTCATATTTTCTGGGAATTCTAATTCTGCCCCTTAACCAGGCAATCCTCCTTCTGTTTCCAGTCTGACTTTTCAGTCTATGTACAGGGTGTAGATTTCTCAGTTTGAAGCAAATTTTTAGGGGCAATTCTTTTGTTGATGGTTTTCTGTTTGGTCGGTTTGGTTTGTTGGGTTTTTTTTTACTCCTCCCTCATTGAAGCCATATTTTGCAGAAATATGTTTTCAGAAAAACAGTTGGAATTTCATTACACTGTTATTGTACACTTCAAAATAAATATTTTTTCATTTATTAATTTGAGCATGTTAATTTGGAAACTTTGGAGAGTATTCAGATTTAATCAAGATTCCTTGAAATCAAACAGAATTCAGCTATGTATTATTCCAATAAGATGGCAACTCTTGGTGGTATAAGGGAAAAAAGAAGGTACCTGTGCTTAAATAAAACAATTCAGAGTAAATCTACAGTGTTTCAATCTCTGTGACTATTGTTGGAAATAGCTTGAGTGCTACTGTCATTTTTTTAATGACAGTATGAGGCTCAGTTCAGTGTAACTTATCCGGTTCAGTACCATGAAAAGAATACCCTCAGAGCCAAGAGACACTGGCTTATTCCCTGACACCATGGTATATTTTTTACATTACCTTAAGTGGGTTATTTAGGGTCAGCCTAAAAAAATTTAGGGTTGTAATGTACACTTCAGAGACCAAATTGCAATTGCTTTCAATGAGAAACTAAGCATCGAAATGGACAATAAGAATGAAACTTTTTTTATGGATGTGAGTCTTTACTCCCTGTGATTCAATTAATTTTTTAATGAAATGCAAAAAGAAAGAGGAGTTTATTGGGAACTTTTCAAGAGCATATTTCCCTGTTGGAAAATTTTGATTTATCACAATTTAATTGATTTTTTATCATGGAAGATTTCCAAGTCCAAGACATAATTTCTAGTCAGAGAAAAAAAAACAGACCAATTTTAATCATAACATTTTTCATATATTTGGGCAAAATTCCAATCTCTGTTCCTCCTGCATGGGTCTCCTGCATCCCATTTGAATGCTTAGATCTATCAAAATCTGAAAATGTTTTCTGAAACTATATTTTTTATTTCCAAATAATATTAGGAATCAGTACTTTTATGCTCCCTCATTTTGTCTCTTCTGTTTATTTGGATTTGAGGAGCTTATAATGGTGCCTTGTTTTCAGTTGGTTACTTTAATTTGATTTTCTGATACAAATAATTACCTCTTCTACCATTTGCTGTTTCCCTTTGATATGTCTCAGCTTTGATAATTTCAAAGGAAAAGACATTTTAAATGGTATTTGATGAAATTGTGTGTTTTTTTGAAACAAAGAAACATTCTGTTAAATTCATCAGATACTTTCTCCAAGTCAGAGGCAGCATATTTTTATCTTGTCTTTTCCAGTAGGAAGTATTATCCTGCATCATTTTGTAAGACCTTGACAAGCTTTTAAATCCAAACAGATCAACTGAGAAGAGGTGCAGAGCTTAGAGAGATATTTATTATAAGTTTTTCTGCACTTTTTGCCTAAGTTTTGCTTTACTACAGGTAGCTGTTACTTGTTACTGTTTTTTCTAAACACTCATGTGCCTAGACAGCAGTTTCTTTTACTCCAGACCAGGTAAATAGGAAGGTAAATAAAAACTTATTAACCATTCATAGAGTCTCCTTTAAGTTTTTATGGATACGATGGAATGGGTGAAGCCTGTGCTCATGAGCAATGTCTTTTAGACCAAATTGCTCCACTATTCCTGCTTTTTGATTTCAGTAGGACTTCTGAAGTAAACTACTGTTCACTGTGATGAAAAAAATTACTTTCATAGAGAACTTTTAAATGTTTTCATCGTCAGTTTTGTTATCCTCTTTTTCATATTTAACCAATAAAATATATGCATAAAACCCCTGAAACATGCCTAAACTTATCCTAGTAGCATACAGCAAATACATTGTCGGCTCTGCAAAACTGAAATCTTTGTTATGGGTAGCATCTTTGATATTAACAATGAAGAACAGATCTTCTAAGAGCAGAGGCCTAACTGTCTGAATAGCCTAAACTGGAAATCATAGAATCACACAATAGTTGATGCTGGAAGGAACCTCCGAAAGTCATCTGGTCCAAAACCCCTGCTAAAGCAGGGCCACTGAGAACCAATTGCCTAGGACCATGTCCAGGAGGCTTTTGGGTTATCTCCAAGGGGGAGACTCCACAACAGCTCTGGGCAACCTGTGCCCATGTTCAGTCACCCTTACAATAAGATCTCTTTCCTGATGTGGAGAGGGAATCTCATGTGTCTCAGTTTGTGCTCATTGCTTCTTCTTCTGTCACTGAACACCACTGAAAAGAGCCTGGCTCTGTCTTCTTTGCACCCTGCCTTCAAGTGTTTATATACATTGGTAAGTTCCCCCCTTGAGCCTTCTCTTCTCCAGGCTGAACAGTCACAGCTCTCTCAATCTTTCCTTATATATGAGATGCTCCAGTCCCTTAATCATCTTTGTTGGACTCTCTCCAGTTCCTTCATGTCTCCCCTATACTGTGGTGCCATTATAGACCATGAGATTTCTTTACTGAAGTGTGTGAAGGATAGTTGTAAAGCTGATTTTTTTTTTCCCCCAACATACCATGACATTGATTCTTTGTGCAGACATGAGGTATATTCTTTGAGGAGTCACTGTTAGAGTATTCATAAAATCAGAAATTATACCATACTGGTTTTATTAAAAGTCCATAGCAAGTAAGTAATCAGTAGTTAGTGTGTTTGTTTTTTCTCTGATACCATTATTTTACAAATTGGAAACAGAATATGTGAGTGAATGAATAACTTAAATGGTTGAAATAAAATCAGTGTTCTCCGTTCCACTCTCCTCTGTCACTCTCTTATTACCAATTATGTTGTACAAAACACAGAAGAATAAAAGCAATTTATAATTCTTTAAGGGAAAATCAAGTATTATCACCACCAGATTCATCCAGGGTTAACTCTCTTCTTAATATTCAAAATACACTTCCAGTGTCAGTTCTCATGATTTTGAAGGATTTGTTATTGTGTACTGCTTGAATTTGAAAATTCTGAATTGCTACCAGAATTGTCTATGTAAAAGAATCATTACTGTCATTGGCAAATATAGAAATGTAAGAAAATATAAAAATAAAAAGTAAAATGAAACAAGAAGAAAAGGAAAACTTAGTAACTGTTCTACTGCCTGATAACAAATGAGTTGTGGTAGAATATGGGGATTTACATTACAGCATCAGTGACTATGGCAAGACAAGGGGCTTGCATATTGACAGAATATTACACATGAAGAATTCTAGAGTCCCTTTTTTATTAATCAACACACAAACATTTTTATGTAGTCACAAACTCTTAAGCATGACTTAAAAATTGCAATGCCAAAATATAATCCTTTTCAGATGTCTTTCAAAATAAAATGCAATACTTTGTACTCTCAGGAATTGCATCTGAAACTTTTCGTGGTAGAATAAAAAGGAAAGACCTGCTTGTTCCTTTATACTCTCAGTAACCACTGCCTTTAATTAACAAATGGATAAGAAAAGGGGAGATAAATACTGCTATTGGATTTTCACCTTAAATTAAAAGAAAATAGGAAATAAAAGCTGAGAGAATATAAAGAAAAACCAGTATATGAAAGTAAGATTCCTTTATGAGTCTTTGAACTCAAGCTTCTGAATTTTCAGATAAATCCCCAATTCTCTATATTCTTCCTTGTTTATTTCACTTTCTCTTTGAAACAAGTAAGGAGAAAGGGAAATCCATAAGTAAAAAAAGGAAAGATAAGCTTCAAAAGATTTCCACTTCACAACATGTGAGAAAAGAAAAAACCTAAGGAAGAATCTCAAGGGGGTTTTGTGGAGTTTCTTTTGTTCATTTTATAAAAGACTTGGTTTTGTGTTTGAAATATAAACATGCCTAAAGAAAAAAAAAAAGATATTAAAGTAGAAAACAGACACAATTTATATGATACATAATCTCAATTAATTTATCTCCATGTACACATATGATCATATAAGAAAGAAACCTTTATTTATGATATTTGGAAATGTTTACAGTTATTAAATTTGGAAAAGTTTAAATAGGAACAATGCTTACATTGTTTTCCTTTGTCTATGAAATATGTAGTATTTCTGTTTAGGAATTCTGTTTACCAAAGTCCAACATCTGTGAAACTTCATTTACAATGTCTAATTTTTTACATTGTTGTGAGAAGACCACGCACTTTGTTCCAACTTCTTCTGATTGGTTTTATAGTCCGAACAAATAGCAACAAACAAAGATTCTTCCATAGGCTTGTCTTTTCCACAGTGTATTAAACAGTGATCATAAATCTAAACTTCTTTCTTAATTTTTAAAAAACATTTTGTTCCACAAGTAATAGGTGTTAATAAGCTACTATGCCCCTGAGAAAGTTCTGACACTCAAATAAGTTAGGACAACATATGCATCCAGCTACATTAAGTAAACATTTAATG
>JANZLQ010000029.1:35141282-35165231 GCA_026212715.1 Elanus axillaris | reverse complement strand
TCAGCTAATTCCCTCAGGACTCTGGGTTGCATCTTGCCAGGTCCCATAGACTTATCTGTGTTCAGGGTCCTCAGGTGTACTCCATGTGTATAAATACCTGATGGGGAGCGGGGGTGGAGTGAAGAAGGTGAAGCTAGATGCTTCCCAGTGGTGCCCAATGACAGGACAAGAGGCAAACAGAACAAAAATAATGAAATTCTATCTGAACACACTTTTTTTACTGTGAGGCTGCTGAAACCCTGTAGCAGGTCGCTCAGAAAAGTTACAGTTTCTATCCTGGGTGCTATTTAAAACTTGAATGGACACAGTCACAAACAAACTACTTTAGGTGACTGCTTGAGACTAGATGTTGCTAAGATTAAGATCTTGCAACCCTTATGTGATCATCTGTCAAGCTCTCTCTCACCTGTCACTAATATGAATTGTTTTTCCTAAGTTGGACAGGCAACTACACAGACAAAAATTGGGCAAAGTGTAAGTATGTTACTTATTAAATAGCAAATCTGAATTTCAGAAATCAGTTTAAGCATTTTAAAACCTTAAATACTATTTACTCTGAAAATATTTCTGGTTTTAAGATCATTGAAAAACTGTATGCAAAAGAAAAAGACCTGTGACTGGCTTTCAAATTTCTGTGTTCATTTCTGGTAATTCGAAATGCACTGCCTTTTCCCTCTTTGTTCTGCAGCATAGTTCAGTAAAAGCTTTATCATAATTACACACATTTTTAAAAGTAAAGATGCTCTATCTGGAAGAAAATGTCTCTTCATGAAACAAGCCACAGTTCTCAAAATGAAAGTTATTAATGCCAGAGTGCTACATGGGATGGTGGTGGCCTGGGGGCTGGGTATTACTGGGGCTCCCCTGGGGCAGCAGGGCAGGGTCTGGCAGCCAGGGCCCATCCCACCACCTCAGCCAGGAGCAGGCAGCAGGAAGGCACCACAGGCAGGTCCAGCTTGAGGCACTGGGCACCTCCCTGGGGAGAGGCCAAGGCTGGCCCCGGATGTGGCATCCCTGGGGCAGGAGCTAGAGGTCCCATGGGTCTGGAATGGGGTCCTGGGCTCTGGGCAGGGTGGGAAGGAGGTCTGAGAAAGGCACTGCTGATAAGGTCCATTGGAGAAGGGACCCTGGAGTACCATAATTCCTGTTTATTACTAACTGTAAACTCTTCTGAATATATTCTGCTGTCTGGGTATTGTGCATGTTAATACTCATTGCACTTAATGATTACCCAGACAGTAGGGTGAGTGACTATAAATCAGTATCTGAATTTTAAACCACGGATTTTCTTCTTCACGTTCCTTCAGACGTCACTCTTAAAAAATATATTTATAATGTGCTGAGCAACCTGTTTATATTGGCTGCTTCTCAAGAATAAAAAGTCTCAGTGAAGCAAAGGGATTTTTTGTGACCGCTTTCATTTCCTGATGAAATGGAAAAAAAATTACTTCATTTTACTGAGCTCTAATTAGCCCCCAATTTTAAATGATTTTGATATCAAATGCATGGATATATATTTTCCAAATGTTTTTCAGAACAAAACCAGATTTTACTGTAACTTTGTTACAAAATCTGTTCTTCAGTGTTATTCCATATTTTCTAAATCATGAACAAAGGGCTAGTAGTACTAGACCTAGCTAATGTCCTGAGTTTATGCAGCATAAAGGGCTCACTTGATAGTCCAGTTTATCATTTGGGTCACTGAAATTATAAATCATATAGTACTTGCCACCTGTAAAATATTTTAAATAATAATCTACTTGTTTTATAATGTTATGTTGCCACTTTACAAGAATAAATAAATAGATATTACTTTACATACTGGGACTATGCTTGTCATGAAGGGTACTCCTTTCCCTATCACTAACAGGTTCAGAAAATTATGTGTGTAATATTCAGCAAATCTAATTACAGTGTTAAGATAACAATGGAAGTTAAATTAATACATTCTAATAAAATCAGCTATAACCAAGAAAAAAAAACCAAAATCTGAAGAGAACTTTGATCAAATGATAAAAGCTACTCACTAATGGTTTTAATTCAACCACAAAAATACCTATGACTGAGCATTTCCTCTCATCTCTGTTCAATGACAACTCATTTGACAGCATTTTGTGGAGTTTTTTAGTGCTGTTTTCATATTAGTATTGCAGAAACTAAGGGCACTTCTAGTGATTTGTCCTTTGGTTTTCCCCTGACCTTGTGGTGGGGTCTTTATGCTGTTTTTCAGTCCTTTCCAAAAAGTGTTTCTCAACTGTGTTAATTCTAAGTTTATGATGATTTAAGTTTGGCAAGTTGTTAGATTTTCTGAGACAGAGAAAAACTTTAGTGATGTTTTTACAATCTTAAAATAAACAATTTTAATTAATTATTCAACCGAACAGAAACTTCTTCATAACTATGAAAACTCAATGGATTTCATAAGAACTTTTTTCAATTGAAAGTGCTAAGCAAATATTGTAATTCAAAATTAAAACTATCAAGGTATCATCAGAAAGGCAATTCTGAGGAGAAGTAAAAATCACATTTTTTACGTTTTCTTTTCATGGTCCCAGTTGGTGGTTCTCACTAGCTGTGATGCTATGTTTAACAAAGCACCTAGCTTTCAAGACATTATACAATAGTGGTTTTCTGGTAAGTGCATATTTTAATGATGCTCTCTTGAGATTTTGACATCTTGCATATCTGTAGATAAATGACAGACTGAAAAATTTTCAGCCATCTTGTTTAAAACCAGTAAATGTCATACAGTTAATTGACAGAAGAAAGAAAATACTGATTTAGTGGATAACGGACTGGATAAGTGCCTTTCATTACTTACATTTATTTACATTATATACTAATAAATTATATAAGGAAAGGGTAAGTTTTATCTAGAGTAGTGGTATAGCAGATGTAGATGAGAGTGAAAAGGAAGTACAAATTATTCAGTTAATTGGTTTTCATATCATTATTTCATAGTAATTTCAATCAGAGCTTAAAATAAGTAATTTTAAGTTATTTTACCTCACAATGAATGATTTTGCTTTATTGTACATTCATTACTATTCTTCCTAGGCTACTCTGAAATGTTCCAAGTGATGGAATATCCACCATTTCTCCTGGGAGTGTGCTTCACACCCCACAGATCTCACTGTCAAGAATTTTTTCTTAATGTCTTTTTTTTTTTTAATCCTTAAAATTACTATGAGAATATTCCTTCTACGTTGTTAAACAATTTCTTAAATAATTTATAGTTTAATTTTTATGAGGTGTGGATTGCTTCCCTCTTTGTATTAATTTGATTCTTCCCTAGTGAATCTTTCTTAAGTAGTCTCCAGTCATATGTCTAATCTCTCTGGAAATGATTATTTATCTTTCTTGTAAATGTTTCACCTTTCAGTATAGCATCACCTATGAATCATATTCATGCAGTACCCTACATATCTTCCAGAACATTAATGAGGATATTGAGTAAGACTGGGCCTAAGATAAGTTCCTCTTGTTCCTCATCAGGACATGCTTCCAATAAAAAAGCTATGGGCTGCCATTTTTCAGAACACTTTCTTTTATTAAAAATCCCTCATCAAGACAATAACTCATGATATTTTTAATTTTTGAGGTCTTTATTCTAAATTAAACTTCACTGAAAGCATGACTGAAATCTATATATACTACATGTAAGTTCTCACTTTATGCATTAATATGCAAGTTTCAAAAAAGCAATAATATTTTGTTTGTCAAAAGCTCTTAATTCACAGATATATTATCCTTTTTAAGAGTCCTATTTCCTTTAATCTCTTTAAATTTTTTTTTTGGCTACTTACAGGATAGATATTGATGTAAATTAGTGTAACTGTTCTCTGTGGAGCCAGCTGAGATAAAAGAGATTTTCTGCCAGACTATTGTTCAGATAATTCAAGGTCATCAATTTAATTTTGAAACTCTACCTGTCTTTTATTTTGAAGGAACAAGTTAAAGTAGGTTTGACTTACTTGGAATTTCCATTATATACAGATACACTTCTTTTCTTTTTAAATGGGTTTCTGATTTAATTTGCTGTTGATACTTGCTTGCTGATTTGAACTAATCAGTATAACTTCCTTAATTGGTTAATTTTTTGTTACAAATTCTGCCAATTTTTAATCTGAAAGATAGGCTTAAGATTTCTTTTTTAGAAAAAGCAATCAATTTAAGCAGAATATTTCAATTTATGATCCCTACATTAATATCTTTTATTCCTTGAGATGGTTAAAATAATCTTCAATTCTTTTAACTCTTCTTTTGCTGACCCTGTTTTCATTTTGACTATCATTACAGGCAATTTTTCAAAATTTGTCATGTCTTGTAATCATGTTATAACATAATTTACCAAGTACCACATCATAATTTAAGCTGATAATGTAGCATTCTCATTTATGTGAGTGATAGGATTTGCTGATCATCATCTTAAAAAAAAAGATTTTCAGATTATTTACTCTTTTTGTAAAGGGGCTTTAATTTTGTAATCAAGAGCTGGATTGCCATCCTCCTTCAAGCTTGCAGGTTTTTTTCCCTGTGACAACTATGGGTTTTGTAGGGCTTATTCATTTTAAACATATCCTGCTACACATTTTTCTCCCTCTTCCTCACTGGGTTCATATTCCTTTATGGTCAAACATATCTGTCTCTCCTACATGGACATTTTGAGTAATTTTCTCAGAGACAAACTTCCTCTTCAACAGGAATGTCCATTTGATCACATTTATCCACTTTTCTGTCTTAGATTTCACCTCCTTTTCAAGATTTCTTGCTTTTTCTTGTAGATCAAAGACAGAAAACTTTGTAGGTAGAAGTTATGGTTTGTGAGAGCTAGGAACAATTGTTTGTATGTGGATCCTATTCTGTTTTTGCTCTGTGACTTTTTAAAAGTCCTGTAAAATAGCTTTTGTCAGTATTTTTTGTCAAAAGTAAAGATTTATTTTTTCATTTGCAGAGCTCACATTTTGTATTATGAAACACTTTTTTTTCAGGGACCAGCTTATTTCAAATAGTATGTCTACAATTAAATCATAGCATCTTTAAGATTAGGATACTTTGCTGTGAGTCAAGTGAATCAAATAGGTATCTAAACTCAGACATTAGAATTGTTTCTAGTTGTGTAACTTCTTTGTTGATGGTGTAAGTTACATGGTATGTGTTTTACATAGATCATGAGAGGAGATAGCTCTCTTTTCTGGAAAGTTTTATCTCCAAATTCAGAGCTAAGGCCAACATAGTGTAGCACTCAAGCCATTAGCATCCTTGAGAGAAGTGACAAGATGAGAATTTTTGCACCATGTCCAGTTGTGGAGTCATACTCAAATTATTGAAAATCTGAAAGGCTTTAGCTTTTCACAGCAAAAAGCTTCAACAAAACCAGATCAATACATTTCTGTAAGGTGTTAAACTCTCAGCATTGCTAGATTTGCCCAACATTTAAATTCCATAGGAAATAAGCGGTATGTTATATAGTAACACCAGTGCTTAAGTTTGAGTTTTCTCATGTCTTTGACAAAATCTAATTGAGAAATAAAATATTTTCAGAAGGCATGGAATTCTTTATTTCCTTTAACAAACTAACTCCTTGTAAAAAAAAAATGGTCCATTCTACACAAAATATATCTGTGTTTTCATGCTCTTTTGCAACTGAATTACCCACTGACACTCGTTAATCCTTTTAGGCACACTGGTGCAGTTTTATTAGGTTCATTTTATTTAAGTCTATATGTTAAGAACAGTACCTTTAAGTGTCAAGTAAGAATTTAGTATATTTTTTGCAGTGCCCTTCTACTGTGAGTTCTAAAACTAAAACTCTTAAAACAACATTTAATGAGAGATAGTGCAAGTAAAAAATATCATCTAAGTATCTGTAAGAAGGAAATGAGCATGAAAAAGATCAGAGCAAATGTATCGACTTGAAGCAAAGTTCAGCAGAATTGCCTGCTGTATTCGCTTAAGTTTTCTTAGCAGATTTTCAATAGGTATCTCTGTTTTAGATCTGAGCTTCTTTTTGCTTAGCTGTCACTGTCTTGTGATCTTATCTCATTCCTTCTAGTCTTTTGGAGCCTCTGCCAACAGTGTGTCAATCTGCACTTGGGTATTTTACTGCTGTAACTGAACTTTCCGTGTGATTTTTATAGAAGTGTACACATGTTCAGGTATTGCAAATACTAGTAATATTAGGTTTTGCTTGGTGTGGACTTTTATGAAGCACTATTGAAATGTAAATGGAAACAGAATTTTCTGTTATGGTTATATAAGATTGTGAATAGAGAGAATTCTGGACCTATGAAGCATAAAAGAGGATTTTTAATTCCTGAAATATAAGACCACACATATTCTGTGTCTGTGTGGAATGTCAAAATAAACATTACTAGGTCAAGCCATGTTTACAACTATTATTAGTATAATCTTTTTCTTCCAGATTGCAACAGAGCTGATCTAAATGCATATAGAACTTCTCTAAAATATTTAAGACTTCCTTAAAATTTTATCAGAGAAGTTAATTTTAATTCTCTGTTTAAAAAATGAAGTACAAACTTCATCTCTGCTACAGTAAAACCATCTCTTCAGTAAAAGTCTAATAATAGGTGTTTATTAGGTGTATATTGTCATTTTTCCATCTTTGTTTCAGCATGAATTCTTATCTGTTCATACATTAAAGCAAATTCAGATCACTAACTTTGCCATAAACTATTGACTTCATTTCTCTGTTTCTTTGGCTTAGTTAAATCTGACAAATGAGAGCTGGAGTTGGTGCAAAAAAGGAAACCAGCATATGTCCAGGAAGGATTAACAGTACCTTACTTTTGGGAAGCATCAACTTGGCTCAAGCTATGTGAAATTCATCCCCAAAGATCAATGAGACAATCATCAGACAACTTTTTTTGTCTCTTATCTTAGCAGAGAGACTTCTTCCATAAAGGTAGGCGTAACTTCCTAAATTCAGAAGTTCCCAGAGTTCATGCTCAAACCTGCATAAAATTGAACCTAATGGTCAACAGCCTTTGGTAACAAGATAACCTAAACTTTTCAGCCGGTTCTTTTCAGTTCAGTAAAATCCAGTCTAGTGTCACTTCCTTTCTGAATTCAGTGAAATGTTCTAATTTGAATCTCTTTCTCCACATTTTTTTGGTACTGATGTGATCTTCATCCTTATGGATTACATACATTCAGTCAGTCCTGTCATTCAGTGTCTATTTCAGAGTGAATGAAGGTTGTAAAATTAAAACACATACAGATAGGAGAAATAATGAAATGGCAAATGGACAATATTTTTCACATTTCACAAACTGTTAGCCCATTCCTCTACCACAGAAAATACGTGATACAATAATAGAAATCATACTATGACAGTGGTGCATTGGAACACTTTTTAATAAAGAATTTTTTATTTAAAAGCAAAAAAGTACAGAAAAAAATGTAGGTTATCAGTCTCTGGTATAAATAATTGCTAGTGCTGTGTAGTAGGCATTTGTGTGAAATATCGAAAATACTTTACTTCACTATCCTTCTATTGAAAGTCATTCAGAGAATGACGCTTTGTTTGATTCTAGAGGAGTCCTGCATGTGCCACAGCAAAATCAAATTAAAAGATCTGGAATCTGAAGAAGGTCTGAAAATTTCAGTAATTCCGCACTGATTTCAGGTGTGTATTTTAAGATAATGAATTGTTAATTTAACAAATGCAATTTAATTGCTGAATTTAAAACTTGAAACTTCATTATTAAGTAACATTTATTTTGCTTTTTGTAATTATGAAATTTGTGTACTTTCACTGTCTTGTTTAAAATGCCGGTGTTGTCTACACATTACCAAATCAATTAAATGGGTAGGGTAACTCCCATTTCTATATTAAGGGGTTTTTTTTATGGTATTTGGGTTGATTGTTTATGTTATTATTAAAACTAAATATAGTTAATATGTTGCTCTAAATAATATAAATTTTTTAATTTTGGTGTAAATTATTAATTCCATGCTGCTACAGAATGCTGTTTAGCAGAGTTCTGGTACCAAACCAGGGGATATAAAAGGCTGTAGTAGAGAAAAACATTGTTGCATAAGGAATAGAACAAATCAAAATGATGTTTCTAAACACTTCAGAAGTTTAAGAAAGTATTCATTCATTTTTCATTAAAATCTTATGGCCTGGACCCATCTTTACTCTGTGTCTAAAAAAAATGCACCAACCCTCCACATGCATTACCCTACTTCAAAAGCTAATGCAATAAAATTGGGAATGTACCTCTTGTGACATATTGAAGCACAACAAAAATTAATAGAGAGCGATGAGAAGGACTACTCTGCAAGATTTTGTGAGAGTTCCTAATATGCAATAATATATTCTATGTGTGACATTCAGTGCTGTAATCATATTCATAAGGAAAGATACATCTTGCTGCCTAGTACTTTAAGTTGCTTATTCACAATAAGCATCACTGTGATAATTACATTTATGTAGGATATTCTCATCTTTTGATGCAGAAGATTTCTAATAACCAATACTAAATTAATCTTTTTTTGTGTGTGTAATGTAAATAGCTGTTTGAAACTTATCCCATTTAGAAACTAGAGGGAAGGAAGTCTCTGTTCTTGTCTGTGGAAGATATAAGCATTCCAAGTTTTCAAAGCATAATGCAGCCAGCTAAGAAGTTGTTGTGGTTTAACCCCAGCAGGCAGCTAAACTCCATACAGGTGCTTGCACCCTCCCTACATCAGTGGGTTGGGGGAGAGAATTAGAAGGGCAAAAGTGAGAAAACTTGTGGGCTGAGATAAATACAGTTTAATAGGTGACACAAAAACTCTGTGCACAAGCAAAACAAAATAAGAAATCACAGCTTTCCATCAGTAGACAGATGTTTACCCATCTCCGTGAAAGCAGGGCTCCATCATGCATAATATTTACTTCAGAAGACAAATGCCATAAATCTGAACTTCCTCCTCCCTGCCTTCCTGTAACTTTTACCAATATTTAGCAAATGTTATTTATTCTTCTGAGCCTTTCATCTTCTCACATATGCCAAGTCTTCCCAGTCATTTTGGGGAGTGATTATTATTCTACTTGATAAAAGTGTCTAAGGCAGAGTGGGTTTGTTTTCTGTCCATATTGAAAACAACAAACAAACAAATTAATTTTGCCATATTTTTCTATAGGTGTGAAGTCTTTTTGGAATTATAAACTTCAGTATATAATGCCAAGTTACTTTCAAGGGATTAAAATGGAGCCATTCAACTTTGTGCTAGTTTATACCTAGTTTCTCATCTGCCCTACAGCTGGAGGTTTTAGTGTTACCTTGCAGAATTCTGTTTCCATGTTTGCAACTTTTGTAACTTTAGAAAACATCTCATAGTGTTGGTGTTTCTCCTTGGTACACTAAGGCAGTGAGCATAGACTCCACAGCTGATGAAAACCATCAATAGCTGACATATTCACTGTCCTGTATAGTGCTCATATTTCATTTCAGGTAAAATGCTTATTTTAGTTAACATCTATTTTTCTTGTTTGAAGTCCTTATGCTGTGGTGAATGAGATGGCACTAGTCCATATGTGGTATCCGAAAGATGCATGAGTATTTAACACTGTATTGGGTTAACATGGCAAGGTTTTGGTAACAGAGGGGCTACAGGGGTGGTTTCTGTGAGAAGATGCCAGAAGCTGCTCCCATGTTGGACAAAGTATGAAGGAGGTGGAGGAGATGCTCCAGGTGCTGGAGCAGAGATTCCCCGGTAGCCTATGGAGAAGACCATGGGGAAGCAAGGTGCTGGAGCAGAGATTCCCCGGTAGCCTATGGAGAAGACCATGGGGAAGCAAGTTGTCCCCCTGCAGCCCATGGAGAAACACGGCACAGCAGATATCCACCCTGAAGAACATGGAGGACCTCACACCACAGGTGTGTGTGCCCTGAAGGAGGCTGTGACCGTGTGGAGACCCCACCCTGGAGCAGGCTCCTGGGAGCAACTGTTGCTCAAGAAGTGTAGCTCATGCAGGAATAGGTTTTCTGTCAGGACCTGTGACCCCATGGGGGACCCACGCTGGAGCAGTCAGTTCCTGGAGGACTGTACCCTGTGGAAAGAAACCATGCTGGAGCAGTTCTTGAAGAACTGCAGCCCATGGGAAGGACCTATGTTGGAGAAGTTTGGGAAGGACTGTCCTCTGTGAGTGGGACTCCATGCTGGAGCAGGGGAAGCGTGTGAAGAGGAAAGAGCAGCAGAGACAAAGTGTTATGGCCTGACCACAACCCTCATTCCCCATCCCTCTGCACCACTGATGTGGGGAGGAGGTAGAAAAATTAAGAGGGAAGTTGGAACTAGGAGGAAGGGAGAGTTGAGGGGAAAGTGTTTTAGTTTTGTTCTTATTTTTCACTTTTCTACTCTGTTACAAGTAATTAGCAATAAATTAATTTCCCAAAGTCGAGTCTGTTTTGTCAATGGTAGTAATTGTTAGGTAATCTCCCTGCCCTTATTTTGACCCACAAGCCTTTTGTCATATTTTCTCCCTCTGTCCTATTGATAGAGGGGGACTGATAGAGCAGGTTGGTGGGCAACTGGCAGCCAGACAAGGTCAATCCACCACAAACACATATGCAGGCCCAAAATGAAGCATCCAATATAAAATTTCAAAGTGATTCTTGAATTAGTCAGATATACTGAATTTAGCAAATAAGATTGCCCAGGAGGTACTCAGCACTTAATGGCTTGTGTGAAAGGAGACAGTGAATAGGTGGTGCCTGAGGCTTCAGGTGACTAACAGAGATGGCACAACTATGGTGGTTCTGTGTCACAATAGACAGTCCCTGGCCGGGCTGGAGCAGCTGTCCCAGTGCATCAGAGGAAGCTGCCGTGGTCTCAGGTTGTGGGCTGTGCCTGATGCTTCTCCCTGAGACAGGGTGTCACGCTGTACAGAAGGAGGGACATCTAGAGGCTACGCTAAACTAGTGGAGAATTGAATCTCCTTAAATGGGAGATCATAGAAGATTGTAACTTCTGGCACAAAGGAAGGTATTTCTTTCTCCACTTCCAGACGTACACTTTTAAAACAGGTATAGAGCTATGGTATTATATAAGGAAGAACATGTCTCCTCAGGGGAGACATTTGGACCAGCTGAGCCTGGTCCATGTACTGGCATCAAGTAGAAGCAGCAGATGGTAGTAGCTGGAGAAACCCTTCTGCAGGGGTCAGCATCTGTCTCCTAAACAGAATTCCTGCATTGCAAGTCTTATTGTTTGTTGGGAGCTCAGATCTGGGATGTTGAAGAGAAATTGCTGAAATTGATTTTCAGATTCTTGTCCCTTACTGTTCATATGCATAGACATCAAAGATACTGTCAATGGAGACCTGGAGTTTATTAGAAGTAACTATAGGTTTCTAGGCTGTAAAGCACACAACGTGGCAGCTGAGGGAGCTCCTCAAGTCTATCAAAGGGAAGGACACACATATGAGCAGATGGATGCAGTGAGTCAGTGCCTGGCTGTTAGCATGATATTGCAGGCAAGGCTTTGGTGTTTCTGACTATAGCATTCTCTCTGAGGAATTAAGACTACTGGGGAGAGATAGGCTACATCTGATGAGATGAAGAATAATGCCTTTGCCAACAGCCTTGTTAACCTATTGAGGAAGGCTTTAAAATAGGTTCACTGGCAGCTGCTGGACAAAACAAGGTGGGTGGGAAGAGCCAGCATAGATTTACCAAGAGCAAATTGTAGCTGAAGGACCTGACTGAACAACTGGAGAACAGTGGAAGCTGTTTATCCTGATTAATAAGGGTTTTTTTACATATATTCTTGTAGCCAAATTGGGAAGGTGGACTAGAGTATGGAAAAGTGGCAGGAATGCTGGCCTGAATGGACTGTGATTAGCTGTGTAAAACCCAGCTGGATACCAGTTAACAGTGGTGCTCCTCAGAAATGAAGACAGGGGTCAATACTCTTTAATGTTTTCATTAATGATCTGAATGATGTTGCAGGATGCATCTTTAGAAAGTTCTATTGCTGGTATCAAAGCAAGTGAGGGGAGGACAGGGATGATACAGAGGTACCTGGACAAGCTTCACAAATGGGCTGAAAGAAGCTAAATCAAGTTGAACAAAGGGAAATATATGACTAATCCCATGCAGCTGGGGACTGAATGGCTGGAAACTGTCTCTGCAGAAAAGGAGCTGGGGTCGCTGTGGACAGGGTGAAGACGAGTCAGCAAGGTATGCTTGCAGCAAGGAAGGCTGTATTACAAGAGTAGAGACAGCAGGTACCCTCCATTTGGCAATTCTGAGAGAAAATTTAGATCCAGTTTTTAGTTCCCAGTAGAAAACACATATGAAAAAAACAGAGCAAGCTCAGTAGAGGGCCACAAAAGTGATTCACTACATTTGAGATAGTTGATAAGTTTTATGGCAGTGTAATTTTGTCTGATGAATTCTGTAAATAAAACTGTTGATGAAAATGCCTTAAAGATTTTTATAATGCTTATTTAACAATTTACTCCCAAAGGTCAATTTAGTATAGATGAAAATTGGGGCTCAAGTAATGTTCTAACAGGTGATAGATAGCAGGCAAGCTTTTGTTTCAGTGTATAAATAGCATAATGAGTACCATTTTTTTTAATATATAAGGAGTTTTTACATAAAACCTTGCATATTTCTTGCAGTTGTGCTTTGTACTTAGTACTACAGGTAAAGATGAATCAGTATATTAACAAACTGACAAATACTGAGCAGATAATTTTTAAACTTAGTATCAGAGTATGACTTTACAAAGACTGTTTCTTTTATGCTTTTTTTTCTGTGCTGCTAGGAATAAGTGAAAACATCAAAATGATTTAAACCACAGTTAGGAAAACCAATTGTGTATTGATCTGAGAACTTCTATAAGTAAGCTGTAAAGACACAACAATGTTTACCATTATAAGTTTCAGAAAAATCTGTGGTTTACATAGACACACCACTTAATCTACATCCATACTGATATTTTCAGATACTGGTACTTAAATAAATAATTCAGTCTATGTCATTGTAGATATCCCTAGCATGTCTGTCAAATACTGTTTGTTAAGAGTGAATATTCAAGAAACTGCATAAGAAACTAAGTAGTTTGTTCTCTTTTCTTTATTGTATTTCTAGCTGGTTAATCTCTGTCTAAAGATGGCAACGTTATCTTTTATCCTTGGAGGTCAAATACTTATTATTAAATGCATGGTCCACAGGGTACCAGATTTACCATATAATTCCAATGATGTGAACAAAAGAAAATTCTTTGGCCTTGAGCTGGAGATGAACAGTAGAAGCAAATAGAGGTTTTTCTAATTTACATTCTGGGGACATTTATATTATTATTCTCGGGACTTCAGAAAGATCCTCTATAAATTCACGTTCTGCTTATTCACAAGTTTTCACCATTAACATAGAAGAAAATGACTTATACACATAACTGTATAAAGGATAAAAAATTGCTATGTAAAATAAAAGAACTTTAGAACATTCTTATGTATGTAACACCTTTTTCTATTTTCAATTTTTGTTCTACATTCAAAATTTGTCTACAAATTATACATGTGTATTTCAAGCAATTTGGAGTTTGTCTGAAAATAGTGATTATACAGTGCATTTATCATTATTATGAGTTTGGTTTTTATGTTAAAATCAGCAAGTCATTTAAATTTTTAGCAGAAATAATCTATAATTGTATATTCTAGTCTGAATATGATAAAGGAATTGTTTTGACTAGTGTCAAATAGTGTATCAAGTGTTTCTTGAAAGAATCAGACCCACTGTGCTATGTGAAAGCAGCTAACCATGTAATAAGAACTCCATTTACAAGATGAGATAGAGGACTGTGACAGGTGTATATGTGCCAGGTGAACATTAACTCTACTTACTGTACTGATAGCCATTAGTACTGGGGCACATTTAGTGTATTATAGCAGTGTATGTCAGCACATAATAAAAGTTTCAGAGAAAAAGAAAACGTCTTGATTTTTCAATGGTGGGAATAGGTTTCAGATCCCAAATCAAACACATCTCACATGTGTCTTAAGATATTATTTAGTTTAAGCATTCCAAGAATTTCCTTGTGTAAAAGACTTCTGCTAAATAGGTCATTTTCTTACTTTAGTCTAACATTGTCTTCTGTATAATGTTGCCTACAGGTAAAAATCTTATGTCCCTTCTCTGTCCTGCAGCATTAGATTTTATTCTGTTTGTGCCACTGAACCCTTAAATATATTCTGCAGCTGGCATATATCACTTAAAAGCATGATGTGCTCTGGCATATTCCCCTCCAAAATCCTTTTAACATGCCAGTCATACAGCAAAAATGATACATTCCTTTGTGTTTAGAGACTTTGTTGCTGCAGGATGGATAAATAGACAAACTGTTTGTCTCTCTGAGAATACCTGTCTTCTGAAGAATGGCGACATTACCAAACCCTTTGCAAGAACAAGAGATTAAATAAGGCTGGACATCTCCTGAAGTAAATGTGATCTAGTAAGTCTTATTCTGAAAATCACTAAGTTTGTTACTGGAGAATTACTTCATGTTGCAGGCTAAGTTTAAGTAAAAATACTTTCCTGTAGAGCCTCATCTATTGGCTTGTGAGGACTGAGACAAGGACCTCGTGATGCTGCAAATGGAATCAACTTTATTCTCTAAATTTTCCATGTATATATCATTCAAAAAGGGGAGGTTTCTTACATTCCCCAATCGGCTCTCAGAGCACGTCTCCCAATATGTTTCAATGTTTGTGTTCTTTCTTTTCCTCCTGGTTGTCGTTTCTCAGGTCCTTATCTCCTGGGTTTGGCTCATCCCATGTTGTTTCTGGAATCATTGGAACGTGCAGAACTAGCACTGTACAAATCTTCCTTTGTTCTATATTTAACGAAGTGGCTGAAGCCATATGTTTCCCTTGCCATCTTTAAACATAATGTTGCTCTCCACATTGGCTCTTGTCTATATTTGGAGACACGTCACTATCCTTTCTATTTCTTTGGGATATTTCTCATAAGGATATTGATTATTTTGTGCACACAACTGTAAGGAAAATCTAAATTAAACTATTTGGAGAAAAGTAGGTAAATCCATTGAGAGATACTGTTTATTAATACTGGCGCAGTAGCAAAGATACCTGGCTGATTGTCCTGAGACTCACTAGGAAGTCTGGACAGGGTTAGACTATGACCCTATAACTAACATTGTACACATTGGCTCAGGATCCCCTCCTTTGAAGATTTGAGCACTCAAAGATAGCACTAGCTATATTAAATGGAAATCCCCTAAAATTTACAGTGGACTGAAGAAGTGAGTTTGTTACTAATGGATGTGTAAACCATATGTCCTGTTGGTTTCTGCAGAAGACTTGTACACACCAGAGTCTATGAAATGTATCAGGGTTAACTAATGTTTCATGAAAAGTTTAATGTGAATTTATTAATGCACACTGTAGTGGATTGACCCTGGCTGGATGCCAGGTGCCCACCAAAGCTGTTCTGTCACTCGCCTCCTCAGCTGAACGGGGGGAGAAAATATAACAAAGGGCTTGTGGGTCAAGATAAAGACAGGAGAGATCACTCACCAATTACTGTCATGGGCAAAACAGACTCGGCTTGGGGAAATTAACTCAATTTATTACAAATCAAAACAGAGTAGGGTAATGAGAAATAAAACCAAATCTCACAACACCTTCCCTCCACCCCTCCTTTCTTCCTGGGCACAAATTCACTCCCGGCTTCTATATCTAATCCCCACAGTGGCACAGGGGGATGGGGAATGGGGTTTGAGTCTATTCATTACATGTTATTTCTACTGCATCATCCTCCTCAGAGGGAGGAATTCTCACTTTTCCCCTGCTCCAATGTGGGGTCCCTCCCACGGGACACAGTTCTCCATGAACTTCTCCAACGTAGGTCCTTCCCACGGGCTGCAGTTCTTCATGAACTGCTCCAGCGTTGGTCCCTTCCATGGCAGGCAGTCCTTCAGGAGCACAGATTGCTCCACCGTGGGTCCCCCACAGGGTCACATTTATCATGAGGTCAGACAGACACTGCTAGCGGTACAAGAGTGAGGGCAGGAACTCCCAGAAGGAAGTTGGAGGGTTGCTTCTTGGAGTGGTAGGTCATCTATATTAATTAAACAAGGCTGTTCCTTGGTACTGAGACCAAACATTGTCTGACCACCTATTTTTAAATTCTCCTAACCTTTGTCACAAAGTGGTCACCTGAAAACTTTCTATTGGGTGTGTTTCATAACCCATGCTGTGCTCAGGTATAATTTTGGAGAGTCTTAGGTGACCTGGGCCAAAACTGTGCAAAGATGGCTCCAGGAAAAACAATATTAAGTTGCAAATAGATAAAACCTATTACAACAGATTAGATGTAATCCAAAGGAGTGCCTAAAACAAACGAAGAAACAAAAACTAAGAGGGAGCTTTCTGGAGTGAAATGGCCCTAAGGATTTCAGACACCAGATAGCTTTAAGTTCAGAACATAAATTAGCTTAGAGTTGATCTACAATAGTTGGATACATCTCAGACTCTAAAGCAGTCAGAAAGCTATCTACTTGGTAGATCTGGACTATGACTCTGTTTTGCTTGTATTCAATACTGTATTCAATATTGCAATTGATACAGGAACAGATTGTAGGGATGCTGACTCTCAGCTTAGCCTTACTTCTTAAAAAGTTCTAAACCTCCCTTTTAAAGAAAACTGAAATATCAGAAAAAATTTAAGAACCTTTACAATTACCTGAAAACTACTTTCAAAGTTTAGGCATCTTTCTCCCCAACATCTTTTCTAGTTTTATTTCAAAGGACCCTTCATTACTATGAGAAGACTGAATTGTCCCACTGGGATTAATATTGTAATAGCTATAAAGCTTTTCTCATGTGATAATTACTTTTCAAATTATTAATTATGTTTTAAGCAAGTGGGTAGAATGCTTTGATTTTCTTGTTCAAATGTAAACACTCTCAGTGGGTAGCTAAGAATTCCATAAGTTAATGAATATTTATATGTATTCATGAGGCTTGACATCTGCCATGTTGTGCATATTTATGATCTTGTTCTATGTAAGAGTTCTTGAGGGAGGTCAGGTAGAATAAGCCCTTATTATTTGGCAGTGTAGTTTTTAATGTTCTCAAATTTGAACAATTGCTTGGTAGGTTAAATGAATTGCCACTATGGGCCAACTTGGGACAAACTTCATTTCATGAGAAGTAGTGGAAATGCCTGAAATACAAAAAGACAGTGATGTAAATTTTTTCATACGAGTTTTCATAAAATCACAGAATCTTTGAGGTTGGGAAGTGCCTCTGGAAATTCTCTTATCCAACTTCCCTGCTCAAAGCAGGATGAACTAGAGTAGGTTACTCAGGTCCTTGTCTAGTCAGGTTTTTAATATCTCCAAAGATGGAGACTCCACAACCTCTCTGGGCAACCTGTTCCAGGATTTGACCATCCACACAGTACAAATTTGGTCCTTACCTCTGGAAGGTAGCGGAATTTCTTCTGTTTCCGTCTGTTTCAGTTGGGTCTTGTCCTGTCACTAGGCACTACTGAGAAGAGTCTTGTTCCCTCTTCTTCATTCCCTCCCATGAGCTGTTTCTACACACTAATAAAACTCACCCAAGCCTTCTCTTCTTCAGGCTAAACAGTCCCAGATCAACGAGCCTTTCCTTGTATGAAAGTTGGTCTAGTCCCTTTATCTTCTTTATGTCCCTTCACTGAACTCGCTTGAGGATGTCCATGTTTCACTTACACTGGGGAGCCCAGTACTAGACACAGCACACAAGATATGTCTCACCAGTGCTGAGTAGAGGGGAAGGTTCACCTCCCTCAACCTGCTCATAACACTTCTACTGCAGCCCAGGAGACTGCTGGCCTTTGTGTCAAAGGTACATTGTGGGCTTGGCTTATGTTCAGGCCTTTTACTGACAAGCTGCTTTCCTGCCTGTTGGCCCCTAGTCTGTACTACACAAGTGCAGGACTTTAGATTTCCTTTGTTGAATTGCGTAAGGTTCCTGTTAGCCCATTTCTCCATCCTTTTGAGGTACCTCTGAGTGACAGGACAACTGCCTGGTATATCAACCATCAAACACCTCTCAGGTTTTAATCATCTGCAAATTTGTTGAGGATCATTAATGAAGACATTAAACAATATTGGCCCAAGAATCAACCCCTGGGGTATGCCACTAGTGACTGGTCTCCAGCTTGGCTTCATGCTGCTAGTTACATTCCTGTAAGCAAGGCATTTCAGTCAGTTTTTAATCTATACCCACAGTCTTTTCATCATATATTTATTTATTAATAAATAAATTGGGAGGATGCTATGAAACACAATGTCAAAAGCCTTGGTAAATTTGAAATAAGCAACATTCCCCACTTCCCTCATTCACTGAAGCATTTGTCTTGCTGAAGGCCATGAGGTTGGTCAGGCATGATTTCTCCTTTGTAAATCCATGCTGGATACTCCCAGTCACCTTGTCCTTGGGTATGCTTAGAAATTATTTCCAGGATTATTTGCTGCATTAACTTCCCAGGGCTTGACTTGAGACTGACTGCAGTTCCCTGGTGTCAAGATAATGAAGGAGCTAATGTCTCAAACATTGTGATGGGGCAAGTTCTGCTTAATGGCGTACTCTGCATAACAACAAACCCTACATAGCAACCAACCGCAGGCAGGTGAGAAGTCAGTCAGCTGAGGGTGTGCTGGAGGGTGTGCAGTTCCATATTCTGATACGCTGAATGGGACAGCTCACCTGAGTGGGGCAGCTCACCGTGTGTGGCCGAAAGCCAAAGAATGGTCACATCTGCAGGGAGAGAGAAGTTACTCCCCAAATGACCCCCAAGCCCACCGACCCATTTCCCAAAGACTCTGGAAGCACAAACTGCACGACAGCTAATTAGCCTAATGAGTTTGAGTGCCCACCTGAAGGAGGGGCAAGGAGATTATAAAAGGGCACGAACTGAAGCCCCTTGTGTGCAAGTTCACCAGAACTGGACCCCTTGGCTGACAGGACAAACGCTGGACCACTGAAATCTTCCTCTTTTCTCCCTCTGTCTCCCTCTTCTTTCTCTCCCCCCCCAACCTTGAGTCATCATCCTGAGAAACTTGGATGTGACACCTGGGTTTTCCTCTCTCTCCTTCTTGAAGATGAGTGATGTATGCTTTCTTCCAGCTCTATGGAACCTCTCATAATCTGCACGATCTTGAAGTATAATTGAGAATGGCCTCACAATGACATTAGCTAGCTCCCTCAGCACTTGTGGGTGCATCCCATGAAGTCGCATGGACTTGTGTATGTTCAGATGGTTTAAAATTTCCCTAACATGATCCTTTTCCACTGAGTCTAATATATGTCTTTGTTGCTCTAGACTTTCTCACTAGTCTCAGGGACTAGGGATTGCTGAAGGCTGAGTTTACCATTGAAGGCCAGGTTAAAGAAGCCATTGAGTGCCTTGGTGTTTTCTGTGTCCCTTGTCACCAGGTCCTCTGTCCCATTCAGCAGCCAAGCAACATTTCCCCTAGTCTTCCCTCTGCTGCTGAAACATCTGCAGAAGCCCTCCTTGCCCTTCATGGGACTTGCCAGATTCACCTCCAGATGAGCTTTGGCTTTCCTAACCTTATCCCTGCATGCTCGGAGAGTCTCCATATTCCTCATGGGTGACCTGACCCTGCTGTGAGAGACTGAAGGAGCTGATGTCTCAAACATTGTGGTGGGGCAAGTTCTGTTTAAAAATTCTGCATAACAATGAACCCTGCACAGCAAGGAACCACAGGTAGTCACATCTGCAGGGAAGGCGAAGTTACTCCCCAAATGACCCCCAAGCCCAATGACCCATTTCCCTAAGGTTACACCTAATTAGCAAAGTTCAAGTGCCCCACTGAAGGACAGGCAGGGAGGATAAAAGGACGCAAACTGAAGCCCCACATGTGCAAGCCCAGTGGAACTGGACCCCTTGGCTGACTGAACCAGTGCTGGACCCAGGACCAATGAAATCTTCCTCTTTCCATTTTTCTCTCTGTCTGCCTTGTTCTCTCTTTCCTTTTCATTTTCCATAATCCCTACACCTCATCCCTTTAAGACACAAAATCGTTGACCAAGTCTGGGACTAAGAATGGATCCAGCCACCTCTGGGCCCTTCTCTGAGGAGTCTAGAAAGCAAAGGGGTCTGGTCTGAACCTCATGACTCAACAGGAGGGATCTCCTTATTCCCCAAATTGATGTATATAGCTACCACAGGTTACACAGTTCACAGAGGTAGCTCCATACCAGTTCCTGTTGTGAGATACCCTGCCACCTACTGTTATAACTCCCAAGGTCAGTTTGCTTCTGCCATGAATAAAATGTTTAATTGATTGTTTGGTATCATTTCACCTTAATATAGCCTGTGGGAATTCTGAATTCAACATGACTCCCTGGTCTGTCCAGCCTGGATCGTGACACGTGCTTCGACCTCTTGTATGTTTTCTTTTTTATTTGAGTTTTGTAGAAGCAGCTTATTCATCCATACAGGCCTTTTACTGCCTTTTCTTCACTTTGTCCATGCCAGGATGGATCATTCCTGAGCATTGAAGAGGTGATCCTTGAATATCAACAAGCTCTACTGGAGCATCTTCTCTCCAAGGTCCATGACATTCTTCCAAACAGATGCATGAACAGGCAGAAGTCTGTTCTCCTGAGGTCCAGGGTTGTGATCCTGCTGTTTGCCTTGTTCCCTCCTCTTGGGGCCATTCACTCCAACAAGTATGCTGTAGCCAACTGCATCACGTTTTCCCATTCCCAACCAGTTATTCCTTGTTTCTAGAGTATGAGGTGTAGCAGAGCATCTTCCTGGTTGGTTCCTCGATCGCCTGTGTTAGGAAGTTGTCATCACTGCACTCCAGAAAACTCCTGGATTACTTGTGCTCTGCTGTTTTGCCTTTCCAGTAGATATTGGGGTGGTTCAAATCCACCACAAGGATGAGAGCCTGTGAGCATAAGGCTTTTTCCTTTTTGCTGAATAAGGCATCATCTGCTTTTACCTCCTTTGAGGCAATTTGTAGCAGACACATGCCACCACTTTGCTTACATTGATTTGGCTTCTAATCCTGACCTATAAGCTCTCAACTGTCTCATTGTCAATCCCAGAGCAGCTCCATGCACTCCAATTCTTCTCTCACATCAAGGGCAATTTCCCTTGCTTGCCTTCCTGGTCTGTCCTTCCTGCAGTGTTAGTATTCTTCCATTATACCACTCCAGTTGTGTGAGCTAACGCACCATATCTCTGTGATCCCAGTGAGACTGTAGTACTGCAACTACACACAGATCTCCTGTTTGCACTTCCTTATCTGCATGGGGTGAGACCCCTTCAAACTTGTTTTGCTGATTACAAGGTCTCTACTGTCCGTACCACCTTGCACTAATTGCTTGCCATCATGGTCCACTGCTTCCTCACTTGTCTGTGAGCCATTATCTCCCTCCCCATCCTACTTCAAAAATTTCCTCTCCAGGTTGACCAGCCTATTGTCAAAGATTCTTTTGCCTCACTTGTTCAAGTGGATGGTCTCTCTCCCTGGTAGTCAGTGATGCTTAAAGAGAGTCCATGGCTGTAAAAGCCAAATCCTTCTGGTCAGCACAAGCTGTGCAAGCAGGTGGTGACTTGCAGAATTAATTCACTCCTCAAGATTTTTTCCCTCACTAGCAATGCTTAGGAGGAAGCACCTGGCCCCCCATGTCCTTGACACTCACCCCTTGAGCCATGTAGTCACACATGATGTAAACCATGCCCCTCCTCCCATATTGTTGATGCCTATGTGGAAGAGCAGCAGGGGGTAATAGCTTCAGGGCCAGACGTGCCTCAGCAACCTCTTCACGACACCTTGGATCTGAGACTGGGCAAGAAGCAAGCTACCCTAGATTGCAGTCAGGTCAGCAGGTGGGGGGCTCCATCCCCTGCAGCAGGGAGTCTCCCACTACTGTCACTCATCACTTCCTCTCAGTGCTGCTGTGGGGCTCAGGCTCAGCTGTCTTGGGTGCTAGGTTGAACACAGCTCCCAGTTCATCATATTCTAGTAGGTTAAATTTACAGCGTGGGGTCCCTCCCATGGGAGACAGTCCTCTATGAACTTCTCCAACGTGGGTCCTTCCCATGGGCTGCAGTTCTTCACAAACTGCTCCAGCCTTCTACGGCATGCAGTACTTCAGGAGCACACTGCTCCAGCGTGGGTCCCCTATGGGGTCACAAGTCCTGCCACAAAACCTGCTTCAGCATGGGCTCCTCTCTCCAAAGATCCACAGGTCCTGCCAGGACCCAGCTCCAGCGTGGGCTTCCCTCGGGGTCACAGCCTCCTGCAGGCACACAGCTGCTCCGGCGTGGGGTCCTCCGCAGGCTGAAGGTGGAGATCTGCTCCACCGTGGACCTCCATGGACTGCAGGGGGACAACCTGCCTCACCATGGTCTTCCCCAAGGGCTGCAGGGGAATCTCTGCTCCGGCGCCTGGAGCATCTCTTCCCCCTCCTTCTTCACTGACCTTGGTGTCTGCAGGGTTGTTTCTCTTACATGTTCTCACTCTCTGGCTGCCGTTTCTCTCTGTCCCACAACTTTTTTTCCTTTTTAAAAGTGTTATCACAGAGGCGTTACCGCTATCACTGATTGGCTCAGCCTTGGCTGGCTGTGGGTCCATCTTAGAGCTGGCTGGTATTGGCTCTGTCGGACATGGGGAAACTTCCAGCAGCTTCTCACAGAAGCCAGCCCTGTAACCTCCCCACTACCAAAACCTTGCCACAGAAACCCAATACATCCATATATGTGAAAAACTAATTTAATTGTATATACTAATTCCCCATTTAAAAAAAAAAAAACAAAAAAAACCAGAAAATCACATGACAGATTTGAGTTGAAAAAATCTTTGGAAATCATACTGAATTTAATGGGGATTTTCTAGAAGTCTTTAAAGCACATTATAAAACTGCCTGCTATTCATAAACTTCCCTCATAAATTCTATAGGCTTGCTGAAGAAAACATTGTTTGCTGTTAAAATCTATGTGATTTTTTATAAGACCTTATAGGAATAATCTAACCTTGGATATGTAGAGGTAGAATATGTACAACATGCACTGAAGCTAGATCCAGTGCATCTACATGTACAACATGCACAGAACAATATACTGCATAAGGTCATAGCCAGAGGTATTTGTTAGAAAATACATCAGCAGAGTTGCAGTAGACATTTTAGGTAAAATACAATGGCATAACTTTCTGTCAGGGATATTAATTAGATTTTATTTTGGGTCACATTTTCTATAAAATTTGTTAATGTTTTAATCTTTTAAATGTTACACCTTTACCCATTTATATCATTTAAGAGTCTGTGGTTCCATGAGTCATCCAAAAAGAAATAACAGCATAGTTGTCAGCATTATTAAGTATTGTTCTAAATTGATGAACTATACATTCAGCAAAAAAAAAAAAGTCTAAGGAAGATCTTTAGCTTTTGAAGACAAGGTTTTCTGCTTTTTGAGGATTTACACACATATGCATGACTCTTATTTTAACTTCCAAAGTCCAGGCTGCTCATGACTCCCCAAAACTTGCCCTAACTTTTAAATTTTTGTTTGCTCCTTTGCTTGCTTGTTTCTTTCTTTCTTTCTTTCTTTCTTTTCTCTCTATAACTTCTGTACTGCCTTAAATTCTTCAGTCTTTGAATTCCCACCTTTTCACTGAACCTCTATCTGGGGGTTCCCCCATTTTAATTGTATCCATATGGAGTAATTGAGCAAATAGAACTACAATATTATGTGTACACAGCACTTCTGAAATCAGATTTACTTCATAACACTACTGGATGACTGTCTTCAGTCTTGAGCTGTAACAATTAAAAAACAAAACAATACAAAACCACCCTAGGCATTTGTCCTGGGTTCAGCTGGGATAGAGTTAATTTTCACAGGGACCTGGGAGGGGGCATAGCCGGGGCAGCTGACC
>JANZLQ010000029.1:35126829-35141182 GCA_026212715.1 Elanus axillaris | reverse complement strand
CCCACCGGAGGGGGGCGGGGGGAGTGAGCGAACGGCTGCGTGGTCCTTTGTTACCGGCTGGGCTGAAACCACGACAGCATTATTCTTTGGTTTAGATGCATGCTTGTTATCTCTATAAACTTCAGTTAGAGGACCTTACAGTGGCAGCTGTTGTGTAATCACAGAGCAAAAAGACACAGCTGGAACAGGCGATCTGAACAGGCCAAAGGGATAATCTACACTATGTAATGTCACAATAAAAAATAAAAATAGGTGTTTTCCAAGGTAGCTGTTGCCTGGAGACTAGCTGGGCATCGGTTTGCTTGTGGGAGGTGCTGAGTAATTGCTTTTACGTCACTTCTTGAATTTCTTTTTTCTTTTAATTTATTAAACTTTTATCTCACCTACAAGTTTTCTCACTTTTGCTCTTACTATTCTCCCCTGTCCCACTGCAGGGGTGTGAGGGAGTGAGCAAGTATCTGTGTAGGTGCTTACCTGTTGGCTAGGGTCAATAACCACAAGGAGAGAGTATTAAAAAATCAATAAAGCAATAAACTTTGTTTTCTGCTGTTTCTGCCACAGAGAGTGAGGAAATGTATATGCCAATGATTGAGTCAAACAGGATACACAGTACTGTAGAGACATATGTTAAATCATACAGAATAAATACAATTGTAGAATTGTTTTGCTTTGATTTAAAAAAAAATCCAAATGAAAGAATGATGGAATTTCAAATGTTCCAGATGTAGTAGTTATTATGCAGTAATAATTTTACTTTGGCTCATAGCCAGAAATATTTGCATTCCTAATCTTAACATGTTTTTAGCATTACCAAAGCCTTTCTTCTAGAAGAGCAGAAAAACTGTTTGAGAAAGAAAGCATCTTCCCAGGTCATTCATGTTATCTCAGTGTGAAAAGAACTGGTCATCGACCCTATAGGCTAAAATAAGCAAGTAACAGATATCATAAATGCTTATAATGAAATGACAGCACAATAGTTTTGATCAATGTATTTCTTCAGAAAAAGGAAAAAAAAATGTTACTGGTATGATACACTTCATTGTTGTACCCTTAACTTTTGGTGTTCCATCATTGCATAGATTCAATTTTCTGTTTACACATACATGCCATTTCCCCACCTCTCTTTTTCAAACTTAGGGCTTTATGCTTTTGAAAGAGATGATCAGAAGACTGTTAGATGTATGGCGCAATGTTTGTAACAATTGGATACTAGTCATGTGCATCAGCAGATTGCTGCATCACAGGAACAAGGTGAGAACAGGAAGGAAATAGACTTTCCAAGTGGGTATATCTGCATGTCTCTTACTATTTGGGATAGTTTCAAATGTGACAATTCATTTTTACCTACATTAAATAATCCTTGCTGTTAAAAGCAGTAGTTCAAAGTAGTATTCATTTGCAGTACACACTGGGTGAAAATTAAGAAAACCTCCAAATAATATTGATTTTCCTTGAATTAGATTCTTATATTAAGCTATCAAAACCCAACTTTTATAATCAAGATAAAAAAAGAAAAGGTTTACCTAGTACTAACTTGTAGTTAGGGGCAGTTGTACTCACCCAACTCACTCTCCTCTAGCAGCTTCATCACTGCTGTTCAAGTGATTCTTCAGATGTTTTCATACTGTGACCCTCCCCTTAGTAAGATCTGATGAGAAATATTGATATAACTTATCACATATTATTAATCCTATGAATGATCATCGAATCATAGAATCACTGAATTGTTTGGGTTGGAAAAATCTTTAAAATCATTGAGTACAACCATTGACCTAACGTTGCCAAGTCCACCACTAAACCGTGTCCCTAAGTACCATGTCTACATATCTTTTAAATACCTCCAGGGATGGTGATTCAACTGCTTCCCTGGGCAGCCTGTTCCAATATTTGGCAACCATTTCAGTAAATAAATTTTTCCTAATATCCAATCTAAACCTCTCCTGGCACAATTTAAGGCCATTTCCTCTAGTCCTATTACTTTCTACTTGGGAAAACAGACTGACACCCACCACACTACAACCTCTTTTCAGGTAGTTGTAGAGAGCAATAAGGTCTCCCCTGAACCTCCTTTTCTCCAGGATAAACACCAGTTCCCTCAGCTGCTCCTCATAAGATTTGTGCTCTAGACACTTCACAAGCTTCATTGCTGTTGTTTGGATGCTCTCCAGCACCTCAATGTCTTTCTTGTAGTGAGGGGCCCAAAACTGAACATGGTATTCAAGGTGCTATCTCACTAATGTCAAGTACAAATGAATGATCACTTCCCTTCTCTGATGTTTTCTTACCCTGTGAAACCATTCATGCTTATATCACCTGTTCCAAGACAGAAAAAAAGATGTTCCTATCAAACACTTATATAGGTAGAATGTGTCACGATATTTACACATTATGTTGTACAGGCTTTTAAGTGTGCTTTTTAGTATACAAATAATAAATTTTATTTTACATTGAACACATCCATGCACTGACACAATATTCCCCAACAGCCAGCAGTCAAGCAGTGTGTTAAGGCACATTTCAGAGATAATTAAGATATAGCTTCAAAATTTATTTCCTTTTTAAATAAAACCTAAAATAAATAAAATCTGAGTAAAGTTAAAGTAAATAAATACTAAAGTAAAAACCTTACTCTGAAAAAGTATTAATATATATTATATATATAACATATATTAACCTTTTCCTGATTTGGGATGACACTAACAAAAATGAAATAAATTGGGAGTTACAATACTTGTTTCACAAGCCATCAGTCAATAAAGAATTACGGTATTTATTTTATAAGCCATTAGTCATCTACTCATTCTAGGTTTATAGGTTAGTGTTATGTTGGTTCAAAGGGTCAATGCGGTAGAGGAAGACAGCCACAGACAAGACCTAAACTTTGTCAGCTGGTCTGCAAGCTGCTTGCTACACAAGGGTGCTCCTCAAAGAGAGAATTCTAGAGGAAATTTAGTTGAGGCCTGACTTCATTTAGACTTCTATTGAGAGCAGGCATCCACTGCTGAAGAGAAACAGGTGCCATAAAGTCCTTTAAAGTAGTAGAAATTTTATTTCTCGTGTCCTGTATAGTTTCTTGTTATCTGTGTTTTACTAACAGAAATCTGGTTATCAATGGATGCTAAATTATTTAAATAAGTTTAAATTTTCCTTAGAGATATTGAAAACTTTCATTCATAGTTATGTAGTCTATCATTTATATGTATGGCCTATAAAGTTCCTTCTATTTGTTAAATAAGATGCAACACCAATCTCCACAAAACCTATACTTGGAAGAATACACAGTTGGAATGGGGAATGCACCTTGCTGATTAAATCACATTTATCTTTTAATGGAAGACAGATCTCTGATACAAGGCTTATAATCATTAGGATTTGATAATTCTCAATGCTTTCCAAGTTGTTAAAGAAGTTGAAAACAAGTGTCTAACATGAATATATCAGAATTAGAGGAAAAGTATATGAAAAATGGATAATGCTGATATAATTACTAGTTTTATTGTAACTTTTCACTTTGTATTTAAATTTTAAAAATACATATCTTTCTGTTAATTTCTTTTTAAATTTTTAATAATAAAAATATAGACAAGAAAATCCATTTTTAAATATCTGAATATTTTCTATTCTTCTGATAGATTTAGATTATTTAGGTAATATTTATCCAGAAAAGTGTGCTTTTTTTTGTTCTATATCCACGAACAATATGTTTGAATGGTGGTACAGGATGGAGATTTGGTTGGAATATTTCAGCACAAAGAATAAATGTTTCTTTAAGCTTTTTTTTTGTATGAATATTCATAATAATACTCATTGTAATAAAAAAAAAAAAACAACTTATCTCAACATCTTCAGCGGAAGTAGAGTTAGGCCTAGAACACAGTGACTGATTAAAAAATGACAAGGTAGCTGGTATGCCATATGAGGCATCTTAAAAAAAACCTCAAATCCATATTTTTAATTTCAAAAGGAAAAACAGTGATTTTGTAAAGTAGACTTTTATGTATAGAGCAACAGTGGGAAATACAGGGAGAGGTAAGTACACCCACTACTTGACTTCAGCCATCTGAGTTCAGCATCCAAGTTGGGTAACTAGTTTCACTATATTTGGATAGAAAACAAAGGAGCCAGGGACAATTCTTACCCATCTCCCAGCTCTGTATTTTACACCAATCTTTTGCATGCTGAGGAGAAACCCATCTGTCCAGACCAGAGAGGAATATCATACTGTGCTCAACCTTTGGATCTGGAACTCAGGATACCTGAACTCTTGGATGCAGCAAAATGCACCTACCCAGAGGTCAGCTGCTTTGGGGAAGAAATGCACCTGCAGTAATGAAGCCAGATTACTTTGCTTAAGCTCATGATCTGAACAAGTTCCCCAAGGTTTCGTCTCCTAATTACTTCTATATGTATGCTATAAGGTTGGCCCTCTAACTACATATTGAATGTCCATTCAAATCAATTCTGAGAAGACAGTGAACCAGTATTTGGATGGATTTTATGCTGAATAGTTCCACAACAGAGGTCAACTCTTCACCATAGACAGATTCTAAGAGTAAATTATTCTAGCTGTCATGTCACTAATAATTGGAATTGTTTAAGATTTAGGACTAAGAATTTGATCTTGAACCAGATGGGATCAGTGTATAATTTTGCCGTCTTCAGTGGTATAGGATCAAATCAGGATATGGGCAGGTTACCCATCGGTAGACCACTGAAGAGTAAATGTGTAGAACTTACCAGAAAATAGAAATATGCAGCACATATAAAGTTCCTCCAGATGAGATGAAAGGATAATAATCAAAGAAGATATTTCTCTTATAGAGTTTTTGAATAAAAAAATCTGTTTGATGTGAGCCCAGTCAGAATTATTTGGATACTCTCCCATCTCCAGGGCTCTTTTCTCAGTCATCTTTTTTCTGCCAGGAATTAATTTTTTTAGAGGTAATCCTGTATTTCCAACACTGAATCAGCATTTTTTTCCACACAGCTATCCATCTGTCATAAGAATTGTTGTACTTTTTTTAATTTCTGTAACAGTTTCTAGCATGTATTAGGGCTTTATAAATAGATATTTAGCATTTTGTGTTTAGTCGACACTTGCCTAAATATTGTGACAGAATTGAAAATGAAACTCATTTTTTCTTGACTATTGTTTGCTTAGGAAAATAGTGCAATAGAAATTGGCTCCATTTACAGACTTACTAAGTATTTGGACCAACAAATTTTGTCTTGAAAAATGTATATTTCTTCACTGGTTTTAGAAGGAGGATCTGGGAGTCTTTTTTCTTCCTTGCACAAGGATGGTTATTAATGTTGTCATGAATACAAGCCTTAGTTATGCTCCCAGCAATATAGCCACTGATATATTATCACGCACAGCTGATTTCCACAGAGGAGAAACTATTGAGTTCTTTCAAGAAGTCAGAGCACCTGATGGCTTTTAAACCCTGGCCTGATTCTAGGTCTTGCTGCACTCTTTTTCACCTGTTGTAGTATCGCTTCCCAGTCCTTTTACTTGAACTGTCCAGGTATAGACCTGCTCCTGAATATTTGCGTTCTGTCTGTTGCTTCCCTTGATGCTTGGCTTGGAGTTCAGCTGTCTCCTTGTTGCATTGTTTCTCTCTGGTTGTCTTGGGTTTCCTTATACATCCTTTCTGAAATTTGTCCTAGACACAAGCTTTTAGATTGTCCCAGCTACTTTCTCTGCTATTCACTCACTGAACTGTATAAACAAGTGTAAATCTCTTGGTATCTGACATAATGGATTTGTCAAGGGCTTCTTAATTCCTGAAGCTTGAAGAGAATCTGACACAAAACATTTTAAATACTTAAGCAATTTTGATTACAGTCTTTCAATAAGAGCTAATGGCTATAAAGATGGTGAGAAAGGTGAAACAGCTTCCATGAAATGAGAGACTAAGTAAACTAGAACTATTCAATTTGAAGAAGAAATTTGGGGGGGGGGATGACAACGACAAGCTATGATAAAATCATAAATGGCTGATCAGAGAATGCTTTTTGGACTTATTCTAGCTTCTGAGGGCCATGGACAGGTCATGGCGCTACTGTGTTAATATAGACTGCGTCTGTATAGACATACAAATATTTAACTCAAGAGATTAGCACTGAAATGAAGAGTTAAGAATAACCTACTGTGTTGTGATTGCCCTCTCTCAGTCTTTTTTTTTTCTTAGAGAAATTTCATTTGCTCAAAAGGACCTATGCCTCTTATAATTGTAATTAACAAAGTTTATGAGCAATTTTCAGGACTTTTGTTTTCATAGAGATCTTATTTTTTACAATAAAGATCACTTTTTGAATGACAGATCACTGTGGAAGACAATATCCTGTTACATTTAGAAAAGTATTACATGGCCTCCTAAGGTAGACATTGTACAACTTAAGCATTGTTCAGTTGGTCTCTTGTCTTGTCACTGCTGGAATGACTTCTGAACCACAGTCCTGTAGCAAAAAAAAAAAGAAAAAGGGAAACATTTCAGGAGTTTTGAATGTATTTTGGATCAAGTCTGAACATGAAAAGGCATATCTGTAAAGTTAAAAGGTAGACATTCATAGAATTACAGAACCACTTGTGTTGGAAAAGACCTTTAAAATCATTGAGTCCAACCGAAAACCTAACACTGCCAAACCCACCACTAAACCATGTCTCTAAGCACTACATTGGAGGGAAAGAGGACCTAGTGAAAAGAGCTAACACTTTTTATTTCTGAACAAATCAGAAGGAGGGTGGAAAAAATGTCACAGTAATTTTATGATTTTACCGTGCGGTAGATCCAAAGGGTTTTGGTTGTTTTGTTTGGTTTTTGGTATGCGCCAATATGAATCTGCTATGTAAGTAGGTAAAAACTTATTTTCAAGAGTATTGATATCACATTAGAAAAAAATGGCAATTAAGTTCAGAAACTGAATAAAGAAATAAATACTCTGTCTCAAAGTGCAGCCTAAGCAGGGGTACTGCACAATAAATGAGAAAGAAGTAACTGGTAGCAATAAACCCAAATAGTAGGAAAAGTAAAATTTAATGTGAACAGTGTATCTTTTATAGTGATGTAGTCTCTAATTTTGAAAGTTCTGGAGTTCTGTCAATGACAATTTCAGTACATGGCAGAGAGTGCTGCTATCTGGCAGGATGGTTGGGGAGCACACAGGAAAGTAAGTATCCTAATTTTTTGGTTGCAGGTTATGAATCATATGAAATTAATTAATTAGTTTTGTTGTTCTTCAAATAAAATCAGTTGGTACTAATGTCCTTATTGCATCCCTCCTCTTCCCACTAGCTTATGGAGGAGAATGTGTCTTCAGAGTACCAAGAGATTTTTTTTTCTTAAATAAGCTTTTTTCACCCCTTATTTTAAATTTACATGTTTATTTTGAAAGAAGAAAGAAGTGTGATGAAAAAACAGGATAACCATAAAATCACAAAAAGGGTCCTGAGAGTAGATTTCCACAGTTCATTTAGTCCATCTCAGAGCATAACTCTTGCTAGACAGACATCATCAGAGGGATATGATCCATACTTGAATTGTTCAACACTTTTCAATATTTTACATTACTAATAATAGGAAACTATTTTAAATATTTAAGCTAATAGATAGCAAATTCAGCTCACCATGATTTCTTTCCTGAGTTGTGTGGATTGTCCAGCTCATAGTTCACAAACAGGTTTTACCATGTCTAGTGCACACAGGCAAGTTGTGGGGGGTTACCCAGCCTTGGATTGCCTTGAGGCCCTGTCTCTCTGCAGAGATGACTCATGAGGAGCTGTGTAGACAGCTTAGCCCTGGGTTGTCTGATAAACCCAAACCAAACAGGGCTGTGGCAGTGCCATTCAAAGAACCAAAACCTGAATGGAGCCTAGAAATCCCTTAACAAATAGTATGCCCTGAGTCTCAATCCAACCACTATTCAGTTGCCTAAGGCAAGGTAAAAAAACCCCACAACTGGAGAGTTTCAGCTTCAGTTTCGAATGACAGCCTTGTGTACTCAAACAATCACAGACCAGCAAAGGAAAGATAAGGGGGAAACTCCACTCAGATATATCATAATCCACTCAGACATAGTCATACACTCCATTCAACAAGTCAGGGGATCAAACCCCTAAAATTCAGATTGGAAATGGTGGAGTCACTTCTACAACTACACAGATGTCTTGTGAAGGAAACCCTTCCTCCCCTCGATCGGGACGCTGGTTGAGGTAACTTCTGTGGGATTGAGAGCCCTTACCTGGAGGGGTAAGTGAATATTGTTTATGCTTTAAGTTTGGAAATGTGTGTGTGCTTGTGGTTGTTTGTGAATCACTTGTGGTTGTAATAGTGTGTTACCCTTGCCTTAAAAATTGCAATAGTGCATTCCTCCATTGTACCTGCAAAACCTGCAATAGTGGTGTGTTAAGTCTGTAAGTGAGGTTCAAATAAATCATTTGCAGTTAAGTCTGTTTCTACCACATGAGTGAGTCCTGATCTGACTGTATTCCATTTAAAATGTTTTTTTTATAAAGGCAATAAGATTTTGCATATTGTCAAGCTCAAAAAATTGTCATGAGGGAATGTACTTTTAAATGTCTTTCTATTCACAGTAAAGGGAGATAGTAAATAGTTCTATAAAAGGGAAGCAACGATTAATAACAGCAGAACTAATCTTCAGTACTAAATTGGCCTTCTGTTTACAGCAGAAGACCAAAACATGATGACAAAATGTCACGTAAATAAAGGCATCTCACTGTCATCTGAAGTAAGAATATTTCCTTGCTGCTTTATCTTAGCAGCTGAAAGGTCACATTCAGTTTTACTAACAAGATAATCTTAAAATCAAGCTATCATTCAGTCTCAAAGGCTAGTTGGGAAACTGTATATATTTTAAATTATACAATTTATTCTTTGTCTTTCTGTCAATCTACAGGGGAACTGGACATTGCAAACACAAAGGCCAGTATTGTTGAAACCTGTAGCAACACCAGAGATCAGTGAAGTATAGATGAGACCCATGACACTTATAAATGAAGTAAGCAGGATGTAATTGATATTAGCTTGCCTTAAACATAAATACAAGTTTACAGAAGTACTAAACAAGTACTTTAACAAACAAATAACAATGTTGGAGTATTGTTGTTATGAGAGTACTAACAATAAGCATTTTGTGACACTGTGAAGGCATAGTCGGACAAAGTGAGCAATATGATTACCAATGGAGCAAAGAAAGATGGATCTACCTGTATACAGGAGACATTCATGTAAGCAAAGCACCCTCCAAAAAAGAACAAAGCATATGACATTGAAAGTAAGCAGGACATCCTCCCCAAATGACTGGCAAATCTACAAAAATGGCAAACATTATCAAGAGCAAAGGAGACCTCCCACTTCAGTTCCAACTTCTCTTGCTCTTAGGCTTGATCATTTTGGCCTCAGTCACTAAGAACTACCAAGAATGGCAGCCAGCAGTGCTAAATATACAGCATCAACCCCATGTTGTATACTCACAGCTAACTTAAAATCTAATTTTTAGAGCCTAACTGTTATGTATACACAGTGATGAAGATCAAAATTTTGTAAGAATTAACCATTCACACAAAGTGTTTTGCTAACAAAAGTTTTTTGTAAAGTTCAATTTTAAAGAGGCTTGATTTGTCAGTATTCTAAACATTCCCACCACAGCTCTCTCTGATTCCCTGAGGTATGTATATACATATATGCAGTCACAACAGATGAATGAAGAGATGAAAGGAAAAACTTTTAGAACCCCACTGAAAGTGAAGAGGGGTTTCACATAATATTTTTTTTTCTGAGATTAAGGTGAGAGTACTTCATCTTCATCTTTAGCGATTCATGGAGAATAAGACATGCGAGATCATAATTCTTTGTATTCACAATCTTGCTATAATTCCTGTAGCCGCTATGAAAATTAAGTCAGAGTTTCTGCTCAATTAAAAATAACAAAATGCATTCCCCAGCATCCTCAGATGTACCATAATAATTAAAAAATATAGAATAATATATAACCAAATTTTTGTATAACAAATGGATGGATAGAAGACTAGTACATGAGAAATCATCTCAGTTCTTCACTGAAGTATTTTTTACCATTTAGAAACAAACATTGAAAGAAAATGACATAGAAAATAATGTGAAGGTGTGTTGTGGGTTAACCTCAGTCAGCAGTTCAGGGCCACAGAGCCACTCACTCCCTCCCCCCACAGGAGGATGGGGGCAGGGTAAAAAAAGCAAAAGGTTAAAAGTGAGAAAACTCAAGAGTTGAGATAAAAAACAGTTTAATAGGTAAAGCAAAAGCTCTGCACACAAGCAAAGCAGAATGAAGAATTCATTCACTACTTCCCATCAGCAGACAGGTGTTCAGCCATCTCTAGGAAAGCAGGCCTTTATCACAGGTAATAGTTGCTTGGGAAGACACCATAATCCTGAAAGCCCCTCCCTTCTTCCTTCTTTCCCCCAGCTTTTATTGCTGAGAATGACATCATATGGTCTGGAATATCCCTTTGGTCAGTTGGGATCAGCTGTCCCTGCTGTGTCCCCTCCCAACTTCTTGTGCACCCCCAGCCTACTCGCTGGTAGGGGCGGCAAGAGAAACAGAGCAGGCCTTGATGCTGTATAAGCACTGCCCAGCAACAGCTAAAACATTGGTGTGTGACTGTGACTGTTTTGGTCACAAATCCAAAACATAACACCATATGGGCTGCAATGAAGAAAATAAACTGCATCCCAGCCAGAACTAGTACAAGGTGACTAGGTGAGTGCAGAACTAAAATATTCAAATCCTGCAATACTACAACAAACGGACATTTGTTAATGCTGCTCAGGTATCAGGTATCATTCATTACATAAAGAATGAAAGACAGATTTTCTTTGTCAGCAAAGAGTAAACTTCTGTAATTTGCTGCAACAGGAGTTTGTCAGCAGAGACGGTATCATTAGGTTTTGAAGGATTAGGCAAATTAGGGAAGATAGACCCATAAACAGATACAAAAAGGAACAAACAGGAATATATCCTTTAACATCTCCATGGGAGGGAATAAAAAGTGAATTGTGTAACGCAGCCAGAATAAGGTAATTTCCCTACATGTCATTTTCCTGAAGTTCCTCTGTCACCACCACAAGACAGAATCCTAGGCTAGAGGGACTTACTGAGGTAGATCTTATGTTGGCAATTTGAAAATAAAAGCAGAATTTAAGAAAAGGTTAAATACCTGTCAATCAGAAAAAAAAGGTATAAACTTCATTTTCTATCAAATAGACTTAAACAACATGGAATTTGGATTGGTTTTGTTCTAATTAAAGAGCATCTGTTTATTCAAATTTGTTCTGTTTTAGAAACAGTTTGAATTTGAGATGTATTCTAACACTGCCTTTCTTTCTTTTACTCTAGTTGTAGAAAAAATGCTTTTTTTTCCTTATGTAAATGCAAGGCCTACATTTTGAAAATATAATTTTGTAAACTTCATAAACTTTTTTTAGCACTTGTTATATTTTAATTGAACAATGAACCTTACTTCTTACTAGTAAATATCTTATGAAAATAATATACAAATGATTATATTTTCATTACGTCTGTCATGACAAGTCAGAAGAATCAATCATGTTTTTTATCCTTTTTGCATGTGTATATTTTCTTTTGGATATTACTAATGTGCTTCCTGACATTTTTTTTTAAATGTCAGTCTAAGATAGCTACTAAGAAACAAAATGTAGTAATTCAGTCACCAAAATATTTGTTTTTCAAGCATTACATCAGTGTGAACCTTATTAGTAGTTGTTTTAAGAGCAGAATATTCTATCAAGCAAGGACTTTTTCACTTAATATGCAAAGATATTAAAAAGTAAGAGTTTTGTTTGAAATGACCCTATGAAACAAAAGCAATTTATATTTGAGAAGCCTATTCACATATTCAACAAGGACCCTTGTATCTTGAGTTTAGCATGCTGTATTGACTTAGTAGTAGGAGTCTTAGTAGTCTTCAACTGGGATTTTCTGTGAAGCAAATATGTAAAATTTGTAAAACATATTCAGAAGTTACTTCCTTAAAATAAATTTCATTCAAATATAAATAGTGCTTGAAAGTCCAGTAAAATCAGTTCACTTAACATGCTTTGCACAAATCGTCTCAGAGCAGCTTCCTTCAAAATCACTACTAATAAGTGATTAATAAGTAAGACACTACTGATAAAGTCCCAGTTGAGAGAAATTTCCTGAATTTGCAGTCAGTTTTGACTCAGTTCTTAAGATATAGAATCATAGAATCACAGAATGTTTGAGGTTGGAAGGGACCTCCAAAGGTCATCTAGGCCAACTCCCACTACTAAAGCAGGGCCACCTAGAGCCAGTTGCCTAGGACCATGTCCAGGCTTTTGAATATCTCCAATGGGGAGACTCCACAACTGCTCTGAGCAACCTGTGCCCATGCTCAGTCACCCTCACAATAAAATCTGTTTCCTGATGTGGAAAGGGAACCTCCTGTGTCTCAGTTTGTGCTCATTGCCTCTTGTTCTTTCACTGAACTGTCTTCTTTGCACTCTTCCTTACAATTCCTAATAAATTTTGTGGTCCTTCATTGGACTATCTCCAGCAAGTTGATATCTCTCTTGAACTCAGAAGCCCAGGACTAGACACAGTACTCCAGGTGTAACCTCACCAGTGCCACACTGGTGTGGCACAGAGGGGAAGCATCATCTCCCATAACATCTGCTGGCAATACTTTGCCTTGTGCAGCACACAATATCATTAGCCTTCTTCTCCATAAGGGCAAAATCCTGGCTCATTTTGAACTTGGTATGCACCAGGACCACCAGGTCTTTTTCTACCAAGCTGCTTTTGATCTGGGTATCCACCAGCATGTATTGTTGGTGGGTTTGCTCCCTCCCCAGGTGCAGGAATTTTCACTTGTTGAATTTCCTGAGTTTACAGTTAGCCTATTTCTCCAGCCTCTTGAGGTTCCTCTGAATGGCAGCAGGACTCTGAAGTTCCGCTACACCAATGCATACAGCATGGGCAAAAAAACAGGATGAGTTGGAAAGCACTGTGCTGTTAGAAAGCTATGACCTAGTTGCCATTACTGAAACTTGGTGGGAGAAATCCCATGACTGGAGGGTGGTTGTTGACTACTATAGGATATTCAGAAGAGACAGGAGATGAAGGAGGGGCAGAGGGGTTGCCCTCTACATCAAGAAATGGACAGATTGTGAAGAGCTGTCTCTGAAGAATAGCCATGAGCAGGTTGAAAGCTTATGGGTGAGAATTAAGGGTTAAGGTAATAAAAGGAACCTCGTGGTTGGTGTCTACTAGAGGTTGACTGATCAAGGGGAGCCTCTTGACAAAGCCTTTCTAATCCAGGTACAGGAGGCATCACATTCACAGGCTTTCATCATAATGGGGGACTTCAACCAGCCTGACATCTGCTGGAAAAGTAGCATGGTGAGGTGTAAGCAATCCAGGAGACTCCTGGAGTGCTTTGAGGATAACTTCTTAAGCCAAGTAATAGAAAACCCTGCCGGAGGGGATGAGATACTGGACCTGCTGGTCACCAATGCAAGTAAGCTAATTGGTGACGTCAAGATTGGAGGCAGCCTGGGCTGCAGTGATCATGCACTGGTGGAGTTTGCAGTCCTGAGGAATACGGGTGAGGCAAAGAGTAAAGTCAGGACCCTGAATTCCAGGAAAGTGAAATTCCAGCTGTTCAAGGAGTTAATCAATAGAACGCCCTGGGAAACTGCCCTCAGGGACACGGGAGAAGAACAGAGCTGGAAGATCTTTATGGATGCTTTCCACAGAGCCCAAGAGCTCTTGATCCCCAGGTGTAAGAAATCAGGCAAGGAAGGCAAGAGACTGGCATGGATAAGTTGAGACCTGCTGGTCAAACTAAAGGACAAGAAGGAATTGCACAGGCAGTGGAAACAGGGACAGGTATCCCTGGAATAGCATAGAGACGCTGGCCAGTTATGTAGGGAAGGGGACAGGAAGGGCAGGGTGTGGCTGCAGCTGAACTTGGCAAGGGACACAAAGAAGAGCAAGTGCTTCTACAGGTACGTCAGCCAGAAAAGGAAGGTCAAAGAAAGCGTAACCCCCAATGAACATGACTTGTAAACTGGTTACGAGTCATGAGGAGAAGGGTGAGGTAGTCAATAACATTTTTGTCTTAGTCTTGGCTGGCAACCTACCTCTCTTCCCACACTTCTCAAAGGGATGGACGTCAAGACGGGGACTGGCAGAGCAAAGTCCCACCTACTGTAAGAGAAGACCAGGTTTGTGCCCACCTGAGGACCCTGAACACAGATAAGTCTATGGGACCTGGCAAGATGCAACCCAGAGTCCTGAGGGAATTAGCTGA
>JANZLQ010000029.1:35113540-35125501 GCA_026212715.1 Elanus axillaris | reverse complement strand
GACTCCTGGAAACATTCAAGGTCAGTTTGGATGGGGCTCTGAGCAACCTGATCTAGTTGAAGATGTCCCTGCTGATTACAGCAAGGTTGGACTAGATGATATGTAAAGCTCCCTTTCAGGAAAAACTATTCTATGATTCTATGATCTTGTTGTGGATATTTATTTAACAAATTTCTTGGACTGCTTCTACTTGCTGATCAAGTCCACAACAGGACTAGTTGTGGACCAGCCTGTAGCATTCAGACTACTGGAGCTATCATTTGACTTCCACTCTGCTAGTTGGGTTTTGAAATTTGTCACAGTATGTGTGTCCTGGTTTCAGCTGGGATAGAGTTAATTGTCTTCCTAGTAGCTGGTACAGTGCTATGTTTTTGAGCTAGTTATGAGAATGTTAATAACACTCTGATGTTTTCAGTTGCTGCTAAGTAATGCTTATACTAAGTCAAGGATTTTTCAGCTTCTAATGCCCAGCCAGCGAGAAAGCTGGAGGGGCACAAGAGGTTGGGAGGGGACACAGCCAGGGCAGCTGACCCAAACTAGCCAAAGGAATATTCCATACCATGTGATGTCACATTTGGTATTTTTACTGGGGAGAGTGGCAATGTGGGATCGCCTCTCAGGGACTGACTGGGCATCAGTTGGTGAGCGATTGCATTATGCATCACTTGTATATTCCAATCTTTTTGTTACTATTGTTGTCATTTTATTAGTGTTATCATTATCATTATCATTATCATTATTAGTTTCTTCTTTTCTGTTCTATTAAACCCTTCTTATCTCAACCCACGAGTTTTACTATTTTTCTCTTTCCCATCCCACTGAGTGAGGGGGAAGTGAGTGAGCAGCTGCATGGTGCTTAGTTGCTGGCTGGAGTCAAACCACAACCATATGTATGATGCCACTAAATGATAAATAAATAAATATATAAATCCCTTTCTAATACGTAATGACTTCCAAAAGTGTTAGATTAACCTATCTGAGAAATTCTGATTTTCAAAACTTGTGTTATGCCAGTTTGTCTTGATTTTTCTTTGATTTTCTAATATAAATTATCCTAGTATGTGGATTTTTTTCTCTCCTTTTTATTTCTCTGTAGCTTGCATCCTGTTTCCTTTAGGAATTTGATTTTTCTTGACAGCTATGCTTCCCACTGTGGTTTGTCTCTACTCTGTGAAGAAAAGCTTTTTATTCTACATTTAAGTCACTGGGCATTTTGGAAAGGTCAAGAAAGAAGATATCTGATTTCATCTTCCCCAATGTTACAGATCTCCATCAGAAAAATTAATGCTGGTTTAAATGCTGCTTCTTTTCTTATTCTCTTCCATTATTCTTTGCCATTTGCTCCTATGAATTCACTTACAAAGACCTTACATTATGATTCAGTATAATTTTTCCAGTGGATAAAAATAAAATACAAGGAAAAAAGTTTACAGTTATTTCCAACACACTATTAGCCTCCAAACAGCAACCTACTGTATGAAAACCCAGACACCCCTGCACCCTCATATCCCTTCCTGTATATGCTTTCATTCCAGTATTGTTATTGGCATTTACGCATCACAGAACTGGAAAACCACACTTGTAGGACAGAATCATAACACTGACCTTCCAATACTGCACTATAATGCCCTATAATTTTGCAATAAAATAAAATAATTGGAATAATTACAATAATGTAATTACTAGTGCAATTTAAAATAAATTAGCTATGGAGGCAGAGATAGATGAGACAGCCAACATACTGAACTGGGAGAGATTATTCATCCTATTTTAAGCAAGTTCTAATAGGTTTATTTCCCATGTACCGTAAAAAGAAAAAGAAAAAAAAATAACCAAAATTGAAAGGAACACTAACACCATATGGAGACACTGATCACTGACAAAGAAAGGAGTAAACTTTATGATCAGGTATAGCAGTCTTTGCACATATATCTCATTGTGGGTGGAAAACTCAATCCCAGAGTATCTTTTTATAATATGTGTAAGAGTATTTGGAAGGAGAGTGTCTGCTTCTTTAAGGGTGAAGGGTCTTTTTCAGTGCATCAAGGGATAATAAGAAAAGGAGGAAGCTGTAAACAAGAACACACAGGGACACAAACCTGGGGGACAAATGATAAGGGAGACAGTGATGAGAACCAAACCTGCTCAGTCACACTAACTGATGAAGGTGTGAGAGGTTATCTGGTTGGGGACCTGGTCAATTAAGAAACTAAGGGAAAAGGGGGAAACCAGAAACAAAATATACAGAGACACAGACCTAACAAAGGAAATGTAGACAATGACAAGAAACAAATGTCACCACTCACACTAACTGATGTGCTATCAAGAAACTACAGATGCTACATCAGGGAAGATCAACCTAGAATTTGCAATTGATGAGATTATAAACCAGGAGAGACCCTGGTCTTCAAGGGGTGCAGTAATTGATAGACTTATCCAACCCCTGAGGGGATATGCTGGGGAAAAGGGCAAGAAGGAGGAACAAAATAGGGGTAGGCAGAAAAGTTTATAAAAGGGGCCGGTCACATGTAACATGAGGTTGTGCAGTATGCATGTCTGGCTGTCTGGTCCTATCTTCTTGTATCTTATTAAATCTTTTGTTGCCTATCTCTCTGTGCAATCTCACTCTTTATTCCATGTGAATGTGTGCCACAATGACAGTTTCAAGTACTGGATAGGCAAGGAGCAAATAGGAGTTCTCGAAATATTCTTCCACAGTTTGAAAATCCATATCAAATTATTATCTGGTTCTATTTGGATTAACCACCCCCCAGTACCTCATTAAAGAATAGAATAATAAAAGTCAAACTCTAAGTAAAAGCACCAACAAAAAAGGTACATTTAAATGAATCCATGAAAATACCATGGTCACCGCCCTTGAAGAGCATCCATAGAAGGGCCTAATTCCAGAAAAGAATCTTTCAAAGAAGAGTTCTTTTGTCTTGACAACTGGCTGAATTCAGGTGAATGAGACAAGATGGAAATTGCAAATAACCTTGCAAATGAAATCTGTCAGTTCGTTTAACTGTCACTTTTGACCATTTTATATGTGAATATTCAGTGTTTAATTTGCAATTTTTAGCAATCACAGACAATGGAAAGAACCATAGGAAAAAGCACTAGAGTTCCCAAATATCTGAATGACACTAAAACACACAGAACAAAAGAACCAAGAGGTTTTTCTCAGAGCGCGTGTTCCACACTAATGCTCTTGTCACTTAAATATACACACCTTACAAATAGATTGATAAACAGGTTAAAAGTGATCAATATTTATAGACAGTGAGTTATGTCAATATTACAAAGGATAGATATCATTTAACAGTTATTCATAGCATCCAACTATATAGTAATTATGTTTTTAGAATGTAGGAACAAATGCAAATGATGTATGTATTCTCTATGTCACAATGTAAGCAAAGATGATATTTGTTAAACAGCACTCAGTTAATCATCTGGTTTATATCTTTCACACCTCTCACAGTAAGGAACAGTGATTGCTATGTATACTGATTATTTCTAATACTCCACATTAAAAAATAAAGGGTGATATGCTTGTACATCACCAAAGATGAGAAAGCTTATTTGGATTATTGCTGTGCTTTTTAACAGTCATATTTAATGAATGTCTTAAGGTCTGATGCTGGCGTACTGTAGCTCCTCTTTTGAGGACTGAGATTCATGTTTTAGAGGGCATATTTCTGCACATAGATGCAGCATTTATGAAATGCATATTTTTTCCATCTAATTTGAATATTGACTAACTGTATTGAATATAATTCATTCTGAAATATGATCTACTGATTATTATCATAGGAAGAGTAAACATATTCCCTTCTTTTTACCAAGTTTAAATAAATAAATATATAAACCACCTACCATTCTGTTTGGTGACAGACATATTCACTGACTAATAAAAGTATCTAACAAAGTCAGTGATAATTTTAATACATAGTATAGTGAAGGAAGACAATTTATAATTTGTTAATCTTCATCTGACGTAAAAGCTTCTTCTGTAAACTAGTAATCTTAAGATTCCCTGGCTTTCTAAAAATGTTATTCAAACTATTCCTTGAGTTTAGGGCCAAGCTCAGTGTCAGACCTTGGGTGCAGCAGCAGTGCCCACAGCTCCTGAAGGGGAGCTTCATCCCCACGACTGCCCCTGAGCAGAGCCATTCTAGTGGTACTAACTAGGTTCAGACAGAGTCAAGGTAACCAAATGAGTCCAAAGTGTTGAGAAAGGTCCCAGGTCAAGCCAGGATGTCAAGTTTGCCAGGCAGGGTCCATATTTAGGATCAGGGAGGTGTATGGCCAGGCACAGGCACCCTGCATAGAGCTCAAGAAGGGGCCAGGACCTGAGCCTAAAAGCAGCTCCTGAGCAAAGGAGGGAGCAGGCCCCTGATAAACCTTCTCACAGCACATCTCCCAGAAGAAAAGAGGCATCATATTAGAGTTGGCTTTGAGCACAAGCATCAAAACATCTCAGACTGTGAGGGAAAGATGTTGCAGAGCCTGCTGTATGCAGAGAGTAGCACTAGCATTAAAAGTCCATTAATTCCTTATAAGAAGTAAGATACATTTCTTGAAAACCATCCTATCTCACTGGTGAATCAAAAGTTACATTCCCTGTCACACTAAGCCATGAAGAAGAAGGAATTGATGTTATGTCTTCTAGCATCTCTTGTCTCTGCAGACAGAGCATTTACTAGCAGCAAAGTGATGAAGCAGAAAGGTTTTTGCAAATTCCCACTGTATACTTAAACTTTCATAGAAGGGTGTCTGCATGAGTGCCCCACTAATGCAAAATAATTCTGAAAAAAATTCAGTTTTGGTGAGTTCAAAAGCAATGGCTTATGAGTAGCTACCCTGGAATAACAGCTAATTACTGAATAAATAATATTTTTTAATACAGAACCATTGCTAATAATTCTGAGATGTGTGTTAATAAATAAAAGTCTTCCAGCAAAAAAAAGTCTTTTGGTGCTAGTAATATTAAAAAAAAAGTAGACTATTGTAAGTCATTAATATGCATAGTATGTTGGGAAAAAATTGGAACAGATATTACTGTTATTTCCCCAAGATGCTGGGGGAGGAGGGCATTAGAAATTAAGAAAAATAACTCAATAGTGACTTTGCAATTATTTAAATATATAGTAAAACAATCTACTCCGTTTTTATAAAGTTATGACGAATACATCCTTTAAAAAAAAGATGCTCAGTCCTTTTCTTTTTTTAGTTTGTTTGAATCATGTCTAACAGTAACATTTTATTCATGGTTTATGATTTGCCAGTTTCTATTCATGCACTGTATCAATGTGACTGCTATATTTAAATATCTAATATGAACCAATGACTCTTCTGTGAATTTGTTAGATGGTTATAATTCACATTTCTTTTTGTCCAGATTCTCATTATCTCAATGTTTTCAATGATGTATTCTAAAACAAGCAAATTGCAAGTGTGTATTTTTGGTAGCGTTCACTTCTATTTAATAAATGACTGGTGCTGTCATTGCATAAAAATATATTCAACTGTTATATTGTAAAATATGAGGAGTTATAATAAGTGACAATAAAACATTTTCTTTTGTACAGTTTTGATAAGCTTTCTCCTATTATTATGGAAAATTTCTTTCCCCAGTTTGAAAATAAAGGACACACCCCAATCAATAAGCATATCTATGCAGAGAAACATTTTTCACTCACTATTCTGCTTTTGACAGAAAGGGAAAGATGGAAAAAGCTCTACAGTAAGAGACACACAGCACCTTTTTACAAGATATTTGTTTTTAAGAGGAAATAAATTGTCTATGATAAGACATTATGAATTAATAGTGTTCCAAACAAAATCTGTGCATGTTCCAAAGGGTCAGATTCTTTTTCTAGTATGTGGCTTTGTAAGGAAGAACATCCAGTACCAATTCCACTTTCTCCTTTACTGTATTTATATGAACCAGATCTTTTGTCAGAATATCATTTATTTTTACATTCTCGTACACAAGAATGGAATCAAAATGCCTCTGCTGAAACAGTAGGTCAATTGGCTCACATCCAGTTGTCAGTGTTATATACCAAGGTGCATTTGCACAAAAAGTTCATGCCAGAATTCATTGTACCTCTTATATACATATATTTAAGCTTTTCTCTCTTATCTTTATAAACATACAAGGAATTTTCTTCATGAACCAGTAGAACATTCCTTCTGTAGCTCCAGATTATATAACCAAAAAAAAAGCCTAGACTTATGTTATTACATGAAAACATAGTAAAAGTAGGTCTTTAATCCTAGTTCAGAAGTAATTTGTTTACTCCAAGGTGAGGAAAATGAGCATGAAGTGAAGAAAACGATATGCTGTATGGGCAACTGTGTAACTAGACATATAAGTAGTTCCCAGCCATGTAAAAGGGAATAATTTCAAATGACAGCAAAGGGGTATATAGTACATTTATTAATAGCTACAATTTTATAAAATATTGATCTGAACTCCTTCTGGCATTAGACTATTGCAGTTCTCCTTAGTTCAAAAGCTGTGTCTAAGGGATACAGAGGGCAACACAGTAAAAGTTCATCCTACATACACAGGTGGGAAAACAGATCAACATGAAAATTTCCTGAATATAAAGCTAATGGGAATAGTCTTCCTTCTTCAATTAATCTCATTTCCATTCTTTATGAACTAGTGACTCAGAGGTCAGACAGGTGAGCATCATGATTTGAGACTGCAAAAATTTCAGTCATCATATTTTCAGTGTTACTGATTCTGAGGGTTGGTAGTGCCACTTCCTGGTGCTGGCCAGTTGGAGCTAGCCATTGCCTATGGCTTGTGAGAGACTCAAAGAGTTAATTTCTCAAATATTGTGGTGGGGCAAGTTCTGCTTAAAGAAAAACCCTGCACAGCAAGGAACCAAGGTGAAAAGCCCATCAGCTCAGACATCAGCAAGAGGAGGGGGAGGGCGTGCTGGAGGGTGCTCAGCTCCCTGCTCTGATAAGCTGTTCTGATACAAAGATCAAACAATGGCCACATCTGCAGGGAAGGAGAAGTTACTCCACAAAGGACCCCCAAGCCTAAAGGCTCACAAACTGCTCATTAGCCTGAGGAGTTCAGGTGTGCCCACCCCCACCCCCCTCCCCGCCCAAGGAAGGGGCAGGGATAATGAAAGGACACAAACTGAAACCCCCACATGTGCAAGCCGAGCAGAACTGGACCCCTCTGCTGATGGGATGCTTTGGCTGACTGGACCAATGCTGGACCCAGGACTGGTGAAATCTTCCTCTTTCCATTTTTCTCTCTCTGTCTTCTTCTCTCTTTCCTTTTCCTTTTCCACAATCCCTACACTTCATCCCTTTAAGACACAAAACCTTTGACCAAGTCTGGGACTGAGTGGATCCAGCCGCCCCTGGGCTCCTCTCTGAGGAGGAGTCTAGAAAGCCAGGGGGTCTGCTCTGAACCTCGTGACTCAATGGGAGGGATCTCCTCATTCCTTGAATTGATGTGTGTGGTTACCATGGGTTACAGAAGTAGTCTTATGCCAATTCCTGTCGTGAGAAACTGCCACCTACTACCATGCCTCCCCAGTTCAGTTTGCTTCTGTCATGAATAAAATCTTTAACTGATTGTTTGGTGTCAGTTCAGCTTAATTTAGCCTGAGGAAATTTCAAATTAAACACTACTCCCTGGTCTGTCCAGTCTGGGTCATGACACTATTAAACTGTCTTTATCCAAACCCAGGAGTTTTCTCACTTTTCCAATTCTGTCCCCCATGCTGATATCGGCAGAGTGAGCGAGTGACTGTGCGGAGCTGAGCTGCCAGCTGGGGTTAAACCATGACAAGGAGAAATGTGTTGTTTCAGCCAGTCCTTACACTAGAGTTATTAGAAACACTCAAATCAAAAGTAAACCTCAGGGCATCTAACCTGGGCAGACCAAGATGAAGAAACAAGCTTCACACAGTCCCCTGGGGGAGAAACAACTGACCCATGCTCAAAATCTGTGTGGAAAATCACCCACTTTTTCTTATTCCTCAGGTTTTTATCTCAAGACTGTGCTGCCTGTGTGAAATTGCATGAGTTGCAGGTTTAAAGCTATAAAGCTTAGGTCAAGCTGTATTAATATTTCAGAAGGTCACCTGGCAACATTCACTAGGCTACTCTTAATTCCACATTTTAATTGCATTTTGAACCTTATGGTGGAGCGATTTTATAACATGGCTGAGGAGCTGGAATAGCTGATGTATAATTTCTGTCAGCTAAAAGCTATATAAAAGCCGTTCCATTTTTAGTAACTGTGGTATATTTAATATATCATCAACCAGTAGAGCAACAAGGATGTTACAATAAGTAGAACTACTTGTATTGTCTCTCCATGTAGACACTGGTTTGCTTAATGTATTATATGTAGGATTTTCTTGTACATTTTAAAATAACAACATGATGGTTTTTATCCAAGTACAAGAATATTTTATTGGAGGTACCAAACAACCTTGACTCTGTCCTGTAGTGACACCTAGATGAAATAAAGATGAACAAAACATAATTTCTCCTTAAAAATCAGTGGCAGAAGGGAAACGTTCTTTCAGGTCCTTGCTGCAGGGACTGTTAATGCATATTGGATGAAACAATCAGAAAATAAAAGAAAGAAGCATAACAAAAAGTGTAATTCTGGACAGCCCCATTCCTCTTCCAAAAGAAAAATACATATCACCAGCTCCAGAACCATGTTTCTTCCCACCCGCTTGAAAAGGCTAATGTGGAAAATGCCCAGCTCCGTGTCCCCCAGTTTCTGCTTTGCCTGGATGATAAGGTTGTTACCTTGGACAGGAAAATCTCTTTGAAACTCAGAGGAATCCAGCTTTTCAGCTTTGTAAGGACACTCATAATTTCTGAGAAAAAGATAGTCACCAGCACAACAATATTTGTTTCTTCTTTCCACTTATTGGTTCTGGAAACCAGAATTGGTTTAGATTGAACTGAAGTCGTTGTCAGTTTTGTGGTTTGAAAGGCTTAGAAAGAGCCCAAGGGCTGGAAGGGAAATGATGTCCTGGATGAGGGACAGAGCAGGGAAGGGTGTGACATGGCTATAGCTATTCTCCAGACACTCCCTTACGCCTGCTCCTCTTTAATGGCTGTCATTACAGGTTAAACTGCCAACGTGCAACACAGCACAGCTAAGAGACAGTCACATGCCTATTCCCAAATGACGACTTTGCTTTGCCCGCACACAGCCCTCAGCCTAGAGAGAGGCCTTGTGCTGTGAGTTCCTCCATCTGCAGGAATGAGAACTGCAGAGGATGCCTGTGTCCTCCCCATTACAGACTCCGGGGGCTGTGAATCTCATTTTAGTTGTCTAATGTTCTGCATTCACTGCATGAAAGAAGTGCCAAAACTGGGTTTCTGAATTGTAGTCCCCATGCTATCTTACTAAGGAAGGCAAGCTCAGTCTTTCAGAGTGTGAGAGAAGACTGAAGTTTGAGGAGGGATTGATTCCTCTGAAGATGGTCAAAAGTCTGGGGTTTCTATTCCTTGGAAAATTCTGGAAAAAAAAAAAAAGTTGTTCTGGCTTAGAATGAAAAAATATCCTGTATTTTTAAGCACCCATGAAGGAAAAATCCCCTTCCAATCAGACTCAGATTTGCATCTCTCGTCCTGAGGAGCATGTAAAACAAGATGTAGATTCTGCATCCATTAATTGCAGTTGTACATTCTTTTCTTTTTTCAAAAACAATGTACCACTGGGCTAGAGATGGATGCAAGACACATGAGCTGTAACCCTGATTATGACTTTTAATGGTGATAGTGGAGCAATGAAAAGCTGCAGACTGTAGAGACAGGAAGAAGTTGCAGGTTGCAGGTTTTTTGCTGTACTCTATTTAGCTTCCTTCCATTTTGCTTGAAACCTTGGCTGAAGAAAGTTGTGTAGCAAGGCTGGCTCAGTATCTTATTCATAGTATCTTGTTGGAGTCTTTTCTCTTCTCCGCTCTTCTCGTCTCTTCTCTTTTCTCTTCTCCCCAGCCTTCAATCTGCAGCCTTTTTGCAAGTCAGCTCAGTTGCTCCCAGTCTAAGCACACTTTTTTCCTCTTTCCAAGGGCCACCAACCTATTTAGTGCTTTCTTAAAGAAACAGAAAGACACTAGATACCTGGCTACAAGAGCCTGAAGCACCAGGATTGGCTGAGACTTGTGAATCTTCTGTTTCTATGTCCCATAAAAAGAACTACATGTAAGCATTTAACTTGAAATTTCCCTACAGAATCATAGATTTGAAAAGAACTTCTTATGAAATCTTTTTACAGTAGAACTGTAAGCTTTTTAAAGATTTTTTTAATGTTATTTGTACATGCTGGGTCACATCTGTTGTTTTACGTAGTTGCCTTAAAGGAAAAACAGCTGCTCTTTCCAATTAGATTACTCTGCTGAAGCTCAAAGACACTTTTGCACATTCAGAAGACCAATCATCCCATTATTCTCCCATATTTCATCTCTCCAATGTTAAAAAATACATTGTGTATTAGTGTACTATGTCATATTTTATAACTGAAAAGCAATCAAATATTATTAAAGCAATCAAATTATTTTCAGCCTGTAGTATGTATGTTATCTCCAATAGCACTGTTCTGAGGCTTCCTGCTTCACACTTCTGAAAATGGAAATTCATATCAAAAAAGTGCTGGTTTACAAGACCTTAGATTTGACTCCAAAAAGACAGCATTGGGAAGGTGCTTCCTTCAGAAATGGCATTTCAGGGCTTTGCAACCTCATACCATAGCAATTTCACATCTAGGAATTTTATTATTAATGCATCCATACTTTTTTTATAAATGCTGTGTATTTTATGCTGCTTTTGACCTTTAGTGTTTTGCTAAAAGCATAACAGAAATGGTATAAGCAGACAAATTTTCTGCAACATGACTAGCCTCCTTATATCAAAGAAAGTTTTGGAGTTCTACTAAAGGGTTCTTTAGCTGATGACAGCTCTGAAGGACTTTTGTCATGAAGTCCTGTGCCAGCTATAGTGAAAAAGCAATGGATGTCCCTGAATAAGGTTCGAATGGTAAAAACTGTTGGTAAACATAAGAATAACTATATTGCCATAGAGGAAAAAAAAATCTTTTCCGTTTCTTATTTCCTTCAGAGGCAAGAGGCTGAACTTGTATGCAATAATACTTAATTTTCTGTTGAAGAACTAGGCCTAATTTTGTGATTGAGTGGTCTGGAGCAGCACACTGGAACTATATGAGATTAGTCCTGTAATAGGACTATATCCATCTGTTTAATTGTGTAGCATTAAGGGAAGGGTCAGTTTTTAAATCCCCAGATTTGCTTCTTTGAATAGGTACACTGGTGGAAACCACTACAATTTATACTAGAGATTAGAAATTGCAAGGAAGATTAGGGCTACTCTAACTTCAGCTGCTTCATCACAGACAGACCTTTTCTCATCTTCAAGTCTGAACACAAGAGTGGTTCATGCTCCTAAAACTTTAGATAACTGAGAGGTATTTTGATTAAACTAGAACTATGCTTTCATGGATACAGAATACTGGCAGGTTCTCTAAGTATGGAAAGACAATGAATGAGCCGGGGGATCAATGATAAAGAGATGGGAATTCAGATGAAATGTGAATGTGTAGGTGACCACTGGAACGCACTGGCAAGGAAAGCAGCAAGCTTCTGAGTTAGCACTAGAAGCCCTCCTAGAGGTTATGGTTAAGTAAAAGGCAATGTATAGGTTACCACCTTGAACCACCCACAGTTTTGTTGCCTGAGATATGCAGTAGTCAGGCTATGCAGTCTAAGTCTTTTCTTTTTGAGAAGCTGCCAGTCCCACCCTACAATAACCTCTGGAGGGAACCAGCACCATGAAAGGCTGCATGCTGAAGGAATCAATAAATAGATTATGTTCTTGATGTATTCTGGTAAAATGTCTATTAGTACCAAATTTTGGAGTCATACTGTATATCCAGCT
>JANZLQ010000029.1:35082112-35098859 GCA_026212715.1 Elanus axillaris | reverse complement strand
CATCAGAGTGTTATCAACATTCTTCTCATACTGAACTCAAAACACAGCACTGTACCAGCTACTAGGAAGACAATTAATTCTACCCCAGCTGAAACCAGGACAGCACATCAAAGTGGATCTCTCCCATTAGAACTAAATGAAAGACAGTGAAATTAGAGCTTCTGATAAATTAACTTGAGAGCTCTTTGTTCCCTGTTCCTACTTGAACTGTCAGGTATCTCTTCTCTCAATTGCTTTTGTGTGGACCCTAGAGTAGAAAGGCTCAAGATATCACTTGGAATTAATAGTTAAGCTGCAGCTTTGAGAAAGGAAAGGGTAAGTTTAAAAAAATAAAATTAAAACATGTTATTACTGAATGAGTATTACACATGCCGCATCAAAGGTATCTGGGTGCAAAAAGGAATGAGTGATGGTTAATACCAAAAGCACAAATCAAAGTTGGAAGTTCAGTCACTGGAAAATGATTTTACTATCTGGTTTGCACACTAGACCTCAACATTAAATGGGTTCAAATTGATATAATATTTATTTATCATACGGCTATGCACATTTTAATATAGGAAGTATATTCAGAAAATGCAGTAATAAATTTGGCATGACACTTTATGCAGAACAATCATGTAATTTCTTAATTATCACATTGATTTGGTATGATTCTGAAAAAATTTAGGTGGTGTTTCTCATATGTGTGTATATATCTCTAGACAAAGACTGTCCCCCATTTATTTATCAGTAATTTATTCCCTAGTGTCCACCAAAATATTGAAGCCACTCATTTAATACTGTGTAAAACAAAATTGACTTGAAGTCACTTTTCATTCTATTTCAAACATTAAAATTAATGCAGAATCTGGAGAAACCATTTCAGTTTTAGATAAAACAAGAACAAGTGGGTTTGCTTAATCAACTTCTTTTACTTTCTGTTTCACCCCATGTTTAGAGAAAAAAATCCTTGTAAGTATTACTAGAAACATTTTGTTGTTGCTTTGAGACCCTGCACTGAACTGAAAAATCCATTATTTGCTCAGCACTTCTCTTCAGCTTTGGTTTTTTTTGCAGAAGTATTTGTATCATCTGCTAAGCAGAGACCACAGACGGGCAGGAAGTTAGCATTCTTGTCAACTTGGTTTTATGGTAGCTTAAAATCAGCTACCACTGCTTTAGTCTCAAGTTCTTGAAACAGAGTCATGTATGACATGTTGGAGAATTAAGAAAGCTGACAATCCTCCCAGCTAATTGCACTAGTTAAGGCTCTCCCACACATTTTTACACTGTTGGCTCTATTAGTCTCCAACTAAAAGTTTCTTATTCTCTCAGAGGTCATAATTTCATGGGAGATTTCGAGTACTGACATATAATATTAGTAAGAAACCAAAAGCTGTATCCCATAATAGCATTTAAAATAAATTGTGTGCCTCGTTGTCTTGTTACATATATCATTAGACCATCTTTCAGGAGCCTACCAGGAAGGAGAAAAAAAAAAAAAAAGAATATTATATACGGTCTTAAGGCACAGATTTTCAGAGAAAAATAAATTTAGATGGAAAAGAGGGAAATATAATGAGGTGGAATTAGATTAAACAGTGTTACATAATGCTAGAAATCTCCAGTGTGGAAATTAATACTACAGGTGCAAGTACAGAAAGAGAGAGAAAAGGTAGGTATGATAAGCTAGCAATCCTGAAGAAATATTAATAATAAAGATAATTTCTGCAACTATACATAGAGTATATTCATTTAGCTGTAGTCTGGGTCAACACAGCTTCCTTTTTTAAACAATTTTGTTGTTTAGTTATGCCAAAGTGACTGCCTAAATACTATGAAAGTAAAGCACATGCAAGTATAACCCAGTTGCTAATTATCCATAACTCTGATATTGTCATGTCTTAATTTAAAATTCTGGATACAGCAAAAAAACATCTTTCTAAAATAGGTCTAACTTATTTGTGGCTGCTAAACGTTTAGCATCATTTTTTTTTCTACCAGGCATTTTTAACTTGATAGCACACTGGAAAAGAACTAGAGAAGTTAGAATATTATTTAGCTCACACTGCCATACAACTATGGATGTGCTTATTTACTATGCAAACAAACCACTGGTGATATAACAATGATTTTTTTAGTAACCTTTGCTGATAGAGCTTTCCCACCACAGTATGTCTTTTCTGTGTACAAACTGACACTTGTATTTTCCTTTTGAATTCAGGTCATAGTCTGAATCTCTGACAATATTTACATCAAGATTGTAGATAGGTTTGGCAAGAAATAGATACAAATTAAGCAACCTTCCATTTCTCAAAAAAGTTCTCATGTTTCTCAGCTGGGGAAAAGAAAATGTGTATGATGTTTGAATGGATATCCTTCAAAAGTACAGTTTTAGAAAATACATCTGGCACTGTATAGGGACTATCACATATACATATATATGCTAATCTGCATAGTGATAAACTTGTGCATGCCACCAAATATGATATATACTATGAGAAGCCCTAATCTGTGAGAGATTGCAGCGTATGGCTCTTCTATGCCTAGTAACTGAAATGCACATTTCATACTTTGAACTCCTGCTGAAATACCTAATTTATTCAGCCTGTTTTAATAAGTCTTAGTGAACTTAGTGGAACTTCTGACATGAAAAAAAGCAGTTGCACATGTGCAGGAATAAGGCTGTATAGATGAGTTTTCCCTCTATCAGCACAGTTCATTGAAGTTTTGAAGGCAGACTATACTAGCAGTCTATACAGGTTCACAAACCCTGGGTAGAATACTGCATTTACTAGTGAATTTTATGGGTTGTCTTTGTGTTTCAATGCTAATGTTATCCACACTAGACTGGAGTAAGCTACTATCAATATGGTAGAAGATACGAAAATCGTGCCTTCATTTTTCTTGATATGTCTTAATCAGAAGCAGGCTGAAATGGTTGTTGGACTTACCAATAAATCAAAAAGACATGACTGGACTATTTTTTATTTCAAAGGTTTTTTAAAAAATGTAAGCAAAATAATTCCACTGTCACTTATTTATAAACTTTTCTGATGCCACCCAGAAAACTATAAACATGACCTATTATTTATAGACCAGTGATAATTTTGTATTAGTGATAACTCCATTAGTGATAGTGATTACTTTATACTGAACACCTGGATTCTTGGAGATTCTATCCAAAAGATGCAAGAACCTTATAGCAGCTGCATATAGGAGCTGTTAATCAGAAGAAAGCTAAATGGATATAAAATGGAAAACTATATTTTAAAACATGTGAATTATTCAAAGCCTTAAAAAAGACAGTGACTTACCAGCCAAAAATTAGTTTATGAAGTGATGCAGTGGCTGTAAAGAAAGTCAGTCCATGAAACTGTAAACTCAAGTAGGTCAGTGCAACTGAGACAACATACTCATTTGTGGCACTGGTTTCTAAAATATTGTTGAAACAACTGAGAAGTACGCTAAGAATAATGCACTACCTCTACAATCTGCCTCATGATAAAAGTCTAAGGAGGCTGAATTGTAGCCTAATGTTTTACTACTCTCCAGTGACAGCACTAAATAGATTAATTTCTTGTTAATTCAGCAGTCCAGCACAACTTTGTCATTAGACTGAAGTGCATTTGGCAAGAAGTTTCAAATTCCGCCTGGGGTATTTCAGAGACACATCACAAATTACACATCTTTTCTTTTATCATACTGCACACTGTGGCTTTTTTTACCATTAATCAGTATGATCAACAAAAATGAGAAGGCTAAATTGGTAACAAAAAGGTTTATATCATTATAATAAATTTTACATGCAAATCTTCAGCCTTGTACTCAGTAGGAAGCTAAGGAGATACATGGAATGTGGTCAAAAAGTTTGGTAAAACTATGGTTTATGCATTCCTAATAGCTGACAACTTTTTTTTTTTAAACAAATGTATATTTTAACCCTGAAAGGAGATCAAACACAACTAGAGTACAAATAAAATACAAAGCTTAACAAAAATTCTTCTACTGTGAGCGTTATTAACCACTGGAACATCTTAGCCAGGACATGCTGCAGAATTTACATTGGTAAACTTTTAAAACACAGATCAGGTATTGTACAAAATGTAAGGGCATGATGCTGTAATTAATTGGTGCATCTCTATGACAGGCTTGTGTTATGCAACAGACATGCATCATTTTCCTTTTTGACCTTAAAATTTGTAAGTCTTTCAAAATATTGTTAAGGAGACTGCTGTAAAGTAATAGTTGTCAGCTATTTGACCAGAGAACTCTACACTTCCAGAGAAATCAATGAGCATTGTGATTTACACAGAAAAATTAATGTAAGAATTTTATCATAGAATAAAATATCTGGTTTTAAAGAGGGAGGCTGTGAGTACAGTAAAAAGAGCATGAATGATAGCATAATCTATAGGAGGTGAATCTGAAAAGTGATTAATCAAGGATGCCCACCAGGGCATTTCACACCTTATGAACTTGTTTTGTTCCATTTATGGAAGATAGTGAAAGCACGTATCAGGTCATGCTGCTCACAGTGTTAATAGCTATAAAACCATGCAAATGAAACTTAAGGAAAAGAGTAACATAAATATATACATATATTTATTTGTGCTGGTTTGGGCTGTGATAGAGTTAATTTTCTTCATAGTAGCTAGTATGGCACTATGTTTTAAATTTGTGCTGAAAACAGCATTGATAACCCAGGGACATTTTGGTTACTGCTGAGCAGGGCTTACCCAGAGCCAAGGGCTTTTCTGCTCCTCACCCCACCCCACCAGCCAGCAGGCTGGGGGGGGCACAAGGAGTTGGGAGGGGACACAGCTGGGACAGCTCACCCCCACTGACCCAAGGGATATTCCATGCCATAGCATGTAAAGCTGGGGAAAGAAGGAAGAAGGGGGGGACATGTTTGGAGTGATGGCGTTTGTTTTTCCAAGTCTTTGTTAGGTGTGATGGAGCCCTGCTGTCCTGGAGATGGTTGAAGACCTGCCTGCCCATGGGAAGTGGTGAATGAATTCCTGGTTTTTCTTTGCTTGTGTGTGTGGCTTTTGCTTTGCCTGTTAACCTGTCTTTATCTCAGCCCATAAGTTTTCTTACTTTTACCCTTCCGATTCTCTACCTCATCCCATGGGGACGGGGAGTGAGCGAGCAGCTGTGTGCTGCTTAGTTGCCAGCTGGGGTTAAACCAAAACAATATTACATTTAACTCCTGTACATTTTGCTCCCCTTGGTGTACACCTACATAGCAGACTGCCATGAAATTACCCCAGTGTAGTTTTAAACTAGGTAACACAGGTTCCATAGAAATCTAGTTTTTGTTTGAACTTGGGTTAAATTACACTTATCAACAGAATGCAGTATGCATTTCCCTTAAACACATTTCTGTCTGTCAGCTCCCTTTGGAAACTGGGGAAGGGAGGCACAGGGAGGTTATTAAAAGACTGAATTGATACACTGAACACTTGAACTTTTAATATTGAGAATACAGGTAGTGGATTCACTAATCCACCATACTAAAGCTAATTTTCTAAACTTTCCTTCATCAGTTAGGCTCCAGGATCAATATTTATATATTTTTGTTTGATAGACTTAATTTTCAGAAATTCTGAGTCTGTCAAACCCCATTACAGCTAATGAAAGACAGTTTTAAAACCAATAACTGATTAGAATTGTTCAAGAAATTTTGTATTCACCTTCTCCACAGAAACTTAATCAATTACGTAAAACATCCACTTCAAGAGAACTACATCAGGAGATGACTGACAATATCTTTTGAAATCACTTAGAAAGCTCAGGGTTTGCAGCCTTATGGCCAACATTTTCAATTTAAGTGAGGAGTAGATGTGCACAAAAATACATATTGTTTATTCATATTCTAATCTCAGAAGTAAATTGATAGTTTCTAATGAAGATATAGAGCCTCTTCTAAATAACTCAGAGTAAGATTCTAGTAAGTACATCATAAATTGTATAGTCTCACCTGCCAGATAGCTAATTTTGTCTCTTTAATTCCTTCTAGTCTCGTTGTCAAGCTTAAAATTAAACATGCTAAATTAAGCTAAAAAACAGGTTGCTAGTCCTAAACTCAGAAACAAGCAGTGCAGAAAGATGATTCAGTGATTTACTAACATGAATTCAATTCATTTAATGAAAATATAAAATAAACAAAGTTTAACCATCTTTAAATCTTAATAAACCAGGTATATTATTATTGCAACATATCAAATATATATATATAACAAATATTGTTATGGCTCTAACATGTTTAGAATATTATTTCATATGCAACAGTGTTTTTTAAACAGCCATTCTAAAAGCATACATTTTAATCCGCTTTAAAAATGTGTTTGACGGTAGTAGAAAAAAACATTGTATTTCTGCTACCATTTTTATTTTATTTTGTAGTCCTATGCTTTTTCCATAAAAGCAATTTCCTTTTTACTTGAGTGCTTTTCTTTATTACAGTTTTATATCTGCAGTTCTTCTGGAATGAAAAACAAACCTTGATTACAAGGAAAAAGCTGCAGGTCAAAAGACAGCATGGCCAACATGCTTAACATGTAAATCTCAGCATTTCAGGAAAAGCTTTGTAAATTCTGGCAGCCAGTTTTTAAAAGCGGAGCTGCACAATGCTCAAGATAACCAATGACTTATTTTCTGTGAAGAGAACATAATGTCATAGGTTTCTTCTTTCCAACTGTGTCTGTATTCTTGTTCTTCTTTTGTGGAAATGAATGTATTTACAACACCACATTGGGCATCTTCTAATGCTATATCTCATTCATAACAATATCCCAGGGGATGTCTCTTGCTTTGTTCTTTCTCTCCATAACCATTTTGTTAAATACCACTCTTGTGAGCTTTCCCTTTCTAGTAACATCTAGGCTTTCTCCAGATCATCTGGACACTCTCCCATTTGTTTCTCTGCCAGCTGGAACTGGATTCATATCTACTATAGCACATGTAAACCTCACATCCAAAATATATCTCATTATGGCTTTTGTGTCTGTCTCTTTCTTCCCTCATTTCCCTGTCCTAAAGTATAAAAATCTGGCAAGTCATCAGTTACACTGAAAAATTCAAGTGTTTGTTCTTCCACTTCACTTTTTTATTTATATTCAAATATATACAGATATTTAAATATGAACACATTGAATGTATATATACATCTTTTGGGGAACGTTAAGCTGTATAATGAGATAATCTGTATAATGTAGATAGCTTGGGCTGGGTATCTTACTGATTTTCACCTTACATAGCCAATTACATCTGTGTGCAGTGACTGCAAAGTGGTGAAAATGACTATTTTTCTGATTTAATGAGGCTTTACATCCTCTTTGCTCTGATGCAAATAAATATAGCAGATCACAGTGAAAAACAGGACATTTGGTGTGGAAGCTAACATACAGTTCAGTTAGCAATGGAAGAGGGTGACACAGGCAAAACTGAGACATGAAAGTAGGAGGAAGCCATATCTCACTGTAGTATGAGAAGTTGTACCACAGCAGCTGTCATGAAAATCTCCTAAAACTATTTCTGAATGGCTGCATTTTTTGATTCATCATTTTATAGTATTCTGCTCTTAAAATGTCACATTTTATTCTTCTCTAACTTGCTTATTCGTTTAGACTGGTGTGGAGTGCCACAGGGCTCACCTGTGGCCTGAATAACAACAGATGTTAAGACAGAAATGTACATATACACAGTGTGTGTCAATGGGACTCCTAAAGCTCTTTGGGAGGGTGCTGTTGGGGAGGGTGTTTGCCCCAAATTCCTCATGTTAAAGATGATGACAGTCAGTCAGATTAAACAGTAGCCAGGGAATCACAAAGAGACATTTGAAACAAAGGATTCAGCTTGAAAAGAGATATAAAAGAAGCATGAATATTTTTAACAGTGGGGAGAGACCCTGGCTTAGAAGTAGCAGCACTTGCTGCTCCCCACGGGCATCACAACCTGTCAGTTGATGTGAAGTGTCTGCCCCCAAGTGCCAAAGTACCAAGAAGGGGTGCAGCACATGGAGACGTACAGTCAGGGTTGTGTGAACCTGAAGTCCTGAACTCATGAGGTTCTTTCTCACCGGCGTGGGGATCTTTGAGGCATTGGGAGATGCATGGGTTTGTTAAAACCTGGAGCACCCACAGAAGGGGTGTGCAAGTAAGGGAGAGTGCACCTAGGAGTGTGGGTGCACTCTTAACTCTGTCTGTACGTGCATGTGTGACAAAACCATTTCAGGATTAGTAATACAAGAATGTTGAGAAATTTGTGGGCAAATATTAACATTTCGGAAGGGCCTGGTAAATGATTTTTCTGTTGAATTGTGGATATTGATCTTGAATCTATAGTACACTGATTGCTGATTAATTACATGTCATTAGTAAATCAATAAGCCACTTAGTCTTAGTTTAGTTTAAACTATCTGAACTAAACAACATTGAGAAAACAATACTGCCAAGTCCAGATAACTTAGACTAGCCAAACAGACCACATCAGACTTCCAGCCTCTTACGCACTCACCACCTTGTTAAGAATATCTATCTTTTTTCTGTGGTGTTATATTCACCCTTCCAATGTCTCCCTGTGCTCTCAGGTCAACAGCACCAATCTGTCTCAAGAGAAACAGAGCTGGGGGAGGCTGTCATTTATCATAAGGTCTTCCCCGATAAAAGTACAATTGTGGTGGTTGAGATCCCAACCTGTTCAACCCTGGATATTTCTGAACCTATTTTTATGTATTTTCTTACCCTGGCCTGCTTCCTTCACACTAGTTTCTGTTGTCTGCCTAGAAGTTGCACCACAGCCTTCCCTAGTGCCAGAGGATATGTCTTGCAGTGCCTTCTCCAGTTTTTCCCATCCATGGGCATTACAGGCATTCAGCTCAGGCCAGGCAATGGTCCTGGGACTGTCAGATCATTGTTGGTGCAAGTTGGTGTCAGCTGAGGCCCAGGCAACGACAGGCAAGTGTTGAGCCCTGCCCTGGCACCCCAATGCAATGCTGTGGCTTTTTAGTAATAATGGCAGACACTGTATTAGTGGGGCCACCATAGAAAGGAGGAAACTGATCAGCTCCTGCACTGATTTAGTTTTTTCTTTAGCAAAGTGGTGAGATCTGGTGAAGATGATAGGCTTTATCTAATTTTGTTGTGTTATTCTGCTAGAAGTTGCAGAAAAGTGTTCCTTATTCCAAATTAACTTTGATTTTTAAAATGCATGAAACTGCTTAGCAAAATGGAAGCCAATCAGTTTAGAAGTTTCCTTTCAAACAGGACACAGGGTCATTGAAATGAGTAACAGTGTAAGAGAGAATATCGGCAATTACTTCCTTGGGGCCTTAATTCCAAGCTATATTTTCTTTTATATGGGCTTCTTGTGAAATTTTAAAGTAAGAAATTACACCTTAAAATGGAAAACATTTTCTTAATATTCTACTGGATGCACTGTAACAGAAAATTACAGTTGCAGAAGATCAGCATTTTATGATGAAAAACAGGTTTCATGAAAATTTTTTTGCAAGTTCTAGCAAAACTTTTCATATATTCAAAGGGAACCTTTATGAAGGCACATGCTAACAGAACAAGTGCTGAACTTAGATTTCAGTTTGAAGTGCTAAAAATAAATTGTCATTTTTCTACTCTTTGTTGTTCAAATCTGTCAACTAACTTATCACCCCTTCATTTGTTCAATATCTGATCACTTATCCCCCAAATAGGCAAAAAATAACCAGAGAGCAAGTGATTGTAGAAGAATGCCAGATGTAAGCAAGCAGATAATGTTTAAAAGGAATAGCTATCACTTTATTCTAAGCTCAAAGAAACATTTTTATTAATACTTGTGACAACAATCAAAGCTCAAACTAGCACTAAGATTTAAAATTTCAATATGAAATTTATATCACATATAGGATAAATCTGGTGTTCTGCATTAGCTTTCTTGAATCAGGATCTGTTAACTGTTATTTTCACAGGAAAGTTGCTTTCAAAATACCATAAAAATCAAATGTGGGCTTAAGTGCAAGAAGAATATGTGGAAAGTGTAGTGCTGACACTAATGTTTGATTCTCAAAAGGGAATGTGCAAACCTATAAGCAGGATTTATGTTCCTTTTACATTAACAACTGGCACCGCCAACACAGACTGCATTCCTTTATTGTCTCTCCACAGTGCCTGACAAACTCAATGCAGAGAGCCATGGAGTCCTACCCTATCCATGTACAGGGCTGAAAGTAGTTTTCCTGTGTTGACTCCACATAAAAGAATGGATCTTACTAGACTGAGCATCACTTTTTTGGCTTTAGTTACTTTCCCTGCACAGCCCAATGCTGTGCTGAGGGTCAGAGAGTCCACTCTGGATTAACTCAGCATACTTATTTCTGAAACCTTCATCATTCGTTAAATAGGCATGAGGTTTATCTGCATTTTAACCTCCACTCGAGTTTAAAAAAAAAAAAAAAAGAAAAATAGCTGCCTACTAAGACCTTCTGATTAGAAAGCCTGATCCACCCTAGCAAAACTCAGGCTGAAAAGCCTCCTTGTCAAAATCAAGATGTTTCCATGTTTCATAAATCAGCTCTTTCCTCCAAAAAGCAAACCAAAAGATTTTTGTGAAAAAGTTCTTAACCATCCTGAATATAATTCTGCATAAAAATGTTAAGCTATTGCTGACAGCCTTGGAATCCAGTTATCTACATGCACAGTAATAGTGTCTGGGATATTCTTAATATAAACAAAAAAAGTTTGAACTGAGATCTTCCAGGAAACATTATGGAAGATTGATTCAAGTTAAGAGAAGATGCTAAGGCAAGCCTGTGTCTTGTGGCTTAAAATAACACTAAAAATCAATCTTCAGAAGAGAGTATGCATAGGATATCTACCTATACTGTTTTCACAGTGTGAAAGAAACTTCACATGCTTAAAATCCCAGCATGTAATATCTTCACTAATGATATTGTTTGGTCAATTTAATTATTTGCTGATATATATTTTAGCAATTGTAAATTCTTCTGTATGTTGGCTGTATGAATCCCACTGAGGAGGAAATGTAAGTTTAAAAAATAGATAAGAATTCTTTACATAGTGTCTCTTCAAACTCAATCTGCCATCTAAAAAACCATCCAGGCAGAAAGAAGCACCCCTCGTTAATATCACCTAGCTTGCTTAGAAAGAAATTCTAGTGGGTTTGATATTCAATGGATGCCATTTTTCAAATGAATCCATGTGGAAAAATTCTCATATTCATGTTAATACAATTCTGTTATTCTATTATGTTATTCAATATACTGTAAGGAAAGAGAATAACACAATTCTCCATTGATAATGTAAGAAGAATAAATGTGAGGCAGTATCCAAAATTAAAATTAATTATGTCTTTCAAGCTTAGAAAAGTCAAATTAGCATCTTAACAGTAATGGTAATTGCATGTTTTCTACTGAACATGAGTTTATCACCTTTTCCACAATGTATAATGCAGTTAAACACGAAGTTTGCTTATTTCAATGGTTCTTGTAAGCAAAATGTGACAAAAAATTCCATTTTCAAGAAAACACTGTAGGTTCAATGATAATTACTCATAAAGCTGGCAGAGCATTTCTTCAAGGCAATTGCATAGCTGAAACTGCAATGGAGTAAAATTTCAGACATTGCAAAGCTATTTGGGTAGACAGGTTTGCTCTATCTTGTAGTCAGAACAAAATTCTTGACCCATACCCAGTTTTAATCTTCCCTTTCCTTTCTGTGACGAAAACAGAGGAAGAGAAGTACTTAACAGAGTTTTAGGTAGAAGACAGCTACATTTAAAATGTATAGCAATGTGCAGGAGGGTATGTAAGTGTGTGCCAGGTGGAATCCACATTTACTTAGTAATGGTGGAGATATCTCTTTCTGAACTTCATTATTCATTAAAAAGGGAGGTGTTTAGATTCTGTCTTGGGGAATGGGCGAGTGGGAGTGTGTGGGGTTTTTTTAATTTAATTTCATTTTTTCCTAGTTCCAGTGAAATGCAAAGGTTTCCTCTAGTATTTTACCTTTTATCTGAAGTTGATATAATGAATACATGAAAAAGTCTTTAAGAAATGAACACAATATCTTTAGCTTTTTTCATGTCTCCTTTTCACAACAGTGTGTTAAATGATAGAGAAACCTACAGTCATGCTAGGTACTCCCTATCTGCTTTAACTTAAAATAGTTATATTGCATACAGTTCCTCATATTTGTTAGCACATGAAGGGCAATATTAAAATAACATGCATTTAGAGAGAAGTTGGATGACCAAGGAGATCTTATTTTTTACTAACATTTTGATGAAGAATTTTTAAGTATTTTTTTTAACGCTTACAGTACCAAACAGTAGAACAATTGGTTGTGTTCAAAGTCTCACTACTTCTTTTAATGGTGTACTGAACCTGGGTTCAGAACATGAGAAGCGTATCTCAAGTTCAGAAGTATTTGATGACATATTTGATACTGTATAGAAATATTTGATAATTTAACAGTGTATTTCATAAATACCTCTTTGTAGCCATCACATAATTTCAGAGTAAAATTTGCTTGTGTAGGGGAAAAAAAATAATGGTATACTGGGGACAGCCTGAGGATATGGAAAAAGGGTTCCTGAAGGATTTAACAGAGGTTCCATTACCTTGTACTTCAATAATGGTGAATAAATGGGAATACGAGAGAAGTATTCGTTTAAGATGCTTTCTACACAGCATAATGTTGAAGGACTTCTGAAAGGAGATCTGCAACACTGAGGGAAGGTCCACTGTGACATGGAAGTGAATTACATGTGGCCAGTGGGCAAGCAGGAAGGTGTGCAGTAAGCATCACATCCCCACCCCTCTCCTACATCCCTCACTATTTTGAGAAGAACTGGGTTTTCCTAGGGGAGTTGGAGAAAAGGAGAATGCAGTGCAGGGCAGATCTTCATTCTCTCACATTCATACATAGTGTAAATGAGGACAGGGAACTTACCTAACCATAGATCATGTGCCTCACATTGTTTTACTTCAGAACGACAAAGTGCACTTCCTTCAACCACCCTATAAAATAAGCATACATAAATATGTATTTTCTCAAATAGCTTACCATAATAAAAAACTATACTGCACACACACCTGGTTAATTTCTGAGGATGGCAGTAATTGCTAATCACACAGGCCAAATGTAATGTTTGACACTTGCAGCACTGGAAATGGGAAAAAGAAAGCACACGTTGATGTGGCTATGATTTGGTTATATAGTAAAGATAAATCAGAGTCCCTGTGCTCTAAACTGTATCTGTGAAGTGTAAAGAATCTGTAAAGATGCTTTATACAGCTCCAGCATTGCTCTAGCACTGGAATACACAAGTTCACAAAGCAAGTGCAGGGTCAGTTGTGTCCAGTTCAGTGTGTCCTAATAGCAGGTGAGAAAGCCATTTGTAAAATCAGATTTAGGTTGTTGGTTGCCTCCACAATGTCCAGTTCTCCTGATAATAAAGCTTTGACCTTAAAATTTGTAAATTGGAATATCCAAGTGCCCAATTTCCAATTACATAAGGAGGAAAAAAATACTCATAAGGTGCAAGTACTCCTATTACTATCACCATCGCAATCATGCCCAAAGAATGGCTGAAATGAAGTGACTTTAAATATGTTTTCTCAATGTATGTTTTTTCTGCCATACCTCTGACCATGAAGAGATATAACTGTAAACAGAACTTTCAAAGTCTAAGTACTTGAGAAGAGGTGCTGATTAATATTGCTGTTTAAATGGAGGTTAATTAATTGTAATAAATTTTAATTGTTCTCTCCCCTTCTCCCTTTTTGAAAACGATTTTTGTGATGAAACCATGACATGTATTTTTCCATATCAAAAAACCTTATAAATGTAGAAATAGTGAAGGGAGGAAAGCAGAGCAGGATTTCAAGAATATAATTCTGAGAAAAAAATGAACTGAAGTAAAATGAAACAAATTCCACTTTACAATGCTCTATTGATTTATCTGGCACTTTTAGAAGGAAGTGTGCATGGAAACATGACTAATGACCATAGTAACGTATATATTTGTTCAAGCTATGGTCCAGTCTTTTAAGGCACTGTTTAGAAGAGCCTTATTGCTATCACTAGTGACTCACCTTAAAAGAAGTTGAAGTTACTGGTCATAAACATTTATGTATTTAATTGGAGGCCACTTGCCTCAAGTCAGATGATGATTGAGATGGTGCTTTTTTTTTTTCCCCACCCACTTAACAGAAAAGCTCTTTGAAACCTATTGATAACAGACCTATTGATAACATGACTGATAAAAAAGAATTGCAGCTATAGTACTGTAACTAAATACTGCAAGCATCATGAAATAATGTATTTGATGGCAAGCAGTCAGGCAGAATTGGCTAGAACAGATTATATAAAGGGAAAATGTAAAATCAAAGCCAGAATGAAAAAAAAAAAACCAAAAAAAACCCCAACAAAACCCAACCCCCCTCAAAAGTCATAAAAATGCTCTCCACCGTGCACTAAATAGTTTCTCTGATGCATACACTTGAAATCTGAGCACCTATGGTATGTCCTATCATTAGAATACAACGATGTCTGGAAAAAGTAGTACAACTGTATGCATTTGAATATTTAGACCATACAAAAATGGCTTTTTTGCTATGTACAGCAGTTATGGTTATATATTTTTCATATTTACTTTTACAATACTTTGAAAATTTTCCCCACTCAAAAGCTGTGGTGAAAAAAACCCACAAAATAACCCCAAAAAACTTTTGGAAAGAAAACATGGAAATTAATGTCAGGTAGTTGTTATTTTACATCTTTTTTTTTTTTTTTTAATCCATTATTTAATGTCATAAATAGTGGTCAAGAATCACTTGAATATGATTAACAGTATGCAGTGTAATTACATAGTTTAAACAATCTTTTACTTCTCAAACTCTGATACTTGCTGCTACTTAGAACTATTTGAATCAGTTTACCTGGGAAAGAGACAGTTTGGCACTTCAGGCTTGAGAAGAAAGTGAACACCTTAATCAACAACAATCCACAAATGTTTTTTCTAGTGCAAAATACATCATTCTATTTCGTGCATGGTATGCATTCTTGGGCATACCCATGATAGATAGAACTGGCATCTGTTTAATGTCAAATAAACACTGATGAAAATTTTGTATAAAAAAGAACATCCAGACATGAAATTTCAGGAATTTATATTTTAAAAACATTCCAAAATGATTTTTTTTTAGACCATTCCATTAATTTGACAAATAAAATAGCATCGTTAGAATCTATGATTATAATTTGAAGTTTCCAAGCAACTCAGTAATATGTTCGGAATTTCATTTTCATGTCCCCTGTAGAGCCGAGCAGTGGAGTGCCGTGCCAGGGCTCAGTGGGGCTGGATGGCTCCCTGGGGAGCAGGCACTGGCACCTTTGGAGCCTGGCAGACAGGGCCCGTCCCATTGCCCCAGCCAGGTGAAGGCAACAGCAGGCCCTGGGGCAGCCCCAGCCCCAGGCTTTAGGCACCTCCCTGGAGATAGGGATGTTCTGAGGCCCGGCCAGGGTGTGGGCTCAGAGGGGCCCATGGCTGGGCAGGGCAGTGCTGCAGGGAGCTGGAGACCGGCCCTTCTGCTGCATGGCTGAGGCAGGCACTGATGGCCCTGGGGGACTGAGATGGGGTCCAGGGCCTTGGGCAGTGTGAGGGGAATCCTGGGCTGGGCAGGCCAGGCAGGCCAGGCAGTACCCTCAGGACCCTGACAGGGAGTTCACAAAACTATCAGGCAGCAAATGATTTTTGAAAAAACAAAAAGAAAAAAAAGGATAAAAAAGAAAAAAAGGAACTTTATTGCAAACTATTGTTATGAAATAGAACTTTTTACCTCCCTTTAAGATCAACGATATGCACCTTACGAGATAAGATATTCTAGACAGATATTTGTCCAAAGACACCAAGACACTCTATACAAAAGGGGGACACAGATCTGCTGCCTGAGGCTTGAGGCCCTTTCATTTGTCAAAAGGAGAAGTTTTCCATGTTTGGTATGCTCACATTTTTTGCATAGTCAGCAGATGAACAAGAGAAAAATACAAGGAACACTTAGAAATCTTCCTAATTTACATGCACAGGGTCTAATTAAGCAGCAATTTATAAAAGTACTTAAATTTATATGTATATATATTCCAAGTCTTGTTTCTAGTTGTTCTAAAGAGAAGAATGAGCAGTACTGCTCACTAGAGCTAACTTTCCACATAGCAGAATGGATTTCAGTGTCTACTGAGGACCTGACACTTATAGACTCTCAAGGCATAGGTAAGAACAATGTTTAAAAATATTAGTTTTGTATACATCCCTGTGATAAGTAGACTGCATTCCCCTGGTGTCTGCTTCCTTAATGACATTAACAGTTAGACCAAAAAGTTCGTGTCATTAATCCAATCCAGAGCTTATGTTTATAATTATGCTTATAGTTTAACACAACATCTATTCTTTTTGAGAGATTTAAAGCAGAAATAGCTCTTTAAGCCCAGTTAAAATAACTTAAACTGATGTAATTATATTCCCATACATTTCTTTCAAATTGTAGTGGTTCTGCACTACAAAACATTAGTATTTGACTGTGTGAAGTATGACATTTAAAATTGACTTTTTATTCTTTTAATCAGCTTCATTTTTCATTTGGTAAGATGAATTCCTGTTACTTAATTACTTCAAGTGCACCAGCTGCAAAAACACTTGACTTTTCCAGAGGGCCCGAAAAAGTAAGCCAGACAGATACGCGATTTGG
>JANZLQ010000029.1:35036051-35082012 GCA_026212715.1 Elanus axillaris | reverse complement strand
GTAATCCAGACAGATACGCTATTTGGGAGCAAATAACAAAAAAACCTCTTTACATGTAATTTTGGTGAATTTTTTCAATAGCAAATTACTCAAAAAGGAAAATAATTTCTCTTTAAATCACTACAATGTAATTAAGTTCCCAAATTCAGTATACACAGAATATTGCTTCAATCTAATGGAGTTTAGCTTTTAGTTTTTAAATAATAACCTATTGCTCATAAACTGGAGAGAAGTCACATAAATCCACTCCTATTCACAAATGCTTGAGTTCCGAGTGGAAAACAAACCAAATAGCTTACAGTCAGCCTTGTTTTCTGCAGCCACAGTTCCAATGGCGTAAATTGTTTCCTGAAGTTCTCTTCTCTGGCTGCTGTCTGCTAATTTTGAACACAATATCTTGCACTTTTTCCCTTTTCAGTTGCTTGACAGGCACTCTAATGAAAAGTATGTCTGTCTGAATTTGGTACAGTACCCAAAAAGGGGATAGAAAGCTTTAGCCAAGATCATGGGAAAAAAGTGCTCTGTGTTCTGTGAAAACACACAGCACTTTCAATCAATAAAAATGGTTAAATAAATTGTTAGGAAGGTAAGGTTATTAAAAATGTGTATATAACTTCGAAGGCAAGAATTTTTTTCTTCTTATAGTTTCATGTCAGGTGATAGGAAATTTTAACTATCTGACAGGAACATCATTTACCTGACTGTGTAATTGATCACATCTAAATTACAAGACAGAGGAATATCCTACAGCTCTGCTTCCAGAATGGGTACTACAGCCCAAGAGCAGAGAAAGTATACTCTCTATATATTCTTATATCCCAGTAACATGATCATCCCTACTAACATGGTGTATTTGAGTGCCCCATGGCTCCTACTGTGAGCATGCAGTTAATTTCCTTTGAAAATTAATCTGGATATGCAGACCACCTGGGGAATAATTCTATCTAATCTTAATCTGAAGTTGTATGATATCACTTCTAAGATAAACAGGTTCAGTATGTATCAAAGCATTACCCCATAATGTAGATGCTTCCTTTCTTCATCCTCTCTTGCTTTAAGCAGCATAAGGAGTTTAATTACACTTTTAAAATCTTTCTACTAGTGATAAATGAAAATTTCAAATGCATAATTTCATGGCTTTCAGACAAGTTATACTAAATGGGGGGGGGGACAGACAACATCTTTGGGAGTGAGATGATTTATAGGTATATTTCCCTTGGATTAATCTTTTATATAGTCTGTTAGACAGGTAACAGTTATATTTTGGTTCCAAACTGATATGGGAGATGTGCAAATAAAATGCCATGCCCCAAAACCATTGAATGCATGGAATGAGGAGGTAGAGGGCTTCTCGCAGTATCTTCTTTTAATCAAACCATGCAAACATCCAGATGACTTGATTATCTGATCTGTGTTTAGGACGAAGTGTCAAGCTAGGTAATGATATTATGCCTACTTATATGGGCACAAATGTTATAATAAAGTATATCCTGTCAGTGAAAGCATGTATACTTACAGTAAATCATCCTGAAGTAATTACTAGACAGTATTTTACATGTCTCATTCTAAATGGACTGTTTTACCTCAGTGTTGTATGTCAATGCTGAGTTAAGTGATTCATGTATAGTATTAAACTGTTAGCATTCTATTTGTTTATAAAGCAGTTTGTGATCCACTGGCATAAAATGTAAGATGCTATCAAATATCTTGACAGCTTCTTTCCTCATAAGTTTAATACCATTTAAGTGGTTTAGAATTTCTAGCCTAAAATAAACTGAGAAAATGAAAGTCCTGAAGAAGTATGCGAAGACGGATTCAAATGAGTGGCAAAAACTGTGGAACATGATTCCAGAATTCATTCACACATAATCTGTAAGATTATGGATCATATACATCATCTTTAAAAGCACCTGTAATTCAGAAACTGGGTTGCCGGGTAACATTAAAAAAGCAAAACCAGCCTTTCTCTAATCACATTTTGTCTGGTTCACAGATTGAATGGTTATAGTGGGAAGTCAGCTGTGAGAGTGAAGAAAACTGAGGTAAAGGACTCACCAGTACATGGTCCATCTCCTACTCACCAAGCAGATTCTCTGTTACAGAAGTTAAACACCTTGCTATTAATGGTCTCCCAGGTTACATCCATATGCTTAAAAGCAACCAATCCAGGAACCAGGGTCTGCCCCCAGGTTAGGAGAAACTGAGCAGTCATGTCCACATTGCCTGGGACTACCACCCTTTTTAGCAAATTGATACATTTACACTTTACTGAAGAAACTGCCATGTGGTGACACTGCAGTCCTAAGACATCAATGGTATCTTCTGTGCTTTTTATTTCAAAATAATGATAATGTGATGTTGTGCTGTCATTGACCAGTGATTTTTCTTACAAAATGAAAATAAGGACATGAATCACATAGTGTGCAACTCCTGTCAGCTTATGACAAAGCTTTAGGACAAAAAGCCTTCTCAGACAGTGGTAGATGACTACACAGGGCACAACAAAATGAACATAATGCTACTGTGCCTATGCTGTCTAATGGAAGGGTTGCCTTGAGTGAAGTATCTCCAGAAAAAGAACAGGTTTCCTTTTGGAAGGAAAAATTTACCTGAAAAAAGAACCTGAGAGTAAATGAAAATTTATGCAAAGCAGGCTATCAGAAGTCCAGCAGCCAAGAAGCTAAATTATTTGGCAGATAAGAGTTACTTTTAGATATACCTAAACTGGAAAAACAAAGACTTTTCCCAAACATGCTCTGTAAAGTAGCAGAGAAATTAGACAGTTTAGAACTGTTTAGTTCTGTTCTGAGTTAGGAAGTCTGTACTGTAGGCAGTACTGCATGCTTCTCTGCTCAGTTAGAGACACTAGTGAGACAGCTGTGGGAGTCACAGACACACACTATTTAGTTTCTCTGGTAATTAGCTCTTGCAAGGAAATTCAGTTCTATCCTTGTAAAGTCAGTGAAAGAATTACCATTGACTGTCATTGTAACATGATCAGGAGTACAGATATGCAGTTGAACCTGCTACAACTTCTAAAATACAACTGACAGGTAATGAAGTTACTTCAACAGAATCTGAATACGATTTTTAGTGTCCCATTACCACTTTGATAATGTCTTATCTTGCCACTTCCCAGTGGGAAAATAAAACTAGATTGTGGAGTGAGCCTTAATGTTGGTAGAAGTTTCTAAGATACAATTCCTTGCTTTCCCAATATACAACTAATTCTAAAACACCTAAGGATAGCCAAAGCCAAGTGAGGTGCTGTCATTCAAAGAAGGGTATTTGAACAATTTCTAAATATGAAAGTAATTTACATTTCAATAAACAATCCAAGATCATGCACATTAATAATAATTATAAAATCACAAATCTGCTAATTCTTTTACTTATAATCCTATATATATAATCTTATAAATACAAAGATAAATTTTGAAGTAAAAATATATATGTATATCTTTAGCTTTGAGCCACGACCACTCCTTTTCACCTCAACACTAAGATTGCTCAAGTACCATTGACATTAACACTGTGAAAAGCTGTTGTCTGGCTATTTTAACTATTTTGTTTATCTCCCACATGCTGAGATAATCTCTTATGAATCCACAATATGTCCTCCTGACTCCCCTTCATGTTCTTCTCATCTTCATGCTTTAGAGAAAATTCTCTGAGAACAGCTGCTCCCACAGTATTATCAGTAACAGGATTCTGAAATGAACTACTCCTCTTGTGCACTGAGTGGTGTCAGGCAGAAAGGCTAAAAAGAAGGAAAAAAAAAAAGCAATAATCCTGTCAATTCTGAAATTGCCTTGAAGACATTATATAGCTATCTTGATATAAACAGTGGTGCATGCAAAATGGAACAGGTTTCAGAAGGAAATCTTGTACTTTAAAAAGTAATATTTAAAGACTAGTATCACCACGCTAATGATCATTTAGAAGACCGTATGCAGTATACTTTTTTGCTTTTGATGCTGTCTACCAGTGAAGGGGATATTTAACAGGCAGGTCTTACATTCCCTACATTATTGCTGAAAATGAATGAATGTCTAAGCAAACTGACATCCAGTATGCACTCTACATACAGCTACAGCTGATATGAAATGACATGAAATCTGAAGCCTGTTCATGTAGCTCTGTTGCTTTACTGAGTAATGTTTCAGACAAAAAGAATGCTGTACCAATGTCCAAAAATCTCAAAATTGTAGCTATTTGATTAGAACCTAAAATCGGAAAAAATTAGGCAATTAACTATCTCTTTCTTTGCTTCACTGGTATTCTGAAACCCCACACCCTATCATTGTGGCAGCTACCCTAATCCTAATATTATTTTGAAGTAAGTTAGTTTCAGGTCTCAGTTTCACTTTTCTCTTTGATGATGTTTTGATCAATTCACCTTTTCTGCTTTTTCATTGCAGAGGAAAGCAAAACTGGTGTTTTCTGTGGGAGTTGCAGTGACAACACTGAATAGTACTGCATGCCTATGCAGCTCTTCAGGCATGCTGTGTCCCTCTTTCCTATATCTCGTAAAAACAAAAATATTTGGCTGATAACAAACAGATTCACTCTGTGGGTTTCAGCCACATGATACACTTCAGTAACAGTCTTTTCCAGGATATCTGGAAATGCTTTGAATAATAGCTATGTGTCAGAGAGCTGTTGCTCTTATGTTAACAGTAGAAACAGTACTGTACAAACATCATTTTAACTTATGACTTGAAAACCCGCCCAACTACCATTCTTCATGGCCACTTAACATTCTGAAATACTGAGGTCTTAAAACCTACATAGTAAGGATTTGAACTAGTGCTGCTAACCAGTTCATAAATAGACATTCAGACTTTTCTGCCATTCTCTAATCCTCATAATGTATTGATTCCTTGAAAATGAGGCCTGGATGGCAAAAAATCCAACCAACAATAAAAACAAAGAACCTTCCCAAAACCTCGAACACAAAAAACATTAAGAGATGATATTTAATTAAGACAAACTACCATAATTTAATAAATGGATTACCTATAGTGCTAATTCAGTGAAATATCACCATCTTCATGAGATTCCATGTCGGTCAGTTAGTACTGAAAAGAGTAAGCAATGATATAACACTAAGCAGTACTACTACTGCTACCTTCTCTTCAGTGTCTACATGTAATTTTTCCCACACCTTAAAAAAACAGACAATATAAAGCAAATAGTGGGTTAGCAAATATGAAGGCCAAATTGAAACTTTTCTGCCCAAGTGGCACATTTTGCCTATTGCTTATCACTTCAGAAGCTAAAGGTTGTTACAGAGAAGCCCACTGGAAACATGGAAGACTATAAGCAATTTCTATGTAGCATTTACTGGCAAGAATGACTGCATATGAATTCCAAAAGGAGGAAAAGCAATGTACCTTCTCTATGATGCTCCAACATGAAATAGCAAGGCAGGTATTAAGAAAACAGAACACATTCCTTTATAATAATAATAATAATAATAATAATAATAATAATAATAATAATAATAATAATAATAATAATAATACATTATTATTTAGATTTTTTCTCGTCTATTCTAAAGAATCTTATGGGTAATAACCTGAAATCAAGAAAATAATTCATACCATAGTAAGCAAACATTGAGAATGGGCATCTGCCAGAGGATAAATTAGACTTCAAGTGGGACACCATTTCTTAGGCACATGAAACATAGATGCAGGAAGAAACTCATCAAAAGCAAAGAGAGTGAAACAGCTAGATAAGAAAGTATATATTATTGCTTGACCATAAGTTTCTTACAAAAGATATTATATAATAAAGCTGAAAGACTAATCAGAGATATCATTCTTAACTGCACAAAGTTAAGGTTACATTTAATTTTTTCCCTGTGCTTCCTCATTTCATTAGCACCTCACCTCAAAGTAGTAATTTCTTTCAAATGCATTTAGATTCCTGAAGTAAAAAAAAATATTTTTTCCCCAAAGAATTTCAAAAGCTTTCTGGGCTGAAAACACACATTGACAGATCACACTGAGTTTGTTGTCACCAACACCTGCAAGTCCTTACCAGCAGGGCTGCTCTCAATCCACTCATTGCCCAGCCTGTGTTTGTGCTTGCCATCACCCCATTCCATGTGCAGGACCTTGCACTTGGCCCTGTTGAACTTCATGAAGTTCACACAGGCCCACCTCTGAAGCCTGTGAAGGTCCCTCTGGATGGCATCCCTTCCCTCCAGTGTGTTGACCACACAACACAGCTTGGTGTTGTCGGCAAACTTGTTGAGGGTGCACTCAATCCCACTGTCCATGTCACCAACAAAGATGTTAAACAGTGCTGGTCCCAATGCTGACCCCTGACAAACACCACTCGTCACTGCTCTCCACTTGGACGTCAAACCATTGACCACAAGTCTTTGAGTGCAACAATCCAGTCAATTCCTTATTCATCTAGTTGTCCATCCATCAAATCTATGTCTCTCTTGAACTAGAATTCAGAATATATGGAGTGTAATCCTAGCTCTAAGAAGCCATATGTGAACTTCCTGCATTACAGAACAAGGTATTTCCCTATGTTCCAATTCCAGCCATCATCCTTTGCCAATTTTAGGTTATTCAGGAAAGACTGCCTTGTAAAGTAGACAAAATTGTATTTTCCAAAGCACTATTGTAAAACCAGTACAAATTCTTCTGCTTCTGAGATCAGAAAGCAATAACCAAGTGACACTGGAAGTGTGAGTACCAAGAGGGAGATGGAGGGAAGAGGAACATAAATTGAGCACCACCTAATGTTATGGTACTCTTGTCCCAATTAATGGAAACTGATGCATCATTCATTCTTAATTTAATTCCTTTAAACTGAAACAGCTTCAACCTGAACAGCCTTATTATGATTTATTAGAAGAGATAAATCTTACAGGCAGAGGAGAAAACTCATGTATGTATCTGACTTTGAGAATATAACCCTCAAAATCTTTTTATGTGCAAATAGGGGAACACACCTTTCATGAGACACCAATTTTTTATTATTATTCTATTTAAATTTTTAATTGTTTAACTAATTTACAACAGTGTGTATGGTTAGTCCAGTTACAATGATACTAACATTTAGAGTCCAGATTATCTAAATAACTCAGAACAAATCTCACTAATAATATACTTTAAATTTGTAATAAAGAAAACTTCTAGTGCTCCCTTTTGTCTGCTGTTGTGCTCATCCTTATGCTGTTCCCCTGGGACCACTGCCAATGCACCCTACTGCCTCTAGCAGCAGGAGGTGCTGTAAGTTGTCCTTAACCCAAGTTCAACTCCTGAAGGACAGTGATGTCAATGATGGCATTTCTTTTCCTTTGCCATGAGAAACATGCTACTGATTCTGATGCTTTCTTCTTCCTCATTGTGGGGTCCACTTCAGACTAATTTTCTATCCTTTATATATTTACATATTTAATGTGTTAAAAAAAATATTTCTATATTTTAGATACTTGTTCCTTTTTCTTTTAGCTGCTCTAAACCCAGTTTTGACCAGCTCCCAAATCTGCACTACTTTAATTAACCATTATGGAATTCTTCATAGCTCCAGTCTCGAGTGTCCTTTTCTTTTTTTATCATCTCAAGCCTATAGTTCTCCACACTGTGGATGCCCCTGCTTCACTTTCACTTTCAAGGCCTTTGCTGTCATACCAAGACTGCATTTTTCTGCACTATGTCATTACATTATAGTCGCAAATACTTCATTCTACACAGAATAATTACTTTTTATTACTTTCTATATAAAACTTATGGTTATACCAAAAAAATACAAGCAAAAATAATAATAATAATAATTTAAAAATCAGGTCAAAAAATGCTGTTGCAGGTAAAGAAACTTGAGAAAAAAAAAAAGAAAAAAATGTCCGTACAAAAATCTGTGGCCTGTTACTAGCAATGACAATGTTGTATGTATTGGGCTGCAGGCTATAAGACTGAGTACTGTAATAAGTCAGGAGTTACATCAAAAAAGAAAGCCTTTTCTTTCTTCTTTTAAAAGAAAGCAGGATTATCACTGTATTTTGTAGAGGATCTGGTCCTGATGGTGTGCTTTGTTATGATCCTAGAAAACCCTGCAGACTGAAATCTACCAGGGGAGTTACTTAGAGGAACAAATAGTTCCTAAATCCTGACTGAACTTAATATAAGCTATATTCTGAGCCATCCAGCTCTGTCAAGACACATTATCTGTTGTCAAAAATTTTCACAGTAGAAAGGAAGGCTATGGAGTGTAGGTTCCCTTCAAGAGGAGGAAGACTCCTTGGAGCAGGTAGCAGCTAAGTATAAACTTTTTGAATTTCAGTTATAGACACAGTTCAAAATATTGCCTAGCTCCTACTGTAGGTCTGTCTGAACAGAGATAAAACAAATATAACAAAGCAATGAAGAAGCGAAATACAAATGAGCAACACCTAAAATAAAAAACTAAAATCTACAGATACTACATATTGTACATTTTTTTTAAAACAGAAGTTAAAGCCATTTAAATCACTAAGTCATAGTATACACACAGTTCTTACATCACATCTACTAAATTATCTTGTAAAATTAAAGAATAGCATGTTTATAATAGCAATTTTCAGCTTTAACTATTGACTACATGTTTTCAGGGACTTTTTTTGCATGCAGAAATGGTATACAGTACAGCATTTTCAGCGAGGTATATGTCTGTAGTCTGTACCACACATGCTCTTTGGTCCTCAAATTTCTCAGTTCTCTGTATCCAAATATTTCTTTTATTTTAATTCAACATTATTGAATTAAAAAGCAAAATTGAGTAGAAGAATTACTACTACTACTACTATAATAATAATAATAATAATAATAATAATAATAATAATAATAATAATAATAATAAAGGCTTTCCCAGAGACGCATTTTGAGAAACGATGAAGACTTACATCTTCCACTGATTTTTATACCATAAAAGAAACAAATTTTAAAATAATAGCGCTTACTATTTTGCCAACAGCCGATGCATGAAATACTCCAGATTTTTAATTGATATAAACTCAGACCTATGACAATTTACACCCCCCAAGAATGTTCAAAGAACTTTGATTTTTAGAAGTTACTTTTTAAAAAATCAGTAAATTATCTGGAAAACAGCTTTATTCCTTACCAGTTAGGAAGAAAAAAGTTAAAGTCACTGCAGCCATAAAATTTATCCTCTTTTGAGTTCCTCACCAAATATTTAATGTATATGCAAAGAACCACTCACAGAGATTTTGAAGAGACAAATAAGGATTCATTTAATTGCCTGTGAATCAATTTAGAAGAATCTTCTGCATTAAATTTCAGGGAAATTATTATACTGGAAATACAGAAGTGTAAGCTTTCTTTTTACTAGACGTGTAGGTACTCTGTACTATGGTTTTAAGTCATTAAATTATTTCTTAGTATCATCACCCTTTACCTAGTTAAGTCATGACACACATTTTTCTCTGGCAGGCACACAACAGTCTCAGATTTTATGCCTCAAAGTCATCATACTTTGCTGGGTTTGTTGTAAATATATACGAAGTTCTCCCTATGCAATGGGAGAAATGTAAGCTGGATTGCTGCAGCATGCATCACAGGGATTTCACATGTTCTCCAGGTAGAACTATGTAAGGCACAACTTGGCATGAAATAAACAACATACAGAAAAAAAGTGCATCTCTCAAGTATATGATGTGTAGCTTCAATTCAAATCCAAATGCCTGTGAAATGCAGTTGGAGAAAAAGGCCAGCAAAACTAAAGCTTCCTACAGTACACTTTATTTCTTCTTGCAATTTCTTAATATTATCCACAGAAATTCTTGTCAACATCAGTGTTGTCATCCAGCCTCCAAAAACATTTCTACAGGGGAAATTAACCACTGTTATTTAAATTATTTTGACCAAAGCCAAATACGATATTTTGGTATGCAGAAGGCCATATTGTGCCATCTGTTTCCCACCTCTCCAGTGTGCACACCCGGATATAATGTAATCAATAAAATAAAATATAGTAGTATAAAATATATTAGAAAGTACATTTTTCCTGATGTTAGCGCCACAGATTACAGGACTAGAGCTATTTGTATGAATGCAGTTCCATCAGAAGGCTTCCAAGGTTACAGTTCTTGTCCTATTCTTGCTGTAGCCCTACATTTGAAATCACTATTTTGAAAGCAAAGCTGATGACACTTAAAACTAAGGAATTTGTGACAGCTTAGAAACGGAGGAGGTCAGGAAAGCTAACAGGCTAAAAGGTGTAGAAAAGTACTCAGCTGTGGAAGATGTATCAAAAAATGTGTGCATAAAAATCTTTGCATTCTGAAATAGGATAAAAAAAATAGATTAGGAATGATTGAAAAAGCAATGTGAAATACAATGTTTGCTACTTATATAGGATTTCAAGAAGGAAACCAAAACAGTGGGAAATATCTTTCTATACAAATACTAAATGTTTAAGGAAATAAGAAACAAGTTAAAGAAACTGGAATGTCTTGCCCTAGATGGAGATACTGATAAAATAGATATATCAGAAATTTGTTGACAGTCACTGGGACAGTAAATGCAAAATTGTATGTGGCAGCCTAGTATGGCAAATAAAAAAGAACTTTGATTCAAAACAGATAAACAGATTCAGCACATACTCTCAATGGACCAAAATCCCAAGCTTAAATAAGAATATAGATTTGGGTAACTATTAGAGAGTGCCTGGCCAGGATAATGATACTGATAGCCAAACACTCAGAGAAGAAAGATGGTGAGAATACACAATACAGTTTTTCTGGGTAGCATCATCATCCTATATATTATGCAAATGTCGTTCTTGGAAATGAAACAGATGACAATTTAAGAAACTAACCATGTTTGTGTTAGGATCAGCTAACCAAGGAGCCCACCAAAAAAAAAAAAAAAAAACGTTACCAATGATTTGGTGAAAAACAATTACAGGAACTTGTTCAAAATCTTGCAAAAAGAATATAATTTTGTAATTGTGTGATGGAATTTGATTCAACTGCCATACACAGGAACAAAGGAAAAAAAAGCTTGTAGAGAAAGTCAAATGTAGGAGGAAATTTAAATAAGCAGTTGGATAAGAGACAGGAAAAAGAAGTTAGGAATATGTTCAGTTGTCCAGCCAGCAGTGGAAGTAACCAGAAGTGTTCCACACGGGGTATGTAGTTCAGCATAGTTATGAATCATTTAAACAGCTTATGTGCATTAGGTTGAGTGAGGACAAAAACAAATTATGAAGAACTTCAACATGACCTATGTCACTGAGTTACTGGTCAATGTTATAGCAAGTGAAATTCAAGGTACACAGGGGGAAAAAAGGTATTATTGGCACACATGTAAAAACAGCATGACCTGACTACTACCACTCAGAAGCGAGATTCTTGACTGATCCATGAAAAAATAAATGCCACCTGCAGTACAACTCAAAAATAGCAAACCAGTTGTTAGGAGTCATTACGAAAGAAACTAGGGGAGAAAAAAGAAAATATCATTATGCCAGTATTTAAATCTATGGCTTACCCTCAGTTAGTAACATTGTTCTTCAGGGGTTTATACTAGGTCTGATAATATTTAACTGCAATGCTAACCTCCACGGTGAAGAAATGCAGACAGTCAGGTTCACAGGTGATACCGAATGGGGAAGAGTGGTTCATATTCTGGAGTCTGCTATTCAGAGGGATCTCAAACAGGATGGGGAAATAGGATGACATCTCCTGAAGTTCAGAAATGGCAAATGCAGAGCCCTGCAACTAGCACAGATTAATCCCATGCACCAGAAAAAACTGGGGCCTCACTCTCTGGGGAGAAGTTTTACAGAAAAGGACATACGTGTTCTTTGGCAAGTTGAACATGAGTCAGCTGTGCACCTTTGCAGTTATAACACTGAAATGCAGGAAAGAAAAAGATGCAATGATATTCCTTTGAAAGCTGTAACTATTCCTGTTCAATGTGAGGTGACACAGTTATTAAAGTAATCTGATAGTTTTCATTTTGTGTTTCTTTTTTTTCACAAGTTGCTGGGAAAGTTAAAATTTATGAACACACCAATCTGCAGCTGAAAAAAAAATTACTGATAGTGGCTTAGGGCAAGGAGTCAGAATAATTTGTTTAGGACTCTGGGATGCACTGAAGGAACAGTGGAAAACAGTCATGGATCAACTCCCCTGAAACATTTTTTAAAGAAATAGGAAAATGAGAGCTGTTTTTTCTCCAAGTTTATTAAAAAGCGTTCTTAAGCTAATATAATATCAAAATTACCTAAAGAATTTCTGACTTGCAATGATTTTTACAAAGTGTAAATTAGAACATCTATGCCATAAGTGCATACTGAGTGCTCAGCAACATTATCAAGATACTAAAACCTGGAAAATTTACTGAGTTTTTCAGTTTGTGTGTCACTCTTGTAAGCTTTTTAAGTATGAGCAGTATTTATTGGAAAAATACATCTACATGGTTTTGACTGATATTAGATCTTCATCTCAGGTCTTCTCTCCATATAAGCAGTTCTTTAACACATCAGAAAAACACAGAAGAGAAAATTTCCCTGAAATATGAGTGGATGAGGAAATCACCTTGTCATCTAATTTTAAAATAGAGTTAGAAAAATTAAAAAAGAAAGTAATTTGAAAGTACCAGAAAATGTTTAGACTAAGAAAATTTAGGGGAGGTAATCTGTGTTAAGACACATATATATGTACAGAGGACAATAATCTATGTGCCTGAAGCATATAATAAACTATGTGCCTATCTTTAAAAGTATGAAATCACTTATATTTCAGACAGATTGCAAATACTACTATAGTGTAATTCTCATAGTTTGAGTGAATAAAGAAAGGTAAAAAACAAAACTATAGTAGTAACAATAAAAATATAAGGGACGCAGGACACATACGTAAAAGCAGTATAAAGGAAATAAAAATCATATTGCTTGTATCATTGCCATATCACAAGACCAAGGTATTTGTGGATGCTTCCAACACAAGAGCATTTTTAAGACAAGAACGAGCAGGTAAAAGTTAGGCTCCATGTGCATTTCAGTACCTGAAATATGAAAAAATAAATCAATGTTATGACCTAAAGTAAGGTGAAAATTGTTTTTCAAGATGCAGAGTATTTCTATAGATAATACTCAGTGGAAGTATATACATATGTGAGGCCTATTGAATAATAAGAAATTAGGTGGTTTGTAAAGCTTTAAAAAGAAGGGGTAAAAAGCAACATAAATTTTCAGGAAAAACTAGTCAGAACCATGTAAAGTTATCATAAGAGTACAAATAACATATCTGTATTCAGGTTCATTGAACAAGAAATTGAAATTACAAAGGAAATTTCACCAAGTTAATTATTTTTATACTAGGTACTGCATAGTTATGTGTAGTTAAAGGCACTATCATGTAAGAAATCACTTGATCAAACTAAATTGAGGGCAAGAAAGACTGCCACAATATTACACAAGTAATTGCTGACATTCTCTTTACTTGAGAACAAGGCAATGTGAAGAGGTCATGAGCAGAAACTGAAATTAACTTAGGGAGGAAAATATCAAACAGAATATGGTTAACCTGAAATTGCATTGAATTTGGCTTAGTAAAAGAAAGTGCCATATGTCATACTTCTGCTGACAAAGGAAGGATTAAACTACAACTTGAAAAAAAACCATAAAGATGCTCAGTCCCATAAACATGTGCTAGTCAAAGAACCTTAAGGATAGTAGTGGACTTTCTTAATCACTTGTCAAAAAACTGTGAGCCTCTGAGCCAACTAACTTAAAGCCATCATATGGGAATGCACAGAACTACAAGAAAAAGCTTTTGAGGAAGTAAAGAGTTTAATTTCAAATTCTCCATTAATGGAATATTATCACCCAAAGGAAAGGCTAGTCTTAGAAAGTGACACATTGGAGAACAGTCAGAGATTCACATTAATGCAGAAAGAATGTCTAAAAGCACTTATGAACTGTGTTTTCTTAGTTAACGAATGAGAAAGAATTAATACTAGACCTTTACAAAACTGAGTAAAATCTTTTACAACATCTGTCAGGACAAAATACAGTACAGTGTCATGGCTCCCCAGCTTTGCTTATGGTTTAAATTTCTGAAAGCATTATTTTAAATGGAGAATGTGAAACTGGCTCATCACCACGCACATGAGACTGTGTCTGACACAGTTAGGATTTCCTGTGCTGTTTTGCCAAACCCTATCAAAATGCAAGAATTGTCCAACACATTTTCAGACCCATTCCTCCCATCTAGTTAGTGTCCCCCAAAATCTGAAATGAAACATGAATGCCCTACTGCATTTTGCCCATCAGCATAATGTCAACTTTCCTTTTGAGGGCTGCTTCGGTCCTCTGCTCCTTCCAAAGCTGTGACACACAATCTTTTCCACACAGCACATGCTGACCTCCCCAAAAAAGTTGTCAAGCAACCCGGATTTGAACAGCTGTCACATTCATTGAATTGCATGTCCAGAGCCAGGCTGAACCAGCTTTAACACTTTTGACATTTACATTCTCAATATTAGGGCATGGTGTAGGCCAGCTGCTCTCTGGGGCCTAGGGGAAGCAGGGGCTGCCCAGGCTGGCAGGCCAGGGCCTGGCTGACAAGGCCCATCCCACCACCCCAGCCAGGAGCAGGGCAGCTGGGGGACACAGGGGAACCAGGGCAGCCCCAGTCCTGGGCATCAGGCACTTCCCAGGGGATGGGCTGAAGCCAGGCAGGCATGTCAGGGGTCAGGTTCAGGCCCAATGAGGGGGACCAGGGTGAGACACAGCCCTGGGCTGGCCAGGAAGGGTTTTTGACAGAAGGGTTAGGTTTGGTTATGCTCACTCAGCAGCTAGTCACAGGCACATACACTGTTATTGTATATAGATGTTTCTGAACATAAGGTTTTCCACACACCTGAAAACTGTTTCTTTGGGTATTCCCAAGAAATCTCTCATCTCTGACAGATCAGAGGTAACAGCTGAGCACCAAACTGCTCATTCTACAGGGATCCAGATGTTTAGCATGATTCTGTTTAAATCGTCCAATCTAGCAGATGCTCTCAGAATCCAATAAATGAGTCTCCATTTAGCAAACACTCTTCTAACTCTTCTAGAATATTAATGTTTTTGTGAGATATAGAATATCCTAATTATATCATCTTCTGATACATGTATATGTAAGATACAATTTCTGATATTTTTAGCCCATTTATGGTCAACATGAGTGTAATTTGTGACATTACCTTCTTTCATTAAACTCAGAATGGTGTAATTTCAAACGGTTAAGACTTTTAGCAAGATAATGTGTCCTGAATCACAAAACTTTCAGTTCTTCAGACTAACTAAATAATAGTCACCTATCATGTATTTATGGCGACTGAATAATATAGGCCTCTATGCCACAACTTCATAGATTTTCTTGTGGCATTTCTTCAAATGTACAGCACTGACAATGAATCCCAGCAAGTAGGGTTGCAGAGTACAGCATAAAGAAAAGTAAAAAGTTTTTGGGCTTACTGTACTGACTGGCATGGCATAGGGAATGCTTAGCTGTCCATAAACCGATCACTAAGTCTTGCATCCACACTTTACTATCCCATCTCTAACAGACTCACTTGTTTGTTACCATCCTCATCCAAATTCTAAATACAGGCTTGTTTCAGTTATGTAAACATATGTATGTACAAGTTCACATATACTCACAAGTATGGCAGCCATTCTTAGCAGTCATTCTAACTCTTCTATACTTAGACTTTGGAAGCTGAGTTTGCTTTCTTATTTCATTATAAGGAAGAAAACAAACTCCTTTCCCAAGTTTACTAATTACAAAGTCATCAAGTCATCAAGTCATTTATCAGTCATTATGATGTTCTTCATGCATGTTAAAGCAGTATCCATGTACCTTCAAGGAAAAGTTGACTTAGTACAGCTGTCAGAATTAGACAGCTGATGTTACTAAGGTTATCCTTTATTTACTATTCAGACTAGCCAGGACTATGGAGGAAGTCAGAAATGTTGGTTACAACCCACATACAAACACTCATCAGCTTATTAGTGACAACTGAGTTCTGATCATGCTATATACCTAAACTAAAGACAAAAAACTGCAGGCATTGCATAGCTAACAGAATAATTCATTTTTCATAAGAACATTGAATGTGACTAATAATAGATTTCAAATGTACCTAAAACATATTTTTGCATATTCCCAAAGATAGGAAATTCCGCGTGGCAAAATTTGTGGTTAGTAAGTTCTTGAGTACTCATGTTGTCATCTTTGAGCACAGTAAGAACCACTGAAAAATCAGAAGAGTTGCCCAAGGTTCTCTGGGGAAATTACACTGAAGAAAATAGTCTGTGGTTATGTTTATCCTAGCAACTCTCAACCAAAGGCCCTAGAATGGAGACCAAAAAGAACCAACCCCAGACATTCAATGACTGTATCCAAACATTTAAAAAGAATCTGATATAAGAATCTGTTCTTTATTCTAACACTGGTGTTATTTCAAAATGTTTGTACAGTAGTCTACACTTGGCAGAAGCTCTGAAAATTTTCTTATTGTACTTGCATATAATTTCAAATTTTGGCACCAAATCAAATTTTGGAAGGCCGTCATTTCTTTTCCACTGAATCTGATGGCTTAGTAATATTCTATTAGACAGCAATATGAAATCAAAGCAACAGCTGGAAAATTAGAAAGACACTTGTCACAGGCTGTTAATCTAGAGAAAATTAGTATAGCAAATAGCTTCAAAAACTGCTGTTTAAAATTACAATCTTCAATTCACACTTAACATTATATATCAATGACCTCATTGAACACCTACTTGACTTACTGAGCACAGAGAAGACAGCTGAGCACCTGAAAACTTGGGCTGGAGTCAGTGGGAGTGGCTTATGTTGATTGGTTCTCAAAATCCTAAACAGGTTTCTTGTTGGGTACCTAAATGTGGACATAAATATCTAATTTTAAGCCTCAGGGTCTGAAGGACAGTTAAACATGTTTCTGCTTAAAAATAACACCTTGTATATTAATAATAATACACAAAATTGAGATTCACAAGAGCAAAAAATAAAAGATCTGATCATATTGAATATATGAGTATCTCAAGATTTACTTTAGGACTAGAGCCCTCACATGAACAATATTCTGCAGATGATGAAGTGATGCTTTGCCAACAGACACCAGATGGTTGTTAAATGACAGATGAAGGTCTACATTTGATAGAGTCAGCAAACCAGCCTGTAGCATATTTAAAACTAGTAAACTGTATGCATGTTTCAGAGACTAAGAACTCACTGATGATAATAAAAAGTTAGTCCAAAACCATTCAGCTTTCAAGGTTTGCTTTGCCTCAACATTTTCCTGGTTGAAACTGTTTTTATCACTTACCTTCAAGTGATAAATGCTAATAAACCTGTGATGAGAGAGAAAACTGAGTAGTCTGATTAGGAAAGGCTCATTCTTTATAGTGAACATTATTCTCTCAGTAAATGAAGAAAAGAGGATCCTATTGACTCATGTAAGAATTCTATTTGATATTACAAGAGATGATGACTGATCAGCATTTTCATGTGGCGTGACACAGAACTATACACCTACAGCACAGTGTTACCCTAACCTCATGCTTCATGATTTGGTGGTAAAAGAGAAATCAGAAATAACATTTTCATTGCAAAGTAGATATTCCTTGCAGGTATTTGTGGAGAGAAAAGAAAGAGGAAAAAAAAAATCAGTCTTAATTTTTATTGTAAAGCAACATTTTATCTAATGATGTTGCTTCAGTAGCAGGAGATACTATCTAGGAAGACATACCTTTATTTCTGAAAGGTACTAAATTCTGGTAGTTGTTACAAGTTCTTTTACAGAAATAAGGACCCAATAAGTAGCTGACAGAAATCAAGGAAGAATTTTCCAGCAATGGGAGAATATTTGGGTTTGGGTTAGGTTTTTTTTTCCCTTTCTCATCAACAGAGGATTACAAAAGCCCTTTCCTTTCTCAGGATTCTGAATATCACTTTGTGTTCTAACTACTGCTGAAATCTTTCTTTATCTGAAAATGAAATTGTGTAATTTCTTATTTTCTTGTTCCGTCCTTCAGCTTTGCACTGGGGCTTAAAATGCCAACTGAGGCTACCAAGAACAAGTCGAAAATCTGTGCATACAGACCAGTTTCTGATATTCCACAAATTAATATCTGTGTCCCACTCCAATAGAAGATCAAAAAGGCTCTTAAAGATGACCTTGAACAGAGAAAGCATATGAGTAATTAATCATTTCTGCCAGAATCCTGGTAAATCAAGAGAACATTGCAATGACTAACAAGATTGCAGAGAATATAAAAAACAGACACTGTTTTTCACAGTGGAACCCCCTAGATCTCTTCTGTCTTATCTTCAGAGAGACTTTTTTGTCCATTTTGCCTTAATTGACTGGTTTTATTGTGTAGTTTAGAAACTGGAGTGTGTAAGATTGTTTCATGTGTACATAGTTAATAATATTGACTGGTTTTTATATGTGAATATGAATATATGAATATGATGATGTAATGTAGCCTAAAGTGCTGTTCTTTTCATCTTCATACCAAAGTTAAACTCTTCTATAGCCTCTTTGAATAAAGTATTCATGCATGAATGTATAATTCCTTGCAGTTCTTACATTTGTCCCTGACAGTGTTTCCTACCCATCCTGAGCCCAAAGAGCTTGGTACTCTTGCAGGTGAGACCCAAATTAATAACAGATAAGAAAGAGATAATAAAGAACAGGATTAGAACATGACCTTAGTCCTTGGAGGGCAGAATGCGCTCTCTGCACTTCCAGTGAAAGCACTCAGGCAACCTAAGCCTGTAGACTATGTGTTGTTTGTTCTGCAGTGTCAGTAATCTGGAACAGAACAAATTGGGGTCTCAGAGAGAACTGGAAGAAGCTGAGAGCTTACACCTGTACTGTATAGATTTCTAGGTCATTTCCTCTGTCCTTCATGAATCAGAGTTTTCATCACACACAGCAGAGCAGGTAGTGTCACTGGCACATGCAGGCAATTTGGGAACAGCAGGTAAGTAAGGTGATGGCCTAAATTCTCATGGACTGTTGCAAGTGTAAAGCTGAGTCATGTATGGCAAGGCCCAAGAGGAGACCTTATTTGATGTGAATATCACAGCTGTAGATAAGGATCAGAATGCTTCTTGCAGGCATTATAAACATGTCAGCTGAGACCAATGTGGCCCCTTTTCCTTTTGGATATATGATATAAAGCTTGTGTGATAGATATAAATGCACAGGGAACATTAATATTTTATGTGACTGTAAGCACACATATACCAGATTTAACTTTCAGTATGGGAGAAAATGTGGAATCAGGAAGAAGTTAAAACAAACAAGCTGGGCATTGCAAAATACTAGGAGAGTTCTGGGAGGCATGAAGAAAAGGATTTGGGGGATAAATCTTTACTGGACTTTGGTAACAATTGGGAAACCTTGGACCATCCTAATAGTCTTCAGGGTGAATAGCTAAATCACTGAGAGAGACCTCAAGAGCATCTCACCACAGCAGTGTGGACAGCATAGGCTGAAATGCATGCTTATCACCCTAGTCAAGGAAGCCACACATCTATTTGCTTCTGAACTCTGCTTTATGACCCATAAGCTGCAGTTACTTGCCGTAGTAAATTATCTGACTCCTACTTTCTCTCATCAAGACAACAAAATTTTGGTTTATTTAAAAGGTGCAGTGTTTCTGGAAGCAGTGGAGTCTATAAGGATGCCCAGCTCTTTGATAAGCAAGGCAGAAGTATCTATATATTTAATTTAACATTTTAAAAAGTATGTTCTTGTGATGTTAACATAGGCTTCCTAATTTCTTGCTTTTAAATGCAGAGTTTGGTGGAAAGGCAAAATTATGTTTTCATTAACTTTTAACTTGACATCTAAAAAGCTTTGCTGTGACTTTGAAAGTCTGCATATTCAGAAATCCATCAGTCATTGATATTGGCTGAGATAATGAGAAGTGACAAAACTACATTTAAAAAACATGAAGGTTGCACAGTCCTGCACTCAGAAATGCGAAAAGGCCTTCACCTCAGCTCAAAACTGAGTATATATAATCATAGTCTTTATCCCTCTGTACTGCACTTGAACACTCCCTCTACCTCCAGCCACACGGCCTAAGCAAGGCTGGGAGCTCAGACACACTCTCAGACACACATGCTCCCAGTTTATGTGTAATATTACACACCAGGCAGAAGCAGCAATTCAGAAGAAAGCTGATCTGCTGATCTGCTGCACCAAGAATAGAGCATACCAAGGAGAAATGAGCTACCTATAAATATTCAGATAAATGAACTACATAACAGAATTTTTTAGATAACCTGATCAAACATAATTGGATTTTGCATCAGCAAATGCACTTCTCTTCCACTAAACACCGTTCCTCTGAAACACACCCATACATGTACACACCTTTTTAAAGTGCGTACCTGAAGAATCCATCGAAAATCTTTTAATGTTTCTTTTATATAGGAATATGTCCCAAACTGAATCTGAATGAACAGCTTTTGCTGAAAGTATGAAAATAAAATTAATTTTATGTTCAGAAAAATGCATACCCCATAGAAATTCTGGCCTGAAATGCAGCAGAGTTCCAATCAGCTGAAGAAATATCTTAGAATGGAAGGTGTCAGCAATTTCTACCTGTTCTGCTTATCATAAACATAATTAAGTAATGCAGGTCTTGAAATATTAGTGTTTGCAAAGTACAAGGGAGCATGTTGCAAGTACAGACCCTGATAGTCATTTGCCAACTAACACTGCTATCAGATAGTTATAGCATGAAATTGTAAATGGATTATTACACTTATAAGATAGCACCCAAAGTCTGGTAGGTACATAAGAGATAATATAGAAATAAAAACATTTCCTGTTTTGACAGCAACTTTTTCAAGATACAGCCTGTAATTTTCACATGTCTTTCAGTTTGAGCATTTACTTGAGGAGAACATAGAAGGTTCTGCTACAATAAAGGTTTTATTGGTTCATGGTAGATAGTATTTCATTCCTGATGATCTAAAGGAAACATGCAGAGAGCAAACTCTGGCTGAATATTGCACCCCACAAACCATGGTCTTCTGAGTTGTAAATGTGACAAATATGTAGTTTCTGGAAACTGCGATAGGTGGTCAATTGCTCAGTTTTTTCATTTTGGACAAATAAGAAAGTGCTTTGCTTAGCATTTTTCTGAGCACAGGTCATAGTTCATGGCGTTTTCCGTTGTTAAGGCTCTTTTTTTTTTCTTCATACAGCTTATTCTTAACTATAACTCCAGTCCCTAGACATGAAATGGTTGTGTTTGCCTCCTAAAATCTTTTGTAATACATAATTGATATCACAACTGATTCTTGTAAAGACTTTTTTTCACCCCAAAAAAACCCTATATACAATTTTTGAGGTCTTTCCCATTAGAATGGAGTTACTAATACATGTAGAACAAGAGTTTCATAAACTGCAACCCCTTTTGAGCTTTAGATTTTTAGTCTACCTTTCCCATTTGTTTCAACAAATAACTCTACTGTTATCTGAAAAATTAGAGGCTTTAATTTTGGTGTGGAGTTTTTTGTTTGTTTGTTTGTTCATTTAGAACCCTCAATTTCTTGAACTACTTGCAGATTTCTTCATCAGTTGCCCAATTATAATGGTTAGTCCTATGGTGGCAGCTCACAAGTTCATACCTCAGACTCAACAGCTGGCACAGTTACAGGAGCACAAATCTTACCTGCAAAGCTCCAGCAGCTTATGCACTACAGGAGCTACCTTGCATACATCTACACAAGTGCAGTAAATGCACTCCCATCCAAAGAGGTTCCAGAAAACAGCATGCCCAGTCACTGAGCATGCAGGCAAACACACAATAAATACTGATTATGTTGTATGGTGTTGCTGAAATGGACAAGCAGTAGTTACTTATTGGTACATGCCTTTGATATATGAGCATAATCTTTCAGTTAGATTTTAAAGGCAAACTTATGCTTTTATGTACTTCACAGACTATATCAGAGAGACTTCATCTCAGCCTTCACATAAAGGTTTTCAGCAGTTGCCATTGTCCTTGAGCAACATAGAACTAGCTTCAGCTGACTGCCTTGACCTTGAAATAGCAGTGTCTGTAAAATACAGTGAATGACATCTGTGCTTACTCTGGTTGGCTAACTTGCATCACAAAAGGCAAAAAAGTAATGTTGCAGGTATTTGTGGGATTTACTTCATATGTATGCTTCACATGCACTTAATGGATCTCTCATGAGCTGATACACAAAATTCTAAACATTTTTTAAACATGAAATAAATATTACAAAAATATTTGTTAAATTCCAGTTTTGAGGAAAAGAAGCTCAATTACAGAAGAAACAAAGAAAGAATACTAATGCAGCCCCACAGAAAAAAGATGTTTAGGAAAATACAAGCTTTATAGAATAGTGTTAAAATATTCAGTAGTGTTTCTTCAGAGCTTTAACATATGTCACTTGTATTTTGTTAATTAGAGTATTGTCAAATTTTTCTCTTGCAATGATCTATCACAGAGCATTCTTCAAAATTATTAGATGAAAATATGAAAAGCCTTGAGTATTTCACTGAATTCCATTAGCTCTAAATAGATGTCTAAAAAAAGACAGTAGCATACATCTAATAAAAGCAACATATTAATAAATTAATAGATAAGTAAACATACACATAGGATTCATTATTCTTATCAACATCTGAAACAGTGATGCACTATAAATATTTTCCAAAGTTAGTCACCAAATGAAGATACTTAAAATTGCATCTGTCATAATATTAATTACCAACTTGATCACAAGAGTTCTTAATTAAATTTCTCTCTAATTATACTAGATAATTCTTCCAGTTGCATTTGTTTTTGTCTGCTGTTAACTAAATCTTCCAGTTGACTTGGAGCAAACAAGAGAAACAAAAATTACTTTATTCTTAAAACTTTTCTAGAAAGAAATCCTGTACTAAGATTTAAAGAGCTCATTAAAAAAAATATAATTATGAAAAATTTCTACTATTAATTATGCTATCAGAAATATACCTAACAATTTAAAGTTTTAACCAATATAAGTATTTACAATATTTTCTTGTCAGAAAATAATAAAATTCTAGCAGAATTGTGTTCTGAAGTTTTATGTAACAAAACACTTTTTCAGATAAGGATTCAGTGCATGTCACAGACTCCTAATGCACTTTCTGGAAGAAATAAGAATTTACTGGAGTATGTACCTCCTCTTGAATCTCACCTTCTGCTGATATTTTTGTAAGAAAGGTCTGAACACAGAGACAATGATTTATGACTTTTTAGCTTTTCCTAGCAAGACAATGGTTTAAATGTCATCCTTACAGCCTCTTGTGATATTTCTTGTTTTGATCGTTCTCATTTTAAGTGCGTTTTGACTCTACTGTTTCTTAAAGACTCCTGTGAGAATCCTTTTCTACTAATTCACAGAATTATTCCAAGTACTTACCTAGTAAATTCCAAACCACCTGCTAAACTTTTACTCTCTTGCTGCTCCCATGTCATATAGATTTTATTGACAAGTCTAGGGTATTAACAGAAGTAACATTATTTTGATGATCAATAGAGCTAGAGGGAAAGGAAATTGAGATCTGCAGAACTATATTGCTTTGATGAAGGTTGCAGATGTTCAGATATCACTTCAGAACTGAGCACAAGAGACTAATTCAATGTTCAAAAGACTGTGAGGAAGACCTCAGAGACCAGTTCCTGTAATTATCTTGCCTTACTTCTCTGACAATGTGAAATGCATAGGTACCAGTTGGAAACTTCTTCTAAAAAATAAAAATGTGGGTAGTTTCTAATTAATTGACTGAGGAATCAAAAGGAACACATATATAAGCTTCTAAAAAGGGATATTCACTTGTTTCAAACTGCAAGTTTTAAAACTTGGAAGTTTATAGTAATGAGTAACCATAGGCTCAAGATACATCATCCTTTCCAGCCTGTCACAAGGCAGGGGCAGAAATGAGAGAGAAAGAGAGGTTTGGATCACTTAAAGAATCACTTCTAATTGTATTAGCAATAGAAAAATTATTTAATAAAAATTTATATAAAAATGTGACTTCACAGAATTTGATGGCAAGGTTCACTTTATTAGTACATGGATGAAATACACTCAGGAAAATTAAGTTAGAAACAGACTAAACTTATGTATATAAAGGCCAAAAATTTTATAGGGTAAAAAGAAATATTACAAAGGAAAATCGAGTTAGAATTCATTTATTGTGATTTGTGCAAAGACTGGGAATGTAAAAAGGGTAAGGGAGACCCTCCCATAGAGTCATGAGATTCAGAGAAGGCCCTCTTGCTTTCCAAACTTCTGTCAGAGTCTAAGGTGCAGCTGATTGACTCCTAGTCCCAGACTTGGTCAACTGTTTGTATCTAAAGGGATTATGAGTATAATAGCAGCTTAAAATTCATTCACAGCTGAATAAAATTCACAACAGTAATTTAAGTGTAAAGTTGAAAGTAGTAACTTATACTTGCTATAATACACTTATTATAGACTAGTCAGGTTAGTACATGCACATACATAAAGGTACTAAGAGATATACATAAAAGAGAGTAAAAGAGAATAAAAGAGGTATACCTGTTAAAAATTCCCCTCAAGGTCAGTGAAAATATTCACTTTGAATGCTTAGGCAGCTTTCTAAATGAGCAAAGGGTAGAGCCTCAAGGAGCAAAGAGAATCAGGCCAGGTTTTGTCGGCTTTCGGTGACAGACCTCTGCTTTTTGCAAACTGGAAAGTTTGTGAGCTCTGAGAGGCATCCCACTCAGAGGGAGGTGCTGCTCACAGCCCGCTGCAGTCCAGGATAGCTCCAAGAGCCTCACTCAGTACTGCTATTTATAGGTTCAGGAGAGATGTTGGGCTTTTGTCATCAACAAATTGCTGGAATCCCAGTTGCCTGGTACTGTTTCACGTGCAGATAAGGAAAGCCTTGAGGCTACCTAAGAATAACTCAAAACATAGATATGGGATGCTCCAAGATTGCCAGGGGAGGACTGTGATGTCTCAAGGTCGTTATGAGACAGAACTGGCTGCAGGTTGTTATGAGAACTGGCTATCTCTACTCCCGTCCCCCGCCTCCGCCGGGCAGCAGGAGTCCTTGAGACGCACAGCATAGCTCCCTGTCTTAGCTGTGTAAGAGCTCCTGGCGCAGTCAAGGGTCGCTTCACTGCCCGACTCATTACACTTACGCTAAGGCCTAGCGAGCCTTCCCGAGTTCATAAATCAGCCTGGGGAGGGGGAAGAAATGCACCACCACACAGTTCAAAGTCCTGACTGATAGATCTAGTCTAGCTTAAGCACTGAAAAAATATGAAGTGACAGCACTTTGTTGGCAGTTTTAATATCTTAAGACCATTGATTATTTCTTATTTGTGTATTGACCCAGGAAGTCTGGGGTTCATTTGTTTTCTCTTTTTGGCTATTTGTGGATTTTTTTTCATGGAGAGGGGGAGGAGTTCTGCCCAGAGGTTTATCTTTCAGTGGAACTTCAGATTTGATTGTTTTCCATGTACTAGAAGGACTTTTAATATATTTCTCTCCTGCACAGAGAAATGCAAGCAGGATATTGTCCTTGCAAGATACCACCTCTTCTGAGTGCTATAAGAGCTTTGTCATTTTCCTTTGCTGTGATAAAAGCGGTTAATGAAATGTTGTCTTACAGGAAACTGCCAAAACTGCTTGTGAATAGAAAAGAAAATAGCTTTGTTATTTGTAGAGTAATCTTGCACATTATCTGGATGTCTTCTTCTGTCTCTGTTGTCGTTATCTTTTTTTTTTATTTTCTTTCTTTTTCTTAAATATTACATATTTCTCAATAACCTTCATTGTTGCTTTTCTGCCTTCTTCTTTTGATGATAAACCTAATTAATGACTTCCACATAAATTAATTAATCCAATTCCATTCCAAGTGTTTGGAAGTAACATATAAGCAATTTTCCAGGGAAATTTTTATGGGAAGTTTGGGAGAATGGAAATATTATTTACTTTTCCTCCCACCTTGTTTGTTACTACTGATAAAATTCATGCTGAAGAAAGTTAGAAGCAAATGGGAAACATTGCTTCTAAAATTATCTCCTAGGCTTAAAGTAGTCAGCAGACACCAGTCAATCAAGGTGAGACCAAGGATTAAATTTAAACTGGTATTTCATTGTGTCATTCTCTGTAAATGGGAATGCAAAAAACCCCAAAATTTTACATAGAGTTCTATGTGTATACTTTAATTTTTTCTAGCCATACATGGATAATGAAATATGAGATAAAACTTTATCATAATTTATTAATTCTAATGAAATTCATGCTATCGTGTTGATCAGTTCATAATATTCCTCCAGAAAATGCTGAAACCTCTCACATTTCCTCTGGAATACATAAAGATTTTTAATATTTAGGCTATGTAATTGCATACCTATTTTAAAAACTGCGAAAGCAAAAAAACCCCGAATAAACACATAAAGGAACAACTAACACACTGGTTTTTTCCTCTCTGATAAAAAATATTAGATGAGAAAAAAGGTGATTTACCCCAGAAATTATATCTTAAAAATCATATTAAATAACCCAAAGTTTTCTAATAATTAATGGAGATAAGTGTTTTATAAATCTAAAATACAAGAATTGTAAGTCAGAAGTACTTATTTCTTTGTCATGAGTAAATAGGCAACCTAAAGATACTACTTGGGATGTTGATATCTACTGGTAAATTCCACCCCAAAATACTATAAAAGAATATCTGAGAAACAAAATTTCTAATTATTATAAACTAAACTAAGATACACATTTTTAAAAGTTTTTTTAATTCAGCTGTTGGCAATCTGAAGGGTTTTTGTGGTGCACTCTCCTTTGAGGAGCTTAATTCACATTATCTGTTGGTACAGTAAAGTTGAGTATTTTGAACTCTTTGAAAAATGTATGTATATTGTGCTATAAAAAGAATGTTCCTTTATTGCTCATGAGTGTCTGAAGAGTCAAGCTTCAGACTGAAAAATGTCTAGCTATTTAATTTAAAAAAAAAAAGTCCTAGTTCTAAAAAAATGACAGTTGCTAGAAATACCTTACGTACATGAAGGTAGCAATTTATGTTGTAAAAATGCCATGGTTCCTCTCTTGAGAAAAAGTAACATTATGTCAATAGTAGATAGACAACATTATGGTCACGATATTTAAAAAAATATAGAAGAGAGGGAAAATCCCTCAGGAAAATATGAAATACAAAAGAGACGTTTACCTTTGAAAGTGATTGATCAAGTAAAAAAGCAATGAGAAGTTCCTGTCTTCACAGAGTTAGTGAAGTAATCTAATAGCCAGATAACAGGTTTTATAATATTTGATATTATTAAGTCAGGATAACTCCTTGAGACATATTAATGAACATATTAATGTTATTGAAGAACAAAGATTTGCTTACAGATAGAATTGATACACCTTTCTTTTTCTAGATAGATCAGCTAGTTGGCTTGTCTGTTTTTCAGAAATATTTTACTTTCACACCACATTATTTTTTAAGCAATAATAGCACAAGGTGATTACTACCAACTGGATGAAAGAATGAAAAAAGAAGACAAAATGGGTGTGATATCAGAAATGTGAGTGGTACTGTGCTGGAAGGAAATTGCTAATGCAGTTGGGTAAGTTCTCAAGCACCATTTTCATGGTTCACTTTGCCACGAAAAATAGAATTTGGCTAAGAAAACTTCCAACTGAAAGCAGCTATTATAAATACAGAAGTTGATCAAAATATTTGAAAGGAAGATTAGAAAAAAACCATAAAGGTTGCAGCAAAAATAAGTGCTAGATTGAACAAAAGCTTAGTAGTACCAAAGGTAAGGCTATGCCATAGGGCTTAATAACAAGAGCTGTTACAAAGCAGATGAAGATGAAATAAATCTAGAAAATAGAGAAGAGAAAAAGCCTGGTTGTCACTGTGTTCAAAATGTGAAAAGAAAAAGGAAAATGAGATACTGAGGTCTATCTTTTGTGGCATTGCCACCAGAAACTATAAAGCATTCACATTGTTTGCAGTTATGATCATATGCATTGCAGAAAGAGGATTCAAAGAGGAGCAGATACAGAGATGGACTAATAGGTTGAGAAGGGGAACACATTTCTTTAGCAGTGGACACTAAAAGAGCCTGGACTGTCTGGTCTGGCAAAATGGGGTCTGAGAATAGAAGTAATATCCTTCTCTAAATTTATCAAGATAAGCAGTAAGAGAGGAATGACATATATTTAGCCTGAAGAAATATGTTGGAACAATTTTAAATGAGTATACACTACTATGAAGACATTCAGCCTAGAAATTGCAAGACTTTAATTCCAAAAGAAATAATATTGTGATATATGGGATCTGCAGCAGAATTGAAATTGTACTCTATGAGCTGGATTTGGACTCCAAGACCATGAAGATCCTTCCCATTCTTGTATTTCCATTCTTGCAATTAGTCATTGGACGAACAAATAAGATTAATAGGTCAATACAGTTAAGTGAAGACAGCTCTCCCTCACATTCTCTAGTAAGTTCAATGATGTTTTTCGACCACATTTGAAAGCAAAAGAATCTGTTTCTTTTCTAACTGTGGTCCAAATTTTAAATAACTTTACCAGCAGTGATTTTTATTGTTCAAGAAACCCCAAAACATGCATTTGCTATTTTCTTCTTGTATGCTGACAATACCTCTTGATTTTTCTCAGTGTATTGTTCCAAACTTTTCAACATCAGAACAATGACCTAGACTACTTCCTCTTTTTCTCTCTTTTCCTTATTTTAGACTAGACTTAAGGAACTTAAGGTGGTTGTAGATTCCTCCCGACCTTGAATCAGAAACATGTGTAAGTATATGCTGCTGATGGAACATGTAGTTGAGGATGTGCTGAAGAGTACGAATTTATAAAGTTCTTGCCTGAGCCAGGCTATATTCTAGACCTGAAAGCCAAAGAGCCCTAGCAGAACAATATTGTCAGCACCCACATTTCAGGACACTGGATTTAATCTATGCTGTACAGAGATCTTGGAAGGCAAGAGTCACAAAACAAGCTGCACATAAATCAATTAAGTCTTCTTTATACCACTAGTCCAACAAAAATGCAGAATTTGGATGAATTCATTTTAGGATCTGTTTATTTATACTTTGGCTTCTCAATTTTAGTCACTGTCAGAATTTCCAGATGTATAAAATGTTTCTTTAATGTGCTCATCAGCTCTCTGCAAATTAGAAATGTAATCAAATTAAAGGACAGCAACATTTTAATGCAACCCGCCAACTCCTGCATGAAGACTACTTAACCCCTGCTAATCTACACAACCAGAAGACACAAAAGTCTGGGCTCAATACAAACCTCTAAATGCAATTCGTCTTTCCAAAATTGTTATGGAAAATAAAATTTAAAAAAAAAAAACAAAACCAAAAACAAACCTTGAAGGCCTCCTATTTAAAAGAATTGCATAGGAGAAAAATTAGAAAAATTAGAAAATAATCATCTTGAATGGGATGAAGTACAAAGAATAGGTGGTACTGGGGTTGAATAAATATTAATGTTTCTGATTCTGTGTACTTTGCAAATACTTTTATCTCTTGATAAGTTTTATGTATTAACCTAGCCCAAATTTCTTGTAAAAATAGTGCAAGTCAAAGTCATATTTCACAGTGTGTATCATTTAAACTGTTATGGCTAATGTAGATGTAGAGGGTTTGTAACTATTTTGTAGATCTAAATATACGATTGTGAAATATAAAACCTCAGGGTTGGAATATCAGACTCAGTGCTTCCTAATACCATATCACATAATGCAATTTCATGTGAAAAAAAGTAACCACATTAAAGGCAGTCAGGTGGCTCATTCACACCCAATCCTACATACCCACACACGGCAAGAAACATTTTCATCTAGGGTTTCTAACAGGATCAGTTATCCTTGTTGTATACTTTGTTTATCCCTTTTAACATCATGAAAGACTTCTGTGTGTCCCTGTGCATCCCTTTCACCTTCTCCTTCTGAAAAAAGTTGCTGATTGTTGGTTTTGGAAAGAAAACACAAGTCACCAATCAAGTAAGGACAGGATCAGCTCTCAGACTGTGCAACTACCAGCAATTTTTGTCATCGGTCTGGAGGTCAGCACTTCAGATTAGCAGTAAGTATGTTCTGTAGAGGCACCTCTGAAAGCACTGCCCCTCGGAGGCAGTGAAAAGCTGAGGATAATCCAAAAGCACAGCTTCACTGAAGCCAGCCCACTTCATTCATTCAGCCTCTTGAAAATCAATCATTCTGTTCATGTGTTTAATCCCAGCACACGTGTCTTTTCAAAATGGTATTTTGAGCTCCAGAGGGAAAGCTGATGGCTTAGAAGTTGGGCTGCTGAGCAGTAATTGTTACTAGAGCTATACAGTATTTAGAAGATTAAAATATCTACTGGTTTGCAGGAAGATCTACTAGTCCAGTCCTGCCTCTTTACCTCACAACAGGAAGAGTTAAACAGTCTTGCAGTGGAGCGGTCACACACTGCATCACACGTAACAGTGTTAGATTAAATTCGATCTCTCATGATCTAACTTCCCTAAATCTAAACATTCTATATATAACCGAGATCTAGTAAAAATGTTTCCATCTGGATAAAAGTCACAGTAGAAATTCTTTTCGGATATAACAATGATGCATTTAGTCACCCAAAGTAACTGCAGGGAAAGCCCTTACCTTCTATCTTGCTTTTTATATATATATTTTAGCAGTTCTCAGTGCCTGTCTTTCTTGAATTAAATCCACACAATCATCTTAAGAGTATTCAAAAGGTCATCTTGTTCCCATATCCTCTGTGTTTTGGCTTTACTTTTTTTGGTATTTACTTCCTTCTGCAGTCAGTTCCCTTGTTTTTTTCTTACAGATGTGCCAAGCTGGCCCATGGAGCTGACTACCTCCTTACTGCCTAGACCTGGTCTGACACTACAACCCCACAGGCTACAGGACCCTTCCAGGGGGAGGAATGAGCTCTGCAAAGATTCCCATGAAATCACAGCCAGCAGCAGTGAAGGTTAACCACAAAGACATCTTGTCTCTGCTGACCAGTCCCTGTTCTTTGCAGAAATGTATAGTACTTATGCAACAAGTTGTGAACAAAGAAAGATGTAATTATGCCATTCATCACAAACACAAATCTCCTCCTTCAAGTACTTCATAAAGCGGGGAAATAAATTCCATTAGCAGTTGAAGAGAGACAGAAATCAGATGGTTTGGTTTTCTTTAGCAAAGGTGAGTGTTCAGAAGGAATAAAACCAGTACTTTAAGTTGCATTTTAAGCAATCCTTTTGTTTTTACCATTGTAGGAAAAAAAAAAGCAAGATATGGAGAAAGAAGTTTGTACATTCCAACTGATAAATGTGCTATTTAAAAATGATATTCCATTTAATATTGAGGATTACCTGCAAAGTTAACTACTAAAGTAATTCATTCCTCTCTCTCTCTGTGTATATGTGTATATATATAAACAGTGTCCTTTCAAGAGAAACTAAATACTGTGGAAATAATTTCCAAGTGTAGGTGTATATGTTCTTATACCCACATATGTATATTTTATGCAAGGATACTTATTTCCCATGCTAGACTACTTAAATGCCTGTACAGCAGTTAAATACTGGAACTTCTGTATATTTAATACAGCCATGGGACTTTTATAAATAACTAAGCATAGAAATTTATGGACTTGTGACTGTATACTCTGTAGTTTCATAGGGCTCCATAGGTTTGAATGTTTGAGTGGTTGCATGTTTTAACTAATTATTTTAGTAAAATCTCAGAAGAAAAGAAATCCTGCCTGAAACTCTTTGAAATGTTAGCAAATATTTATGTTCAGCTGCTTCACAACATCTTCTATTCCCACTCATTATGGAAATAAGATTCTTCTGTACAATCCTAGTAAAAATATTTTTATAGACAGAGATAATTAAGATAAATTATATTTGAAAAAGTTTGACTTTTGTTTCTTGGACTGAGCAACAAAAGAAAAATTATGTCTGTATTATTAAATTTGTGGTAATGTAAGGTGAAAATTTCTGGGCCTTTTTCTTTCCATGCTGTCTCAGAACCTAAATCAATATTAAGATGAGACATGTTGCTGTATAATTCAAGAGCCGGAGACAATCCCAGTTTAATTATCAACTGGATTCATTAGAAGCTTGTATGTGATTCTGAATGTCTAAGAAACTATTGTTGGTTTTAAATCCAAATAACATCCTTTTTTATTATACATATTCTTAGGTACACTATTTATTCTTAATAGCATCTATGAATATGTTAAATATATGAAAATATTATTTTATTGTTATAGAGTCAGTCAAAATCAAATACCAGCTGTGATAGCTGAAACTATAAAATCACAAGTTCACCAAACAAGAACCTGAGAGCTTGAAGTGCAGGAGCTGCCTTTCTGGTGGCAGCCCAAAGTACTTGACACTTTGTGGAGAAATATCACTGACTTTCACATTCTTAGATAACTGTGTTATGAATTAAAAAGGCTGAGTGAACTATAATGCCCCACTGCCCTTGTTGCTAGGCCTATGTGATTAACTGGTCCTGGACCTTCTTTCTTCCTTTCTTGTTTTGTGCTTTGTTTTTTTGTTTATGGTGTGCTGTATCCACACCTCATGTATTTGGCATATGGACTAACATAGTTGTATTTAAGGCTTTTGTACATGTGTGTTTGTTTCTGAAGATCTTTATTCTTTTTCTGTCTAGTTACAAAAGAAAAAAAAATTTAAAAAGTATCTAAATGGATTAACAAATAAAAGAACTCAAGAATAAGACATTTTTCACTAAAATACAATATTCAAATTAATTCAGGATGTGATTTCATGTGAGAATGTGATTTCATGTGAGAAGGAGATTCAGTTATATGGTCTTTGTACTCTTTGTCTTTTATTACCTCTGATTGTTTTACTTTTTCCTTTCACCATATCATATCAATGTTGCAGTGTTGGAGACAGCAACTATATGCAGACCTTATTCTGAAATACTCCCCAGCTCAAAATGCCCTTTGAGTTCAATGGTATTCCCAAACAGCAATAAAATTATTCAAAAAAAACCAAACCCATATATGTAACTAATAAATGTAATATCCCTGTTTTCTCAGAGAAAATTAAGATGTAATATTACAGCACAAATATGTTCTGGGGTCCCTCTGCTTTTTATGCAAGGAGAGTATTTCTAAGTAGACAAAAGCAGACATACAAAATAAAGGGAAGGTAAAGGAGTACTGCTGCCCTGAGTCCTGAGTTTCAATAGGTTTTGGAGATTATTTTTAAACTGCCTCTTGAAGTTTCATGCTCCATCAAGGGACATTTCACCTTTTTTCCCAATATAAATTCTTTCACATGTCTTCTTTTTTCTATTTTCTTTTCTTTTCTTTTTTTTTCCCCTTTCCGCTGTAGTTCCTAATAGTATTTTAGGCTTTCAGGGAAGGTATATGGTTTAAAAGAAGGTGAGAAAGGATGTAGAAAAACTGCATTGTTGTGCCCTGGCCAGCTACAATAGAACTTTCAAGGATGCGTATATAGAGAAATGAAACAAAATTAGATAATTACTTGAGAGGGGGAAAGATGTTTTTGTGGTAGATGTCTGAGAAAATGAGTGATAACTCTTCCCTCCCCATTCCACTCCCTCTTGTGAGGAGAGAAATTTACAGACATAGAGGGAGCAAGTGGGTTATATATTTTCTGAGCAGCAAGTCATGAAAAGTGGTTGGTGAAGCACAAAAATATGACATAGAAACACACTGCACACTGTACACCACTTCTGCAAATAACTCCAAGACTAGCAAGTAGTTTGAGCGTGGATATTGCTGCTGTTTTCAGCCAAACTCACCTACCGCAGTATTGTCCATTCCTTGCAAACATAGATGGTCTATTCTAGTTTTTAAAATCAAAAGACATTTTGTGAGCACTTTTATGTTTGTTTGAAGGCAAAGGAAACTTTGTTGCCAGCATTATCTTGCTACCAGTTTAGCCAATCTTGATTCAAGCCTTTTTCACATTACTACACCACTTCACTTTAAGTTCAAATACAAGTTAAACAGAGGAATTTTTTTTTTTTTTTTTTTTTCTGTTTCTGAGGAAAAGGTTCCCCAGTTATCCATTGCCCTTTTGGAAATACTATCTTGAATCAGATAATAAGTCTGCAAATATTATTATTTCAATATAGAATTGGGAAGACAGAGTTGCAACTAATGCTTTTATTTGCATTGTATACTCTCTTTGGAAGGCTATATATATCTTTTCAGAAACGTTGTTTTTCATATTTTTTTCAATTACTATTATATCATATTAATATGTATTCTATTTATATATTATATATTGAATATTGTTAAAAACAGGAAGACTTGAAAGCTCTTTGATAAGGTTAATAACTTCTTCAAGCCCCTTTTTATTTCTCATTCTTTTAGATCTGGAAAGAAAACACAAAAATTCTGAGTACTACAGTACAAATTAGCAAATTTAAATTCTTTCTACTGCAAGTAATGCCATTCTGAAAATATATAAATCAATATATTGTAGACTAGTTCGCACTGATCGAGATTTTGTCAGTACCTCCAAAATCTTCAAAAATATCTAGAAAAAAAAGAATGGATTATAACATCTAATGTAGGTATTAAGAGTTTAACAAAGTAACAGACTTCCATTATATTCACTTTATATTTATTTATTAGGTTCTTTTTTCATTCTTTTTTGATCAGTGTTCAATGTTCTTAATCATTAGTGTTAAAAAATAAATGTTAAGTAGCTTTGGAAGTGACGATACATTTCTTGACACTATGGTGTTACTGAGAATCACTCCTTGTCAGTTTATCAAACAGAAGTTCTTCACAACAGCTGTGCCCTCATCATTCCTTATTTTCTGTCACTAATACAAAATAATTCTTTACATAGCGATAGTGTAAAGATTCAGTAGTTATAAATACTCTTAAGTCATAAGCCCTCTAGATGTTTGGAGAAATTTATCAAACCTTAATCTTTAAATGTGAAAATTTTAATTGCTGGCCACCCACTCTGTGGAAACCAAAATAGGAGGGCTGGGAGATGAGTGTGACCATGAAGAGAGCCATCACCAGATGCGGCTTCAGTACACCACCCTTCATGAGGTCTAAACTTCTGCTTAGACGACAAGATAAGGGATGCCAAATTCCAGGGGAAAAAAACCCAGCCGAAATACCTCATTTTATAAACTGGATAGCAGTGGTAATAACAGTGTAATAGAGTGACATGACATTAAGTAAGCTCTTTACTTCCCGTAGGAAAACTAGGATAGAAGAGAAGAGCTATAGTATCAGCTGATTTGCACTGTAAGCTTCACGTTTCCTTTCCAGATAGGAAATGCTGTGGGTTATGTTGTGGTGATACAGGGCAGTGGTGGTGGTTGTCGTGTTAGTTTTTTTTTATTTTGGTTGGTTGGTTTTTGTTGTTGTTGTTGGGTTGTCTTGTCGGGTTTGGATTTTTTTTTTTTTAACCTCTGGAAACAACAGAGCAATAGAGACACCTACTGGTATTTTCTTAACATTAAAAATTAATAAGCCTCTTGGGAAAACACAGCTATTTAGCTGTATATTAAACTATTTTACTTCCTATTATAGGTTTTGAGATTAAAAAAAGGTCATGAATCTAGAAACAAAATGTGAGTATTCACTGTTCACATTAAATTCAGAATGTTCTAGCTGTGCGATTTCTTCCTCAAATTCCTATTTTTTGAACACAATGTATTCAATTTAAGAGTTCTTAATGAAGTCAGACTTTACATTAAGAGGATATAATCATATTTTTTTCCATATATAATTAAATGGCAGGGGACCAAATGTATATTGACTGCAGAGTGGAATAAACTAATTATAATGTCCCTAGACTCTTTTGGACATATAATGCAATTCTCCATTGTCTCCAGCTATTGCTTTAACTTTTTACAATAATAGTAAAATCTTGTATTTTCCTTTTATGCCTGGAAAAAAATAACATTCCTAAATACTTACCATCTGCTTCTATTTTTTTGATGAAGTTACTGACATTTCTTGAGAGGAAGTACTCAGTTTTTAAAATTGCAACTTTCTGAGAGATGTGGATGGATTACACAATGAATGAGCCTGAAAAAAATGTTATATGTTTCCAAAGCAACTGGTGACTTTCATTTAACAGACACAAGGCCAATCTGATCACAGGTCTCCATTTTTTCTTTTTTTAAATATCAAGAACTAAACCATTTTTCCTTGTGATACTTGGATACCTGGCTATTATTTAATTAAAAACACAAACTGATTATGTACTAATTATGATTCAGAACATTTCCCAAAGGGAGTAGAAGTGAGAATCTGATGTAATATGGTGTGACAGCTGGCTGCTATTCCCTTCTTATTATTAACGTCAGTTTTCAAGATGGTCTGTGCCATGGCTTGTTTTATCTGGGGAAAAAAAACCAGCACTGGGAAAATTTGGAGAAAAGGTAATATCCTCAAACTGTCCAGTGTTCCAGTCCTACAACAGAGATAGCTGGGTTTAAGACAAATTACTGCACTACATTCTAAGAGTAAGGACTAAAGGGAGCTTGTTAAATCCTCATATTGAGCTATGGTCGTGAATAGATTAAATTCTGTATAAAATAATTTTATAATGAATATGCTATTTATATCTTAAAGTTTTTATGCAATATTCTTGCATTTATATGTTTGCTTTGGTTAAAGCAGCATTGCAAACAAATTCTCTTCTAAATTACAATATATTTGTTTCATTGTAATTAAGCAATTCAGAAAGTGGCATGAAGTATCAGTAATTATTGAATTTGACATATGCTGGCTCAAGAAAAGCATGTCATTAACAATAAACCTATCACTAATGGCAAGAAAGTTGTAATGTAGCCTAAGAATTCACATAACCAATTGAATACTACTTCAGAATGAAATTAATATCTTCCAGAATTGCCTTTTTTCACCATTTGTCATCATAAATGGACTGAAAGCCTCTCTAGCTCAACAGAACAGGTAAGTCCCACTCATTGTCTTCAAATAATAACATGAAATATTTCTCCTAATAAATGGGCTAATAGCAAAGCAATCGATATCAGCAGTTGTAAAATGTTCTTTTAGATTTCACTCATAGGTTGGCAATGGATATTGACAACGAAATGAACAGTCTAAAAATGATATTGCCTTTCAAGGAGAAAAAAAGTTTAAAAATTGCATGTACAAGAGAAATGAGTCTATTGCATAGATCTTGTAGTAAACTTCCAATCAACCACTAAAGAGTGGTTTGCTACCAGTAAAGAGCAAATCTGAGTTTCACAGAGAATCCATTCATAACTCTCTGACACAGAATGAAGGCACAGTTTTTGTTCCATTTCTCAAGTCCTTAAGCATTTCCTTAATTCCTTTTGCAGCCCTAAAGGATAAATACAGTCACTTCAAGCAGCCACAGCTCCACTCAGATCAATAGGGCTATAGTAAGACTATAAAACCTGCTTTGGTTTCTTGAATTTCCCAGTCTCTAAATTGCTGAGTCTTTTTTATACATGTATCCTCAAATCCTACCTATCTTCTCTAGAAAAGAAGAGCTGGCTGAACTACAAAGGTTATGTACATTTGTATGCTACACTGATACAGCATATCTCACTTTTTTTGTTCATATAGTATCCACAAACAGATTTGGCTTTCTGAAGGTCTTTTCTCAGAGTAATTTTAACACATTGTGGAGTTGTATTTGAATTTATAAGCTTTTTGAAATCTATTTACCTTGTCCATATGTTTAACTTGATATCTGTTATTTATGGCACGTCTAGATTGAAAAAAACAATTGTCCTAACCCAGGAAAATTTTTAAGCTTTCTAAAAATGATTCTGTCCTGAAGTGAAATGGTAAAATTAAACTTCAAGAGATATTGTACCTTGAATTAAACTAATTCTAAAATGTATTAGATAAAACAATTAGCTTTGAATATTTTTATTATTTTTAATAACTTAAAACTGTTATTATGAGGATTCAGGGTTAGAGAGTTTCATTTTGATAATGTTACATTCTATAACTTAAAAAAAGTATTAACTTTTGGAATTCCATCAAACAACCTATTTTATAACCAGTTTTAGATTTGAAAGTCCACAAGCTTTCACAAAAAAAAATGAATAGTTAAAAAATTTGCCATTACTAGTAATGGAAGTATATTTTTTTAAGTATACAGGTAGGGACTGAATTTCAGCTTGGGAAGATCCTTTTATTTGAAAATTTTGAAAAATCACACTTAACTAGATTGTGTTTCTTTGTCATTATTATCTCCATCACTACCATTCCCTAGGTAAAGGAATCATAACTTTTACTTCAAAGAATAGTTAGCCTTTAGTTCTTTCTTTTACCTCACCACTTAATATTTTTTGATTCCTCAATTTCCTCATCAAGTGCAGCTGTAATCAACCAATAGGTTCAACAAGTATATGCAAATAAAGAAAGACCAAGTGGTCACCTAAGCTTGTTCCCAATTAAAATAAGATCCAGACAAAAAAAGGTTTTAACATAGTCCATACTGATAGAACAACTGTCTAGCCAACAATCTGTGATTAGAGAATATGTTAATTTAAGAGAATCTTGATGTCTCCATGCTGGTTCTTCACATTTTCACGAGTCTAAGAGGCAATAACCTCAAATGAAAGTTTTCCCATGACTTGAGGTTTTATTACAACTCTACCTGATTATTTTAAAAAACTGTGTTTATTGAATTATTTTTAAGACCACTATGAAAGTTGAATATGAAAATTTATTGAGGGATAATAGAAGACAGTATGTAATATGAGTGATATACACAACATTTTCAACAGTGTTTCCAGTGTTAAAAAGTAATGATATCCAAACTCATCTGAGTCTTTTCTATGGCAGATTGGTCACAGTACACAGCACTTGATTATAGGTTTCTCCTGTGGCCCTAAGAAATAATCACTGTACACACGTGTATGTGTACAGTATCTGAAATAAGTAGAAGGCTGTGTTACAGCCCACCAGAGTGACTCATGGGACAATGTAACATTCAGCCTGCCTATGGCATGAAGTAAAAATAAAGAGTGGTACTTCAGCTACTGAATTAAAACTAGAGACCCGTGTAAGGGAAAGACCTTATACAGTCTGGTGGATACTCTTTACTAAAAGAACCCTCAGGTGTGAACCATCTCCAGAAGCATCCTGAAGACTTGTTTTGAAGGAAATTTATTGGCTTGTACCAAAAGAGGTTGAGACTTAGCACTATACAAGATAGTCAAATGAAGGACCAGGACTTTGGAGTGAACTAGGTAGCTAAATATTCACACAGTGAAAATGAGATGTAAGTAAGCAATGTGTGATTTCATACATTTAGTATCTGTATGATACAAAACACATCAGACTAAAACACTAGAAACTCTTCCAGTTTCCACAGCATTCTCCTTTTCATGCCTTAACAGTGTTTATCTGCTGTGAGCAGGGCATTGCTTACTGCTATTTTATTATTCTTTTCTTTGACTTTTTTGGTGCTCAGGAAAGTCACTGAAGCAAAGTGACTTCCTAAGTACTGATTCAAATAGGAAAAAGAGTTTAGAAGGGCAAGAAAGGGATTTTTTATGTCTCCCTTGCTCATAAATTATTTTTGCAATAGACTTTAACTTGGTCATCGCTAACCAGTTATTAACAGAGAATGCTGCATTTCATCTTGTGACCTCTTAAGGAGTCAGTTACCCCTTGCAACTGGAACTACATCCTTGCACCCTAGCTTTGCCTCACAGGATTGCCAACTACAGTATTTCCACAAAGTGATCTGTGACCCAGCTTCAGTCTTTTCCTCTTCACAAATGAGGAGAAGCAGCAGCATCTTTAGACTCTGGGGTGGCACCTCTGAGATTGCATCCTATCACCACCATCATCATCATCAAAGACGGCTGACATCCAAGTGAATTAACTTGTTCATCATTTCACTTCACTCTTCCTTTCATCCATTAATAACAGGAAAGCATCAGACAGCACAAAGAGCGACATGTTCTGCACTTTTTCTAGACCTGCATCCTGAACCAAAAAATCTGAAGAAATATAAAGACCTGTAGAATACCAGCCATATTCTCTGTATGACACTGTTCAAAAACATGGAACATCATAACTGTTATTCATGATTATACATTTTTCTAGCTATAAGATATGCCATGGCTTTTTAAAAGAGGATCAGGGATAGGGTTTTACCCAATACTAAAATTCTTACATAAATGTATCTTTTCATATTGTTTTTTTTTCATATTCCCTTTTTGTTGTCAAAATCAATGATTCTATCTTCAGAGATCTATGAAATTTCATTTTTTTCATCAGACTTTATCTACTACAAACACGGTCTTTCCTGGAAGAAGTCTATATAGGCCTGTATTATTCTATTTGAAGCAGTCATATATGCACAGACTTTGACTGTTGGCGGCTAAATCAGATTTTTAAAAATACTAATAGTATCTCATGCTCTATACAAAATCATTATTCCTCTTTTCTGAAATGCTAATTTCTGAAGAAATTTAAATGCATTTTTTGTGCAGACTGTTAAAAATATTTTTCAGGAAGTTGCATATAGAATGATACCTGAAATTTGTAGGAAGTAGTAGGAATGTTAGTTAAAAAAACAAATGTGATGTGGTAATAAGATAGTCTGCAAGTCCCATTAATCTGGTGATACTGATGTTGCACAGCATCTCTTCAAAACAAAAGATAGTAATGATTTTATTTGGCCTCAACTGATAAAGTATTTTTGACCATGCATGATACATATGAGAACACTTATATATATCATTCAGTTTTCTAAGCAATTGTCTATGAACTACGCAAGAGATTATTGCTATATAGCAAAGATAACCTTTTCATATCAATATTTCTATTCCAGAAGCTTATTTGCATATCTTAAGTGAAACTTTTTATGATATCAACAATAAATAAAATAGAAAAAAAAATGAAACTTTTAAATTAAAGATCTTTTCCTAATTTCTGAGTTATTTTTCTTAAGGTGACACCTATTTTGATTTGCTTTGGTCTGCTTCATAAATAACACTAATGAATTTATAAATCACTGACAGTTCTAATATGCACATACATAAGATCACTTTTCTCTATCTATTCCCTGTTTCTCTGTGTGTTCTCAATTTTTCTGTTCATTTTGGTTCCTGCTGTTGTGTTCTGCATTACCAGTAGTAGCTTGCTCTATTTTGCATTTAGGAACTAAGAATTTGGGAAGAAAGGGCTCCAAGGGAGTCTGCTGAATAATGAAATCCAGTCTATTTCATTACAAGTAACCAGGAAACAAGAATTTTATGAAATGTGAAAGTTCTTCACAATATCCAGGATAGACCCTGCCACTTTTCTTGGTGCACAAAAAGACTTCCTTGTACTCTGGAGACAACTTAAAGACCTACAGCAAAGTACCAGAAGCCAAATCTACACTATGCTACAGAAAGAGAGCAGAAAATTTATGAGCATTGCAAGTACCCTGAACTCTCAGAACAGAATCTATTAACAAAAACTCCAAGGTGATCTTAAGATATATACACATTTTGTACTACAGAAGAGGGCAAAGACCCAACCAGCAATCTGAGCTGAGGATTAACAACTTCCTTTTTTACCTCAAAACAGCAATCTGATGAAGATGCATAAAACAATCAGGTCAGATCTATTCATATTGTTTCTAAACATGTCTAATCAGCAGTGCTTGGGGAAAAAGGAAGATAAAAGCACACAAGGAAAAAAAAAAGCATAGTTCAATTAATTAGTTTTAAGGTGGGAGACCTCCATTTTCTGTTGGTTCATACTGACAATCACATTGGTAGATGCTCTGAGATTTAGGATTACTGTATCATTGAAAAGATATAGTCTCTTTTTCAAATCTTAGAGATACCAAAAACATTGGATACCTGAAAATTCAAAGGAGAAACTGTTTGTTTGTTCTCCCATTTATTGAAGTCTATCTTCAGGAATCCCTCCCATAAGCTTATCATGAGTGTTCCTCTCATAATTTTGGCAACCACATCTTCCTGTTTGGTTCAGACTGCTTTGATAGCTAAAAATTTCCTTTTAAATTCTGCAACTTTCTCCTGCAATAAACTTTTACAACTACAGTTTCTGAAGCTTTGAAGACCACTTTAACTCTTATCAAGGTCAAAGTATAAACCCCTTTGATTTCTTATCATATTCTTTCTGCTTTTATATGTCACAGGGACAGAAGAACCCACTCGGAATTTGAAAAGAGATGCTACGAGCCAGGGAAGTGAATGTTGCATTTTAAATGGTGTAAAATCTGTTCCAGAGCTACTGGGCATACTGGACGAGGTTGATTTAGAGGTCAGCCATTTTAGTTTATTACATTTTATTTTTTGCTTCAAGAAAAGGGAGGTTCTAGAAGGGGATATCTTTGCTGCTGAAAGTTGAGTATAACATTCTTATAGTTTGTTTTCAACAAACGCTTCTAAATTAACAATTTCTCACTGAGAAAATCTATTGCCTTTTAGTCACCAATGTTTAAAGTTGATGTAATAGATATTAAAAAAAAAACACCAGCCATGTGTAACAAATATCATTATTCCAAAGCTACTAATATTTATAACAATAAACTAACATTTATTTAACTTCCTTAATCTAAATTAAATACATATTTGTCCCTCAGCTTCCTTTACACTTGGCTTTATGTGTACAAATAGCCAAAGAACAGCATAGAACAAAGCAGAAGCACCTGAAGCCTGGAGCATTTGATGATCCAGGTAATGGTGACTATTTAAAGACACAGCTGCCACTTGAAGAATGGCCTGAATTTTTGAGACTTGCACTATGTAGTTCACGTAGCCTTACAAACTTACCATATGGTTACCTCTTGGGGCATGTCTACACAAATTGGTTTATCTAAAACAGAGATGCATTGAAGCAAAAGCTGCAGTGTAACTGCTCTGATGCAATTGCATCTGAGATAACTGCCAAAGCATGCTACTTCTCAAATTATTATTTCTACATGAGGGAAATTTATCTCAAATCATATGCTCAACCATGGTAGGTACGTTTGCTGTGTTTTCTGAACTGCTGCCTTGTCCTATCCGCTGTGGGATTGTTCCTGCTGCAGCAAAGGAAGAATTCTCCAATTACACTCCTGTTTCAGATGGAAACCATAATAATGCTATTCTTGGTTCATGCCACAGGCCTCACAATTCATAAATGAGAAGACTTCTTTAGAGAGTTCCAGAACTCAGTCCTACCAGCCAAGAAAAACTCACGACAAAAATTTCAGGAAGTACATTTTTTATAACAACATGGAAGAAAAAGTGTAAGCATTTATTTTCTTTTTGTTTGGGATTCTACTACCACGTGTGCTGCAGCCTTGCACTTAATATCTCGTTAACAGATAGACCTGCCTAATGAACAAACAAGCAACTGTAGGACAACAGTGCTTCTATGCTTATTATGCACACAAGAGTGAATATTTTGACTGTAGGAAGGTACCTTAGTATGTTTTACCTGTCTTCATGATTTTTTAAAATTTAGACAACAGCATATCAACAAATTTTTCATAGGTCAGCAGATCTTCAGAATTTATTTCCTGGGCTTTCCTCAGCATCACACAATGGTATCCTCAGTGATTAGTGCATACAGTCTTCAGGTCTTTGTCGGTTCACTGGCCTTTTGAGGCACAAGACATGTATGTCTCCTGTGAAATTACATGTTCCAAACTTCATGTACTTTCAGCTTTTAAAGCTTAATGTGAGAAACCAAAATCCATAGCTCTGAAGTTTAAAAATCATAAACCTTTGTGAACGCATGGTTATGTAGGCTTAGATAGACCTCATGTCTATGTGAAGGGTCTGTTCTGTATTTCAGTTGCAACATACTTGGATTATAGGAGAAAATAAGGCTTCCTTTCAGGAAAGAAAAGGAGAACCTCTTTGCCTTTCAATGGCAAAACATAATAAGAAGCAAATATAAATAAATAAACAAATCTCTAATTGTTCATAGTTGTCCAAATAAGAAAGTAACATGAAAGGTCAGTGCTCCAGAGATTCTAGGACAGTGATTAACTCTTTTTCTAGGCGGCAGGTAGACTATTTCCATATGAGAGGATCCAGAAGCACTTCCCTGTTTGTGCTAAGGAGAAAACACAATGCCTTATATGTTTCCAGTTAGATTTCTGTAAGAAAAAACTGAAATGAATAAGCCAGAAGCCAGATTTAAGGAATCACTTCCCAAAATACACTGATGATTAAAGCAGTATTGTACAGGTAGTCTGTGTAAGCTGACATGAGTTAGAGGGGCTCAGAGGCATTTGGTTCTCCTTGTTAACTGTTTCTTCTGTCAGGCATGACTCTGGAGACCAATGTCCGATTCCATTCTGTTGGGCTCACATGAGTTGCATAGGATGAATTGAAATGAGAAGAGACAGATGGTGAATAAAAACTTTGAAACATACACTCCAGGTATAATTATTTTTCATAATCCTGTTCACTACATTTGTGTTTTTCTCTTCATCAATCCTGCATCTGCCAGTTAGGATCTGTCCAATTAAAACAAGGTCCAGTTCTGTCAGGTTCAGAGTAAGATTGAATTCCAATCTCAGTATTGTAATGTATGTCTTTGCTCCATGAGATGAAACAGAAAAGGTGTCTTCAGAGGGTTGACTAGTGGGACACAGCCATCAGTTTGGAAGCTAGTAAAAGACAGTTTCACCCTGTAATCTAAGAACTCTTGGTAGCATTTTCTAAACTTGAAGTTCCATTTTACGATCCCCATCTACTGTATTAGAGATTTTTCCATGTTGTTACAGTCATTCTGCAATGAGATGGAGACATGTATGAAGGGTAGCAATAAGTTTAATATGCAGTCTGTGCTTTTGGATTTCTTGCCTGTTTATGCTGTAGATAGCACTCATGTTCAATTTACTGCAAAACTGTAGAAAACATTGATAAGAGATTTACAGATAACAACCTTGAAGATTTATTGTTTTGTTAAATTTATAGCTTTGTTGATTTTGGAAAACACAATATTTTGGTGGGCAATCATATAAAAATTTCACTGACTTCTTGCATTAATACCTATTACTATCAAAATTTATTATCATCTACTTTATTGAACAGCCATGCTAAACAGTCTGCTTTGTTACTCCATTTCACATCTGAAGAAATATCCTACACCCAAACTTGCATGTTTTTCCATAGCTATGTCAGTCTTGCTAATATTCTCAGACTGATAGGACTGAAATAATAATACTGAATTCTCAGTTTGACAAATGAAATGAGGAAGCTTGCCACAAAGATTGGATAAGGAAAGCAATATGCTCAGACATGTTCTGGATGTATCCTGATGGTTTGTGGGACTGATGACTTTACTCAGGTGTAAAACATTCTTGCAAGTATGATGTTAGTATCCCACAGTGACAGAAGAATTCATTTTTAGATGGGAAAGCATGTTTTGAGAGCAGTTTAATGTTATATGCAATTTAATCTAACTGTGATCTGCTACTGAAGGGGGTAATTTACTGTCTTCCACCTAACACTGTTTGCTAACTTTTATTGCTACCCTTGCAACTATCTAAAGAGTTAGTTTGACCTGTTTAGAAAGTAATAAATTAAAACTAGTGTTTTGTTGGATTAACAAACTTAGAATCAAAGAACATACAGAGTTGGAAGAGGCCCATGAAGATCATTGAGTCCAACTCCTGACTTATGTGGCTCACCTGTAAGTCATTCTTGTTTAATGTAATGCAAGGGTTATGGGCAGGATGTGCATTCTACTTAGGAATGAGGAGCCATTTGCACCTTTTGACAAGTTATATCAACTCTCCACAAAAGCTCCCTGGATCATATTTGGACTGGGGACAAAAATTAGAATAGAATAGAATAGAATAGAATAGAATAGAATAGAATAGAATAGAATA
>JANZLQ010000029.1:35014879-35029497 GCA_026212715.1 Elanus axillaris | reverse complement strand
GGTAAACCCATCTGGGCTGCTGCACTGTGGCAAGATATTGCGTCCCGGCTAGAGAATCTGGTTGTAAAAGTACGTCACGTAGATGCTCACGTACGTACCGAAGAGTCGGGCCACAGAAGAACATCAAAATAATCAACAAGTGGATCAGGCTGCCAAGATTGAAGTATCTCAGGTGGACCTGGACTGGCAACATAAGGGTGAGCTCTTTATGGCCCGGTGGGCCCACGATACCTCAGGCCATCAGGGAAGTCACAGGACATCCCTTCCAGCCCTTTCACCAGCTTTGCTGCCCTCCTCTGGACACATTCAAGGATCTTCATATCCCTCTTAAATTGTGGGGCCCAGAACTGCACACAGTACTCAAGGTGAGGCCTCACCAACACTGTGTACAGCGGGATAATTCCCTCTTTTGACAGGCTGGTTATGCTGTGTTTGATGTACCCCAGGACGGGGTTTGACCTCTGGGCTGCCAGGACACACTGCTGACTCCTAGTGAACCTGCTGAGACCGACACCCCCAGATCCTTTTATTCAGGGCTGCTCTCCAGCCACTCCTTTTCCAGTTTATAGTTGTGCTTGGTACTGCTCCATACTAGGTGCAGAATCCAGCATTTCAACTTGTTCAATTTCATCCCATTAAATATAGGCCAATACTCCAAACTATCTGGACCCTTCTGCAAGGCCTCTTGTACCTCAAGAGGGTCAAAGTACCTCCCAGTTTAGTACTATCAGCAAACTTGCTAATAGTACATTTAACTCTTGCATCCAGATAGTTGATAAATATGTGGAACAGAACTGGCCCTAGAATTAAACCCTGGGAAACACTGCTGGTGACCGCTCTCCAGCCAGATGTAGCCCCATTCACTACAACCCTTTGAGCCCTGCTGTTCAGGCAGTTCTTCATCTGACCACTGTGAACCATCCCACAGTTGGACAACTTGTCCAGAAGGATGCTGTGAGGGATACTATAAAAGCCTTACTAAAATCCAGAAAAACTACATCCACCGCCTTCCCTTCCCTTCCTACTAGGTGGGTGACCTGAAACTGCAGCAGCTCTGAGCTGGATATGGCTTGGATCTGGTCAGTTTAGAGAAGGTGAAGAGCAGCTTGGATATGTTTGTGTACAAAAGTCCCAAACCTCTGTGCTTTTGTTTTCCACTCTGCTCAACAGGGTTGTGATGACTGAAATCAGTGGTGCTGTAAGAGCTGTAGCCTTATACCATTTTTCAGTACAAAGGGTTAATATATTCACTGCACTTATGATGACAGAATGATACTATAAATGACAATGCTCAGTACCTCTGAGAATTAGGTCATAAATACAGGTTTTTAACCTGAGAATGAAGATTAGATGAGACTGATGTGATTAAAATTAATTGAAGATTACATTATTTGGATTAAAGATCAGATTTTCCAACCTTACTTGAAAGTGTATGTTCAAGTTCTGCCTCTTGGCTTCAGGCTTTAGTCACAGTACTTTCCTATCAGCCAAACCTTCTGCATCTTTAAACCAGTTCTGAGTGATGCTTGATGAAGTACTGGCCATTTTTTGAGATAGATAAATGGAAAATGTAGGTTGCTGCAAAACATAGATTTCTGATCTTGGCCTACTCTAAAAAGAATAGTTACAGGACTGATTCACAATTACTTTAGTGAATATTTGTCTATAATTTAAAGCATTTCCCCATCCCCAAATTACACATTGTGAGCATTTTGCAGAAGTGTATTAATTATCTGCTTGACCAAAAGAACCTATGTTTCTCTGAGTGTGAATTTTGTCAGTGAAGATAGCTGACTTATCCTCCTTAATAAGACTATGTACTTTGTTTCACATCTGTACTGTATTTAGGTAAATAGCGTTCAACTTAAACTGAAAATAGTCATTCTGAACCTTCACTTCCTACAATGTTTGTGTAGAACTAAGAGCTGTGCAGAATTCACACGTTTTGCAAATGCTTCAGTGAGCATATTCATATTTAAACTTGAATTTGGACAAATGTCCTGTGTCCTAGAATCACAGAATGTCCTGATTCTCTAGACACAACACCTGTATGAGAATAGAAGTGCACTAAGCAAAATCAGTGAGAATGTCTGTAATTGTCATCAGCTCAGGCATTATGAGAGCATAATTATTCAATCAAAAAAAGAGATATATATATGTAACAAGGACTTCATCTGGCAACAGCTTTAGTCTGTACTTTGTCTTCTTAAGAGTTGGTACTCTCTTGTTACTTAGCACTGAGAGAGGAAACTATGCATTTCACAACTGTGAAATATTTCTGTTATTTTTACTAAGTATTTTCTTTCTACAATTTATCCATATAGTCCTGTGAAAAACAGTGAGGCATATGATATGCAGCTGAAAATGGACATCCTGCTCAGAGGTCATAGGAGCCTAATTAAAGTGCTGCAAAGACCAAGAAGTAATCACCCAAATGAAAGTCAGTGATTTGGAGCACTGGAACAAAGTATTGCAGTCCCCTGAGCAGATGGCAGAGAAAGAAAAATGCTCTGAAAAACCTCTGAAGAGCAATTCCACATGCCTACCTGGATTACTAACTAGTATTGTAAAGACCCTGTGTGCAGGTCTGCCTGAGAAGGCCTGGGTACAATGAGTGGGAGCTCTTTCTTGATGGAGATCATACGCCTGTCAGAAATGATTGCAAAATCCTGCCATAGCACAACAATGGCCAGATCTATTTTTTATCGTGCCTGTACCTGCCTAGGAAGTTTTAGTGATTGTTTTCCATGTTCCAAGGGTTCTTTTTGTTCTTTTCTTTCCTCAATAGCATACAGCCATAGAGCTCTAGCTCTTGAAACTTTGCAGAGAGGGAAAACTGGGGCAATGCATGAGGACTTTATGGCTTGACAGGAACAAACAGCACCAGCAGGGTAAGAACTGACACTATATACATTTTTTCCGCCCTGGGATGGCTATTTTTGTTTATGTGTATTATTACCTTATTAGATTCAAATGATTTAAAAAATGTTATGTTCATGTCTGAATGTTAGGATTCTTTGGACAATGTCACATTGATTAACACCAGTTCAATAGTGTGTTCTCACCTATATATTACCACTATGATATGTTCCAAAATTCATGCTCACTAAGAAAATAAAAGAAAATTAATGTGATAATATAAACACAAACCAGCTATTTGCAGCTAAGAGGACGCACTATATGAACTGCATGAACAGGGTTAGAAAAACTATATTTGAAATAATCTCCGCTGAAAAAATTCTTACTATGGTAGCTAAATAATTGTTTTATATATGAAAGCTCTCTGAAGTTAATACCAAGTAGTAACTTAGTTGCTACTAAGACAGAACAAGTGAACAAGAACAATCTTGGTCTAATTTTCCTTAGTGTATGTCTCTCACCTTAAGATTTGTGTTACATCTTTCTTAGATTTAATGGCATTAAATTGGAAAATGTTGTTCACATCAAAATAAGAGTTCATCTCTCTTTAAATTTATGCTGTGGGATTTTGTGCCACTACATGAAACTTACCAACAAGTCAGTGAGCAGTAACATTTAACCTTTAAAATAAATTATATTGAATTGCATTAATATTAAAAATGCATTTTATGCACAAGCAAGGTACTTGGAATTCAGATTTTAAAAAGCATTGGAAGCACAAAAGAAAATTACCATGCTTACTTTTCAAACTAATAAGAAGACAAAAATCCTGGAAATATTGAGCATATGTCATTTTCCTCCATTAAAAAATATGTTGCTATACCATACATAATAAAATTAGAATACAAATGTTATGAGACAAGTTTCAATGCAGATTCTTTAAAATAGAATTGTTTAGAAACATTTTTGTTGATCAAGCATTCCCTAGATTAAGTTTTAGAGGCTTTGCTTTCTTGTTTATTTTCCCTTGAAGAGCCTGTACTTTGAGAAAAATATTCTGGTCCCACTGAAGGCAATATGAGCTTTTGGAAAGCAATAGGAGTTTCTACCCTACAGCTCTGTAATGAGCTCACTGCAGCTGAAACTCTGCATCTCCCTGAGTTGCAGCAAGGTCAGTGGCACTCCAGGTCAGTGCAATGGACCACTAGTACAAAGCATATTTCAAGATAATTCCCAAAGCATCAGCCTTGCAGAGAAACTCAGAGATGCTTAACTTTAATGCTGACTTCAACAGGACAAAGAATATTTATAAGCTTGCATGACTTTGCATCAGGTTCAAGAGAGTAAATAGAGCATCTGTAAGAACCTTTGCATTTGCAATATAGAATCTAAACCATAAACATTTTGCTGAAGTAAGAAATGTATATTCAACAACTCTCCAATATTATACTTCAGATTTAGGCAGACCACACAAACTATAAGAACACATATTTAGTTAATACTTAATTAAGATGAAAATTATTTACAAGAGTGTAAAGTCTTTGAAATCCTAATTCTGATGCCCCATTCAACTCACACCCTCAACCCCCATCAAAAAGAACCATCCCCACCCTACCCAACATCTGGTACTTCAAAATGCTTAGGCTTAGAATTAAGAGCACAGCATAAAGGGTATACTCACTGCTGGTTTATGTTCAAAGTTGGTTTAAAAGGAGCAATTATTTTACTTATATATTCAGTCATTTCTGTAACAACTGAGCATATAAAAGATTAATGTGTTACAGAACTGTACTACAAAATATGACCATATTTGTAGCACTGTGTTTCATGTGTCATATCAGTATATCTAGCACACTGACCTAGTCATAGTTGCTTTTGTATAGAATGTAATCATATATGCTCTAGTATGGTGATTGCATCATGCCCAAAACACGATGAGAGAGCATGACAATTAATGATACTGAGCAGGGAATTGATCATGCTTATTTTGGCCTTCCAAGTGAGATGTATAATTTAAAAGTTTCATTTCTTTCAACTCCCTCTATAGTCAATGAAGAGAAATTGTCACCTCCAGGTGGTGATACAGTCTGTAGTGGTGGGTTGACCCTGGCTGGACACAAAGTGCCCACCAAAGCTGCTCTATCACCCTCCCTATTGAACTGGATAGGAGAGAGAAAATATAACAAAAAGCTCGTGAGTCAAAGTAAGGACAGGGAGAGATCACTCATCAATTACAGCCACAGGCAAAACAGACTCGACTTGGGGAAAATTAATTTAATTTATTACATATGAAATCAGAGTAGGATAATAAGATATGAAATTTTAAACCACCTTCCCCATCCTTCCCTTCTTCTCTGACTTAATTTAATCCTGATTTTCTCTACCTCCTCCCCCTCAGCAGCAGAGTGGGATGGGGAATGGGGGTTATGGTCAGTTTGTCACACATTGTCTCTGCCACTCCTTCAGGAGGAGGACTCCTCTTCACCTGCTCCAGCGTGGCGTCCCTTCCACGGGCTGCAGTCCTTCAGGAGCACAGACTTCTCCAGCGTGGGTCCTCCATGGGGTCACAATTCCTGCCAGAAAACCTGCTCCAGCCTGGGCTCCTCTCTCCACAGGGCCACAAGTCCTGCCAGGAGCCTGCTCCAGCATCGGCTTCCCATGGAGTCACAGCCTACTTTGGGAACCCACCTGCTCCAATGTGGGGTCCTCCACGGGCTGCAGGTGGGCATCTGCTCCACCGTGGACCTCCATGGACTGCAGGGGGACAGCCTGCCTCACCATGGTCTTCCCCACAGGCTGCAGGGGAATCTCTGCTCCAGCGCCTGGAGCATCTCCTCCCCCTCCCTCTTCACTGACCTTGGTGTCTGCGGAGTTGTTTCTCTTACATAGTTTCAATCCAGTCTCCACCTGCTGTTGCACAGGTTTTTCCCCCCTTCTTAAATATGTTATTGCAGAGGTGCTGCCACTATTGCTGATAGTCTTAGCCTTGGCCAGTGGCAGGTCCATCTTAGAGCCGGCTGGCATTGGCTCTGTTGGACATAGGGGAAGCTTCTAGCAGCTTCTCACAGAAGTCACCCGTGTAACCCTCTCCCACTACTAAAACCTTGCCACACAAACCCAATACATATGTCTATACTCATTCCCTGCCTGCACTTCTGACTTGTGAAATTAGTTGTTATGAAGCTCTTCCCTCATCTCTGAGTGGCACCTTCTTCTGTAAAAGATAGTGACTATAGGTCTGCCTTATATTTAACATATCAAACAATAAGCAAAATAACTTAATTTTAAGAAGATAAGCAATTTTTTAATGATCCTTTTTCATTTACTAAGTTTGACTTTTTTTTTTTTTTCCCTGCACCAACTGTATTTACCACACAGGTCAATGTGAACAGTAAACTATATCCTGGCATTGCATACATTTGGCTCATCTTTACCAGGGATGTTTAAGTGTGTGTTTATTTTAAAACCAAATTTTTCTTTATTGCACTTTGATCATTGCCATCCAACTACATGTTTCCATGCTTTAAAAAAAGATGTGTTGCACATACTTTTGTTTTTCAGGATAAGGTTTACATGAGAAGTTGACTGTGAGACAAGGCCAAAACCTGAGTGAGTTGTGGAGATGTCAGATTTATTGTGTAGAGCTGCAGCCACTGCATATCATAATAATAAAGTCAATTAAAGCAATGTTTTGTCAAATTTTGAGTTTTGATTAGTAATAAATAAAACAATCATTTAAATAACTGCAAGCATCCCTGTGTCTATCAAGACAGTACTACTTGCAGCCCTGGAGCCATCTACTGAGAACAGTTTAGGCCTGGAACATTGATTTTGGATATTTGAGCAAGTCACCTAATGTAACGTGTCTCTGATCTAAAGGAATCCATGAGATATTGTCACTCTCTGAGGGCATGGCCCTTGTAACCTTTTATATACAAGCCTGAATATGGAAAGGGAAAAATAACAATCACACAGAAGGGGCAGTGGGAAAGAAACAAAGTTCTAAAAGGCAAGATGACTTTTCTTTTCTTCAGTGAGATTTCTCTTTGTATTCAACAACTGGATGTAAATATCATACATTGTTATAATCACATCATATAAAAATGCAGAACTAGAACATATCAAATAAATGAAACAATAAATTTTCAACTTTATATTTTAGATCTAAAAATTCCTTGTAGAAATGAATTAAATTTCAGGCAAATTTAAGTCTTTAAAAAAAATATAACAAGTGAAATTCATTCTTTCAGAAATTGATTTATTTTAGGATCTAGATAAATAAAAAGAGAATGGAGAATTTAAACCAGTGCATACATGAGCATGTATGTGCACTTGTCTCCATTGGAATGTGATATTGGACCTATGCAAACAGAAACTAGTTCACAATTTTGTCTTCTAGGCTCATCATACACTGACACTTATGCCAATAAAACTTCATTCATAAACTTGGGGTTACTCCCAATTTATATTTGTGCTAGTGAAAAGAGAATCAGCCCCATTGATTTTGTGACAAACTGCTAATGGTTCTTTAAAGGTGTCCTGCTTTTAAATGAATGTAAGGGTTGATTGCTTCCATACTGCATACTCACTGCTTCCTTCTGTCCTTGACCTTTATCTGAGAGAGACAATTTCAGGATGACTTGGTAAGAGGCTTTTCAGGAGAGTTTGCACCTGGTGTTCTGCAATTTTCCTTTAATTTACATTTCACAGAAAACAGAAGAAAAGAACAAAGGAAAGTAAATTAATGAAATTGATTGTAATTTATGTATATATGTATGTTCAGTGGGTTTCAATACATGCACACATTAAAATAACAAAAATTAATGAATGTAAAGTGTTTAATTAGTTCAGTTAAAAACTTTTTTATTTGATGCTTCATTTTCCCTGAGGATTACAAATCTCTGTCATTGCACTGGTTTCTGAAAAAAAGACAATCAAAAAGGCTAATTTCTTGTCTGATTTGCACAAGATAGGTGGGATATGTAAACATATAAGCAAGGGAACATGATTTTTAAAGATGACTAGTAGTTTTATAACTGGTTATTTTGAGAGTCATAATCTCATCCCCAGTATTGGGGCTTATATCATGCAGAGTGTTATGATAACCTAGACCTTGTCAGGAGATTCATAAGAAATATCAACAAGTAAATATTGCCTATGAAATTTAAAATCTCTCTTTGGTAGACATATTAAGGACTCCAGTTTCAGACTTGTCTGTCTGTCACAATATGCAAGTAATTCATCACTCATCTGCAAATCTGTCCATCTCTCCAGGATTTCTGATCACCTGCTTCTCTTGTACCTAGGCTAAGCTATTTGCTGCTTTACTGAATCTGCTTCAGTCTCTGGGAATGGACTACCATTAATTTTACAGGTTGGCTTTTGAAATTTTCCCCTAAAAGACAGAAGGAAATGTTCCTTAGCACCACTGCATGTTTTCCCAACATATTTCCATTACTTCCTTTCAATACATTTCAGAGTTATGTTCTATTTTTCCTTCCTTATGTTGAATATTCTTTTACCTTTCTCAAAACCACTATGTCCTTTTGTACACATAAATATACAATATATATTGTTGCTGCTTTTAAAGAATTGCCAATGTGTTGTTATTTTTTAAAAAAAACATAGTTTTGCATTGTAAATATTCTATGAAATTTTGTCAGGAATAAATGTATAAAATAATGAAAGGTTATCCCCATTACCCAAGAAATGCATCAAGCCTTTTAAGTAAAATTGCTCCATAGTAAATTGCCAAGAAACATTTGAAACACCTCATTTACAGTGCAAAAAGGTAAAATTATCTTTAAACAAGGTAACTTGAATGCATTACATATAGTATATATTGACATATATATATGTTGCAGTGCAATGCAAGAAATGCTTTACATGCTTATCTATGATTGAGTATCGTTGCTGAATTACTAACAGAATGAGTGTTAGGTTTAACGAAATGAAGAACAGCAAATACAGTGCAAAAATAACAGACAATGTGAACAGAACAAAAATCAAAGTTTACCCAAAAAGCAAAAAAATACATTGCAATAGAAACACAAAAATCATTAGAACTAAACCAATAACAATAAATCTCTACCTCTAATTTAAGGTGCATGTGCTACAAATCACTTTTTTCTTTAGGGAGCCTAAAGAGATAGAATACTGGAGTCATTTAAAAGTAATAATGACCCTGATGTGAACACTTCAGACTAACAAAGCAATACATCTAGAACTTTGTTCTAGTGAAAAACAATGTTAATACAAGTGGTACTGTAATGGAGGACAAGTAGAGGTATATATCTGGCATGTCTATGGCTTTTTTATTGCTTCAGACTGTTTAGAATTCACTGCAATGCAGTGTGGTAAACTTCATTTATTAATGGTATAATCTTCACAATTGTTTCGGGGTGAAGGAACTGCTCAGCTATATCACACTATAAAAACAGGCACTCAATTTTCTTTTTTCAGGTTAGATTAATTTTTTTTCCTGGTTTAATGGCTTCTTTTATTTTTGCAATTTTTCCTTCTTACTTTTATTCACTTCTCCTTTTCCTGTGTATTGTTTTTTAAAGCCTTTTCGTGTTCTGGTATCTACAGCCAGTCTCAGCTTTTAACTTCTTTCAGACCTGCTCTTGTTTTTCAGTCTAACCTCTAAAGACTTTTCAGGTTCTTTACCCATTCAGCACAAAAATTTTTTGCTCTTGTTGCAGAAGATTAATCTCTTGTGCTCTACAGATTATTGTCTAATCTCTCTTCTTCAATTAATTTTACATACAATGCTGACCAGGAGCGATTAACAGAGTTCCTACCCTACATGCTTACTGCTTGAGTCTGAATTCTGCCTTTCACTCTTCACTAAAAATGCTTATAATGACCAGATCTTAGTCTTTCCTCAAGCATCATCTCTAAACCTTATTTCATGCAAATGTATTCTTAATTCTTTTGCTAAAAACCTGATGCTAAGAATGGCAAGACAAGACCGATCTGTTATATTTATTTTCCTGTTTCCATATTTTAAGACCTTTTAGATATGTGGCTGAAATGAAGAATAAGTTTTAGATATTACGTACAATTATTCTACATGAAGGTTTCATCAAAAACGTTTCTGCAAGTTAACTAATTACTGCATTTCTTTCATTGTGCCCATAAAATAAACCATGAATGTGCATTGTGCTGGAAAACCTAGCCAAGTACCATACTCCTGTACATCTCTCTGTGTGTGTTTTTTTGCATAGGACAGAGAGAAATTCTAAAAGACTTTTATTTAAAAAGAGGAAGAGTGCTTTTTTTTAATCGCATAATCTTACTTAAAATTAGAGAAATATGGTACATAATGACTTGTTACTATTATCCTCTGACACTGAGATATGCTGGTAGAGCCAGGTATATCTTTTTTCTCATGTACTATATATACAGAAATATCCTTCAGCTGTGTTAATAAGTAGATGAAGAGGCAGATGGGTATATACATATTCTCCTACATGGAATGATCAAAACAAAGAAGACTAAAAGTATTTTGACTTTGTCCAGTGTACACACAAATATGTTGTTATCTCTGGAGTACACAGGCAAGTATTTAGGATGATTTTCAGTCATGTAGATTGGAGAAAGTTGCAGTTGATCTCCAAGAGTGGTGGCTTCTAGATGTTCTCTACAAGTTTCAGGTTTGACCGTAGTCAGCCTATCAATCAAATATGTGACCAAAAAATGAAGGCTTAATACAGCTGTTAGGTTATGTGATAAAATGCTCATCTCCACCCACAGAAAGGAGGCAGGCAACAGCAAAGGCAAGTAACAAAGAAAGGCAGATAAGACAGCCTGAAAACCCCCTAGGCTATCACAAGAGAGTGATCTGACCATGCCTCCACAGGGAGAGGCAGGAAGGCAGAGGAGCACAGAAGCAGAGGGCAGAGGGGGACGCCCTGTGCCTCAGCCAGAGACATCAGCACTGGCCCCCCAGGGCTGTCCCAGAGAGCATCAGCCCCACAGGCCAGTTGAGACCCAGCACCCTGAGTCCCTGGGGCAGGACACATTCTGAAAGGTCCCTGCCTGGGGGCATGGCACTCATCACGAGATGCCAAGGAAGGGCATTCTGGCATTATGCAAGACTAATTATGGGATTTTTAGGAGTAAGGTAAGGTAAGGAAAGGGTGGTGTCAAAGGGGATGGAGAGGAACAAGCACGGGATAATAAACATACGAGGGGATAAAAGGGTCTGGTTGCCTGTAAACAGTGTGCTGGTCGGTATGCTTGTCTGACCATTCCCTGCCCTGGTCAGTGCGGTCTGTCCTGTCTTCTAAATGAACTCTATTTCTAACTCTTTTCCTGGGAGAAGGACTCTTTTCTGTGCACATGACCATGTATGGAGGCTTTAGCGCAGCAGCTGGAGCGGGTCAGAGGGACCAAAGTGTCTGTGATGCCAGCAGTTGGAGTGAGTGCGGCTGCACAAGTCAGGGTGCAATCACTAGCAGAGATGAAGCCAGACAAGTCAGTGAGTAGGTGACATGGCCTGGGAGGCAGGGATGTGTGTGTGTCTCTTGGAGTGAGGCACCTGGACAAGAGGGACCAGACCAGAAGGTCTAATCCAGGTGCCAGAGAGAAAATGGAGTCTGGGGGTTGTCTGAGACACCTGTTTCCACATGTGTGTAAATTGTAAACTCCCTAAAAACACTGCAACAGCCTGCCTTTTTAAAGACATGCTCCTTTAAATGCTATACGTTTTTCTTGACAACTGACGGGAGAGATAATCTTCTGTCAAGCTAAACCACAAGAACATGTTTCCATATTCCTCTGGGCAGATCCTCTGACAAGTCTGGAGGCCCACATCTAGTAAAATCCCTAAGGATGTGTTTAGCACAGCTAAGTGTAAGCACCAGATTTAGAATACATGAAGCATTAAGGCAATCTGAGTTTCAGAGTATTATAAACTGCAGGAAAAAAAGATGCAGTAGCTTTATCTGATACAAGCAGAATTTGCAATGAGGAAAAAACATCCTAGAAATGTCAATTAATGATGAGTCTTGCTTTCAGTGTCAAAGATTTATCACACCCCAAGTGAAGTGTTGGTATGAATTTGGTTCTCTATATTCCAGATGAGTATTTTAATCATCAAGATATGATCTCAAGCTCTCTAGAATAAAATTCATGTTTAACTATTCTATAGACATTCCAACTGACAGAAGAAACCAAACCAAAGGTGGACTATGTAGTCTAGTGTCTAGGATGGAGTAAGGAGATTAATCTCACTTAGACAAAAAAAAATTCTTTATCTGCAGGACAGTGCCCATTTTGGGATGATTATGGATATTTTTTTTTATGAAAGAAATGGAAGTTCCTGTTATCACTTTATTTTGTATTTCAAAGAAAAAGTATTTGATTTTTTCATTTTTCTTGAAGATTATACTTTTACACAATATGAAAATCCTGTAAATGGGCATTGGAAGTTTCTTCATTAAAAAGTTAAAAGGGAACGATGTCCAGTTAAAGAATTACAAAATTGATATAGGAGCTAGGCACTGTACACAATTCATTCTAGATCAACATTAGTTCTAAATTCCTTTGTAACAGATATTCAGTAAATATCTGTTACATGGAGTTTCATGGTCCATATTTAAAGGAATACTGGATGATAATTCTCTTGATAAATCTGCAAGCTATGGAAGCCTTCTTAGTTCTCATTAACCTAATATTTAGAGGAAACTACTGAATACTCTCATTGTGACATATAAAACGGGGGGAGCACAATTTTTCTCTTAATTTAATTTTGTATTTGAAAAAAATTCTCTCCATCACTACATAGTACTCTCCTAATTTTAAAATACTAATTTCCAACACATTTAGATCTCATGTTAATTTCTATTCATTATTATCTATTATTTATATAAAATATACTGACTCATGAGGGTTGACATAATAAATGGATGTCAACCATAGCAACTTAATGAAGGTTGTTTTGGGAAGGAAGTCTGACTGATTCATCATTTATTCCTTCAACAATAAAACCTCCTGTGTTTTTCTGGTAACACGACCATCTGATGTTATGCTTTAACTATATACAGTCTATAAAGCACTGAACCCTTGCAAAGGGCATTAATGGCATCAACAGAGAAGGCAAAAGGAAAGTGAGTCTTCTTATTTCCTGAAGATGGTTACAATGTTAAGATTGGTAAGAAGTGGTGCAATAATATGTATGCTGTCTTTCTCCAGTACTAAAGAAAGATATTAGTCAACACTCTGATTATACAGCTCACTGTTTTATTTACTTTCTGAATATCACGTATTCCTCTGTGTTGTCTAAATAAATAGACTTTCATTACCCATAAGATTTTATAGTGCACAGCTGAAAATGAGTATTCACTGAGAGTCTGAGAGATTTGAATTCATTCCTAATTGACACAATGTTTAACAAGTCTCATTTAAAGTGAGAGTTACTTTCGGCAATGAATATTTTATGTTTTGAAGAGTCTAGCAATAGAACCTAAGTATAACAAAACAAATATTCTTAATATTTAATTATGCAGCCTGCAACTATAACCAGTGGCATAATGTCTGCCTGTACACGTGTGCATTTAGAATGCACTCATTGCAAGGTGAAAAAACAATTAATTGCTTTATTGGATAACAAATGGCCACCTTGCCTGAAATGCTTATATTCAAGTTTGTTTCAAGTTTACATCTTTACCTGTCACACAATGCATAAGTAGGAGCTCACAGTGATTCAACCCAAGGTAGGAAAGGGGCATTTCCATTACTAGTAAAAAGTAATGCAGAAAGGAAATCATCTAGTACAGGGAATGTATTCTTTTCTTCAAAATTGTTTGCTAGCATTACATGCAAACAAAAATAATGAAATAATAATATATATAAATTTTGGATAAATATGTTTCTAAACTGTGGAAGACATATTTTTTTTGCCTGCTTCAGCTGTGCAATGAATTGTACTATGTAGAAATGTTTTGGGCATTATTCTCATTTTATCTGCAAAGATTGATTTCAGTTGGAATGTATAGGATCAGAACATGACATTGGGTGCCTTCTAATTGGATGCATCCTGCCATGATATATAACTTTTTCTGTAATTTTCAAGCTATTTCATCTGCAGTAAAGAGTAATGCTAGGAACTGATCAGCGTTGGCTGAGGCTGTGATCTTCCACAAGGCACTGGATCTGAATGAAGAATACATGGAATTCTGCAGTCTCTAGACTTTGGTATATGTATAAAAAAAAGCATCTGAGTTCAGAGTAAATTTTTAATAACTAAAGAGGCAATTAAATGCAAATAATGAATATTATTTATACTACTTTTGTAATTCACAGGTCCTATCTTGCAGCTTTGTGTTGTTTCCAATGTTATTTCAGAATTTAAATTCATGTCCCCCAGAAAGCCATTTTTCAGTACATTTATATGCAATTGTAATTAAATGCATAATGTATGATATTGGGTTTACATGGCAAGGTTTTGTAGTGGGGGGGCTATAGGGGTGGCCTCTGTGAGAAGCTGCTAGAAGCTTCCCTTGTGTCCAGCAGAGCCAGTGCCAGCAAGCTCCAAGACAGACCCGCCTCTGGCCCAGGCCAAGCTCATCAGTGATGGTGGTAGTGCCCCTGGGAGAGCAGATTTAAGAAGGGGGAAAAGCAACCTGTGCAACAGGAACAGCAGCCAGAGAGAGGAGTGAGAATATGTAAGAATACCAGCCCTGCAGACACCAAGGTCAGTGCAGAAGGAGGGGGAGGAGATGCTCCAGGCGCCGGAGCAGAGATTCCCCTGC
>JANZLQ010000029.1:34955522-34980800 GCA_026212715.1 Elanus axillaris | reverse complement strand
GGGGCTGTGTGTGGGGGTGTGGTGGTTCTTATCAATGAATGTAAATACCTGAAAGGAGGGTGCAAAGAAAGTGGAGCTGAGCTCTTTTCAGCGGTTTCCAGTGACAGGACCAGAGGCAATAGGCACAAACTGAAACACAAGAGGTTCCTCCTGAACATCAGAAACACTTTTTTACTGTAAGGGTGACTGAGCACTGAGATAGGTTGTCCACAGAGGTTGTGAAGTCTCCATTATTGGAGATACTCAAAAAACCCATCTGGACATGGTCCTAGCAACCAGCTCTGCATGGCCCTGCTTGAGCAGGAGAGTTGGCCTAGGTGACCTCCAGATGTCCCTCCCAGCCTCACCATTTTGTGACTTTATGATTCTGTGACTTTACACAATGGCTTTGTGTTAAAAGATTAATCTCTTTTGACATGAAAAAGAAAAGCAATGTGATTGCATGTCCTATCTAAAAAAAGTGGACATGACAGTGAAAACCTACTGCAGGAAACAATTCTGAAGCCTTAAAGACATAAACAGTAAAGGCTTTTTTTAGATTTGCTCTTTCTAACAAAGGTTATGAAAAATTGTCAGATCAATACTTTTAAAATTGAAGCAGCTGAGATTAAAGGAGGATATTTTAGTTTCCTTTATGTTCAAATTTGCTTCAAGAACCTCAGAATTTATTTGTAAATTTTTGAAAGAGCTACATAGCATTGAAAACAGAGACAGAATGAAAATATTAGATTGTTTAAATAATTACATCTAATTACATTAAAGGGTGGGAAAAGCATTCAGTAACTAACTGCAAAAATTTTTAACATTTCAAAACCTACCACTCATGTTGGAAGGAAATTTAAGTAAATAAATCAAAGTCTCATGTACACAACCTTGGAGGGATCAAATTAAAACAGTAGCTTGAGTATTAAAATAGTTTCTTGATCGTGCGTCACAAATATAACAGGTAATCCCCAAGCACTGCATTGCTGGCCAAATTAGTTATTTTAAGGGGAAATTGTATCCTAAAGGCAAAGCCTCTCTGATTGAGAAGATCCCATGAAATTCAACTTTTTGATAATTCAGTGTATTCTAGTACATAACATTTTCTTTGGAAAGTTTCCAACTACCTTCTTAAAATTAACCCAGTAGCTTTTCTTTTATATTTGTTCCAGAAAAACAAAACAAAACAACACAACACCACATAAGGACTGTTTGAATTCCAGTATTTTTCTCTTACACTTTTACACTTGAAAGAAAGCTTAGCCAAAAGCCTAGGAAGAACAGAATAATAAAAATGACCTAAAAATAAGACAGGAGTCTTTGTCAGCTTCATGAATCATAGCTTTGAAGAAACTAGTACAGTATTCAGAACTGTAGGTTATTTGTGTCTTTCTTTTCACTGGTCTGGAATCTTATTTTATTTTTTATTATCATCTGATTGAATCTAACAAGTGGTCTTATATGTGTAAATTGATATAATGCCTGCAACTGTTAATGCCGCAGATAAGTACATTATGCTGGTGCACTGGAGTTTCTTTAAGTCTGAAGATGTAAACTATGCAATCGGAATACTGTTACTCAGCTGGAGCTCTGTAATATAGCTATTCTAGCCTGCAGATAGAAAATTATTTAAATTATATAAAAGCCTACTAAAAAAATTGGAGAATTGATAAAATTATTATTTTTTCAGAAGTCATTCCAGAGTTTATACTGAAGATGTATAACATGATTGTCTTAGCTGAGGCTAAAAATTTACAAAACAGATTTCCTGAAATGAGTAGGTAAGTGAGTATGGCACTGGTTGTACTCATCATTACCTCTTTTCCATTACAGAAATTTCCTATTCTACCATTCAAAGCCTTATGTGGAATAAAATTTGTCCAACAGGAAGAATTACACAACAAGTAACCACACAGGGCATGTTAAAAATGTCTATTGGAGTAATATTTTGCTTCTTTTGCACTTCAGTTTTATTTCTTTCCCAGACATGAAGTATTTCATGCCCTACTAGTGCATAAAATAACAGTCAGAACATTGAGATACCTTCAGGAAAAGTAACAGCAAATTTCTGAAGTGTAGAAATAAGCCAAGTCTTTGCTGCATGAACAAACATTTACAGTCTGGAAAGTCAATGAGTTAGTGTTTCATGAAGTTCTAAAGTGACGTGCATGTCATATCCTAAATTTTTTTATAAGGGAGCTTCAAATGTTGAAAAGACTGTGAGGACACTGCTTTACTATTAATTTCCTGAAATTTCAAAGTTTCCTTTGAAGAATATTACCTGAAGAATATAAAATTATTTTATTTCAGTTTCTTTATTCATATTTATTTATCATTTATTTCTTCATACATGCATAGGCTTCCTGTGGATATGTATAGAAGAAGATAGAATGCACAGAAGTACACTACAGGCTTTATGTTTCTTCAGAGGAGAAGAGTAACGGATGAATTCTGAAAGTGCAAAGAACAATTGCAAAATCTTTCATAAAAATCAACAGAAGCCTTCAACCATCAGTTGTTGAGCTACATGGTTTAGTAGAATGGGTTAGGAGTCGTCATCTGCTAACAGGTCACAGTGCCTTTTCTCTTCAGTTGCCAATATATTTTAGAGTTTTTATGTACTGTAACATCTTCTGCAGAGTTGTCAAAACAATACTAATGCCTGAACAGAGCTTAGGTCAGGTAATCTCTACCTCTCATCTTTGCCAAATGAGCCTTATACTCTGGCACAGGTAAGAAATTTTGAAAAGCTAAACCACAGAAAACTTAAGTGATTGGTAATCCTGAAGTGCCTCACTACCTTCAACATAAATGGAGTTCCTGCAGTCTGAACATTTCCCAGTGTGCTTTTACCCCTATGGTGTAAAAAGCAAAGCTTCCAAGTAAAAGAATCCTGTAGCTCTTTTGCTGATACAGTTAAGCTGTACTTCCAAACAAGAAGCCAGAAGAATAGAACAAATCTTCTGTACTCTGTTGTCATCATTTCCTTCTCTCCCCCAGCTTTTGGTAACTTTAGTCTTAGAAGCTTTCATAGCTGGCCCCCACCAGAACAATTGGGTTCAGTTTTCACCGAGGATTTTGTCTAATTATCTTTCAGACGTGACTTGTATCTGTGACCTTAATAGCATCCTGTAGAAAGGAGTTCTGGATTTCTGAATCCATTACTTTCACGAGAAATGTATTCTTCCTATGTGATAAGACACCATAATACAGCTGAAATCTAGAGCTATTTAACAATGATCTCATTGCATATTGTTGCATGATTCAGGGTACAAACCTCTTTTTATTTGTGTGTGTGTAAGCTGTATTTGAAAAGTCACTTAGGTATGTAGGGAAACTTAGAAGAAACAGCATGAAATTCCTATAAATGTTTTGGGGTTTTGCTCAGTATCTATATACATGCCCTATATTCTTTAACTTTCTGTTTTCTAAAAACAATTACACATGAATTAAACAATTTTTAAACTTTTGTCTTTTATGGTTTCTGCTGAAGGGTAAGAAGAGTCAGCTTTATTTTATTTAATATTAAATACCTTCAGTGCATGAAAATGTTTCCATCTTTCATCAAACTCCACAGTGTAAGTGTGGATGAATCTGATTCCTTCAAGTCTGTTTTCCCAGATTCCTCAGCAATTAATAGATCTTATTAAACAACTTGCAATGAAAAAGAGGGGTTTTTTTTTCCTTTTTTTGCAAAATATTGATTCCCTGAAGAGTCAATTTCTATCCAGGAGTTAATTTGTGATCAACAAGAAGATGACTTAATAGAGTGCTGAAGATCCTATGGGTTAAGGCAGCCATAAGATGTGAGAAGATCAAGTTTTTAGTAGTTTTTCACTTTGTTGAACTCCCTATCCTCCAATAAGTACCTGAAGTACTTCACTACATGTTATTTGTTGTATTTAGTAGGTTTTTACTGATGCTTATCATCCTACAGATGTAAAAACAATAATTTGGGGAATTCTGACAATTCTAGTTGCATTCCAAAATCCACTAATAAATAGTGAACAGTTTTGCAGGATGTGTATGCATTATACTGTATGTATTTCACTACACATTCCTCAAGGTGCTCGTTTTACCAGAAAACCAAATATGTGAATTTCCTATATCAGGATTTGTAAAACATTTTATAAGAGAAATTATGAAGATAGTTGCATTTCAAGTCTTCCATATGTAAACATGTCTGTGTTTGTATATATATCTATACATGGAAGAATGGGGAGGATGCATATGTATAAATTCTTTAAAACTTTTAATTGTAATAGGGCTAAATAATCTGTTGAAAAGCAGTTTCATTGGATTTTTTTCAATGAAGTTCTAATTCATTAACTTATTACTGACTTTCTTAAAAGCAACAATGCAATCAGTTCCTAAAGCATGATTAGAACATAAGGACAAATGACAAATTTTGAATGAATACATAGTTCAGGATGTTTACGTCTTTTTTCAAAGTTGAATGAAAATCAATCCAGATTCCATTGTTGAGCAACTATTTTCCACCCCCAAGAGACCTGCAAATACTGTAGTCAATAATAGTACAAGAACCAATAACATTTTAAAGCGTTAAATGAGACAAGTAGATTTTCAGTTTAGCCCCAAAGCTAGGGAGTGATATTTTACATTTGAAAGAAAATACTGCCTTCCAGGCCTAGAAATCTCTAGAGCCAAGGAAGAAGAGATGTGGGTTCAGAACTAAGAGGTCAAGGGAATGGATGCTGACAGTCTAACAGCTGGGTTGGATTTCTCATTTAGTTATTAAAGTTCCAAATTAAATTGCATTTGCTGGGGGTTTTTTTTTGGTTTGTTTTTTCTTGCAAAACTAAATTGACTCTTTAAATGAAAAGTGTAAAATAAAAATGCATAATAATTATAAATATGAACTATTCTGTTTTCCAGTTTTGTTATGTAGAACTAGCAAAAAATATTTAACTGCTTTTAATAGGCCATGAGACTAGAGCTGGTATAAATAATTGACGGAAAATGCTGATCCAGAAAAGTCCAATATTTCAGAGAAATATTAAATCATATCGAACACTTCATATGGAAAACAAGAAACCAAATCATTCAGCTTCCTAAGTCTTCCAAATAAATCTAAGTGATTTTCCCAGGCTCCCACAACTCATTTTATAAATTTCTGCTGCTCTCCATCTGCTGAGCTGTCTGTCTCTCCAATCCTGTGCACACCACAGCTGTTCTTCCTGTGAATCAGCCAAGGAGACTACAAAGTTGGTGAGCAAAGCAGCCCTCTTACCTAACAAACTGGCAGAGATCCCAGGGAGGCAGACAGCAGCATACCCAGGCTGTCAGGGCACCAGCTTGACCAGGTTTGCAGGGCAATCAGGTATTTAGCTAGATGCATTTCACAGGGTGCTTGATGAACTTTGAAGTTTCCTTAGCAGCTGGCTCCATTGGCTCCTGGTCTGGAGATTTGACTAAGCATCTCCCAAGCTTTCCAGATGGCTAGAGCAACTTGCTTCCTACATAGCTGGCGTGCCTGATTGCAGGGCTCGTTGGACTATTGGCATTCCAAAAAAGGTAGAAATATAAGTTTTTCTGGAAGCAGCTAAATTCTAGTAGCAGCTCTGGTGATTGAATGTTCCCCTTGCTGACTCACAGAGCTTACTTAGGTAACTTGCTGGTTTGCAGACACCTAGTAGGAAAGTAATTCGTTAAAGGGCAGCTGGGGAAATTTGGAAACTCAGTGCAGACTTGTGGGTTTTCAGTTCCACTAAATAAAGCCAAATACTTTTTAACTTTTCATTATTTGAATCAGGTTGCAGTCATTTGTAAATGGTAGGAACATTTTGCAAGTTGGGCATTTTGCTCCCTAGGCAGCTCATGCCAGCACAAAGTTATGAATGGCTTTGTAGACATCTCCTTGAAAAAAAAGGAGGAGAATTAAAAATTACAACCTTTTTTTTAATATAAATTATATAATTAGCCAATGAGAGTTGCACTGATAAGAGTTACTTATTTTTCACTAGATTCACTTTCTGATAATTCTGCTCTTTTTTACTAGCATTCTAGGTCTATGGTTTAAGATAAACATCCTAATCCTCACATTTCTATTTTCTTCCACCCTCTTTTAGACAAAATCAGATTCTTACTCTATCAGCCTTGAGCAAGATGTACTGTCACTACTACCAGTTACTACCACGAGTTTAGTGATTCTTTTCCTCTGCCCCATGAGACAGCAAAGCACTGGATATGGCCATTTTTTGGCCAGGGCTCTTAGAAGCATTAACTATACTACATAGCCTGTGCAGCCTGAAGTCTGATGCACACCCAGTCTTAACTCTAAGTGCCTAGATTGCTATATTTTTTCAGCTCTTTGACCTCAGGTTGCCTACAATCCTAACCTATCTTTTTATCTGCTATACTTGGTACTGTAACTGCTTGCTAGGAGAGACACCAAGCTGCTTCATCTAACCATCACTAATCACAAGGTGGTTCTTTATGGCCAAATGGGTACATCTGGGGAACATAAGCATCTGCTCAAGCCTTCTGATAAGCTCAGGACTTCTTTCCTTCTATTGATTTTAAAAAGAGCCTGGATGACTATGGATAGTATTTGCTGAAATGAGTACTACACTGAATGATTTGTCCCACAGCTCATAGAAAATATAAGGTGCACCTTATAGTTGTAAATTACAGTCCTAATTATTAAACCATCTTTCCCCTTTGTCCCTGTATTGTTTTCTGTCTCTATGTTCTCTTACTACTCCTTCTTACTTCCTAGTTCTTCAACAAAGTGTATTCAATTTAAAGAGACATTAACTTCCTTAGAGTCTTTAGGCAAACCCTAGAGTCATTAAGTAAACAGTTTCAATGATTATTGGAACATGGTAAGGCTATTAATCTTTTAACTTTTAATAGTATTCATTTCCCTGGTTAGTTTCACAGGATAACAATTAGTTTTGGTTGTTCCAAATGCTCACTTGTTTAATTCATTCACTGCTTCACTTACATGTAATAATGGCCACAGACAGAAACTCCAACAATCCTCTGAGATGTGAATATATTTGGTATGTACTTTTGAAAAGTAATGCCCTAGCAAATGTGTATAACTTAGAAAATCTAAGTGGCAAAATGCATTTTGAGACAAACCATTCAGACCAGGACACTGTTAACAAAGATACCTTTTTTTATTTTTTTTTTTACCTACCACTCAAGCATATACCAAAATTATTTATTTAACTTTTTTTTTTTTTTAAAAAAAAAAAAGCACTAAAAACCAGTTTGTGTAGCTGTCTGAAATATAAATTGTGAGGAAATATAGGTGGGAGAAATAATATCTGTTAACAGAACAAGTAGTAATTCTGCTACAAGATTTTCCACATTTAGAAGACACTTCTTTAAAAATCAAAATAAAACGAAAAAAAACCCAGAGCAACTTTGTACATGTGCATTGCAATATATATGTATTTCTATATATTTGCACTTGAAACAGGTATATAAGTTCTAACACCCCTCCGCAGGAAGACCCCTTCTTTTTTTTTAATTATCATAAAATTCATGCCACTTATCATAGTTTGTTTAGTAATATTTTAGGATGAAAATTGTTACAAATCTATAAAAGACAACAAAGTTATTCAAACAAACCAAAGAATTACATTACCATCTGTAATCATGAATGGGTTGATTGATTCCCTCTAGGGCAATTAGCAAGGTACACCTATAAAATTACTTGTAATAGGATAACCAATTTCTTTTTTTTCCCTATTAGTTTTTCTGTAGTGGGAAAAAAGTGAAAAATATTAGTTTAGATAAAGTTTGTTCTTGCTAATAAAGGGAAAGGTTATCAACGGAGTAACTGCTTATTCACGTAGTAATACATAGCCTCAAAATCAATATATTAAACCTTGTCCTAGATGAAGGTTGAGTCTACTCATTCAAGATTCTGTTTTAAACAATAGCTATAAGTTATGCCTGTAAGTTGTGCCTTTTCCATATGTTAACACTTGAATGAATTTCAGAAATTTAAAATTTCTGTCAGGATTATGGACCTCACATGTGTAAGGAAACTTGGAAAAGACTTTGTATAAGCTGATTTTAAAAAGAAAAGAAAAAAGAAAAGAAAAAAATATTTTTTAGGAAAACATCTTATTATTTTGTACACAAATGTCAAAACTTCAAGGGTCACAATTTAAGGCTGAAGGCACAGGCAACTCTTGATTATCTACATTTAGCTGCCAGTATAGGTATATTCTGAGTGATGTAGTGTTGAAGAAATAGTGAAACAATAGCATTTCAAATAAAAAATGCAAGAATCGGAATGATTTAAGCTACACTATTTTCATTTCAGGATGATAAAAAGTTAGTAAAAGCTAATAATGATATAGCTGGTGAATCAGCAGGCACTCAACAAATATAAGTAGTGCTATTGTTCATTCAAAGTATTCATAATCAAGTACTAAAAGTCAAAGATAATTTGCACTTGTACTAGCTGAAATCTCTACAGTTTTTTTTCCTGAACATATAAAGGATTTTCACTATTTAGAACAACGGTAATTAAATTATGGCACACCTAAGTAGCACTGCCGTATACAGTAGACTCATGTTACTAAAAACATGGATCTGGATGGTGTAGATCTTCTTTTAAATCACAATATTTCTTGTTTCAGAGAATGCCCCCACAGTAGCTCTCATAAGAACACATCAGTGCAACCTCAACTGGTTTAATCTTTTATCTAAGAGGAAATATTTTGCTTAACCTTGAGAACCTTCTCTTGAATGCAAATTACTAATCTTCTAATAAAAGAGTTATTTTACTTATTAAGAAACTCTGCAGATATTAATCAGACCTGCACTCCCTCAGTTCAGAGAGAAACTACAAGATAGGCTCAGTAACCTTCCTATGACCCCGGGTCACAAATTAAGCTGCTGAAGCAGAAAGTATGTGGGATACCTACCAGTACTAAAACATTTTCAGATCACTAAAGAAAGTGTTAGTCACTCAAGATAAAATATAAGTTAAAAGTACAGGCTCCTTTTTTTCTTGCCTTATTCTGCAAAATATAGGTAAGGTAGTAGAGAGTGAAGTAACAAATAGTTGTATACTGTTAGCAGCTTACTGGATAGTCTTGAGACAATGGGATATTTATATATATATATATATATCCTATTTAATAAGAAAATAGATTGTCATTCTTTGAGATTACTAAAATTACTAAATATCTTCAATGTTGTAGCTGAGGAACAAACTGATTTCAATGTATTTCTTTTGGTCTTAGATACTTAGATGATTTCATCACCTGATTTTATTTTTCCTCATTTAGATGCAAATTATATTTCAAAATGAGTTTGACAAAGTTCCAGATCTGATCAGGGGTATCTTAGATTTATGCTAAAAAGGTATCAGGGTTCCAATAAGAGTAAAATAACACAGAATCAGGTCCCTCTTGGACACAATGGACTGACTGTACGGTGAATAAAGTCTGATGCTGCTCGTTATGCATGGAAGCCCATTCTTTAACAATCTGATTGTCTATGTTTAAATTAACTAGCTGAACAATATAAAGAATCCTCTTGAGTGAAAAATATCAATTTTTACAAAATTATCGATCACCCAACAGAAATTAAATAACCATAACAGGTCAGAAAGAACACAATGCTTTAAACATACAAGTGGGATTGCTGTAACAGAGGGACCTGGTCACCTTCTTTCCTTCTGAGAAGGAAACCTATAATGGGCAGAAAAATCAGCACTGACATAAAGTTCTCTTCTCAAAAAATTTCCTGGAAAATGGAATTTGCTGTATTGTTTCCACATCTTGTGCCTTGCCAGTTCCAAAGACAACGCGCTGTTGTTACCAAGACACACGCCAGCAAACTCCTGGTCCTACAGATGCTGTGTACAAGTACAGACAGTCTTCAGATTCCCTATTTTCCACAAAACAGATTAATGTCTTCTGATACACGAAAATATCACAAATATTACTTTGTGTTGACCAGTACTTTCTGAGTACTGCCCTTTGAAATGGGAACATCTTAAATTTGAGAGCATTATGATGCTCTGGGTCTCATTACAAAACTTTCCAAACATAAGAAAGCATGAGATGTAGTGGGAGATACAATACAGATGCTCACCACCTCTAAATAACAGTTAATTGTGGTAGTTCAGTTTACTAAGGAAATTAATCTTCACCTGTGCTAGAGACAGCTGAATAAATCTAAGCCACACTGACTACCTAACTAAATACCTGTTAACTGTAATGGGAGCTCAAACTCTCATCATAGCTCATCTGTGCACGTAGAAACATGGATTTTACTGTCTTAATGTTGAAATTATCTCATTGTAGGTGTCCCCAAGTAGACTTCTTAACCTGGAATCATGTGATGATTAAGTGTAAAATTTAGAAACAGTCAAGTAGTTTATTTGTTCAATACAACTATAATTACCTTTTATAATTTTACTATAATAGTATTGAATGCCACTTTGAATATTTGTCTTCAGCTTACATTTTAGTTTTTCATAACATGAACTAAAGCATAGAAAGCCCCATTTTTAGAAGCTGTTGACCTGAAACCACACCAGTAGCTCACAACAGATTTTGAGTGAGGTTCTGTATCTAAGCCCCATTGATTTTCTCACTTTTTGAAACAGTAGCTAAACTGGTACAGGATGTCAAAGGAGAAGAACGGAAATGAGTGAAAATATGTCCTCTGAAGGCCTCTGAACTATTTTTAGTTCTTCCTGCCAGAGGCTGCAATCAAACAATGCACAATGAATATTCATTATGGAGATGAGTAATTGATTCTATTTGCTTTTATACATGTCACAAAACTAAGTTCAGAAGAGAAAGACACGTCTGGTTGGATGATGGAGCAATTTCTCTCTTTCACTCCAGAGTGCTGGCAGTGACAGGATTCAGGAAATGAGACATTCCTCAAGTCTACAAAAAAACTAATATGAAAGATCATTTTTCCTGTTGTAATTAACTTACGATAATATTTTGTTGAAGACAATAGAACTGTGCATATTTGTGTTATCAAAGGTTTGATCCTTAATAATTTGCTTTAAGAGGGCTTGAATTGTTTCAAGTTGTGACATATTCTGTATAAAATGCCCCAATTTACACAATCTTCAAGTTATTTTTATTTCCCGTTTACAGTCACTTGCATGTTACTTTTACACAACAGCTATCACTTTAATGAAAATTGATACAGACTAAGTCTTGGAAGGTTTATTTAAAAACAAAAAAGGTGATGAAAAAGGCACTATAAAAGTTATCTTTCAGTCTGGCAAGAAACTGGAAGGCAGAAAGAGAAATATTTTTTACTCTTACTGGTTAAATCAGCTGCTACCATGTGAATGGCTTCTTTTTCATGTTCTTGTAGCTGTGAGGAAAACCGTCATGCGAAACTGTCTTAAAGATTTTGCTTATCCAAAAGTACAAAAGCTTCCTGAAACTTCTTTAACTTTACAGGTCTGATGGTAGTAGAACTCTTCCAAAATGTTATTTTCCACCTGTGTTCTCTAACTTTTAGAATTTTAGTCCAAATCGCAATGTGTTCTCATTGCTGCAATGCCAGTATGCCTCTGTGATTTTGAGATTTCTGTTCAGTATGACTTTCACTATATAGCTGTCCTTACTCTTAGATGTTATTGACTGCAATAAAGGCAATTTATGTGACTCCTTTGTTTAATGGCGAACAGGTATTATTAATTCATGATCTGTAAAACTAGGCTGGAACCTCATAAACACACAATTGAGAAGAATGCTACTAATAAATATTTACATTGAAATTATTAGGTGATTCATAATAACAGTGCTTATAGGATTTGATTGGTATTTCTTCCCACAGTTAAGACATCACAGAACATAATTAAGGATACTTAGAAATACCACCCACATCAGTTTAAAATGATTCCTGATGTTCTTGGTCTATGAATGAGAACAACTTTTGACTATAAAAGTCCTAGTTTTCAGTTAACCAGCAAAGAAAACAGTTCCATAGCATACACAATGATAAAAAAAAAATGTCAAGTCTATATCTTCATGCACTCATGTGCCTCTAGAAAAACCTAGAAAAGAATTTGTTGAAAGAAGCAATTATGGAGTGGTATATTTTTCAGAAAGAAAACAAAATCTCCCATTAAACCTTTGTGTTCCCATTGCAGAAGTTTGCTTGCTTGCTTGTTTCCCCCCTTTCTTTGAATGTAGACTGAACTTTTAAGTTCCTAACTTTGACAGTGGTTAATTTGCAGATATTTTCAAAATGCGAGCCATGCATTGTAACAACTATTTCTCTGTAGGCTTGCCAGTAGGATATATGAAATCAGGAGATGGGGAAAAAAGGAAGTAGTCAACAGAGACTTCATGCTCTTGGTTTATTGTGTGGAGTGGGAGCCCTTTTTCAAAAAATCAGTTTTTGTGTTAAAGTTTTGAGTTTCTCTCCCCTCTACCAGCAGGGAAATACAAAAGCTATTGGGAATGTTGTCTTTTGAACAATGGCAAAGTGCTTTTAGAGTTTAGTTCCCCCAGGTAAAGAATTGGGTTTTTGAGCCTTCTATTCCATTTTTTTATATGGGTAGTGAAATTGTGTGATCAAGAGCAAAACTAACCTTTGATAACATAATATAAAGGATGTAGGCAGTTCTGGCTCAGTGTCAGATAAACATTTACTCTGGGAATCCATGTAAGTTGGAGGAATTACTGTTTGTGAGTCTTGGCCTTGGACGTGCTTAATCAGTCAGAATTTTCTATTAATGAATTTTGGATAGTCATGACAAAACTAATTATTTTAAAGATGAGCAAAGAATTTTGGCAGGAAAAGAGGTGACATTTTATAATGGTAAATAATATCTCTCCTCCAAAATATGCAGCAGTGCTGTACTATGTGCAGTGCATATCAAAATGGAATGAGTTATACATTAAGTGTATCAAATAAGTATGGTAAGGGTTTTTCACAGTTTTGAGGTTTTCTATTTATTCTTCACAACAAACCTATATGACTGACTTCATGATTACAGGTTTGATATTTCTGGTTTGTGGTTGGGGTTTTTTTGTTTGTTTTGGTTTTGGTTTTAACTACAGAAAAGGTTAATTCAAGCAGAGCGAAGATGGATTGAGAATAAAGCAGCGTTCAGGATTTGTTGTCAAGGCTATTGCAGGCTGCCCATCTGAGCTGTACCTCACACTTGAGTCCAAATTCTTCAAGGTCATCTTCTTTGCTTTTAAATACAATATAAATCCAATTTATATAGCCTTGCTATATAAACGCATTTCTATTAAAAAAGCATATGGATTGTGCTCCATAGGATTGTTTTCCTTAAATACTCAATGCTTTTGTTCCCAATCTGTAGTTGAAGGATCTCAGACTTTCCTTTATATTATCTATTCATGTTTCAGATTTTAGGGGGGCATTACAACTTAGTAAAAGGCTGTAGAATTTGTATGGGATGAGAATTGATTATAATCTCACTTGACATTTCCAAGCTATGGCATATGAAACTTTAAATAATAGCTACAATAATAATTATTGTTATCCAAAGCCACAGAAGAATTTTGTTCAAGAACTCACAAGTGCCCAGTTCCCTGCCTTGTATTTAAACTGTTAGAACTTTTCTCTTTTGTAATGGTAGTGGGAATATAACAATTTTCATGTTAGGAACCTAAACCATTTTAAAACTATATACATTATATAATTGATGTGAGATAATGTAATGTTCTTGGGATGTAAAACTAGGGAAACTTCATGTAGGCTAGGATTTAGATTCCAAGCTAACCAAAACCAGGGACTGTAATCCTTATAGTGCTGTGTTTTGTATTTGTAGCTAGAATCAGTGTTGATAATACACCAATGTTTTGGCTACTGCCAAGCAGTGCTGGCACAGCATCAAGGCTGTCTCTCCAACACCCCCTTCCCAACAAAGGCCAGTAGGGTGGGGGTGGGCAAGATGTTGGGAAAGGACACAGCTGGGACAGCTGACCCAAACTGACAAAAGAGATATTCCAGACCGTATGATGTCATGCTCAACATTAAAAGCTGAGGTAAAAGGGGGTTGGGGGAGATTGTTATAAAAGTGGTTATCTTCAAGAGCAACCACTGTATGTACTGAGTTCCTACTTCCCAGGAAGTGGCTGGACATCATCTGCTGATGGGAAGTAGAGAATAGATCTTTTTGTTTTGCTTCACTTCTCCATGTGTCCTTTGCTTTTCTTCATTAAACTGCCTTTATCTCAATCCATGAGTTTTTCATCTTATTTTCTCCCCTGTCCTGTTGAGGAGGTGGAGTGAAAGAATGGCTTAGTGGGCACTTAGCAGAAACACCAACTAAAAAGAAAAAAAAAAGTGCTTTTAATGACTGGGTGTATATAAAAGAGATAATAATGAAATTATTAAATTAATCTTGGCAGGTCATGCAGTCTAATGCAGAATCAATATGACAGCTATTTGTTAAATCCCTTCTTAAAAATTAATACTGAAAGAGCTTTTGCAGATCCCTTTAACCATAGTAGTGTTGGTGGAGACCAATTAGGTGTCGGATCAAGAAGATATTCATAATATAACATCGTAACAGAAGATGCCTTAAAATGAAAGTAAAGAGCTCTTTTATAAAGATGAAGAGAGGTGAACTTGCTTTAGCTGTGACTGCATTTTTCTGAATGAAAGAGAGTTTAATTTTTATGTTCTTTATATGCATAGATATATATTTTATGTATGTAATTTTATAGATATTTAATTTGTATAGTCTATATAGAATGAATACTTTCTGGAAAATCTGATTATTATAAATTAATATTAAACCCTTAGCAACAGGGAATAATAAGAACTATTAAACAGCAGTTAATTAGATTACAACTATTTACAACAAAATATTAAATAGATTTGGAATCAGAGGTCCTGTTTTGATGCACATTTTGAACAGTATATATTCATTACTACTAGTAAAAAGCTCCTCATACAGCTGTAAAGAACTGCACCTTTGGAAAATGTTTTGTTAAACAACTATTTAAAAATTCAATAGGTGAAAATAATTATTTTAAATCATTTGCATAGTTTATAGCTTATACATATATTTGAAGTTAGAAAAAGTGATTAAATTAGTTACTTCACAACTGGACACTCCAGAGGGAAAAATCACTCCATTTCAAACCTGTCAAATTGATTGATTGCTATAATCTCATTGTGGGCTTGTACTGTTTCTTCTGATTACCACTATTTTGTGTCTGGCTGCATGTTAGTCCATAAATTTTTAGTACAAAATTTTCTTTTTTTTTCATCTATTTTTTTTTTATTAGGTACAAATAAGAAGTACCTAATATTGTAGAATCCTTGTCTGTCTGACTGAGGGACCTATGCATACTGTAATGAATATTAGCCTAGATTAATAATTTCTTCTAAGTCTCATGAGGCATTGCCTCTGCTTCAAATAGACAGACAGCTGTAAAAAGAATCATTAGGTCAATGTGCTTCCGCCATTTCCGGAAAACATAACTAAGTTATCCTTCTTAATTTCTTTTTCTCAGTAGGTATAATATAGCAGTTAGGATTGCAGTCCTTCCATGTTACTTGCTCTATGAAACATTCAGAACACATCCTGCCTAAAATACACTGCACAAACTATAGAGCTTCAGCACTTTTATTGAAAGGAAACAAATGATTGAAGGTAGTGACAAAGCCCCTACTTGCTTAAATGACACAGGATTAGGCCACTAGGGAATTTCGCATGCTGCATTTTTATACATTGTATTAAAGTTTGCTAAAAATTGGATTTTTAAAAGCCGAAAAAATAAATTCTAAGATTTCAGTCAATAGAATATGCCATCTGGTGCCAAAAGTTTCATTAATAGATATCTGTTCAGTTGACCAACACCAAAAATCCCACCTTTTGGGATATGAAAGTATATAACAAAATATATGAAATTCCCATAATTTTATCAACTTCTTAGAATGTTTAAGTGGAAGCAATGTCCTGTTAGATACAATGTAACACTAATACTATGTGACAAATTGTAATTCAGTGCAATGTGATTTGATGTGCTAATAAAAGACAACTTATAAATGTATATTACCTATGGCAAACTAAATCCTGTCAAAACTAATGAAAATTAAAATATTTGCCTGTCACAGATGAGTAGAACTTATTTTTATGATATTCCTTTCTGACATGTAAACACATTTTGGTACTTATAAGGTAAGGTTAAAAAATACTTCTGTCTGAAGAAGTGGAATTTAGAGGAAGATTAAAGCAGTTTGCAGAAAATTTGAATTTATGATAGGGAGGCAAAGGATGAAAACGTTACACTTGGCTGGCTGAAGTCAGGTATAGCATGACATAACCTATACACCTGCAGTGGGATGCTACTGAGTTTCTCATATCAAGCCCAAATACTGTCCTCAAAAAGACTGTTGTCAAAAGAGATTCAGCTGAAATAAAATGTTGATTAACAGACGTGGTGACATTTTTCCCATAAGTGGCACCCATGGCAGTTTTACATATGGCTGGTATTTGGGGGCTATTTTGGTTATTTTTCAAGTTCATCTCCAGCTGAAGATGAATAATGTGCTAAGTATAAAGGATCGCTGAAAGCTAAGCCCCAGGGTTGCTTGAGAGCATAAACTTTAGCTCATAGTTAATCTGACCAGACTTCCAAATAAGGTACAGGTATAAGAAATGGTTACTGAATATTGTGTTCTTGGGAACATCAGCATGCGTATCAGCAGAGCTGACTGCTAGAAGAGTCTTTGCACACTTTCCAGATTTTAATTCTCTGGCAATCTCTTCTAACTCCTCTAAAACTTCATGCATACATTCCCACACATATCAGTGTCCCTTTGTCACTTAAGTTCCAGCCAGCATTGCTTTTAACTGCTGTGTGCTTCATATCATGCTTGCTGTTTTAAATCTAGCTTTTGTAACAGGTATGATTTCTTTTTCTTACCAAAATATTTTTCCTAAGGGATTCCTTATACTTTTGTTATGTCTAAAGAACTACTGAAGATTAAGAATCATAGTAATGATCACTACATATTTTCTACACACATGCAAACACACAAATACACACACACACAGAGATATAAGTATATGCATATTTTAATGACCTTTGTAACCATAACCCCTTCGTAGATTCACTCCCTTATCTTCCAAGGAAGTGTACACATCTTCCAGAGATGTTTCAGTAATGCAGCAACAGAGTTTTTTTAAAACAGAGAAGCTGAGCTGCAAATCACTACAGAGCTCAGGATCTGTGCCTGGGACTGTTCATGAAAAGGACTGGTCTTCCCAGGAAAGGGCCACAACAGCAGAAGTTTGAATATGCAAATGTAAAGCTAATGATCCAGGCTGGATGTGTTCTGGCATTCATGATCCAGGAAGGATATAAGAATTAAACCTCCAATTAAGGCCCTTGGACTTCCCACTTGATGGTCTATCCTGATCTTCCCCAGTGCAACACTTGATGAGCTAAATCATAGGTGAAGGTCAAAATATTTCTGCTTAGTGTATCAAGTAGAGATAAGGCTTTTTTTTCTCCTTTTTTTCCTTTAAATCCCTCAAAGGCTAATAAAGATGTCATGGCTAGGTGTTTTTTGGTTGGTTGGTTTTGTGTTTTGTTCTTTATGATCCTTCATTTTTTTCTTTTATCGGCATAAATGCTGGTCCATGGAAACAATTGGAAAATCTTCCATTTACTTCAAGCACTCCAGTCTTTGTCCTCTTTTTCCCTGATTTTACAAGCAGGGTCACAAAACTAATTTCACAAAATCCCTTTTTAAGCACAATTATAGTACATACATTTGAATTGCATTCTCAGTTCATTGTCATTGTCTGGTGGATACTTCTCTGGCAAATTTTTTGACAGAACTTTTAACGACTATATCTAGTGATTAAAAGGCTGCTTTTTATAAAAAAGGATTTATTTACATAGTACAAGTGACCAATAAGTTAAATTATTTTTTTCGCACTCTAGTGGCAGGATAGAGTGTTTCAGAGGGATTAGGAAAAAGACTAATTGCTCACCTGTTTACACTGGTGGAAGTGAGAAGCAACTTTATGGTAATTAATGGAGTTATTTGAGTTTAAAGATAAAATGAGTGTACAGAGAATCAGAAACTAATCATCAGTCCTGCGTCATGCTAGTGAACAGAAGTTTGAACTGAACTGAAAGGTAAGAGAGAAGAATCAGACTCATCGAAGGCCAGATGAGCAAATCCTGATGAGCAAAACATTGGAGGGCTTGTCTAAGTAATCTGAAAGTTATTTATATTCAGATTAATGTTTAATTTATTCTTACACATGAAACAATTATTTTTCTTTAATTAATCTACACTTGGCCATTATCACCTCCAAAAGAGAAGAGGAACACCTCAAACAGTCCTGAATCAGACCCACCAGTGTACAAGGTTCTAAAAGTAACAGTTCTCTCTCCTAAGGAAATGTTTCAGAGTGCTTGTACCATGAATGTGAACTACTTCATAACTGCTAGTCAGTGTCAGCAAAGTGAAAATTTTCATAGATTTTAAATAATTTTGTCTTTTCTTCAGGAGGAGTCATCAGAAAATCAAGGCAAGGTGAACATGGGAAGTATACATTTGCTGAGGTACTATCAAGAAGTTTGACTGCAATAAAGTTTTTATTCATATTGAAATCCTTTATATTTTGATGTCAGAATTACAATGGAACAATTGCTTTAATGTTCGTGGTCATTAATGTTCACTGTAACAGCAGTTACTAAGAAACTTGAGAAAATACATATTTTATTATATCACATCTAAAAAAATAAACTTAATTTCCCTCTATTAAATTGAAAAATAAATCTCCATTCACAACATCATAACTGATTCTTACCTATAAATTCTACATATAGAAATGTCTCAGATTTATGTCCTAGCAGGATAAGACTTAGAGTGGAGAAAAGATCTTAGAATCAAGTAATAAACAGATAAAACCTGAGATTTGCAATTTAAACATTAATAGAAAATTAAGTATTATGACATTTATAACATATCAGGAAAAAATATTTCCTATTTTCCTGATTAAAAATTTCAGGTGCAGTATTTAAGAAAACTAACATGAGTTGCAGAATACCAGATTTTTTTTTAACAAAAAGTCTCCTTAGTGAATGAAAATGCTTTTTTATTCTACAGCAGACATCTTATTACTTGTAGATCTATAATTGGAAAGAAAATAGCCTTTATATACACTGCATGAAAATTGATTCCTCTTAATTGGTTGGGAAATAAGCGGTTGTGATTTTATGAAGGTGCAATCCCTAAATCTGTTGAATTGAGATTGCTTTTATTATGTGCGACTGATTTGTCACACACAAAATTGAGAGATATCACTTATTCACGTTGCTGTTATATTGAAATTGAAGTAGTTATTTACCATCACCATTTACTGCAGACTGTATTATCTCAATGCCCAACATTTCTAATTCTGTTACATTATCTTTTCATAAGACTGTACTTTATTTTATAATTATATAGTTAAGTCTGTTAAGGATGAAAACTGAGACATCTATAAAAATAAGTAGGAACACTTAGGATAACTAGAGAAGTAAAATATATTGAAATATAACTATGGGGAGTATTTCAACCATAATTAAGGCCTTCTTGCAACATAACTGTAGAAAGCAGGAAATAAAACTAAAAACTTATTATCAACAAAAGATGGTTTGTAATAGGATGAAGAGGGGAAAATGGGACTATTTAACATTTATTTCAGTTTTGACTTAAATGACTGGAAAAGGAGTTTGGAAGGCAGTGTAAGACTTTTGCTATCATTTATGAGGAGAGTATTTTGGATATAAACTATAATACACATATAATACAAAGAGAAATGTTATCTTCAAAAAGAAAATAAATATCAGATTCATGTTATCTAATTTATCTATAGGCTTTTTCCTAGCTATATCTCTTATGAACTAATGCTCATTTATTCAGTTTCCTCCATTCTTTACAAACAGTATTTAGTACTTCCGCTTTTCACTTGGGGTTCCACAGATGGGCTTAATTTGCCACTTCTGCCATAGACTTCTAATGTGACATAGCACAAGACATCTGGAAGGAATCATCTAAAAGTGAAACTTCCCACCTCTTTTGTGTTTCATGGAGGAAATGAGGCTGCCCATTCTACCACTGTACATGAGAGGGAAGAAGTGTTGTCCTCACCTCACTCAACTGAGATCTAGGCAATGAAGACACACTGTTTAGAGGAGGACCCAGATTTCATGTAGCTAAAAGTAATTGAGATGAATCTTTGCTTTCAAATACAGATTGTCTGTTTCATCTTCTAAACTAGCACTTAAATAGATTAAGCCTTTCATTTTCAATGGACTTCTAATGCCCAGCTGAGTTCCTGTTTGGTTCTTAGTATACGCATTGCAATTTATCACCATCCACAATAGATATAGTCTCTCATCCACAAACACTGTTGAAGAAGGATATGCCACTGTATTTCGTTTATATGGTGTCATAGATGAGGTCACTCTCAGACTACAATAATATAAAGTAGTATATCAGGAAACACTTCTCATATTTGAAAACAAAACTGGAAGATAATGATCTTTTTAAATGTTAAAGCAAGGCTTTTCAGAATGCAAGAAATCTTCAGGCAAAATAAAAGGAAGAAGGCCTTACTTTGTGGACAAGGAAATAAAAAGGAGAAGGACTCAGATTCCTTCTTCCAGAGGATGTTTTGTTTTGATTTTGTTTTTTTGTTTTTAATATAGAAACATTTCTAGGCCCAGGGGCCCTAACAAGATTCATTAGACAGCCTGCATTTAAATATCTTAACAGAGAGGCAGTTTAAAATTGTATGTTCTGTCATTTGGGGTTTATCTTCAGGTGAATAATATTTGTGAAATGGGAAATGGTGACTGTCTTAAATGAATTTGTAGTACTGTTTACATACTATCTTTTTTTTGTTCTAAGAAGTATCAAAGAAAATTAAGTATACATGTAACTAGCCAGTGTCAATAGCATGTAAAGTTTAATTATTTCACTCTGAATTACATCTAATGTCAAATTCAATAAACGATGTCATCTCAAAAATGTTTTCATAATGAATTTCAAACAACTGACTGATCTTTTAACAGTAGTTAATGGTTAGAAATTCCAAAGGCTAATGGGAAAACAGTGTCTTTTAATGAGGTAAATTACAGCAACTTTGCTGAATTTAATAATGGCTTCTTTTTCTTTGAGTGATCTACAACAAAATAATAAGTTTGAGCAGGGCTGTAGAACAATCAGACACAAATGAAGTCATCTTTGCCTAAGAAAACCATGAAATAAAGGTATTCCGCTGCAAGTATCCTATTAGGATAAAACAGATGTCTGACTTCTGACTGATTTCAGGAGACAGATATTTAAATATTGCTGAAACTTTACCATCATTAGAGAAGTTTTCAGGGAGAGCTTTTGGAAGAACCTAGAGAAAAGTATGAACAAATTCTTTTGCTAGGGAGCTTACTTCTTAGGAAAAAATCATTCAAGAACTATGAAAGTGAAAAATTACTGTTCTTGTCATGCTCTTCAGCAAACTGACTAAACTCACAGATGTTACTCAGAATTTCTTTTGTGTAATTCAATGGTTTTTTGCTTGAATAAAGCCTGAATTTTGCAATTTTATTGATAAAGAAGGAAGGAAAAGAAGGAAGTTTCCTATTTTAACCAAAGGAAAAGAAAGGGCGTTCAGCCAACTTCATTTTATTGTTTACTGTAACCAAAATCCTTAAAATACCAGTAGAAAAGACGTGAAAAGGTAGATTTGCAAAAAGGAAACACTTTTTTAAATCCCCCTTAGCTTATAATAAGCAGTATGAATTTGAAAACACCTGGAAGACCCAGATTTCTTATTTGCTTTTAACGGAATTCATACAATAGAAAGATTCCTTTGTAATGAAAAAGGTAAAATTCTGGCCTTTTTTTTTTTACTTTCAATATATATTTTCATTTTTTCTATTAACTGTAAATCAGAGAATTATTTTTGATAGCTGAGGAGTACAAAACTGTCTTGTTTCATAAGGCACTGCTAACATCTAAAATGTGAAGGTTTTTTTATTTAAATTACACTAATGCAGCTCTATAGCTAGAGGTCAAAAATTTATATGCATACTTCAATAAGCATATAATGAAAAGAAACATTATAAAGAAGAAAATGCAAAGTACCCTCCCCATATTCAATCTGAAACAATTATGCCCAGAAGGTAAGGTAAAAGAATGATTTTTTAAAATTATTTTTTCTATATACTTAAGTTAAAATAATGTAAAAATTACAAATGAATTCTGTATCATAATTACTTTACATTTTTTTCCTCTGTTTTTGTGTGTGTGTTTTTTTTTTTTTTTAATTCTTACAAAAAGCAAAAGCTTATTGGAAGAAGGAAAATCATACAAATAAGTTAATACCAGAGTACCAGCTATGTGGCTCACAAGCAAGTAGGGCCTAATTTGTGTAAACAGTTAATAGTCAAGTGACACAGACACATACACCTTTGTTGTCTGGCTTGCTAACCTTGAGAGGAGAGCTTTATACAAGGTTTCTGCTGAGCAATGAGGAGAGTTTTTTGACACAGGCAATCTATGTGAGTGGCTGTGTTGTGGTTGTTGCTCATGAATAAGGAAGAATTGGTTGGTGATGTGCTTATTGATGGCAGCCTTGACTACCGCTACTGTGAGACAGGGCTGTTTGAGATCCTGAGAGAAATGAGCAAGAAAAGCAGTAGAATTACAACCACTGACTTCTGGAGCAGACTTCAGCTTGTTTAGGGCTCTGCTTGGTGAGGTCACATGGGAGACTGGCCTGAAAAGCAAAATAACACCAGAGACCTGGCTGACCTTCAAGGACAACATCCTCAAGGCACGGAAAGGTTCATGCTGACATGCGGGAAGTTGAGCAGGAGAGGCCAGCAAAGATGAACAGGGAACTCCTGACTGAGCTTGGATGCAGAAAGGCAGTGCAGGGGGGGTGGAGACAAGGACGGGCCTCCTGGGAGGAGGACCACAGAGGCTTTGCTTGTGTGTGCTGGGTTGGAGAGCAGAAAGACAAAGTTGAGCAGCAGTTGGCACTCACAAGAGATGTCAAGGAGAATAAGACAAGCTTCTAGAAGTTCATTGGTAGCAGAAGGATGGCTGAGGGAACTGTGTGCCCACTGCTCAGTGGGGATGGGATCTGGTGATCATGGACATGGAGAAAGCTGAGGTACTCCATGGATTTTTTTGAAAGCTTTGCCACTGTCTCACAGGCCCCTGAGCCCACATTCAGGCTTTGTGGAAGTGAAAACGAAGACAGAGTTAGAGATGATTTAATCCACTTAGGCTCACACAAGCCCATGCACCATATGGTTTGTATTGCAGGCACTGATGGGGCTGGCTGATGTCTTTGCAAGGCCACCCTTTATCACTTTGAAAGACCATGGCAAGGAGGTAGGTTCCCAATGCCTAGGAAAAGGCAAATATTGCACCTATCTTCAAAAAGTGCAAGAAGGAGAGTGTGGGGAAACTGCAGTCCAGGCAGCGTCACCTAATTTTCTGGAATTCAGGTCCAGGCAGTCCCATGAAGGAGAACAGCCAGGACAGAACTGAAATGAGTTATATGGAGAGTTTCACTAAATTGAAAGCATTTTAGAGATATTTTAAAATTGTTTGCAAAAATGTTTCTATGTCAGTCTCTCAGATTTGAATAAATTATAAAAGACACAAAGAAGTAAATCGGCTAGCTATGTAACAAAGAGTAGCACATTGGCACCATCACTGGTTCTCCCCAACTAATGTTTTCTGTCAATGTTTTCCCTATTTTTTGTTTAGATTTGAGCATTTGGTCTTGTACTGAATATGGTTTTCTTCAGAAAACTGAAAATCATCTACTAAACATCATAGGCCTTCAGATGAAAAATGTTTTGCATTTGGATGAATAAAGAATTTCTTTTGCAAAAACGGATTTTTTTCCCCCATATCTATTTTTTGACCAGTGAAATCCCAGTGGAGCTGGGAACTTTGTTCTTATGTCTCACATATTTTTAGTTAAAAATAAAGGAGAAAAAAAGGTTGCTTGAAATCCATGAAATAAATGCTGGTCTGGCATAAAATGGTCTTGTGTTTATTTTGCTATCCATCAGCTTGTCTAGATTTCCAGACAGTGCTTTCCCTCTGACACAGTCATATATAACATGATGTATTTGTATGTAAGACATTGTTGCTTGGATACGCACGTGACAGTCATGTTATAAAAAATCAAATTACTTCAGTTTTATTTTAGAGCACTAAAGAAATTACTTTCAAATTTTATATGCAGCAAAGAATAAATGAATATTTATACAAATACATAAAAGTGATGCTCCTGCAAAATTCACAAAGTTGACAGCAATGAAGTTTATTGAGACTGATGATTTTATTCTTGAAAGTGTTTAAGCCATCAGTGCCTATTTCAATTTAGCAAGGTTAAATTAAACAAAAAGTTTAAACAAATTAACAAATAATTAAACAAAACTACTTTTAAAGAGGGAGAATTAGGCAATCCTGTTATAGTGCAGATTGAGAGACTCATGCCTCTATTGAATTTCATTCAGTTCCTTATTAAATACCCTGGTCTATACTTAGACTGCTACACAGGGGAAAAAAAAAAAAAAAAAAGGAAGAACTCATTAAGCAGAATGTCTTCAGATAGTCTCCAAATCAAGCAGTAAGGAAATCCCACAATCCATGTCTATATTTTTTGAAAAAAAAAAAAAATCACATTAATTACTGATCTCCTTTTTTGTATTGTTTGACAGTATTTCTTACACACTTAAAAAATACAACAAGCAACTTTGTGAAGCCAATGGCAGGGTGTTTCTTTGGCAGAGACTTCAAGGGAATAAAGCAGAGATAAGCCTTATTATTCATTGTTTGAGGAAGCACAAGGAACTCCACGATGCACAATGTCTGCTCAGAAGGACTGCTTGCAGAGCAGGTATTGCTTTTCTTAACATTGGGGACTGGGAATTTATGTGAGGACTGCTGCCTCACTCTGCTTGTCATGTAGTGTATAGATCAATTCTGAATAACCTGAATGCACAGGGACAGGTTCAGATGAGGGAACTAGTTCCTTCTCACACATTATAGGGTAGTGAGAACTACCATATGGGACAGTATGATGCACAGCACTGTCCTATAGGACAACATTGTCCCAGTAGGGTAGTATCATGCACTCCTTCCTCCCCCAGAATGTGAATACCTGCTTAGCCATCTTACATAATAAAGATACCAAACTTCTTACAAACAGAATTTTACTTTCCCTTCCCTTCCCTTCCCTTCCCTTCCCTTCCCTTCCCTTCCCTTCCCTTCCCTTCCCTTCCCTTCCCTTCC
>JANZLQ010000029.1:34928489-34949050 GCA_026212715.1 Elanus axillaris | reverse complement strand
CATTACCCTTCCCGTCCCTTCCCTTCCCTTCCCTTCCCTTCCCTTCCCTTCCCTTCCCTTCCCTTCCCTTCCCTTCCCTCTCGTGCCTTTGTATTTTCTCCTGAATGACTTTAATAATAATTAAAAAACAAAAAAGGATATACTTCAGCTTTTTCATACATATAAAATAAACTGACCCTGGGCTATTTTTATGTAAAATAATTTACAATTTAGGTATTTTATTTAATTTTGTATCTGTTTTAGGATTGGAGAGGTATATAGACTAGACAACATTTGTAGTAAGGTGAGACCATTATGACTTAGTACTACCTCAGGCAATAACTACATTAATGTTTAATTCAGAAAAGGAACTTACTTAAAGATATGAATGCTATACAGGCAAAATTACAAGCAGCAAAATGAGTAAAATGTTTTCAAATGTGAGAGAATCTTTTTAGATACAGCATATTAGAAGTTCAGAGGAAAAGTAAAGGGACGCCCCTGAAAGGGGGTTGTAGTGAGGTGGGTGCTGGTCTCTTCTGTCAGGTGGCTGGAGATGGGATGAGAGGAATTGGCCTCAAGTTGTGGCAAGGGAGGTTTAGGTTAGATATTAGGAAAAATTCCTTCACTGAAATGTGTTGTGGTTTAACCCCAGCCAGTAACTAAGCACCATGCAGCTGCTCACTCACTTTTCCCCCACCTAGTGGGATGGAGAGAAAATTGGGAAAAGAAGTAAAACTCATGAGTTGAGATAGGAACGGTTTAATAGAACAGAAGAAACCAATAATGATAACGATGACACTAATAAAACAACAACAGTAATAATAAAAGGATTGGAATGTATAAATGCTGCACCGTGCAATTTCTCACCACCTGCTGATCCACACCTAGTTAGTTCCCCAGCGGTCATCCCCCGTCCCAACTCCCCCCAGTCTATATACTGGACATGATGTCCCATGGTATGGAATACACCATTGGCCAGTTTGGGTCAGCTGCCCTGGCTGTGTCTTGTGCCAACTTCTTGTGCCCCTCCAGCCTTCTCGCTGGCTGGGCATGAAAAGCTGAAAAATCCTTGACTTGGTATAAACACTACTTAGCAACAACTGAAAATATCAGAGTGTTATCACCATTCTTCTCATACTGATCTCAAAACACAGCAGTGTACCAGCTACTAGGAAGACACTGAACTCTATCCCAGCTGAAACCAGGACATAAGGGTTGTCAGACATTGGAACAGGCTGCCCAGGGAAGTGGTTGAGTCACCATCCCTGGGGGTATTCAAAATGCACATAGGCAAGACAGTTCAGAACATGGTTTAGTGGGCATGGTTGATGGTTGGACTTGATGATTTTGAAGGTCTTTTCCAACCTAAATGATTCTATGTTTCTATGATTCTGTGAAAAAATAAATGCTTGCAAAGTTACACATAAGAATAAAGGAAATGATTAAAAGTATATGTCCTTCAAAAAGTGGAAGTCATGCCAAAATGATGTACAAAATAAGAATTCTGACAAGTTAACAATAAAACTGTAAAAAGTAAGGCCAGAATACATGTAGGAGGAATGTGAATACTACCAATAAAATCTTTTTTCACAGCTTTGTAAGGAATATATGGGAAAAGCTGAGGGTTAGTGGGTGTTTGGTCAAAAGGATCATTCAAGGAAATAGAGGAAAGAAACTCTAAAATATTCCTTTACCTTGGTGTTTAATACAAATGAGTCAAGAGCAATTTCTTTCCAAAGGCTTTCTTTGTAGTATCACTTTAAGGAATGAGCTCTCCCTGAAGCTGAAGATAGTAAAAAATGGATAAAATGGAAAAGAAAAAAGTTATTAGGACCAAGTACTATTTAAAAATATAAACAACCTGAATATTTACTCTGTTTTAATAGAGACTGGGTACAACAGGAATGGATGGTCATGTATGCAAATGCAAATTTGAAAAATTGCTTTGGAGAAGAACTGGGAAACTATAGGAAAGAAAGTATGACTTTCAATCAGAAAATCGGAAAAATATATAATAAACAGAGATGGCAGATACATAGAATAGAATCTATAAATCTTTAGAATAAATATAAAGCTTTTGTTAAGAAAGTCAGCTTCAAAATCTTTTTCAGACCTTTGAGGTATTCAATGAGAATGTAAATAAAGAATGAAGATGATTAAGTATACTTTTATTTTTTAAAAAAAGAAAAAATATCGTGAGGTCCCCATACAAAAAGTGTTAAAAAGCTAAGTACATTTGAGATAAAATGGAAGTTCTGTATTAGTGGCAGATTAAAGTATGTAACACACTTGGAGAGGAAATGGTCAGTTTCCTAAAAAAAAAAAAAGTAGATTATCAATGGAATCTAATAGCAATTTGTGTTGTGACCCATTCTGTTCTGTATACTCTTAAATACATAATCTGAAAAAGAGAGTGAGTGGTAAAGTGAAAGGTTTGCTGAAACTATAAATTGTTAAAAGTTGTTAAAAATGAAAGGGGACAACAAAGGTAGTTGCAAAAAGAAGCTATTATTTTGAATGACGATAAAATATAACGTGAATTTCAGTATTGATATATTAAAATTAATGTGCATAAAAGCAAATAAAGAAAAGCTTTAACTCTTCAACAATAGGCTGAATTTGGATATTACTACTCTGGAAAGAGATACTGGAAGTTCTTATAGAATCTTAATTCTTTACACCATTCCCAAAATTTAAGGTAGGATTTCAGATTTGTTAGCTAGGATATAGAAAAGAATATATGCCACTGTTTAAAGGCACAGTACATCCTCAAAATGTACAAAAGACAGAGCAAAGTGGCAAGGATTTTCAGTAGTACAGAATGCTTTCCATGTATGGAAAACCAGGATTCTTCTGCTCAAGGAGATGAACAAAGGGAATATGACAGTGTGCTGTAAAGTTATAAATGATAATGAGTAACTTAAAAAGAAAAGATTATTTATCATTTCTTGTAACAGGAACTTAAGACAGAGCCTAAATGAATGAATCAAGTATCATGTGCAAAACAGAATTAAATACTTGTCTATATAGTAAATGATCTGTTTTGGAAAATAATTGTGGAAGATATTTCAGATGAATGCATAAATGTAATACACAGGTATATTAGAGCTGGTTTTCCCCAGACTGATTTGATAATGGTCTTGTAAAATCGTGATCCTGACACTAAATGTTAAGGCAAAGCAAATTCATGATTTAAGCTTGGCCATATGAAAACTCATTGGATTTCTTGCAGTATAATGTATAAATGACTATATAACTGTACTGAATCCCCAGTGTGTTATGACTGTTGGTTAAGATCCCTTACCTATGCTTTTAAGTCATTCTTTCAGATCTGGAGATTGCCAAGTGTGGTGTCTTTCCTTTTCTCACTTAAGTGACTCAAGGAAAAAAAGAATATGTTTTTAACTATCATTTTAATCTGCTATTACACCATAATGCCTTAATACCTCCTAAAGAGTTCACCTTGAATTACTTGGATTTATAGTTCTTACTTTGGATGTAATTGAATAAACATCTAATATTATATTTCTTTAAATTGTTGTGTTTCATGTAAGAGATACAGAGGCAGAAAAAGAAAGTGTGATTATATATATTTCTAAGAGCACTCAGGACCCTAGCAAAACAATAGTCCTCAAAAATCTCTGTCCTGAAAATGCTGCTACAAAAATGTGAAAGATTCACTGAATGTGAAAACTAACAGCTAGTTGAACTATCACTTTAATATTGAAGGAGAATTTGACTCTCAACACAACATTTGTTCAGGTTGGGTTTTTATCCCCAAGCTAGCTTTTTAGTTATAAATAATTCACAAAACAGTTTTTCCATTTAGTCCTGAGTCAACTCCATTGTAAAACTTTAAATGATAAGTTGAAAAAGTTTATAAAATTTGAAAAGTTAAACTTAGTGTCAAGTTCATGAACAGCTCTTATATACCTATTATAAAACTTAAATATTATTTTAATATCTAATAATAAGCACAAGTTTAAAGAGGAAGAAAAAAAACTGTTCTTTTTATTCTGATAATATTTCAAGTTTTGAGCACCTTAAGAAAAATTTATTTGATTCATACATGCAAGTTAATTTCTGACTGCCAGAAAAACAGGAAATAGTTATAGGTTTTGTATTTATATATTTTTCTATGAATGTGAAGATTCAGTCAGTACAATACCACCTCAGGATCTTATAAATGTATTTGAATCATTTGAATTTACATTATGCTGAAATTAATGAAACTATTCTCATAAGCATAAATGTACACTCAGTGATTATTCACATCAGCTTTACTTTTCTGAGATTTCCATATTTCAATGGCCAACGGATAAAGTTAGGTATGAAAAACGGATAAAGTTAGGTATGAAAATCAAGGCCCATAAAAATTTTATTTAAAATGCTTTACAGCTCTGGCTACCTGGTGGTACATTCTGGGTGTTTGCTACATTCATAGCCTTTTAGACATACAAGCTTGCACTCCATTACTACTCAAGCCTTTGCACTTACTACTCCACATGGTCTGTTGATTCTGAAAAGTATGATTACTAATATACTTTTTTCAGAAAGATGCTTCAGCCAAAATGGTGGTAAACATAACCCCCTCACCACCATTTGATTCACCACTGGGTTAGCATGTGTTTAAATCTCATCTAGAAGTGTAAAATTGTCATTTCCCTGGGGAATCTAATATTTGAAGGGATCACTTGGTCACCAGCTTCCCTGTGTCTTCAAGCAATTATGACAAATTATTCCCTTCATGAAATGAACTACAACAAAATAAAACTTCATATCAAGGGAGTTTTGGGTGGTTTTGTTTTTTTAAACTCCTACTTCTTGGAAGACTGTGTCAGAGCATCAGTCCCTGTTGTTTAGACATTTCACATTACTAGCCTAAGCTGGTGTTGAGAAAAATCCATTGCTACATATGAGGCAGCCTCATTTCCTGATGAAAAAGAGCACATACAATGCTGAACTAAAAAGAAAAAAAAAAAAAAAGACTAAGTGTATTTGACGTAATGTATCCGTCTTTTACTTCAAAGAAGAGCAAATGAACTTCAGGGTGAAAAATACCTAACAATCTCACAATATATGCTATTAACTAATGGATATATTTTCTTGGGTACTCAAGAGGCAGGGACCAATGTCAGCTGTGGTCAAAGGATTCCCTTCTTTCATATGAAATCTCATTAATATTTGCTGGGTTTATTAACTTTTAGTGAGTTTAAAAAAGAATATAGTATATTTCCCTTTGTTCTGATAAGATGTTTATGGAACATAAACATACAGGTTTTGTTCATAATATTTTGAATAAACTGACACATTTAACAGAATTTGTGTGTTAAATAACTAATTAGTCTATGAAATATCAAAATAATAGAGTTTGGGTTCAATTTATAGTCATACTAACTTCTATTAGATGTAATGGTATAAATTGGAAAACATCGAAGTTGTAAAGTAGGATTTTTCTTTGATGTTACTAAATATAGGCAGGTAACAACATCAAGATGTAACATGCTCTACATTTATATCTTATTTTAAAGTCCTCTTAACATCAAGAACATGTCTCTCCTCCCAGGCAATGATTGTCTAATCTAAGAATGGAACCAGACATGTAAGCAAAAAGCATGTGACATGGCTATCACTTTATTTTGTACATTTATTCTCTGATAGATTTAAACACATGACTAACTCATTTTTGGGTGTGCTTACATTATTGCAAAACACCTTATTTATTTTAGGAAATTGTAATCTGTAATTAGGCCCCCTTTTTTATCTTCAGAGCTATATAATGTAGTTTTTTCTTTTTCTTTACTTCTTTTACCATTCCACCCCTTAAATCAGTGGATAATGTTTGTCTTTTGTGGAAACTCTAATGATTTCTTGGCCATATTGAGTAATATTACATTTCTCCTTGTAGTTTCTAGCAGTAAATCTTCTACTTTATTTTGCAGGTGCTGGTTAGGAAATGTGTATAACTCATGTGTAGCATCACTGACAAAAATAGGAACATATTACAAAATATAAACAATAGAAATACCCAAAACATGTTCTCGGCCATGTTGCACTAGACAGTGTACTAATATTTGGGTTCAAGAGGAGACTAGACTAATTCATGTAATATAATCATTAAATGCATACTTACAGGATCTGGTTTGCATGGAGTTAACTCCCTTCATAGCAGCCCACATGTTGCTGTGTTTTGGATTTGTGACTAAAACAGTGTTGGTAACACACCAGTGCTTTGGTTTGTCAAGGACAACAAGAAAAGCTTCTATAGGTACAACAGTGATAAAAGGAAGACTATGGAAAATGTAAGCCTTCTCTGGAAGGAAACGGGAGACCTGGTTACTCAGAACATGGAGAAGGCTGAGTTAGTGACTTTTTTGCCACAGTCTTCATAGGCAAGTGCTCCAGCCACACCACCCAAGTTACAGAAGGCAAAGTCAGGGACTGGCACAATGAAGAACCATCCACTGTAGAAGATCAGGTTTGAGACCATGTAAGGAACCTGAAGGTGCACAAGTCCATTGGACCTGATGAGATTCATCCACAGGTCCTGAGGGAACTGGTAGATGAAGTTGCTAAACCACTATCCATCATATCTGAGAAGCCATGGCAGTCCATGGAAATTCCCACTGACTGGGAAAGGGGAAACACAACCCCCATTTTTAAAAAGGGAAAAAAGGAAGACCCAGGGAACTACAGGCCAGTTAGTCTCACCTCTATGCCTGGCAAGATCATGGAGCAGATCCTCCTGGAAACTATTCTAAGGTACATGGAAAATAAGGAGGTGATTGGTGACAGCTGACATAGTATCACTAAGGGCAAATCATGCCTGACAAATTTGGTGGCTTTCTACAATGGGGTTACAGCATTGGTGAATAATGGAAGAGCAACAGATGTCATCTACCTGGAATCGTGTAAAGCATTTGACACTGTCCCACATAACATCCTTGTCTTTAAAGTGGAGAGACATGGATTTGACAAATGGACCACATGGTGGATAAGGAATTGGTTGAATGATCGCACTCAAAGAGTTGCAGTGAACAACTTGATGTCTGAGTGGAGACCAGTGGCAAGTAGTGTTCCTCAGGGGTCAGTATTTGGACCTGCGCTGTTTAACATCTTTGTTAGGGAAGGAATGCCATCCAGAGGGACCCTGAGAAGGGCCCATGAGAATGTCATGAAGTTCAAAAAGACCAAGTGCAAGGTCCTCCACATGGATAGGGGCAATCCCAAGCACAAATACAGGCTGGGTGGAGAATGTATTGAGAGCAGCCCTGAGGAGAAGGGGCTGTTGGTTGATGAGAAGCTCAACATGACCCAGCAATGTAAGTTTCCAGCCCAGAAAGCCAACCACATGCTGGGCTGCATCAAAAAAAGCATGACCAGCAGGTCAAAGGAGGTGATTCTCCCACTCTACTCTGCTCTCGTGACACCCCACCTGCAGTACTGTGTTCAGCTCTGGGGTTCCCAACATAAGAAGGACATAGACCTGTTGGAGTGAGTCCAGAGGAGGGCCATAAAGATGATCAGAGGGCTGGAGCACCTCTCCTATGAAGACAGGTTGAGATAGTTGGAGTTGTTAAGCCTGGAGAAGAGAAGCCTCCTGGGAGACCTTATAGTAGCCTTCCAGTACCTAAAGGAGGCCTACAAGAAGGCCAGAGAGGGACTTTTTACAAGGGCATGTAGAGATAGGACGAGGGTTAATGGCTTTAAACTGAAAAAGAGTAGATTTAGATTAGATGTAAGGAAGAAGTTCTTCATTGTGAGGGTGGTGAAGTACTGGCACAGGTTGCCCAGAGAGGCTGTGGATGCCCCATCCCTGGAAGTGTTGGCCAGGAAGGAAGGCCAGGCCCCCAGGCCATAAGGCTTTGAGCAACCTGGTTAAGTGGAGGGTGTCCCTGCCCATGGCAGGGAAGTTGGAACTAGATGGTCTTTAACATCCCTTCCAATCCAAACCATTCTATCATTCTGTCATTCTATTGCCGATCAGTACTTGCACCATGTCAAGGCTTTCTCTTTCTTCCACTCTCTGCACCCCTTTTGCAATTAGGCTATAGGTGGGCAAGAACTTGGGAGCGAATGCAACCAGGATGGCTGACCTGAACTGACCAAAGAGATATTCCATGCCATATAACATCATACTCAGCACTGAAAACTGAGGAGAGGGTTTCTTTGGGGAGGTAGCCATTACAAGGAGACTTCCCAGTCTGTTGTGGGAGGCAGTGAATGATTGACTTTCCATAGTTAGTTTTGTTGTTTTTCTTCTTACTTTTATTTACTAAACTACCTTTATCTCAACCCACAACTTTTCTAACATTTGCTCTTTCTATTCTCCTCCTCTCCCATTTGGCAGGTGGGGAGTTAAAAAGTGTCTGCTGCTTAGATGATGGCCGGGGTCAGCCCACCACAGCACAGAAACCACATACAAATCAAGAGGTTTCTGAGGCACAGATGACTAGAAACCAAGAGAGTAATGGTGGCAAGTATTATTGTAAGCTTGCCCTGATGATCCTTTAGATATCTGCTTTTGTCAAGGGTCAGAAAAAGGGTATTGGATTTGTTCAACCTTGAATCCAACAAGTATAGATTCTTTTAGGTTTGCATTTAAGATAGTGCCTAGGTAAACAAGGCAAAAACATCATAACCAAACAAAGGAATAAAAAAGAAGATTGTAGAGTACAGAAAGTATATGTCTCCTCACTTTAGCAGTCTTTGCATATGTATTTCATTGCATCATGTTTGAAATGGTCTTTATTCTTGAGATTTTATAATTGTAACATAGATTAAGTTCAGTTCCACTTTCTTCCTCTACCCCAAAACCAATATTGCTGCTTGACTTTAATTTCCCAAATTACATTCCCATTCAGAGAGGGTGCTGAAAAAGAAACCCACATTAAAGCATTTTGTGATTAAAAATATTTATTTTTTGCATTTCCTTGACAACCAACAAATTCAAATTAAAATCAAAATGTCAAAGCACCTCTAAAAAATGTTTGCTAAAAGTAAAGTATATTGTTATATTTGTGCTTTTCCAAATGAAATATCTATCACAGAAGTTATAGTTATTTGATAAATATAAATTGGGCTAGTTTCCATTTTCTCTTTAACATACTCATCTTGGCTATTTTTCTTATAAATAGGATGAGTCAGAGAATACAATTTACATTCTGCAGATCATTTTTAGATCAGAGCAAAGAAGTAAAAATTCTTCCATATTGACTGAAACAGAATATAATCTTCAGAAATACTGTTAAAGGGTGAAACATTTTTATGTTGAAATCTTTCATATTTTTAAATGACCAAAGGCATAATGGTGGAAAAATTTTCCGCTAAGGTAGTTCAGATATTTCAAGGCCTATCATGTAACAGTAACACTCCCTCCTTGTTGACTATTAAATGAAAGTAGATCAATTAAATTTGCTGTTCTTTAATGTCATTTGTCATTCCAAACAGTCACAGAAATATATATATTCATATTTTATTACTAATGTCAAATATTACATAAACATTATCAAAAATTTTTAATAGTAATTAAATTCACAGCTTCTCCAGCTTCTTAGAATAAGATATATAACAGACACCAATGATATTACTTTGTGGAGACAGATTATTCTTTAAATGTTCCTCAACATATTATTTTGATCTTCTGAAATTATCTAGCCCACATATGTATTTACAATTTTTATTTATTACAATGCAGTATATTTTTTAATCTAATTCTATTGATAACCTTATTTTGCTATCACTCTATTTTGCAGTATCACCGTGCTTAAAATAGTGTTGGCTACTAATTATCTATTTTAATTGTTGCTGATATGAACACAGCCTCACTGCACAACAACCTTACAATGAACTTAGGTATTAATACTTAATTGTTATCTTCTCAACACACATTTCAAATGAATGGGCTAACTGCACCTGTTAGTCAACACCAAACCTTTTTTCATTTCAGATGTAACTGCCATATATTTCTGTCCAAGGTCATGGATTTTTTTGTGACATAAAAATCTAATAGGGCTCTGGTAAGTCACTAAAAAATATAAGTGGTTTATGCTTGTGGAGTCATTTGTATCCATTATGCTGAAAGCCTTCATATAAACTACACATGAAAATATTAATATAATAAAAATCTATTAATGAAACCCAATTCAAATATATAAAAGGAATTACTATGTCTTTGTAGTTATTTCCTCATAACAGAAATTAACATATTGAACATCAATATAAAAATGATCAAGACTGTTACACATGTTATCAAAGACTTAACCTAAAAACCTTACTTTCCTTGTTTTATTAGACTTTTTTGGCTATCCTACTATTTGTGTGAAATAGTCACATTTTCATTCTTGAAAATAATTGTGTCTATTTTCAGAAAGCTCTTACACAGTCTCAACATTCATGCAAGATTATTGGCACAGTTCTTGAACCAAAGTGATCTGGGTATGTCTCTGATTTCCTACTTTACTAATTACTCAATTACAATGACATAATAAACCCTATAGACACTTTCCATTTCCTTTTATGTCCAACTTCTCTACACAATAGCTGCTCTGCCTATCAAACAGGAATGACTCTACCATGGAGCCATAATCACACAGGCCACCAGCTAGACACACATTAAATTATATTTAATTCTTTGGATACATATCCAGGCTGAATTTTCCTCCTCTATGAAAGTCACTAATTACTTTTTCCTGTAGCTGTTGGCCACTGAGTTTTACAGTTTATTTCTGTACATGCAACTTTTTTCTATTATGGTTAAATTTTTATTTACCAACCTTTCAGACAAAGACTCCCTTCCTGCTGCACCAGAATATGCCATTTTACATGCAACTTGTTGCAGAAAAGATGAGAGAAATATTATAGTCTTGCCCGAATTTTCATTTCTAAAAGAAAGGTCATTCTGACTGCAAGTAGTTATAGTTCTTCCTGTGAAAATGTAACACCTCACATGCTACAAAATCAATCCTGTGAACTTTGTGTCCTTCCATTTAGGAGTCAAGTTATACCATTGAAAGAAAAGTGAAGTCATTCTAAATACTATCTACTTTTAATAATGTTTTTCCATAAAGCAAGTACGTTTCTTTCTGTGACTTTTTGCTTTAAAACCTCTAAGACTGGTTTTCATAATTATGTTTAAAGACATTCAAATTGAAAAGACAAGAAATACTTCCAAATCCATGCAGTTTTAATGTCTATCTCTAGAATCTAAAGATTAGAAGGAAAACTGAAGTAATTTAACTTTGTGTTCACAATCCCAACACATGAAATTGAATAAATTTATCTTTCTGTCTATCTTATTTTTTTTAACTGCCATCACATATTATCTTGATTTTTTAATTATTTTTTTTTAGGTGACCATCAGGTCCACCTCCACAATCATTACTCAGGCATTACTAAAAAAAAAATCCGATTTAAAAAAAAAAAAAAAAGATTTTATTGCATTAAGACAAAAGACTTCCATTCACTGGTTGTGATTCCCATTAAAAAAAATCCTTGATATCCCAAATTCTGATCATTACTTTCTCTTAAACCTCTATGAAACAAAATATTCATTTAAATCTATATGAGAATTGTTGTTAACTAGTAAAGCAGAAGAATGATGTATGTACAGCTAATTTGCCCTTTGTTGCAACCTAGTCATTGTACCTCTGTAACAAAATATTGCTATGCTTTTACAGAGTAACGCAATGCTTTCTACCATTTTAATGAAAACAGCAGTGTAAATTGTGAAAAACAAAATTTGGTTTGGGCAGAGTATACAATCATCTTTTTAGTAATAAAGAAATGGTAACATTTCCAATGAGCATAAGAGATCAATAAGATATTAATTTTATAATTTTATCTGTGTGAAGTTACCTGCACCAGCTCTGTGTCTTCCTTTCCCTGAACTTGGGTGCCCTTTCAATACTGACTCACAGGGAAAACCATCACTCACTGAACATGACCATTGCCAGGAACACTTGCACAGAAATTTCATAGGAAATATATCTCTTAGATGATGGTTATCAGTTTGAGTGAGCCATTAAGGTCAGAAGCCAAAATAATGTATGACAGAGTAATACTACACTCTCAAAGGTACTGTCATAATATCTGGTTTTTTTTCTGAGATTTGGGACCTGATCTTTATTTATTGATTTATTTAACATACCCCATCTCCCCATCTGTCATTCTTTTATTCTTAAGTTAACTGGAAGATTTACTTAACAAGTCATGAAGATCCAGTTTCCTTTATAAATCTTCTTACCCCTCAGTCACCACAACAGCACCAGTATGATTTACAGGTACTTGGACTTTGCATTGATTCAGCCAAAATTATGTTGGCTGTATACTGAAGCAGGAAACTTTTCCTCTTAATGATCTTGTTAGACTGTGATGAATAATCTCCCCAGGGAGGTCATCAAAGCCATGTCATCAGCATTATTTAAACCTTCTACTCTTAATTATTTTTATTATAGCATTGTCTATGAACCCATGCTAAGATTGGAAATCCCATTTTACTGGGTGCATGTTTAAACGCAGTCCTTGCCCTGAAGACCTTAACATCTAATTAGATTAGACAGCTGTGACAGCAATGTTCAAAATGTCACAAACATTTTTAAGGCTTGCCACGTGTTTGCCACCAATGCCACCTCAGGCTTGAAACATAAAAAATGTAAAATAGCAAGCCAGGATTTTAAAAGAAATCTGAGGCTTGCACACAGAATAGGCAATAGGTGCCTGAAGTGGGATAAGTTAGAGTCTAGAAGTATATATTCACAGTTCTTACCCTCCCTTTTTTTGATTTGTGCTGCTATTTTCATCTGTAGGCAAAATTTACTTTTTGGACATATAGAAAATAATGCTTTCTTTAACTCCCTCATTTAGAAAGACTAACATGTTTAAGTAATTCTATAAATTAGACACAAACCTGAGGTGAGCATAATTAATTTTTGCTGTAGTTCTGTCTAAATACAACTTAAATCCGTATACACATATTTACACACAAAAACATCCACATCTACTGGTGCCTGATGCTATAAGCATTATTAAAGACACAAAGGATGTTGCAACTCTGGCAACATTTTTTAGTGGTTTATCTATCTAAGCACCTTTAACCCTTGGCTCACTGGAGAGAGGAGGGAACATATAGTCACCCAGATATGAAACCTTTTAGTTAAATGTTATGTACAGTTCATCTCAGTAGGCACCTCAGCACTGAGTCACAAAACACTCACAAACTTCAAGTGTAATTACTTATACCATCCTCAACACTGTGGTACCCAACTTTCTTACAGAGGGACATTAGGCAGTGTGACCAGTATTTGTCTGATATGGTTTGTTTTCTACTTTGTCCTTTCCCCAAAACACAAATTCCGTGTGCAGTAATGTAATTTGGTTTAGTAGCATTATATAAATCTGAGAAAGAGTGTGAGAGAGATGGGGGGTTGGGGGGGGCGGGAGGAGAGAACACACTTTCTTCAGCTCTCCAGAGATGTAACAGTGTGAAAGCATACGTGAATATACAAGCATGTCACCTTCTTGCTTGGAAAAATGAGAAAACTTAATTAAAGTTTACACACCTGTGGATTATGTATATTTTACCTGCAATTCATAAAATGTACATAGATTCTATCTGTTGTCTTAATTGTGTATCACTTAACATATTGCTTTCAATATTATACGTCAAGCTGTATTTTCTATGTACTCTTATTTTGTGCCTTATTACCACCTGACTACATTTAGTATTAAATTTCCCTAAATGGTGAAAGAAGGATTAAGGAAGACCTCATATGGTACCCATTGATTAAAGAGAGTTATTGCCTAGTGGGCTGGGACAGAAGAGAAGAGTTAGAGTACCTGAGCTGTCTATGAGGCAGAAAGCACGTGTAAGCCCTGTAATCAAACGTTTCAGTGATTAAACAGAAAGCAAAGCACGCACCGTGTTCATGCTCCATGGGGACTTCAAACTTTTTCAGAGTTCAGTGAAGCAAACTGTAATGAGAAAGTAATTGGAGAGGAGATCAAAGAATGTTCTTTCTGGGGGACCTAAAATCCATGTTGCCTTTTCATTCAGGAAAACTTTATTTAGGCTGTTGTTCCTGCACATCCACCTCCATTGCTGAAACCATGTAACGTTTAAATGAATTATTAAATAGCCAAAAGCTAAGAAAGAATGGCATTATAGTCTAGTGATCATAGAATTCCCCAGTCTGAGGAATATCCAGACCCCAGTGAAAGGACCCTATGACTTTTTATATTTATAATAAAAATCCAAGTACTTCAGTAGCTACTCCAAAACAAAAGTTCAGTACAATACAGTTTAGTAAACTCTAATAATTGAGTATGGAGAAAATTGAGCAGACATAAAATCATGCCAAAACATCTAAAAAAGTTAAGAGAAGTGTTTTGATCATTTAGTTAGAAAAGAAGGGCTGACTGTGGAAATGCATTGGGTTTACACGGCAAAGTTCTGGTAGTGGTGTGAGGCTGCAGGGGTGGTCTCTGTGAAGAGAGAGCAGGGGTCGTGTCAGACACAGCTAGTTCCAGCCAGATCCCAAATGGAGCCAGCACGGGATCATTAGCCAAGCTGGTAGTTCCTCTGTAAGAAAGGCTAAAAAAACACTGTGCACCATCTGTCAGACAGAGGAATGAAAAAAATGTGAGAGAAACAGCCCTGCAGAGAACAAGGTCAGTGAAAAGGAAGGGGAGGAGGTACTCCAAGGGTCGCAGCAGAGATTCCCCTGCAGCCCATAGTAAAAATCACCGGAAAGCACGTTGTCCTCCTGCAGCCCATGGAAGACCACACCTGAGCAGATACCTACTCTACACCCTACGGACCAGGCTCCTGGCAGGAGCTGCAGTCCATGGAGACTATCCCACACAGGAGCAGGTTTTCTGGCAGGACCTGTGGCCCATGGGGGACACACACTGGAGCAGTCTGTTCCTGAAGGACTATATCCTATGGGAAGGACCCATGCTGGAGCAGTTCATGAAGACTCTGTCCTGTGGGAGGGCACCCATGCTGGAGCAGGGGAATAGCATGAGGAGAAATGTGTGACAGAAATGAAGTGTTATAGACTGACCACAACCCCCATTCCCTATTCCCTTGCACCACTTAGGGGGAGGAGGCAAAAGAGTCAGGGAGTGATGGAGTGAATTTGAGCCTGGGAAGAAGAGAGGAGCCATCTCCTTGTCCTAATCTCAACCTGGGAGGTTTTTTCATCTTATTTTCTTCTCCTGTCCTGTGGAGAAGGGAGTGAGAGAGCAGCTGGGTGGGCATCTGGCAACTAGCTAAGTGAATCCACAACAGGATAAAAATCTTTCAAGGATGCATGGAATGGAAAGTGAGAAAGAGCAAAAGGGACATGAGAGAGTGGACTGAACTGTTCCTCAACTTGGAAAAAAAATCAGCTATTAATTCATAGGTATGAAGCATTTATTTTTATCAGATTGGAATCAGTCTTTTAACCAGAGTGCAAAATAACAATGATTAATGACAGAAGTTATATTACAGCATTTTTTCCCTGAATTTGTCATAAATACAGACTTCTCTAAAAAAAAGTATAATTATACTAATTGCAAAGAAAATGTAATAAAGTATAAAGAAAATCCATGGCTGCATACATGAAAAACAACTAACTGGTGTCCCAACTGTGTCCCAATTTAGCCTGAAACTCATAAAATAAATTTGCTATCTGAAAAAGAATAAATGACATCATCATAAAGAGTCATAGCTAGTTCTTCAGACTCTTTTTTTTATATGACTTTTGGATTTTTAAATAGTGATGAACATATACAGGGTATTTCAGCTTTTTTAAAGTTACCTTCAAAATAAACAGTTTAGAAACAACAGGAAATGCCACAGTTTATTTCAGGTACTTAGTTTCCATATTGAAAGCATGAATCTATATGTAACAACAAGAAAAACACAGCAAAACCAGTTAATGAAATGACTCACATCTTAAGATCATGATTCTACATATACATAAGCACATTTGGAATAAGCATGTACTCTAAGTAAGAAGCTGCAGATTAAAAGATTCATAGCCAGCATTATATAAACTTGTCAAATATAAGTCTTTGAATCATGACATTCTGAGTAAGTGCTTACATTTAGAACTATTTCTCATTATTTTAGTTTTAAATTTGTGATTTACTGCAAAATACTATTTAATTAGCAAAGTTAAACAAATGCTAATCTATACCAGTATTATTTGAACTATTGATTTTTTCCAAGGTCATTTAATGCATGAAACTGGAAGAGAAAGCACTTGAAAAAGTAGCCACCAAAATAATTTTTGATGACAGAGGCAAAATCCATTACTAACTATGTTTTAGGCAAGATCCTTTACTAACATTACCAAAAAATAGTTAGTATAAAAAAATAGTTTCTGATTTTCACATATGTCAATGGAAAAAATAATCTCTTCAACTGCAGGAGCATTGTAATTAGATGTACTGTTTTTTCTTTGTGGAAAATGGCTTTCAATGAAGCAACAGAAACAGGTTATTTCAGGATTTAGATGATTATTTTCCCCTGACTCAATACAAATTTCAAGGAACAGAAGAATACCTGCTTTGGTAGTTTGGTTCAGATACTGAATATTATCCAGCATGTAATATCCTTTTCTCAGGGAGCAAAACACTGAAAAAAGTTTCCTCCTTATAGCAAGTCTACTGGAAACATAGTTCTGCTATAGGTGGCTTAAAATATGAGCATCACAATGACAAAATTATTTTTGCAAAGCAATAAAAGCAGCCACCCTCTAAATTAGCAAAATAAACTGCTTAAGCTTGTCTAGAATACTCCTGATGTTGTTCAATGGGTCCCATCAGTCTCTAGAAGCCATTATGATTGTCATCAGCCAATGAGATAATGCATTGCAATAACTAAGATTATAAAATGAGACATATATGATGGTGTTTCATACATGATAGCTTCTGCAATGAAAGGAAATACTGCTTTCAGCTGAATTAAAATGAGATTATGCTTTCTTGACAATTGATACATATTTAACCGTATATGGTGATGCACTTATCATACAACTGACTTTCAGTACTATGTAAAGTATACTATTAAAACAAATGGGGTTTGTAAAATAAATTCAGAATGCTTTGCTGATATTCAGAGATACAGCTTTAAATGCTTTTCAGCTGCAATTTTTACTATATTCAGGGACACAAACATAGGTATATTATGGGTCTATGCACATTCTTTGCTGGCAGTTACTGTACAGCAATGTTTACTACTTTTCATTGAAAAGTAGGGCTGAGGTTTTCAAGACGACAGTTCATTAAGCCAGCAAAACATTAGGTCTTATAAACTTGTCACAAGGTTGCAATATTTTCTTTTCTATCTTGCTTATAACCCAAATACAATTTCTAGCAATGGAACAGTGATGGGTTTTGATTCTACAATATAGTACAAATTTAATTAAGTGATGCACATTCTATATAAAGAAAATTATTTGGTCTCCTGACATTTCAAAGGAGAAAATTCAATCACAGGAACAATGAAGCATAGCCATTTTACTTATTTATTTATTTTACTCTTGATCTCCAAAGTTTTATTTTATTAGCCTGCCTGATATTTCACAACTACTCTGCCAGCCTGTAGATAACTGAAATAAGTATTGAACATATATTTATGACAGATAAAATGTCATCATTCACTTTATCTCATCCATTGAGAAACTTCATTTTATTGTGATTATATTAAATTCCAGGCCAACTGCGATTTATGCTGTGGTCTAGTGAATGTCATCTCTGATTCTGAAGATGAGTCACACTTAAAATAGTTATCCGACTAGTTTGTATAAAATTCAGCTAACATACAGCAATTTTTTTTATAGCCACAATCAAGTAATTAAAAATAACATATAATGAAGTTGATTAAAGTCTTTCCAAATTATCTGTGGAGAAATCTCAGTTTGTTCAGACAAAATAGCAGGGCTTTGTATTCATCTATTTCTTCCAGTGTAAGTACAGCTATCACTGTGTTTTGCCTGCACGGAGTGACAGACTATTACTGTCTCCATTTTCTTAGGTCAATAGGACTGTATACTGTGTTTAACATCTAGGATTTAGGGGGAGGGGGGGGGAACAGTGATACCATTGCTGTGCATGGATGCCTACAGGGTAACAATGTGTGTCAGTGAAGAAAAACTAAAAGGCTGTAGTCTGAATTCAAACAGTTTCACAGTACTTGAACATAAATTCACAAGAATATGCATGTACATACATATATATTAACAGCATATGCTTGGAAACAGTAAGACTTAGCAACATTGAAATGATCAAGCAACAAACATACCATTCTAGCAATTCCTAGTGAGGAAAGGCAATACTATTTTATCTTGGCATTCTTTTTAATCAGCCATTTACCCAACTTAAGAAAGATCAGTTAGGAAAGACCCTACAATGGCCCACATATACTGTTAGATCTCTGTTAAAAATACATGCATTATTTGCAGCATCTGCTGAGACAGAATACGTGAGTTGAATTTGTTTGCTTGTTTTTGTTAGCAAGCAACCTGATCTCATTTTTTCATGAGAGTGTCAATACATAGTGGCTTTGTAAGTTTGAAGCTTGATATTTCTCACTACTTTTTTCTAATGCCCAGAAGCAGCAAAGATATTCCTTCTTTTCCTTTGTTTCTATTTTCTTTCTCCCCTTATCAAATTGTTAATGGTAAGTGGAGCTTCTTCCTATTTAAGTTGCCTACCCTGCTGAAATGCAGGATAGATTAGACCATCTTTCCCTCGCCTGCAGTCAGAGATTTTCTGTTAGAACACCCACATGCATAAAGCAGAAGCTTATGTGGGTCACATACCCATATGATATTTTTAAATCAATAGTATTTCAACTTGTGCCACCCCATTGTATCTTGTTCTTTCACTGGATATCACTGAGGAGAAGCTGGCTCCTTCTTCTTTACTTCCCCAATCAGGCATTTATACATATTGGTAAGATTTTCCTGCCGCCTCCATCCTACACAATGAAACTAACTCACAACTAAGACTCCCACTTCTTGAAACTAAACAGTCCCAGCTGTCTCAGCCTCTCCTTGTATGTCAGATGCACCAGATCATCTTTGTGCCCTTTCACTGGCTTTGCTTCTGTATGTCCATACCACTCTTGTACTTGGGAAAACTGGACACAGTACTCCCAATGTGTCTCACCAGGGTTTAGCAGAGGGAAGTATCATGTCCCTCAACCTCCTGGAGATAGCCAGTATCCCAGGATATCATTAGCCTTCTTTGCTGCAAGGGCACATTTTTGGCTTATGGTCAACTTGGTGAATACCATTTTCTGTAAAGCTGCTTTCCAGCTGCTCTTCCCCCAGCATGTACTGGTGCACAGCGTTGTTCCTCTGAGGTGCAGGACTTTGCATTTTCTTTTGCTGAACTTCATAAAGTTCGTCACAGCCCAGTTCTCCAGCCCGTTGAGGTCCCACTGAACAGCAGCACCACCCTCTGATGTATCATTCAGTCCTCTCAGCTTTGTATCATCTGTGAATTTGCTAAGGATGCCCTGTCCCATCAAGCAGGTCATTAATGAAGATATTGAACAGTGTTGGCACCAGTATTGAACCCTGTGGTATTTCTGACTGGCCTCTAACTGGACTTGACAGCGCTCATCACAACCATTTAGGTGTGGCAGTTCAGCGAGTTTTCAATCCACTTCACCATCTGCTTATCTAATATATACTTCATCGGATCATCTATGACAATGTTTTAGGAGACTGTGTTGGAAGCTTCACTAAAATAAAAATAAATAATATCCATTGATCTCTGTTCAGCCACCACAAGCAATCATATCATCCCATGTTCTTTCACTGTTTCTAATCATGTCTCACTCCGCTATCCTGAACAGGTCACATATGTTTTTACTTTTGCATTTTCTTACTTTTGGTTTTGACTATCTACTCCTTTAGCATCATGTTCTTTCCTCTAAGACTGTTTCTGAGTATTTATCATTCTTAATTGCTTTTTATTTTAAAATAATTTTCTAAAATCTAAATATATATAATTTTTTTAATATGAAATGACTTCTTCAGTCTCTTCCCTAATGTGGCTTCCTATTTAATTTGCTTATTTATAAACAGTGTCCTGAAACAGAAGCCACAGCAAATCTCCTCCCATTCTGCAATAGGAAATACAGAGTTGCAAAAGTTTCAGCCTCTCAACTAATAATTGAATGTGGAAGATCTGCTCCATCCTGAAATATACAGATGTGTTGGGTTTCTGTGGCAAGCATTTGGTAGCAGAGGGGTGTACAGGGGTGGCTTCTGTGAGAAGCTGCTGGAAGCTTCCCCTGTGTCCAACAGAGCCAATACTAGACGGCTCTAAGATGGACCCGCAGCCAGCCAAGGCCGAGCCAATCAGCAGTAGGGGTAACGCCTCTGGGATAACATTTTTAAGAAGGGAAAAGGTTGTGGGACAGAGAGAAACGGCAGCTGGGGAGTCAGAACATGTAAGAGAAACATCTCCACAGACCCCCAGGTCAGTGCAGAAGGAGGCGGAGGACATGCTCCAGGCGCCGGAGCAGAGATTCCCCTGCAGCCCGTGGGGAAGACCATGGTGAGGCAGGCTGTCCC
>JANZLQ010000029.1:34911466-34922686 GCA_026212715.1 Elanus axillaris | reverse complement strand
AAACGTTGCTGGACTTCTAACCAGCTCTTCCTGAGGAATAAATCTGAGCTTTAACAACTCCTGTTGGATTTGGTTATGTGAGCATCTGTAACAAATGCAACTGGTTTTCCTCATCTTCTACGTGTATAGAGACCCAAATTATTTAACTGCCAAATTCAGTTAAAATCATTAAAAAAGGTCTATAAATGTGAGCTTTCCCTTCCCATAAAATATGACACACAAAACCTTTTCCAGAAATCACCATTCATTTATACACTATTTTCTTTTTCTTTGCATGCTTCTGCCAAAAGTTCAAATAAGGGAGGTCCCAGTCTTCCACTGATCAGATTTGTGAGTGATAGTCATCATAATTAAGTACAAATTTTTTCTGTACTGTAATTTCTTTGCCAGTTACTCAGTTATGTCCAAATAAAGTAACAGTGTTCCCTTTATATTACGACATCCCATTTCTAAAATACCTTAAACAGGGAAGAAACATAGACTTTCAAGAAATCTCTGTAACACCTGTTACAGCATGATTATAACACTTAAGATATCAGAAACAGAAAAAGATCTCTGTGTTCATCCACCACCAATAAAAAATTGATCTCCACATTATATGCTCATCTGTAATACATACAGCACTGGAAGGAAGATCCCATGAGTACAGAGCCTCAGTCTCTGCCACTGCCCTCTACCTTTTCCCTGAGCACATTAAGTGCCATGTTTTTCCTTTCATTGCTCTCCTTTTATCTACTCTTCTAAACCTCTTTGTTCCTCTGTTTGGTTTTCATCTATTCTGAGCTGCCACTATGGTACTGAATGCTGATGAGACAATAAAGTATTCTAACTCAGAAGGTTATTATTCAGCTGTATTTCTTAGCATAAGACAGTCATCCTGTTTTTATATGGGGAATCTCTGCATCGGGGTACCATGTTAAGGGCAATTAACTCAGCTGCTTGCAAGTACCCCGGGTGTGTGAGGGATTGTAGACATGGGTCAACACTGCCACATGGACAGAGACTGATAATGCAACACCCTTTCAACTCATGTTACTGATTCTCACCCTCTCCCTGCCTTCCTAATGCCCTGCTGGTGCTGTGCTTCTGCTGCTTCTGCTAGCTCTGTCACTGTCACTGTCCAGGGACATTCCCATTCCTGTCCCTCCTCTGCTGGCTTCTCAGGTGAGTCTGTTGGTGTTTCTGATTCCTTTCTTGACTTGACTGTGCCAGTTGCCACTTTAAACAAAAATATATGTAGTTATGTTAGCTCTGGGTTTTTTTGTTGTTCTGTTTTTCAGAACTGGAAGGAACAAAATTTAAAAACTAGGACTGAAATGATCCTTCAAGGTCACTGAGTCCACTTCCCCCCACTTAAGAGCACTTGTAGACTATACAGTAAGTACAGAAGAGGTCATATGAATGCTCATTTTTGTACTATGAAGGCATAGTACAAATTAACTTTTAACAGTCAGCAAAATAATAAAACATTTAATCAGAGAAAAAAATAATGCATTTTGTCAAAGAAATCAAAACTCTCAGGAAATAAAGCCTTCAGAGGAAATAATACAGAATTTTTAAACTCAGTCTCTATTTTTCTCCTTCATAGGAGAAGAGTAAGGCAGAAGGGTTGAATTTGAACAAATAATATAACATACACATCATGTATCATGTCTATGGAAAAAAAAAAATCAGATTTCTCTCACAAGCTTCATAAGAATTTGGCTTGAAAGGACCCAAAATAACTCAAGAAAAAAATTTAATTTTAGTTTGGTATCTCTTCTGCAGGATGGGAAATCAAGAATATGTTGCATTGCTGTATGGTATTTTAGTCCCACAAAATTACATTTGAAACCTTTGAAAACAAAATCTAATTTTTATTTTTCTTAGTTCCTTAATAATTTCCTATGTAACTGATAGAAATAAAAAGTTGGTTTTTTCCATAGATGGTGCAGACCTCCTCTTTACCCTTTCCACTTCATAATCACTCATAGTGATCCATCTTCTACAACAAACACAAACATGATGAATTCAGCAATTTTTCCCATCACTGCAACTCTTGGCAGAATATAGATTAGAAAAAAAATCAATTCAGGGAAGGTGAAAGTGGTGCTGATCAATTGGTGGGAGCAACTTGATGAAATGTGAAAGCTGAAGCTTTTTCAAACTCCATAGTGAGCCGTAACAATGCTGCTGATATGCTATGCAGGTACCGGTTTTCTCTGCACGAGTAAATGTTATTATTTATTGTAAAAGATACAAACTGTTGAGACTATCAGATCTGCCAGCGCTGCTATAATATCAGACAAGCACATGGATTTTATACATATATATGTATGTATATATGGCTAGTAGCTGAAGATATTCTAAGGTTATTCTTCCATTTATTATCTCAATACAGAGCTCCTGCTTGTAGACCAGATAACGTTATGGAAAAGTCCACAGAATTTAACAAGGGTGAAACAGTATAAATTTACTGAAATATCATTTTCCTTACATTCTTTCAAAAATTCTATGTGCATAATTCTTTGTTATAAAAATGTACAGAGTGTTAAAATTCTCAGGAGAGATTTGTGTTCTCTGCTAAGCTTTACAGAAATTTCCAATAAATATAAGCTGCTGCTAAAGGCAAGTGTATAGTGATTGCAGCAGTGATGTTTTTTCCAGGAAGCATGTTAGCACTGTCTTCTTAGGTTGCATCTGTTCACCTTTAGCTGCAATGCTGTTGTTTAGATATTCCAGGTAGTTGCTGCTTTGGAAGAAGTCTCCTGTCTTGTTAGACATCCTGGAAATCAGCATCTGCATCAAACAAGACCAAGGACTGAAGAGAGGTTGTTGTTGATAAAGAAAAGGCAGTTCTGCCACCCGCTTCTTAGGCATTATTTTAATGACATACTTAGCACCCCCTAAGCCTGATTATTTCAATGGGCTACTATCCCAGAGGATTTTTGGTAAAGATTTCCCAGGTCTTCTATTTTAGACAGGAATGGGGGAGATTTAAGATCACTTCTGGTCCTGAACCAATCCATAAAATTAGTATAAATATGGATTGACTGAAGACTATCTAAAGTGGGTGGATGGTTGTTTCAGCTTACCCAGGAAAGATTGGGTTATAGTAGCACTCAGGTCACAGTGACCACACACTACAGCCCACAGGAAGCTGGGAGTGAGGGGCTGCAGTCAGTCCCTAGCAGTTCCTCACAGCCACTTCTTCCTCCTCAGGCTTCCTCTACTCCAGCATGCATCCTTTCCATGGGCTGCAGTCCTTCAGGTCAGAGTCCTTTTCTGCTCCAACATGGGATCTCCTGGGCTGCAGCTCCCTTCCGGGCATATCCACCTGCCCCAGTGTGGAGTTCTCCATGGGCTGTAGTGTGGGTATCTGCTCCACTGTGGTCTCTCCCATGGGAAGCAGGGGAATCTCTGCTCTGGTGCCTGGAGCACCTCCTCCTGCTTCTCTAACCTTGGTGTTTACAGGATTGTTTCTCACGCTTCCCCCGCTCCTTCACTGCTGTGCAGTGTTTTTTACCATTTCTTAAACATGTTCTCCCAGAGACACTGCAAACTCCTCTGACAGGCTCAGCTGTGTCCTTTTTGGAGCCATCTGGAACAGCCGGTGTCTGGCACAGGGCAGGCCCTGGCTTCTGCTCACAGATACCACCCCTCCAACTCCCACCATTACCAAAACCTTGCCACCTGCATCCAATAAAAGAAGTTATAAGTTAAATCATAATTATTGAAAATAAAATTTTATAGTCACACATACACTGTTCCCAAACCCACTGTAACTTCTAACCTTCTCATCAACTTGCCTAACATTGATGAGCTGAACATATTCAAACATTTAAGAATACAGACAATTGCAGGGCCTGACCAGGGAATTACAATACCTCTGGTAAGCATAATGTTTAAGAAATTGTTTTGCATTTTCCCTGCATTTTTTGTGTTAATATAAAAGAAAATCTGTTAAAATCTACAATGCATGAAAAAAAGGAGTGGTCTTGCACAGACATCTTTTAAAAGTCAATACTTTTAATCAGCTAAAATTTGGTGCAGACCTAATGTCAAGATGTTTGTGTCTTCTTTTTTTTTTAGTATTTCATCCAGATATGGAGCTGAAATGGACTGCACTAAAGTGCAAGGAGCTGAATTGTGTGCTAATCAAAAATATTGAGATGATCGCAGCACTGATTGTCATAGCAACTGGAACATAACAGACATGAAATAATTTGACATTATTCTGAGGCATAGTCTCTGTACTTACCAACCTACTGACACAGTATGCAGCAAGCACTCACACTTAGCAGGGCTGCCAGCCAGTGTAGCAGTGGGGAATGAAAGGTGATAGGAAATTATTGAGGATCTAATTGAAACGGCCAAAAGTCCTGGGATGTGCATTATATTCAGCCTATTAGAAAAAAAATATTATTAGAAACTCCATTCCACATCAGAAGATAGGGAAGTAGAGAGAAAACTAGAAATAACAGCTGACTGAGCATTCATATCAGCCCACCAGTGTGAGTGAACATGTCTCCATTATCTGGGGAATGGACAAAGGACAATTGGCTCAAAGCCTTCCAGCACACATGGATCTGGAAATCTTCCCACAGTAGCCCCACACACCACCTCTCTCAGCCTGGTCCTTTGCCTTTGTAGGTGGGCTCACCTGTCTATGAGTGTAAGCAGTGGCAGAAGGGAGTAACAGATGAAGAGAGTTGTGTATGGGAGGACAGGACCAAGAAGAAATGTTAGAGAGGCAGAGGGAACTGGGGTTGTTTAGCCTGGAGAAAAGGAGGTTCAGGGGAGATCTACAACTACCTGAAAGGAGGTTGTAGTGAGATGGATGTTGGTCTCTTCTGTCAGGTGGCTGGAGATAGGATGAGAGGAAATGGCCTCAAGTTGAAGCAGGGGTTGGTTTAGGTTGGATATTAGGAAAAAATTCTTCAGCGAAAGGGTTGTCAGGCATTGGAACAGGCTGCCTAGGGAAGTGGTTGTGTCACCATCCCTGGGCGTATTTAAAAGACTTGTAGATGTGGTGTGTAGGAACACGGTTTAGTGGTGGACTTGGCAGTACTAGGTTAACGGTTAGACTCAATGATCTTAATGTCTTTTCCAACCTAAACAACTCTATGATTCTATGACCTGAATAAACTTTTTGCCATGGATTTTTAAACTGCTTCTCCAACCCTGCTGTTGTACAAACAAGCTTTGTCTTAAGAGACCTCCTCTGCTTTAAAAACCAGAGAACTGTAGGAGCCGTCTATAGACTGTGAAAGGAGCTTTTCTAGAAAGAACAGGAGACTACTGTGATGGAGCTAATGCTGGCCATATATTGTATATATGCAATATGCATATGTTTGCTTATACAGCTAAGTGCCCAAAAATAAATTAATAGCACAATATTTGAGCTCTTAAGTAAGTTTAGCCTGGTTTTCAAGAATGCTAAGCAATGTCCCTTCTCTGAGGAATCCCATTGCCTTTACACAGCAATAAGAAAAGAAACATTTCATTTTTGAAAAATGTAAGCTTGTAAGGTGCCTTAACATGCAAAAAATATTTGGAGAACCTGCGAAGTTCTAGATAGATTTTTAACGAATCTATGGTTTGGCCTTAACATAATTAGTTGTATTAGTAAAGTGACGAAAGGAGCTATATATTAATTTAATTCTGAGTTGTATTAGTTCTCATAATTAAAAATATTGTACAGATAATGCAAGGGATCAGATCACAAAAATTTAACATTTAAGAGATTGCTTGCCTACATCACATTCATGCACAGATTTTTAAGGCAGACTCCTTCACATCAAAAAAATTGCTTTTGTTTCAACTTCCCAGGGACCAAACACCAGCAGTTTAGTGTAGTAAAAACCTGACCATGTTAAATTTTTGCTGCTAACATCATGAGAGTCAGGAAAGGAACATAGCTATTTTACTCCACCATGCCAAGAATCATTGCTTAGCAAAATCGCTTCCATTAATTTCTGTCAAGATCAGAAGAGCTTAAACAGGTATTAAAATACTAGTGCAGACTACAACATTGTTATTAATAGTAGCAGTCACCTTCCCCCCCAAAAAAATTTCTGAATAAGAGCCAATTTACATATATATTTTTATATATGTATGTATTAGCTGGAACAGAAACTTGGGACTTCTCCATGTGTCAAGTCTCATTCATTTTAGCAATGTGGTGTCAGTATACTGCCAACATTCACAACAGAACTGTCGCAGATGGTGTGTTTTAAAATAGAACTGGCAAATTCTGTTATTTCACCTGAGGTGCATTGAAGTGGCACAATACTTTATGGGAGACCTGCAAATGTTATTCTAGATTAGGCTAAGGAAGATTGGATTAACTCCTCAAACATAATCATCTCTTCTTTAGCCAGCTGAGGACCTCATTATGAGGTATTGTGTTCATCTTCACCAGTTGTATTTTGTATAACAATGCAGAGTACAAAATAGTGTCAACTCACAGATTTCCAAGTTCCAGTATTTTCTGGATCTGTTTACCAAAGATATGGAGTTGAACCCAGAAAATCATTCAAAGAAAGAAGTCTCATTGACATCAGTGTGGAGCTGTTCATGAGGTCAACAAACCCAATGTGTTATATGCACCCTAAATTAAAATACTGCAGAAACGTAAACTAGAATAACAGTATAAATATGCAATTTAGACAGAATTACTCATTTGTCACATTTTAACATGCCTTAAAAAGTTATTTCATCTGGGAAAACTGAGGAGGAGTCTATCATGTACCTTCTGAGGCATTACAAGTGCTTTTTGTATTTTAGGTTGAAAGAAAACAAACTTAAATTATTTCTAACTTTAATATGAAGTTATGGCTCAGGGGAGTTGTAAGTAGATGAATTTAAAATTGTGGTTTTATTTCACAAGGCAGAAAATTGGTTGTGTAGATAGAGCATAGATTTCTGCAAGCTGTTCCTCTAATAGATCTCCATTAGCAAGGGACTACACATGAGAAGTTACTTCAGTCACAGCCACTGAAAACTTGATCTTTTTTTTGTTTTGTTCAAAACTAACATTGAACTCTATCAGCTGATGTACTGATGACGTAGATAGGTCTCTGTCATAGTCCAACACTAGGCGGTGGAATAATAATGGACTTTCAAGCACAGTTTCAGACTAATTTAAATCAGTGATAGGATGATAAAATTTTTAATTCCTAACATCAATTCTCTTACCATAAATATAATAAAATATTACTGATGTATGACAATAAATGACAGTTTAGCTTTATTATTACAAACTGCTCAGGTATAAGTATTGAGTTTCACTGCACGATAATAACATAGCAAGCAGATAAACCACTATTTCTAGTAATGTAAAAAATTGTGAAGTAGAAAAGTATTATTACAGAAGAGGTGGGCAAACTCAACAAGGAGTGTTGCAACATCTCCTGATTTAAATATTTAAGAATAATTTAAAATTAAGAAGTCACAGATGCAACTCTCATTTCTTTGCAGTCCCCCTAATCAAATCAGTTGCATTGATTACTCTTTCTGCAGTTGTCCTCTCTTGCTATCCACTCTGCTCTCCATTCCAATCCTGCCAAGCCTGCCCTGGGACTCAAACGTGCAGCTGCTCAGTGATGAGCTACACATGCCTGACCCATGGTCTGTTCCTTCTCACACCTCCGGCAGGTACCACACTCACTCATTACTGTCTGTGGAGAGGCCAGACCTGACCCTGGAGGCATTCTGCTCACTTGGCTACCAGGGCAGTGTGATAGCTTGGCAGCATGGCTGTCAGCAGCTGCTGACAAAGGCAGATATGGCACACAGCTGCCCAGTTCCAAATAAATCAACCACCAACTTCGTCTCAGTAAGTTATTTATATGTTATATCACACATTCTTCTATTGCTTATTCTCCTCTATCATGCATCCTACATTCAATTCTATTTGCTTACACATGCGCTAAACATACATTGATAGTCTCATCTTTAGCAGCAATACATTTTGCAGTCATTCAATACATCTTCAGATGTTGTATATTGTCATTTCTCTGTTTAAAAATTGTCTTCATATAACACTATAGGTATTTTCTACAGAGAATCTAATCTGCTTGTGAGTCCATTACCTACACAAGTTCCATATTATTTCAGTTGCACAGCCACAATAACATGAGATCAACTCTTTCAGGCCGGCATAACATTTCTTTATCTTAGAGAATAAATTTGATTTGCCTTTCAAAAGAGATCTTTTAGATTTCTTTACCTCCTTAAAACAAATAAATAAATAATGAAGTGCTTCTACTAAAACCAGACTTATACCAAATATGGGACTGTATGTATTGAATAGCTACAAACATAAGGATACCATTTTGTAACATTATTAAAACTGTTTTGAATTGTTTTCATTCAGTTTCAATACAGAAGAGAAAAAAATATATTGTACTTTTCATTCTGAACTCTAGAAAATTTTGAACATATTGAGGATTTAGAGGTGGTCTGGGTCTCCTTAAAGACCTGCGAATCTTCACTAGAGTATTGGTTTCTCCCTTTTGTGTCATGTGGTACGTTTACTATTCCTTCCAATGCACTTTTCCCTTCCTGATATCACGACCATGTCTGTGACTCTGCCGCTACCAGTGTCAAGTGACTCTTGATCCACAGCGGTGTTTTGGATTTGTGTGGTGGGGTTTTGGTAGCAGGAGAGGGGCCGCAGGGATGGCTCCTGTGAGAAGGTGCTGGAAGCTTCCCTGGCTCCAAGTCGGACAGGCCTCTGGCCCAGGCCGAGCCCATCAGCGACAGCAGTAGTGCCTCTGAGAGAGCAGATTTAAGGGGAACCTGCAGTGAGTAGGGGATTAGAATGTGAGAGGAACCCCTCGGCAGCTCCCGAGGCCAGTGAGGAAGGAGGGGAAGGAGTGAGCGAGTGGCTTCATAGTGATTTGTTGCCAGCTGGGCTTAAACCACGATATGCTGATCTTATTCAAAGAGGACCTGAGAACTCAAAGACTTTTAAATGCCAAAGGGAATACCACTTGCTTCAGGGAAGTCACATTTAAATGTATCAACACAGTTTACAGATTGGATTTTTAACCACATATGAGATAAATGTTTTGTGTGACTCTGTATGCAATCCCTTTGAAAGTAAATAACCCATCTATTTTACCCAATGTCCATCTTTTTTTTTTTTTGCTGTAGCCATAAATATCTAAAACATTTTGCTTTTTTTCTTTCATAAAGCAAAGTTAAACACTTTCTGAGCTGTTTCCTAAAACAATGGTGGACTGTACTCTCATCAACTGTTTATTCTCTTTCAAAACCCTACCAGAGCTTTATGTAGAGTTGTAGTGCAAGGAAACAGCAGGGGAAAATAATACATGAACTGTTGACTTTTTGTCTATATTCAGTTAAAGATATCTTGAATAGTCTACCCATAAGAAATATTTTGTGTTGTTAAATAATATTCTTCAAGGTAAAGCTTGAATTTATTAATATAATCAGGTTTTATACCTTTTTCACTATTCAGTCTTTAATCTACAACTCTCTTAGGCTCTAAGAACAATTAATTATAATTCAACAATATGATAAAAAAGTTCTTGAAGGTTATTGGGTTTTGTGGTGGGTTGACCCATGGGGGTCTGTAAAGTTGTTTCTCTTACATGTTCTCCCTCTCCAGTTGCCGTTTCTCACCCCCTGTTCCCCAACCTTTTCTCTTCTTAAAATGTTATCACAGAGGCGTTACCACTATCACTGACTGGCTCAGCCTTGGCTGGCAGCGGGTCCATCTTAGAGCCGGCTGGTATTGGCTCTGTCGGACACGGGGGATGCTTCCAGCACCTTCTCACAGAAGCCGCCCCTGTAACCCCCCCCGCTACCAAAACCTTGCCACAGAAACCCAATACAGGTTTTTTTAGTCAGCTTGTCTTTTAAAGTAAATTCATTTTCATAAATCCTAGTATGTTTGTTGCAGTCTAGAATGAATTTCTTCTGACAGTTGTTTTAAGAAGTAAGAGCTAAAGTAAAAGATGCAAAAAATATGTTTATAAATTAAGATATAATAAGAAAAATTGAAAAAATCAAAGACTTCATAAATGTTTGATAAATTCAGGTTAACACTGAACTGTGGATGGAGAAATAACAATTATGCAGGGTTTCCCTTTTCTTTAGGTTAACATAAGTTTGGATCTAATTTACTAATTATGCATGATATTGGGATATATTGACTTTTGTCCAATAACAATGTTTTTAGATTAAGCCAATACTTCAACTATTTCCCTTTCAAAAATGACTTGGCTCCTTGAATTTGGATTCGATAGAAAGCAAAATAGGAAAATTAATACTTACCCTTCCATTTAACCTTTTTGGATATTTAGATACTTGACAAAATTATGTCTAGACAGAACACGCCATAGAAAATGATTATAATGAACAATAGTAATATTTCCCCCAAATTCCTCTTTATTTGTATATTTGACCTGATAGTGACCACTGCAAAAAACATGTTGATGATTCTAAGAGACATGTCCTCGCTGTCATCTGCGATACTTTGACAACCCCATTTGCCATTGGTTAAAAATACAAATCTAGTCCCAAAATCTGACAACAGAAGGTCTAGTTAGGGCCTTCAAACACTAAAAGACACAATTTGATCTTACATAAGCTATTCAAGTTAGGACAATAGCACAAAATACAGCAACAGCTGGCTGGTAAATTGTTAGGCAAAAGAAACTGAAAATCAGCACTTATCCCTTCTCCCCTTCTGTGTAACCAGAAAACTCCCATCTAAGACAGCCCTACATCTAGACTATATTTTCTTGGTTAATGGACCAAATTTCCAACTTTTGCCACATCCTCAAAGTCTGTTTTCTGAGAGTTGCTGGCAAATTTTTTAAAAGGAGCAGGGGAACCCTTACAATATCACCTTCTAGGATTGTGAGCAATGTTCAGCTATCAAACTTAATTTTATGCACTCTGAAGACTCACATTTGTGTAGATGCACTGGTTGTATTCGACTCATGTTTGAAACCTAAGTTTACTTTAAAATAAAAGAAGGTTATACAGCAATTACAGGATTTGAAGAGCTTGCATGCTAAGCTAAATCTGTATTTTTTTTTCTTACATTTCATGTGAACATGAAGTTCAATACATTGCTTTTCCTTCTGTGGAACTACATCTCCCCCTGTCTCCCCTCAATCCTGCTGGCAGGAAACAAAACTCCTCCAGGCAGGGAGCGGGGGAAGGAGAGCAAAAAAGCCTAAACCCGGGAGGCCGCAGGTT
>JANZLQ010000029.1:34897517-34911366 GCA_026212715.1 Elanus axillaris | reverse complement strand
CCATCGTGCCTGTGGTTTTCGAAAACGTTGCTGGACTTCTAACCAGCTCTTCCTGAGGAATAAATCTGAGCTTTAACTCCTGTTGGATTTGGTTATGTGAGCATCTGTAACACCTTTGTCCAACTTTATTAATTCATAAATTTAAATAAAATAATGTATATGTATTTATTGAATGTATAAATGGACAGAAATCCCTTTTTGTTCAGGATTCTTACAGAAACCACATTTATGCAGGTGTGGTGTGTGCATATGTGTATTATCTGTGGATTTCTACATACAGTTTTGACTTCTAAGTTTTTAATCTTTGGAAATTTCATACCAATTTCAGTTCCTTAGAAGAGTAGTTATGTCACAGATACAAATTTCCAACATGTTTTGAAAAAATATTTGGCTAATGGATGAGGGAAAGAGACAACCCACAGAGACAATAGTTTGTTAGGTACCTGAAAAACTCAAGTTCGACTGGTTACCAAACACCAAGAATTCACCAGGAAGAAAGACACCATATCTGCCAAAGTAGCAGAAAAAAGCTTATCATTCTGTAATATATCAGAGGATTCACAAACATGACAAAGCAATTGCAGACCAAGCTCATAGGTTCTACTACTCATGGAATTACTTCCAATTACTTATGTACAAATATTAACATAGATGTGTGGGAACTGCATTTCAGAAATTAGTGATTCTGAGCAAGAGTTAAGAGACAGGAAACTGATCATAAGGCAGAATGACTTCAAGACTCATTACTTTCTTTCTGCATCTATTTATAAATAAGTATCTAAAATATAAAATATCACCCATTTTAATGCATTGAGTTTACAAGTATCACCAGGAAGTGAGGACTGAAATTTGAATGAATGATGTTAGGTGTATCATAATTATCATTTCACTTTGGATTATGCTTTTACTAATTCACATTTAAAAAATAAAAAACAGAATCTGCCTACAAAACCACTAAAGCAAAACTTTCCATTGTAATGCAATCCTCAACTTCTTAATTTCCCTTTGTGAATTGAATACAGAGTTGCACAAATGTAACTGGGAGAAGAACTTGATCTCAGCTCTGGCTTGTGGCCTCTCATGTATTCTATTTCAGAAAACCTTCATTTCTGTTAAGAATCGAAGACATTGTTAGGTCAAAAATGATCAATGGTCTGAGAGTTGCAGTAACAAAATAATGAGCATTGGAATGTCTGACTTCTGTTTCTGGCCTTCTTTAGGAAAAAAAAAAAATCTCTCTCGAAGAAGTTATATTGCTCATTCCCTCTCCAATCAGGCTCTCATGTGTACTGCCAGGACACATCTGCCTCTGCCTTGGAATTCCCAGCCTCAAACTTCCTCCTGAAGTTTATTATTTTATCCTTTCGTTAAATATTAAATGTTATAATTCTTTTCAGACTTCAGTGGAATAGGTTGCCACTACACAGCCATCATCCATCTGCAACTCAGTTCAAAAGTAAAAGCATTTACCCATGATGTGGGCGATCTGTGGAGATTCAAGCCCATGTCTTTTATATAACAGTTATATATATATATAACAGATATATATATGACAATATGACAAATTATAGTCAATGCCTCATACATTCATTAAAGTTCTTTGGTGGAGAAGACGGCCTCTGTAAAAGCACTGGAGTTGTGTGAACAAGTTGTGTGAAATGTGGCTGGAGGAGAAGGCCCCATGGAGGGTGGGACCATGCCTCTCCAATGTCACAATTCCTTATCTTAAGCAACCATGCGAAGAGGCGCAACATATGCACCTGGAGGCGATAGCCCCATGGAGGATGGGACTATGCTTCTCCAAAGCCACGTTTCCTTATCTTAAGTGCTCATGGCTGCAGGGAGAGAGAGGCAACTCCTCAATGACCCCCCAAACCCACTGACCCATTTCCAGAGAACCCTGGGAACGTGAACTGCACATGTCAAGACCACTGGCTCATTTCTGGAACACTCCTGAGCTTACACTGTGCTTGCTCAATGATGGCAAACCCCACCTACACAGGTGGACCCTTTAGGTATAAAAGAAGGGAGGACAAGTTCTCAGTGTGTGCCCTCCAGAAATGGTTCTCTAGGCTGGCTGGACCAACTCTGGACCCAGAACTGGTGAAACTCTTTTCTTCTCACTTTCTTCCCCCCTCTCTCTCTCTTGCTTTCTCTCAATCTCTCTCTCTCACACAATCCCTACACCTCATCCCTTTAGATATAAACTGTTGACCAAGTCTGAGACTAGGAGTGGATCTAGTTGCCCTTAGGTTCCTCTTTGAGAAGGAGTCCAGAAAGCAAGGGGGTCTGCTCTGAACCTCGTGACTCAATGGGAGGGCTTTCCTTCTGACACAGTTTCATGCTCCTTTGTTTCCACTTCTTTTCCTACACCTCCCTTCTCTCTTCAAACAGCAGCTTCATGACATGATGGAAGGTTCATACTGATAAGTTCACTTGTACTTGGGCAAGATTAGCTTGATTGAACAAATGTTGATTGTTGTTTGAACTCCACTGGTGTTGTTTCACCTTAATTCTGGCAAAGGAAATCCACAAACCTGAATGACTCCAACCTCGAGACGTGACAATACAGAATCACTCTGACTAGACCATGGGGCATTCAGCTCTTCCATATACAATGCTGATGGAAAGAACAGTATGTTCCCATGGACATAAGGTTGCTAATTTGTACAGGAATGCTTCAGAATAGGTTAATGAAACAGTTTTGTTGAATTTTGTTAAATACTTTCAGGAAAAAATATAACTGAAAGCTAAGTCTCTGTGTAAGTTCACTAATACATTTATGAACCTCATTTTGGTATAGTTAATAGAAATTGCATTTAATAGAAATTGCATTTTCAGTGCATTGATCTGTTGACTGTATTTGAGCTACTCTTACCAGCTGAAGCTGTTTAAGCTACACAAGATTATGTACTGGCTCAGCAATGACTTTAAGAATGGTTATTCTGGAATTTGAAAGAGTTTAAAGGGTTAAGCAACAGAATGTACTTGAAGTTCTTAGTAACATGACATCAAGATTTCTTTTGTGTATGCATTCAAAAATATTTATGTAAACTACATTTAGTATATTTTTTCTTAGAATTTTATACACTTAACACTGAGATGTACTATTATGATGATTGTTATTATCACAATGTGCAGAAATATGAAACAATTAAGCATTTTTACAAAACAAATTTTAATAAGATTTTGTCTAAACACTCTCACAGATTCACAGAAATTCCAAGCTGTCAAGGAATATTACCCCCAAAAGAGGAAGTTTAAGGAAAAAAAAAATAGTCAAAGAAGAAAGCACAGAGAAGAAAGTTGAAATAAAAAGACAAGAAATGTCTGTACCAAAGCTCAAACAATAGCAAGCATAACTTCTGTTCACAAAGTTGTATGCTAAAATGAATGCTGGTTTTAGTGTCAATACATGGTTTAATAGAATATCTGCTTAGATTATTTAGAAGAAATTAGATGAGGAGGCAGTTGGATAACAAAAGTATACGTATTGAAAACTTTTTTTTTCATACCTTACCAGTTTTAAAGGCAAGTTGAGAAGCTCATTATTTTATTTTAGTTAAAAGAAGTTTTTGCATTCTATATTACTTAATACAACATAAATGGACCTGTTCATACTTTCAAAGGCTATCTTGCAACAAAACTAAATTTGATTGCCATTGTATATCTAATTTATCTAAATGATGCTGATCTGGATATCTCTCATAAAGACACTCATAGTTCAATAAATGATCTAGTCTGTGAATTGAAGCTCCTAGTTTAATTTTACATTCAATGTTTTAAATTAGTGAGGGTCTCCTAATTTCCTTTTATGTGGTCAGAAACTTCCTTCACATCCTTTGTGGTGCTTTCACACTTTTCACAGGAAAAGATACTTTGAAATCTCCCCATAGTTAAGTATATATATCTCTCAGATCAGGTATGTATGAAATACACAAGCTAAATGTTCTAATTCTAAAATTCTTCATAAGTCTTACCAAAATACAGTGCACAAGCTTTATATAATGATTCACCTTTTCTTACTCAGATAGTAATACTGAATAAGAATTAATCTGTAAGAGTAATTACAGATAGTAATACTCCTATAGTCATAGGAGTAAAAGGTGCAACATGGTCCTTAATTGCTATCATTTAATGTAATTCTTTATGTTAAAATACATTGGCTCTGTTCCTGGTTCATGTTCTCAGAAATGCTAATTTTAGCCCTTCCTCATACATAAAAAAGGTAATAGCAGTTTGTCTTCAAAGCCATTCCCAGTGCTCACGAGTAACTTAGATTTGAATGTGGGGTGCTTTTTGTGTGTGAAAGTTTTCCAAAAATGTTCTGTGAAATGCTTTAATTGATATGCATATAATGATTTCAGATTATCTTCTCTATCCCATTATTTCAAAAGGTCACTTTTTTATGACCATGTATATACAAGGCTCTATTACTGTTACTGCTAGTATTAATAATACTATTTCTTCCAATTCAATTTTATGACTGGAATAATTCTACTTGCTTTGACTAACATGCTGGTTTGGTCAGCAATTACTAGAGTTATCCTCCCATCTTTGGATTTATTTTTGCATTACTTTCCTGTGCAGAGATATTTTTTTCCACTCTTCACTTTATTTGTTTACCTTAGAAACTATTTTACCAAGTAACTCAATAACTCCACAGTTCTCATTCATCTTAATTATTAATGGGCTTACTTTTTATTTTATTCCCATTTGTCTTTATTTTTTTAAATTTCTGTATTGCCTTTTATGCAGAGTGATATCTGCAAACCTGTGCAAAATTAAATGGCTTTGCTGAATCATCAAAGCACTGTTACAGAGGACTGTCCAAAAGTGCAGGATTTAATCAATAGTTTTAGGAACTGTATAAGTACTAATGTGGAAACCAAAATAGGCATGTTGAAAAGTCATACATTAAGCTTATGCAGAGCATTTCTAGAGCCAGGCACTACATTTATCAACATGTTCTCACAAAGGCAATCAGTAGTACCACGAAGCATAGCAGCTCTAAGGGCAGACAATCCATGGCTGAATACATATTGAATGATGTGTCTGCTGCTGCCCTGCATTTTCCTGACAGTCTTCTAGGAATTTGATGCACTGCCTGAAAACACTCCAGGAAAGCTAAGACAGTGTTAATTCTTAAATCACAAATTTGACATCTGCGGGAAGTGCTGTTCCTCCTTCTGGTGAACCTTACTTGACTTTCTTGCTCGGATGAGCTCCATATCTCTAAGTTCAGCAAATCATTTTCTTCTAATATTGAAAAATGATGTACATGTTCCAAACATTTTACTCAAGTAATAGTTCAAGAAACATCACTAGTTTTTTGAGAAGTTGAATTTATCTGAATTAAAGGCAATTTTAGCTGTCAAGAAGGTCAAGTAATGTGATCAACATAGCAAGTCTTTCAAGGGAAAAGTGTCTTTAAATTCCACTCTGTTCTGTGCTCTGAATAAATTATAAAATAACCAATGCTGTGACTAAACTGAATAAACCTAAACACATAGTCCAATGCAGTATTCTGCATGAAAATGACAATTGGCTACATCATTATGTAACCTCTGAAAAGGTTTTGTACTTTAAATTTTTATGGGCTTTTTCAACATTAGGCATAGCTGGTAAGTCATGTAACTCTGGGAGGGCAGAAGAAGCCTCAACATGAAACAGTCATGTTGTTTCAGTGATAACTGTAAAAAGAGTTTATGAACAATAAATAATTCAATTTCAGAAAATTTAGTCTTTTTAGGAAGTAGTGGTAGCTGTTACCAATGCAAAAAAAGATAATACAATTATCCATGATGTTTACATTTTCTTTATCTTACACCTACCAGAGTGGTGTGATCCCAAAGTTCACAGCTCTGTCATGGTGAGTTTTGTAGACAATGTGTAGAACCTGTGTACAGCTAAAATTAGTGGAACATGAAAGTGTGGAATTTTTTGGTTTGTTTTGTTGGGTATTTTTGTTTGTTTTTAAAGTATGATATAGATACTTACTAAATGTGATGTACGCATCCATGTAGTTATAAATTTGAAATATTCTTTAACTCACTGGCTTCAGTTCTGCATACTACTCACTTATTCTGGAAGATGTATCAAGAGATGAACTGAGGGGCAAGAAAAGGGTGCTTGCCTACATTCCACCTAAGTGTTAAAGAATGTCTCCAGCCAAGGTAAGGGAGAGGAAAATGGAATTAAAATAATATTACCTACATTATATAAAACCACTATTAAAACATAAAGAAGACATTTTGAGATAGATTTTTAAATCTCAGTGCTTATATTAAAAACAAATTGATAATAGTTATTTTGTTAGTGTTCTGTAAAATAAACACAAATGACATAGGGATTCTGCTAGTCTTAAGTAATTACTGACTCCAGAGGATAACAATGATTTCAGTGAAAGCCAGTGAACAGAAATAACTAATTTCCAAAAAAGAGTAAGATAGACTAGGAAGAAACCTACATTAGATTTGGCCGTCAAATATAAAATCTCTTAAACTTTAAAACTGCCATCAACAATCCTGAAGTTTTTTCTGAATTTCTTGGTTTCTCTATTTTCTTTACTTTCAAAGCAAAAGAAGAATGAAAGAAGCCACCTTAATAGAAAATCAGTACTCAAAGTGCAGAATAATAAATTTATATATTGATAAAGATAGTTAGTGGCAAAGCCATATTAATCAGGTTAATATTGCCTATAAACAGAAAAGATGAATATAAAGTAATACAGTGCATTAAAACCAAGGATTTACTACAACCATTTGCATAACTTCATTCATTTTCTTTTTCTTATTTGCTTAGCAAAACAAAACATTACTTAGAAAGTAAAGCCTATGTAACATCAAGTATTTGTAAATCAAGTGATTTATGTTCTTGGCCCTACATCTTGTCCTGCTGTTACAATGTTGCCTCCTGCTAGCAGGGAATGCACAGAAGCTCTTTCACCTCTTTGAAGATAATTACAGGATTTTAGTCTCCAGAGCAACCAATCAATGTTCTACTAGTTTTCTGGAGCACTCAATTCTCCTTTTGAAAAAATGGGAAAATAATTTAAAAAGATAAAAAGAAAAATCTCATTACATGAAACAGTTTCAGGACTTCTGTACGTTAAGAGCAACCACTTTAATAATTCTGAAAGAGCTAATACTGAACATACTGGATTTTTTATGGAAAATGCTGTGGTTTTCTTAATTGTTTATCACTGCACTGCACATACACACATGCTGATATAAAATCCAAAACCAACAATATATCTTGATGGTTACCACTAAATTTCTCTTATGCTAAAAAAAAAAAAAATCCTGTTTTTACCCAATTTTTAAAGTAGTATTAAAATGCAACTCTAAATTGTAGTGCTATATCCTCTGCTACAAAATGAGTTCACATTTTCCCTACAAGTATTATAAAATTAAAAAATGTTGATTCATGCATTTCAGTATAATCACAAGTTTAGGATCTTGAACTATGCTTATTTACATGAGTAGTACTGTATGTGCTTAGGATCCTTGATAGGCACAAGCTAGTGCTCAATGCCTGGTAGCACCAAACACAATCAGCACCTGCATGAAAGTCATGATGTGAGCTAGCTAAAATAGGGACCTTCTTTTTCCAGACCACAATTTTGAATAGACCAGAAAAGGAAGAATGAAGTTAATGGAGAAGAAAAATTGAGACTAGGTAGGGAAAGTTAAAACCTCCCTTTCTTTTACTTACCTTCCCCATGGATTATAGAAGTAGGACTAGGATTGTGCTCTCTTCCCTTTTTCCTTCTCTACTTTTGTGTTACCTCTTTGGCAGATCACATCCACCCCATTCATGCCACCAGTGGATATGGGGAATAAGGTGGGTAGGTTTGGGGGGACTTAGTTACAGGAAGAGGAGAGGTAGTGAAGATACTGTGATTTACTGCTCAGCAAAACAGAACCTCTGGATCTCAGATGATGCTGGAAGCCATCAGATCTCCAATTCTGTTGGTAAGGAACTAAATCACAAATGTGAAATGGTCAAATTGTTATGAAGTGTGTCACATCCTGCCCAGCTACCTGGAGTCAAAAAGGATGAGTAAATTCTGAAACATCAATGGATCCAACTTCAGCAAGGTCTGCCACAGTTGGGATTCACATTTTCAGTAAGGGATCTGTTCAATTGCCTAAAGGTAGATTTCTATGCTGTTTCAATTGCCCTTAATATCAGAGACATTTGCATGGGCTTGTCAGATATGAGAAACACACCATTTCGGAGTTCAGACAGGTTACCTAGTACATCTCCAAGAATGATAAATGCTTCCAATTATGCAAAGGATCAAGCCCATATTGTTTAAATGCATGTCTTGTAAATTAGCAAATGGTAGCTAATATGCACACCATCCCCAGGTTATTGTGATTCTCCAAATTAAAATATACACACTACTCCTTTGTTCTGACATTGGCTATATCCTTATATCAAAAACCTCATGAGATCTGTGATACAAACATATTCCATTCAGCCTACCATTTTATATGCACCAGCCCCAGGAATTTATGTACCTCCTACTGAACTGCTGAAAAAAAAACCATTTTTTTTGCTTAGAAGAACAGACACAATTTTAAAAATCTAACTTCAGGCAACTGAGGTTGTAAGAGACTGTGTGGGACTGTTTGTCTTGACATTGTTGCTTGCACACTATCACCTCCTGGCCACAACATCCTGTCACTGTGGAGGAGTACACTCCGAAGGCCCCCAAAGTCTGCCTGAAGCGCAAAAAAAAACACTGGACACTTGCTCTGTGGAAATGGGCAGACTCTTCGAAGAAATCAGTGGGACGAGGACAATAAAACAACTGCGTACTCCCATCAGCGCGCAGCCTCTTGGGGGTGCTTTTGCAGCGGACACATGACCCGTCACTGCTGCTGCAGTGTTCGAGACTCTCGCAGTGTTTGGAACGTGGCATCACCTCAGCGTCGAGACACCATCCCTGCTCCTGCTGGGTTTGTAGTGGTGATAGTTGCTTTTGCTGCATCTCTTCTGTCTTCTTGCTTAGGGGTTCCAACTTTTCTCCTCCTTTTCTCTCTGTCCTATCACTGTTATGTCGTTTGCTCTGGAAATAAAGTTTGAATGGTTGTACAGCATCTGACCTCGTTTGTGTCTTAATCTTGCTCTTGGGTTCGTATCAAAACCTCCCCCAACATTGGATCAGGACAGAGATATGATTTAAAGCAAAATCCCAAAGTGAAATCTTCTATATCCTATCCCCAAGTCACAAACTAGAAGGTTATGATAAGGAAATGTTTTGGGAGAGGTAGAAACAGGTTACAACTCCAACATTTTGTGAAAGAATCCAAGCTTGTCACAAGTGTAACAGGTAGAGCTGTAGAATTGTTTGACCTGAACATTTTTTCTAGTCTCAAAATTACCTTTTTGATGAAACGGAACTCAGCAAATAGCTGGAGCTGGCAGCACCGAGAGGTCCTTGCCAGGAAGAATACAAAGTTTGTGGTTCCTCCTCAGTCTTAAGTTTATTGCAGTACCTTGTATTATCCTGGTCTGCTTCCTTCTCACTGGCTCCCAGCCCCGCTTCTGGTGCAACCTTCCCCAGCTCCAAGGGACATCATGGGTGACCGACTGTCTTGTGGTCATGCCAAGTTTATCTGGCCTTGTCCATCTGTGACCATCACAGAGATTCAGTTCAGACCATACAATGATCCTGTGGCCACCAGGTTGCTATCAGAGCAAGCTGGCACCAGCTCTGGCCCAGGCAAGCCCTGCTACCATGCTAAGCGCTGCCCTGGCAGCCCAAGGTGATGTCTGCCATCATTTTCTAGTGGTGGCAGAATCCCATTTACTGACTGACCATTTACAGTCATTAAAGAAAGGAGAGCAAGTTACGATATTAGGTTAGAAATCTGGCCTTGAATTTTATTTGAATTCAGAGCTGTTTGGACAGAGAGTTTTATGCTGTGTCTCTCAACATACATCAACAATAACAAACACTGATGCTGTCTGCATTTATGTGCACTTCTTTGACAGAAGCTTCATCTTGTAGAAGGCTGAAGTGATTGCTGACCTCTTCTGTAATGCTTTGCTGCCTCTATTCCTGCCTGCACTGAGCATTCTGTTTTCCCTAGAATGATTATTTAAGCCTGAACTAGTTAACTCATTAACAAGCCTGTAATTTTCCTGAAGTTAACTACAAATGCTCAGAAATTCATCTGCTAACACCCTGTTTTTATCCAAGGTTTGAACTTCAGGAAGCCCAGAAGTTTAAGATATTTGCAGCCAGGAATAAAAGAAATCAGTGGGCAAGGAAAACAAAGGCTATGTTAAATGGACATTACACGTTTTCAGACTCGTTCCAAGCATGGACATCATAAGAAGTTTAGACACTACAGAAGGTAGACTCAATTATCCTCCTCTCTATACCAACACCAAAATAAGGATTAAAAACTTACTTGTCATTAGATCAATAGCTAGTCTTTCTAATCAGTCACTATTCATTATTTGGAATATGTGGGCTGCAATATCAAGCCCTTCATAGTCTTTTGGATACTTGTGGGGTCTATACCATTGATATGTAAAATTACTCTGAATTACACAATGATAAAAGAAGTTTCATTAGGTCACCATTAGGAATACTTTAGAAGGATCGTTCATGAAGACAATAGCAAGCAAAATGTTTCTCAATACTTTGGAAAAAAACCCAAACAAGTCAAACATAAAAATAATTTGTAACAAATATTTCAAGATCCCCAACTTGTTATAAGGCAAAATAGTGAGTGAGGATATATCAATGAGTTTAACTTCTTTAGACTTTTGCAGGTTACTGTATTCTATGTGTTGTGGTATTTGCTAAAATTATATTAAGTATTTTACTTTGACTTTCAGAGATTGTATTTGGCATCATTAATATCAGCTTCAAGATTTCCACAAGCTGTCCTTCAACAAAACCAAATGCAAATAAATCCAACACATAAGGATGCAGAATACAGGCTAGACCTCCAAACTGGGAACGTCATTTTGAAAACAGTGTGATTGAAAAGGGTTATAAAGACTCGTTAGTCAAACCAATAAAGATTAAAGTGACCATAAAGACATGCAGAAGTACCTCACACCATTCAGTGGCTGAAAAATGAAATAGTATGTGAAACTTTAAATTCCAAATGATGTATGGGGAGAAAATAATCATTCCTAAACGAAGACAGAAAACAGTGGATCCAAGCTTGCCATTACTACTAGGAGTGAAATATTGGTGTTATGATAGATAGTTTTGCAAAAACACCATTTTAGTATATAACAGCATTTTAAAAAAAGTAACACATTTTTAATTTCTTTCCTAATATTGGAGAAAACATCAATTTCACTATATTAATCCTGATGGCAAACTGCACTCACATCTCAAAAGTGATATGGTATGATATGATATAATGGAAAAGATGTCAGACAAGGGCAGTAAGGGTGTATTGGCTTCTGTATTAGACAACAAGAAGTAAGATTCACTCTGGAAAAAAGATAAATGAGGACTAATATAAGAGAGGTCTACCAAAATCATGTGTGTCATGGGGAGGATGGGTAGAGAATGATTATTGTTTCTCTTTTCCAGTTTAGAGAGTGGATACAAAAGGTATGAAACATAATAGGAAGCACACCCACAAGAAGCCAAAGGAAATGAGACATCAGGCAACTGATCTGTGGACCTCCCTGCTACAGGATGCTGTAGAATTGGCTCTGGTTGAACGAAAGGCTAAGCAACTTTCTGAGGGTTACAAAAACACACAGAAACCAGGTCTCAGTCAAGAAAGCCTTAACTGTAATCTATTAAAAACTGGGGGGGGTTTCAAGGGGATTTTATGTGCTCCCTCCATTCTTATATTCTTGTCTACATATCCATTTTTGGCCATTGTCAAATGAAAATGCAGTGTTAGCTGGACCTTTACCCAGTAAGGCTGTATTTACACCTTGTGCTTTTATGACAAACTACTGAATACAGTTGCTCTGTGGTGCTGCAGTAAAATGATTTTATGCAATTCTTTACCATCTAAACAGTGGAGGATTTCAATGAGGTAGGGACAGCAGGGATTCTGGCCTTGACTCCAAGCACTTTTGGGCTCTTGCAGGAGCACTACATATGCTTTTGGTCAGTTTTTCAACAAAAATATGTTGCAAAAATAAAAAGTTGCCAGAGAAAGCTATATGAAAACCTTTATGGTGAGGGATTAAAGAAAATCAAGTGATCCAAGGAAAAGGTAAAGCAGTCTTCTGATCACTGTCAGCAGGTACACATACCAACAGGAAGAGATGTTTGATGAGTACTTGTGCTGGTTTTGGCTGAGGTAGAGTTAATTTTCTTCGTAGTAGCTTGTATGGGGCTGTTTTGGATTTGTGCTGGAAACAGTGTTGATAATACAGAGATGCTTTTGCTATTGCTGAGCAGTGCTTACATGGAGTCATGGCCTTTTCTGCTCCTCACACAGAGCAGAATATATTTTAATTAAATGCATTTATGTATTCCCATTGCAAAGAAAGAGGAAAAGGCAAACTTCAAAATCATGATAAATACATGATTGAATTCTCGGAATTCTGGTAAAGCCTTTAACCATATATTTGTATTTTCAAAGAACAACCTATGATTTTAAAACAAATTCACAACTGAATTATATTAATGTGTTTAATTTATTTCACTTTTAAATCTTTTTTTAAATGGTTTATGTGGGTTGCTATAAACAAAGTGTAGGGTATGTAACCCTCTAATTGCAGGACAATTAACTTTTACTTGTTAATGTTTAGTGATTGGGAAAAAAATGAAATAAAAAACCAACACATCAATCAGTGGAAAAGATGCCCACTAGCATGACTTGTAGGAAAACAAAATCTATCTAATTATTACTAAAGAGAAAATATTGTATTTCTTCATTCCCAGGAATGAAAACACTGCAGTTTTATTCCTAAATTCAAACCTCCTATCTATACATTGAAACTGCCTATTAATATATAGAAGTATTACTAGAGAAATATATCTTTACAAAGGAACAGACATTTTAGAAGATATGTCAGAAAACATGCTGAGCCTTGTATCAGGACATCAAGGAAATAAATTGTTAGAATAAACATTTATCTTTTGTTCCAAAACACAACTGAAATTTCCTTGCTCACAAATGATGTTCTTGACAAGAGTAATAAATCTCTTCAGATGGGATCCAAACTTCATGCTAAAAGCTACACAACGCAATATGGCACTGCCATTTAAATTAGTTGCCTGGCAGAATTGCCAAGGATGGATTAAAAGATTTAATATAAACATCTTGGAAACATGAGGACAGAATTAATGAAAATTCCACTTTGTCTGAGATATTCAATAACATAGCATGTGTTTCACATCATTTACAGCCTGTACCTGGTGGTATCCTGGGAGTGAAGAATACATTTAACTGTCAAAGGTATCAATTGTAGAACAGTTCCACTACTTCGAAAGGAAAATTTATACTCTGGGACACACTATAGGATGAAAATACTGATGATGAAGTGCGCTCTATTCATATGCAATCAACATTCAAATATATTACATAATGAAAAACACATTTATTTTAGCTGTAGAAATGAACGCACCTCAGGATAACAAGCTGCAGTGGGATGTCCTGCCCATCATTAATTCAATTTGGAAGAGGCAGAAATATGCATATGTCTTGAGAGGCAATTCAAACCTTAGATTTAGGGCATAATCCTGGTCCAGTCACCTTTTCATTTCAGCAAAACTTCTTATCCTGGATGATACAAGCCAGCATTATAGCATATTGTGGTGGGTTGACCATGGCTGGACGCCAGGTGCCCACCAAGTCGTTCTATCACTCCCCCCCTCTTCGCTAGACAGGGGAGA
>JANZLQ010000029.1:34855103-34878744 GCA_026212715.1 Elanus axillaris | reverse complement strand
CAAGGGATATCCCAGACCATAGGACGTCATGCTCAGCAGGTAAAGCTGGGGGAAGAAGAAGGAAGCGGGGGGATGTTAGGAGTGATGGTGTTGGTTTTCCCAAGTCACCATTAGGCATGATGGAGCCCTGCTGTCCTGGAGATGGCTGAACACCTGCCTGCCCATGGGAAGTGGTGAATGAATTCCTGGTTTTTCTTTGCTTGCATGCATGGCCTTTGCTTTACCTGTTAAACTGTCTTTATCTCAACCCATGTGTTTTCTCTTTTACCCTTCTGACTCTCTCCCCCATCCCACTGTGAGGGAGGTGAGTGACCGGCTGTGTTATGCTTAGTTGCCAACTGGGGTTCAGCTGCAACAAATACCTAGCCATTTTCTTAATTAAAGCCAATAGCTAATGATTCACATGGGAACACAGTAGTATTATTTTTTAAAGAAGTTATTTTCTATGGTAATAGATTATAATCTTTCCCAGAACTTTTCAAAATCTATTCTAATAAAAACCAATTGATTGCATTCAAAAACATTTTTATATTAGTGTGTTGATTTATATTACATTTTAAGAAAAATTGTCTCCCTGAATGAGAAAACAACATCTATTCAAAAACATTTCTTCTTGCTTTGACTATCTTTGCTAGCAGGTAATCTCTTAGTTACATCGTAAACAGTTAATTTCAGGTTAGTTGGAGAAAATATTGCCCTCCCCCAGTTCTGATTTCCTTTTCTTCATATTAACCCAAAGAATTTCCAATGAGATTCCATATTTTTTATTTGTTTCCCATTTGTTATGTGCCATCTTTATAATATAGTTGCTTTTCTGATGCTTTTTACAAAGATTATATCTACATACTGATGATCCATTTATGCAAAATTATCACAAAGCTATTATTTATAGCCGAACAGATCCATCGTATAATGCATTTTCTTGATCTTGTTTTTCTCTTCATCTAGACATTTTATAATATTAATATTCATCTTTTTGTTCTGAAATAAAAGATAGTGAATGCATTAATCATTTGCTTATTTTGTGGGTTGGGAGATCATGTCAGTTCTTTTGTGCTATGTGACAGTTCCCTTTCCCTCTTTTATCCTTAATTTAAAGCCCACTTAACAACACATGGCAGTTTTGCAAGCTTGAGGTCAGTGATCCTTTATAAATGCAGTGAAAGTATTCATAAGAAGTTTTCATCCAGTGCTCCAAAACTGTGTCTCAAGGTTGCTATAGAATCACTTGCACTCGGTAATAGGAATAAGGCCTATATTTTTCCTAACTTAATTTTCATTTCAAATATTAAAATTATTTGTAGATTTTAAAATTACAATCATTTCAATATTTGACTGCTTGAGAATCTTGATGTGTTCCTTTAATGTTACTTTTATGGTCTATCTTTAAAAATCTTTATCTGCAACTATTACTAAAGCTCTTATGGTTTATTATATTGTTTGATTTCATTATGAAATTGTAAACATATGCTTGTGTATTTAAGAGAATAAGTACATTGCACCAGGATTTCCCAAACCAGTTAGGAAACAAGGAACAAAATATTCTGTCTAGAATTATTACAAGCTCATATTTGTAAACTTGTTACGTATCTCACTTCAATACAACTGCAATTGAAATACTGGAGCTTGTTTCATCTTTCTTCCCTCAAATGGATGTCTCATGAAAGAGTGCATGACAATAACCATTAGATTGAAGTAATTAAAATTTTCTTAACCCAAACCAGCTTTATGAACGCGAAACACAAGAATTATGGCAGACAGCACTATAGCCACAGAGAAAAGCACTTAAACATGATTTCAGAGAAATCTGTGTTGCATTCTTTGTGTCAAAGTCCTCCTCAAGTAAACATGACAGCTTGATATTTCAAAAGTATCACTCTAAAAAAAAGCTGAAAACAGAATGTCACATAAGAGTTCTAAAATAATAACAATACTCAGTTGTCCTCAAAGCTGACCATATAAAGGTTAAGTAAATCAGGACTGAAATTAAAACAAACAAAAAACCTTCATGGATCGAACAATTTCAGCAGTCTGAATTCTTCCTTTCTGTGACTATGTGAAGTAAAAATGAGGAAAAAATTAAACTGTAAAATTATTCTAGAGTTTCATCTAATCAGTGACCATAAAAGATAAATGACTTAAACATTATGTATTATAATACCTAATTACAGGTCAGAATGAAGGTCATTTGGTTTCCTAAGTGCAAATGACAGCAGTATGATGACAGTTACGTATGTAGTCATCAATCAGAATGATCAAGCACAGTCCTGACAAGGTTCTCCAGAGGATCCCAGTGCACTGCTTATGTACCTCCAGGTATAAGGAACCCCTCAAGTATCTCAAGGCTGGACTTGTCAAGATGAAGTAGGAAAAAGGAAAACAGAGATGCAAGAGCTGACACTGTGGCAAAATCACTGCAAAAAATAGTAGTGGCAATACCAGCAGGAATTGTTCCTGCCTGTGTCCAGACATAAAAAAAAAATAAAATAAAATAAAATTTAATTTAAAAAAAGCTTTAGTGATCATGTTAGGGAAGAGTTTGGGCAGAAGTTCTGCTGATAAGGCAGAAACTAACATGTTTAGTTTAGTGTTTAGAACCATGTTTTCAATAAGGGCAGATACAGGGTTATGTGCACCTTGCCATCTTTGTGACTAGAATTCCTTTCCCTGTTAAGTGACTGCACTTTACTGGGGAAAAAAGGCTCAGAATCATGTAATTAGATGGGGACAGCTTTCTTGACTATACACAGTTTAAAGCAGCCTTAACGTTAATCAAATCATAAACCACAAAGAAAAAAAAATATATCCAAGGGTTCAAAAAAAAAAAAGCCATGAATTACAGGACAGATAGAAATCCAGCTGGGGAAATAACTCTAGCAGAGTGTCAAAACCACAATCAGTAATGGAATGTTGTATAGGACACATATGGAGTTTCAGTGGCATAGTTTTGGGGTTTTAAGGATCAGTTTTCCTGCTGCAAATTCCATTTAAAAGTTATTATTAGAAGCTATAAAAAATATAATTAACACTAATCATGCAGTAATTTATTTTGGAAGTAAGGGTGGGTTTCTTTGTATGCAACTTTACAGTGGCTGACTTCTAAAGTGGAAGTGCTGATAGGAAACCTTTTGTAGCTTATACATTTGAATTACTCTAGTAGAATATTTAGTGCAGTTTTTCTTGCTTTTCAGAAAACTGCCTATTATTAAGCATAACTTGGATAAATACTAGGTGGAACTATTCATAGCTGCAGAGCAGTAAAAAAACAGGGGTTATCCTTGCTTGCCTTTATCCCCTGACAGAATAACTATTAAGTCTACTCACCACATGCCAACAGCAAAAGATCAGTTAGATATTGCAGATTGAAATAATCCCAGAGTTTGTTTTAAGCAGATCACTCCTGCAAAGGATAATAAATTACACCATGGGTGTAAGGAATGTAGTAGGTCTAACTCCTGACTAGTTTGAACAACTCCTCAGTAGAGCAGATAGCTCTGCAGTGTAAACCTGGATGAAAACACAGAAAAAACTCTTAACTACCTCAAATTCATATATGGTCTTCATTAATCTCTAAAAATTAATGAAGTCTAAAAAACTTAAAAGCATCTAACTGATTTCATGTGATTCATGCATAAACAGCTAACGCTGGCACATGAACAAGTACTATCACACCTCCTTCGCTAAAATGTAAATTTTCATTAAGTATATATAATATGCCCCTTATTGCTCCTCTTAGAGTTCTGGGTTTTTTTTGTGTTAGATTACAACATCTGGTGACTCTTTTTTATAAAAAGACCTCTTGTTTAGATCTTGATCTGATGGAAAATGACCTTATTCAACAAAACAAAGATCCCTTGTTTTTCTGAGGTAATTTTTCATCTACTCCAAAGAAAGGAAAATGTCTTTTACTAAATTAAAGATTTTTTATTTCTATGTGTGACTTAACTAGAAAATTTGTGTTCTGAAAAATTAGTACTTTCAGTATATTTGTTTTGTTAAAATTTAATTTATTCTTATTTTTTCCACAACAATTTCAGAAAATTCAAAACCTATTAAAGCAATGCAATAACAGTAAAACTGTACAGCTTTTTCCAAAGTTCCTAATTCATTCTGGTTACTTCAAGTAAAAATGCACAAGTAATCTTGACATCAATGAAATTTTGAAGAGTTTTTAAATCTGTTGATTGACTACTTACCAGTTAATTTGTCTTTTGACACAGCTCACTTTCAGAAGGAAAGGAAAACATACCAAGTTTTAGTCAGCAGATAAGATAGTTGACTGAGATAAACCAGTTCTGTTCCCCTATAGTTAATGTAGCTAATGGTAGTAACATCAAGGGATAATCTGTCCCATTATGTTCTTCTTTCAAATTACTGTTGAATTTTGAGACATATCAGGATCAATACATGAGTGTCTAGGATGGGAGGGATATTTTTGGACACTTGTCACAACATCATAGTAGTGTACAATAACAATTTAATGGAAGGTACCTGCAGAGGTCACCTAGTCTAATTCATGTCTTTAGGCAAGTCCACTTAGATGATTTTGCTCAGGCTTTGACTGTCTCCAAGAACTGAGATTTCACAGTCTCTCTGGCAACTCCTTCCAGCATTTGACCACCCTCATGGTAAAAAGGATTTTTTCATATCTGCTCAGAATTTCTCATGTTGCTGCTTGTGCCCACTGCCTCTTGTCATATGACTGTGCCCCTCTGAGAACAGTCTAGCTTTGTCTTCACTACAGCCTCCCATTCAGTAACTGAAGAAAGCAAGATCTCCCTTAGTCTCCCTGTTTAAAACTAAATAAAATCAGTTCTCTCAGCCTTAGCCTTCCCTTTGCCAATGTAGCTCCAGAAGTTCTCATTTCCTTTTTTTGTGAGTTCCAACTGCTGCTCAACTTTGGCTTTCTGCTCTCCAACCTACCACACATGAGCAATGCCTCTGTGGTCCTCCCAGGAGGCCCGTCCTTGCCTCCACTCCCTTTGCACCTCCTTCCTGCATTGCAGCTCCATCAGGGACTCCCTGTTCATCTTTGCTGGCCTTCTGTCTCACCTGCTCAACTTCTGCATGTCAGCATGAACCTTTCTGTGCTTTGAGGATGTTGTCCTTGAAGATCAACCAGCTCTCAGGGATCTCTTGCTCTTCAAGCCAGTATCTCATGAGATCTCAACAAGCAGATCCTTAAAAAAGCCAAAATCTTTTCAGAAGTTTGTGGCTATAATTCTACTTTTTTTTTTTTTTTTTTTTTTTTTACTTATTTTTCTCAGGATCTCAAACTGTCCTGTCTCATATTTGCTGTAGTCAAGGCTGCCACCAGTAGAGCACATCACCAATTAGTTCTTCCTTATTCATGAGCAACAGGTCCAGCACATCCTCTCCCATAAATTGTATGCATCAAGAAACCTTCCTCATTACTCTCCAGAAGTCCCCTAGAGTGTTTGCATCTGTTACACTGCCCTTCCAGCAGATATTGGGGTGGTTGTTGCACCCTGTGTGAATGACATCTTGGGAGCATGAAGTTTTCTCCAGCTGTTTAAAATGGCTTCATCTAATTCCTCACCTTTAACAGGTAGTGTGCAGCAAACACTTACCACAGTGTCACCATTGGTGATCTCTTCTCTGACCCTTGAGCTCTCAATTCACTTGTGACCTTTCCATAAGAGAGGATAAAAGGAACCAAAAAAAAATCTTTTTAGTAAGAAGTACTTAGGGAATTCTTACAGAAATAGCAGTTTAATTACAGTTAAGTATGTCTACATAACACAAAAAAAATATATATTTCTTGCTTAATAAGGTAATTTGAATTAACCATTCAAATTAGAGTTTATGGGACATCATTTAGACTTAAGCTTCTTTATTGGGTTTAAATGGCAAGGGATTGATAGCAGTGCGGCTTCAGAGATGGCTTCTGTGAGAAGACACCAGGACCTGCCCCCATATTGGACAGAGCCAATTTCAGCCAGCTCAAAAATAGACCCACTGCTGCCCAAAGCTGAGCCAATCATTGAAGGTGGTGACACTTCTGTGATAACATATTTAAGAAAGGGTGAAAAATGCTGTGCAGCAGCTGTCAGAGAGAGGAGTAAAAAAAACATGAGAGAAAAACCTTGCAGACAACAAAGTCAGAGAAGAAGAAGAGGGAGAAGGTGCTCCAGGTGCCAGAGGACAGATTCCCCTGAAGCCTGTGGAGAAGACCATGGTGACCTAGGTTGTCCCCCTGCTGCCCATGGACAACAATGCCAGAGCAGATCCTCACCTTGCAGCCCATGCAGGATCCCACAGTGCAGCAGGTCTATGTGCCCTGAAGGCAGCTGCAGCCCTTGCAAAGCCCACACAGGAGCGGGTTTTCTGGCAGGACTTCTGGCCCATGGGGGACCCACTCTGGACCAGTCTGTGCCTGAAGGGCCGCATGCCATGGAAAGGACCCACACTGGAGCAGTTCTTGAAGAACTGCAGCCTGTGGGATGGACTGATGATGGAGAATTTCATAAAGGACTGTCTCCCGTGGGTGGGACCCTGTGCTGGAACAGGGGAAGAGCACAAGTAGGAAGGAGCAACAGAGACAAAGCGTTACGAACTGACTGCAGCTCCCATTCCCCACTTCCCTGCACTGCTTGAGGGGCAGAAGCAGAAGAGTCAGAGGTGAAACTGAGCCCAGGAAGAAGGGAGGGGTGGGGAAAAGCTGTTTTAAGTTTTGGGGTTTTTTTGCTATCCTAATCCCTTATTAACTGGCAATAAATTAAATTAACTAGCCAATTTAAGTCTGTTTTGCCTGTGACAGTAATTGGTGAGTGATCTTCCTGTCCTTATCTCAACCCATTAACTTTTCATCTTATTTTCTCCCCTTGTTCTGTTGAGAAAGACTGAGAGAGCAGCTTGGTGGGCACCTAGGAGTCAGCCAAGTTCAATCCACCACAGCTGCTAACTCAGCATAGAAAAGGCTGTTTGATCTTTTTGGCTTGATATTTTCATCTAAATTAATTAAATTCAGATTCAATTAGTGAATCATAATGAGGATAGTTTATATATGGTAATTTATGTTTTGTCTACCATATGCATTTTTAAGGAGCATTGAACAGATCTTACAAATAGTAACAGATTTGGAGAAAAGAATATTTTTCTTCTCTTTTATTTAGTGTGAGATTTTGAACTACTGCTGGTCTTCTTGAGTGTTATCAGTCATGTCACCCTGTTTCATGACCTGTGAACAGTTCAATAGCTTATGTCAGGGTATGAAAACACCTTGGCTTGAAAGGTTTGGAAAGAAAGGGGTTTGTTCACTTATATCACCCCAAAATCAAGACGTAAAGTGACAGATTACAAAATAAAAAATAATAGCTTTGAATTGTCTTTCTATAAAATCTGTTCCCTGTAGCAATGGGTTGTTGTTTCACTCTCAGTTTCTTTGTGGTTTATTACAACATCTGTCACCTGAAAAAAGCACGTTCCTTCTGTACCCCTAAAGAGAGTATTCTTTAGGTACTTGGAAACTGGTGCACCACTGCTTCCATGAACAATAATATTTTCAGACTGCTTTTCTGCTTTTTTCTTAATTAGATGAAGCATCTTGAAAAGCAAATGTTTTTCTTACCAGAAAACATTTTCTTTCTTATCAGAAACATTTTTTACACTGTTCCTTTGAATCATAGCATACAGCTGCTCAGCCATGAAGGACTTATTTTCTAGCAGTACTATTTGACTGGTTGGCAAGCTCCTTCAGCAGTTTGTGCTAGCAGCTCTGGAACTGCTTTTGGTCAGTCATTTGCTTATGCAGCTGGTAGCACTTTTGTCTTCTCTAGCCTCAGGTAAATACTTTTTTTTTATCATTCATTCTTATTTCCTAGAAGGCATATTCATTCAATGTGGCAGTTACACTGGTTGAATAGATGATTTTAAAATAGCTCTAAAAAATCCAAATATTTCTCTGGTTACCAGCAGATGCTTCAGTTTTCCTTAATTCAGCCTACAGAAAAGATTTTAATTAATTGAGTGAGAGCTAAATGCGTTAGTCTTCAGTTCAGTGATCTGAATTATGGAATGACTTAACTGTGTATGCAGGATAATCTACTGCATATAACACACCACATAGATCTCTCATTGACAACAGAACATTTTTTGCATTAGATTTTCATGTCAAGCTTATGGTTTCCTGTAATGTGTAATTAAGTTTATGTATTTGTTCAACATGCCTGCCATAAATTTTTCTTTCAAGTTATCTGTGGAAACATATATGCAATATTAAGTGAGGAAGGCTTCAGAGTCATAAGAATTCAACCAACCCAAAATCTTTTACTGTTCTAATTTGTGTCACAGAAGACTACCTGTATCAGATGGGCTTCTACATATATATATATATGTATATTCTCTGATGGAGCATCTAACCCTGGAAACCATTTCCAGGCAAATAGACAACAAAAATATCATCAGGAGTGGTCAGTATGGATTCACCAAGGGGAAGTCATGCTTGACCAACTGATAACCTTCTACAGTGAAATGACTGGCCTGGTAGATCAGTGTGGAAAGCAGTGGCTATTGTCTGTCTGGACTTCAGTAAGGCCTATGACACTGCTTCTGAAAAGATTCTTACAGACAAGCTGTTGATGTATGGGCTGGATGAGCAGACACTGAGGTGGAATGAAAACTGGTTGAACAGCCAAGCCCAGAGGGTGGTGGTCCAGTGGCACAAAGTCTAGTTGGGGCCAGTGACTAGCAGTATATCCCAGGGATCAGTATTGGGTCCAGTCCAGTTTAACATCTTCATTAATGATCTCAATGCTGGGGTAGAGTGTACTTTCAGCCGGTTTGCTGATGACACAAAACTGGGAGGAGTTGCTGAAAGGCCAGAGGGTTGTGCTGCCATCCAAAAGGACCTTGACAGGCTGGAGAAATGGACTGACAGGAACCTTAGGAAGCACAACAAGAAGTTCACACCTAGAGTATTGTGTTCAGTTCTGGGCATCTCAGTACAAGAGAGACGTGGAGATACAGGACAGAGTCCAATGAAAGACAACTAAGATGCTTAAGAGACTGTAGCATCTCTCATATGATGAAAGGCTGAGAGAGATGGGACTGTTCAGCCTGGAGAAGGCTTAAGGGAGAGCTTGTTAATATATGTAAGTACCTAAAGGTACAGTGTTGTGATTTAACTCCAGTAGGCAGCTAATGACCATGCAAACACAGAGGTGGTTGTTTTGGGGTTTTTTTGGCTTTACACTGGAGGTCCTACGTAATACTATAGAGTTGCAATCTATACTAGGCTTTGTAGCCACCATAGTAAGATTGGATGTATTTATGCTGGATTAGAGTTGCTCATCCTAATCAGATCCATTGTATTTACTGCTTTTGGGGAGATAGGAGATGTACAATGAAAAAGATTGAGAAGGTCTTGTACATCCTAATCTTTTACTTTAGAGAAAGGATTTAGAGAAACTTGTCCCATCAAGTTCAATCTCTTCAATTATTTGAATTCATTGGTCAGGACTCAATCTTCATCATTATATTTGAGTACTTATACAATACCTGAGCACCTCAGACAAACATCTTTCAGTAACTTATTTTCAAAAACATATGCTGCAACAATTCTGTTCTGTTTCCCACTTTAGAAGATGACGCAATTATGTAAAATTGCAATCACTTAAATACTATTATCAGTAACTGACACAAAACATTAGTCTGTAAATATCAGCGATGATATTTAAATAATTTCATTTAGAGACAGGTTGTAAATATTATTTTTCCAGATCCTCAGAAAAATTAACTTAATCCAACTAGATAATGCACATTCTTAGAAATTCAGTGTATTTCTTGTAAGGATTCCCCAGATTTGGACCAACAACATCTAGTTCCCAATTGTTCTCAGTTTATAAATATTTTCTGAAATCACAGTGTGGGCATATTATTGTGCTCAAAATATTGTGAAGGACAAGCAGAGAAATAACTTAGATAGAAGTGAAGCCAATAATGTATTACTAGTCTAATCAAAAGTTTTAATGGCATAACCAAAACACAGAACACTATTATTAGGTCAAGTACGCTGATACTAACACTCACAGAACAAATACTTTGATCAATATGCATCTCCCTGCAATGTTACATTTAAAAGTTGTAATACAAAAAAGCCTGTCTTATTGTCCACTCCCCTTTTCCTCTGGTGCTAGTTCACCCTTCCACTCCTAAGGCTGAGTGAGGGCTTCTGCCTTGCAGTGGCAGAGAAGAATCATGATGAGCTGTCACCAGTCTGAAGCCTTTGCAGGCAGAAGTATGGTGTTTAATGGTGGATGTTCCTCCTTCTCTTTTTCAGAACTAGCATGATGTTCATGCTTCCTTCTCATCAACCTAAGGTTCACTTGAGGTCCTTTTTTTCTGACATGCTTCATACTTTGTCTGCACCAGACCTTTTACTCATTTTACTTTTGAATTTTTTGGTATCATGTGTTGAACATGAGTTAGATACGGGTTATCTATCTTTTGTGTTACCCCTAAAACTGTGAGGATTTTTTATAAATTTGCATTTGTATCCATAATTCACCACTGGTGAACTGCTAACAGCTTGGCACCTCTGGTATCATTTAACTACTTCCCTCTTCTATGTTGCACTAGGTTTCTAGAGCCAAAGTTCATTCTACATATAAGTAACCACCTGTTACTCCTATCTTTATGGAAATTATTTGTAGTAGGAATTCCAACACAAAATAATATCAATTTTAGAAAAAAAACCTAATTAAACAAAAGCCACATGGTCATTAGACAGCTGTTAAAGCTGAACAAGTTAAAATAAGCTCAGGCCAAGAACTCCAGACAAGTTGTGAGATTCTGCACTATCAAGTCAACACAGCCTGGGGCCTTTACTGATAGCTGAAAAATATACTTACTGGGCCTCATTATTTCAGGTTTCTTTTCTAGAAAATACTTACTTTCTTAAAAGCATTCTTGGATGCTGTAGAAAAATGTGCAATTCTCTTGTTTATAAAAATTAACAGCTCAGAAAAAAACCTTATATGCCTTGGTTTTAACAATTTCTTTTGAGAGAGAATCTGAGATCAGATGTGTAACTCTGTTTTCTCACTCCCAATAACCTGATAAATCATTCAAACAGTCCAAGTTCCTGGATAAAAATATGTTACATTTATGTAAAATATATTGTGAATAAGAATAGGGAAAATTACTTTTATTTCAGAAAGTCAAAAGCAGTTCCATCTCCTAGAAATTCAGTAGTTATATTGTGAACAACTGAATGTTAGATTTGCCTCTGCTGTTTGAATGGATGGTCTATGGAAGCAGAATAACAGTTTCAAACATATTTCTCTGCTATCTAAGAAATTACAAAAAACCCCACAGTAGTAAAACTATATAATTTGCTGTACAAAATATTTAATAGATACCATAAGAGTAAACTGTCACTGTGGATGCAGATGTGGTTATATTTCATTATAACTAGCATCATTACAAATCCAAGTATTGGTCATAAAATTATCATATTTTTTAAAAGCTCCAGCTGTAATATTTGACATTATCATAATCTGATGTAGTTAATTATAAAGGTTAGTTTTCAAACTACTCAGAATTGTATTTTCTTTTACAGTACATTAAAGCAAAAGATAGGCTATTCCATTTTTATATATACAGCTATCTTTAGTAGTTTAGTTTACTGTTGTTTGTATTTGTCCTTGCCTTCTAAAATTAAAAAGTTTTGCTTTAGAAATTTCTCCTACTGCATTATGTTTTACATTATGTCTCAGACCATGCATATAATAATCTCTTCACAAAATCACGAGCATCTGTGCTAGTTACCATGTTTACTTCAGTGTGTAATTAGAAAAGATAAGCATCCAGTTCCAAAATGCATAGCCTATCTTCAAATCATCAACTGTGTGAAACTACCAAAACTTGATTTTCCCTAAGAGACATGAATGACATTTCAAAATACATATATTACTAGGTGTCTGCATATCCCTTATTCAGAAACATTGTGTTAATCTATGAAAAGCAAAAAGCCAAACATAAACAGTAGTAGAGAAATAAATATACACAGGACTTGAAATATGACCTGATTCATGACTGGCATCTTAGCAGCTACAAAAAATATATTCAAGTATGGAGAGAAATACTAAATAAATATTTCTAAAACAATAATTCAGAAAGAGTTGCACAAAATTATTTTTGCTTTAAGTTAATAAAGAAATCTAATTACTTCAAACATCAAGCTATAGATTTGAATCTGAACTGTATTCAAAAATCTGACATGAACACTAATATTGAATTTCACCCTTCATACACTTCTGGTTCAAAATTTTTATGACAGTATTAAAGTGTTATTGATGAATTTCACACTTGTCAGTATTAATCTGTCCAATACCTATATTGATAGGAAAGGTAGGAGGAGAACATAAAGTTAGACCATCTGCTTTCAGAGGAAAAGCAAACTTGCATCTTTTCAAAGTAATGTCATTTATGCCAGAGCTTCTCCTTAGTGCTTAGTCAGCAGAAGTTTCTAAAAATACAGTTTATCAAAATTAACGGTTAAATTCATGTCATAGATGAAAGACAACATTAGGCTTTCTTCTAATGGTAGTAAAATTACATGAGTGTCTGGAAAAGATTATTTTTATTACTGGCAGAAGCAAAAATGCAATACCCAAATTTCTATTAATTTACATCACTAACTAAAATATATTTTTAAATTGCAAATTTTTTCAGGCATTTTTCTCATACTCACCTGTGTTCCAACTACACATTCAGCTTTTCTGGAGCTATCAGACTATCCTAAGTTTCTGAGACAACGTGCAACATATGCAGTACTCAACTTCCTGGGTGGGGTTTATTTTCTAGATTTTATTGGCAAGTGCATTGAATGACCTATAGGGCTGACTAAAGGTTTTGTCACTTGTGACTGATGTAGCCATCCCGTGCTTATGCTGATAAAAACCTTTATTCAGCTTTGCACTGTAGTACATTTTCTTTTATCATGTATAAACCAAATGTATCTGTTTGAATGGCTATCACTTCATTTATGGTAAGACAATCTTTTTTTTTTGCTTCAGCTTTCCATGAAAAGATAGTAAAAACAGTCTAGGTAAAATGAATTATTTGCTCCTTAATTCTAGTTACCGGGAATTAATGGCATACAGTTACAAGATCTAGTTATTGCTGAAACTTGTCAAAGTTCAACATATGTTATGCTTAAGCAGTTTCATGTGAAGTGTCCCATTAAGAGAAATAAATTTATAGCATAAAAGTTATGCTGAATAGTTAAAGACATGATATACATAGTACTGTACTATTCACATACATGTCTTTGAAACTGTTAAATATTCTTGTAACAATAATAATACTAGCAAAGTACAGCTGCTTGTCTGGGTCTAAGACTGTCAGAAATAAATTTGACAGGCCAATGGAAAGTGTCAGCTCTGCAAATTTGTAATGTGAACAATCCAGAAGTCTATTTTGCCTGTTTTTCTGGCATCCATCAAAGCTACACAATCTCACAAAAGGATTTCTTTTGAAAATCCATAGTGTATTCTCTGAGAGAATTAAGGATTTAAGAACCTATGTATTCCAATATTTGCACATCTCTAACCCTTATATATTTCTTTCTGAAAATTACTTTCAGAGTAAGAATAGACATAGTTCAACTAGTATGAAGACAATTAATGCAATTTTAGCAAATTCAACAGCTGTTTCAGATTTTGTAATGCTACTGGGTCCATTTAAAACCAGCTATTTAACTGCCAAGAATTTAAAAATCTCCAGGGACAAAAAAACAATTCTGATGTATGAACCGTGCTTAAAAAACAATGGAAATTACAAATAAATTAGAAAGCTATCTCCATGAAATCATCCTTCAGGCAGAAAACCTTTACTTTAGAGGAGTTAACACCTCCACTAAGAAAATTGTTGCTTATTCTTCTAAAAATCAATATCTCCTACATATCTGTTTCACAAATTAGTCATCTCATTCTCCAGAGGTGGATCGTCTCATTGGCCATAACCTATACAGAAGCAAATAAAGCATTTTGTCCCATTTTATCCTTCATCTTTGTCATAAGAAGGAAATAGCTACCTTTCCAGCAACAAAACCTCTTCCAAGTTGTCTATAAATTGTTATGTCACTATGAAGGAAAACAGAGACTGATAAGAAAACAGAAAAACAGAATGCAAATTATTTCCAGTGCTACACTTTTCCTTCAAATCAAGTAGGAACAATTTATAGTCTCTTTAGAGCTCACTGAAAATTAGCTCCTGAGTAAGAAGCATTTCATTAAAGTTAGATTAAAGCAAGTCTGGACTAACGTTAGTGTGATGTCAAAGGAACCTGAAAATGTTTTATAGAGTGATTAAGTTCAAAGTAAATTGAAAACCATGAATGTTATCTGACAATTAAACACAAAGATTTACCTAAAAAGAGCTCACTTTTTGTGTTTTTTTCTAGATATAGACAAATATTAGAGTTTAAAAAAAAAATAGTACTGTCACATATATTCAAAGACAATGGACTGAAGATAAGTGATTTTAACTTCAACAATCCCTGATTATTATTTTTTTTAAATGTGAGTTTGCTTCTAAATGTCTTTTCTACCAAAAGGGAAAATTATATATTACCATTACTTTCACCAGCCTCATGGTCTCCCAGCTTTTCAAAAAGACTGTCATATGCATAATCAGTTCCAAGCATCCTGAGGTGTTCTGCTACACTGTATAAATTATTTATTCCATGTATTTTTTTTAAAGAGATATGTCAGCATCTGAACTTAATAATAACTTTCACTCTTCCTTAAAACTAGTATCTTCCGTAACTTCTAGAGTCTTATAATTACTCTTCAGGAAACTGTTTGAGAGTTGCTGCGTTCCTTTGTATCTTAGCAACTATACATTAAAATAACAGATTTCTTCACTGTACTATGAACTATGGGGAGATATTAGCAATATATATTATATGCCATGTTTTAGTAGAGCACAAAATCCCCCAAAGTACCTTAGGGCCATGGTATATACTGACTACATCAGTGTACAGAATTTTGAATGGATCACAGCAAAGTTAGATGAAAACCCATATTTCATAGCTTAGTCTCTTTCACACCATTTCAAATCTGTCAGAAGCTGCATCATTACTGCAGCAGAATACAAGAAATACTGATATAAAAAGTAGCATGCTGGGATAACCAGTTTCCAGTCAAATTGTTCTGCAGGCACTCCCTCACTCTCTTTTTTCACTAACTGTCCTGCCCAAACTTCCTCTCACACATCTGCAAGTTTCATTTTTCCTAGCACTAGTCTGACATTGTAGCTGTAACAACAGACATTCTCAACTGTCTGAACAAATTATTTTTTTCAAACCAGCTGAAGGTGTAATTGGAACAATTTGATTTTTTTGAGTGCATGTTAAATCATCAAACCATCCATTTTGCCAGACTACAATGTTCTCGCTCATGGGAGCAGTGAATTATGAAGCCAATAAGGACACTGAGCTACCTGGCTAACCAGTGAGAAAATATCACAGCAGTATTCTGGAAAGAATTGGCTGGATGTTCGACAAAACTGGGGAAAGAAAAACTCAGGTAAACATGAAAAAGGCTGTGTTACAAATGATTAAAATGTATTTTTGCATTTGCATAACTAATGAATTGGGAAGGGGGAGGGGGAAACAAATCAACCTTTTTTTACTTCAGTGCATGATTTCTATCTACCTTATTTCCCCAGAAAACTATCAAGGTGAAACATCCATACCTCAGCAAATTGATATGAGGAAAGCCTTGTGTTTTGTCTGTCGAGGGGCTGAGAGTCAGAATAAATAAGTCAGTATGAAGAAAAAAAGAAAAGAAAAAAAAAGAAAAATCCCACCTCCTTCCCTCCAGTAATTATTTATGAAAGCAAAGCCTGAGAGATCCATTTGTTGACTTCAGAAAAATAACAGAATAGCATGACCAAAGTCTCCATGGGAGTATTTGGAGCTTTAAGACAAGAACACTACATTACATCAACACAACAAGAATTTCTAAAGCTGTCTCAAAGTATTTCTATGTATCTACTTAGTAGTGTCTTGTGCATAGATATTACATCCTATAGCTGCATTTCTTCAGTACTGTTGTGCAGCTCCTTTTCAGGCCAAGCACAGTTTGTTTGTCTAGAAAGGTTCGAGATTTAAAATGAAATGCAAAATTGTATCATGTAATTTAAGCATAGCTATAAGCACAGCTTCCCTGTGAAGGAGGAATCCAGATGGACAGCTGAAAAGAAAACACAACAGGATATACTGATCTGGTGTGGGTCACTGCATTATCTGAGTCTGAGTTAAAGGAATATAAACTGGTTTTGTTCTGTCAGGAAAAATCAAGAAAAGTCAAGAAAAAAGCTTGCTTAACAGAGCTTGCAGTAGAGTAAAACTAAGACATTAAATATACATGGAGGATTGTAGCTATTTAGAAGTGCATATTCTTATGTGTTTTTTAAATTTTTTATTTAAAAAAAATTAAAATCAAGAATGCTGTTGGCCACTATTGTTAGTTACTAGGTCTGAGGTGAAGAAACATGAGTCCCAAACCCTAGAAGCATTATATGGTAATACAACTTGTACATTACATGTCATAGCTTCCCTGAAGCTAAATTTTTGCTGAGATAAAATCTCATGAGTATTCCAATGATAGATGCTGACAAAGAGTGAAGAGTCAGCAAACTGAGGTAGGTTCATTCAAAGAGATAAGGAAACTACCAAAGAATCTAGATGACTCACTTTTGGATGATGACCATAGGGCTTCAGTGCAGAAATTTTCTAAATTATACAGGTAACTTGAAGGAAGAGCATCTTTATCTCACTAGTCTTCTGATAAATCATTTATCATGTAACTGAAAATCTGCTTTATCCCATAAACTTAGAAACATCCTCCATACTCACATGGTTTCTGTATTGTAGGCAGAATGCCCTGTAGACATATATAAAATTTGAAACACTTCCTTTTTTTTTTTTTTTTTTTTTTTAATTCTGGTTCAAATTCCCTTTCCAACCAGGAGGGATTCTAAAACTAAAACCAAAGGAAGTGGGAGTTTCAAACTTCAAATATGGCTTGAGGGATCCTTTCCTCAGAGGAGGAGACAGTAGAGAAGGAAACGTTTGAAGCAGGACTTCATGTTATTAAATAATGGCATTTTACATCTTGTATCTTGTGCTAACTGATTTGTACGGACAGAAGATAAGCAACTTGGATCAAACAATGCTCAACTTAGAAAATAATCAGGACTCTCCTTTGACTAGCTTAGTTAAAATTTTCTTAAGAAAAAAATAGGTAGAATTGCCTGAATTAGTCAACTAGTTAATACCTGAAGGGCTCTAGATACTGCAGTTCTAGAAAGAGTTTCTATTATCAAAACCAACATAAAATATATATCTCATACACAGCTAGAGCATCTTATACTAGATCCTGTTAACTTTACGAATGTTGTGGTTTAATGCCAGCCAGTAACTAAGTACCACGCAGCCACTTACTCACATGTCCCCTACCCAGTGCAACGGGGGAAAAGAATTGGGAAAAAAAAGGTAAAACTCATGGGTTGAGATAAGAACAGTTTAGAAGAACAGAAAAGAACAAACTAATATTGATAGCAGTAACAATAATAAAATGACAATAATAATAAAAGGATTGGAATATACAAAACAAGCGATGCATAATACAATTGCTCACCACTCACTGACCAATGCCCAGTTAGTTCCCCAGCAGCAATCCCCCACCCAGGCCAACTCCCCCCAGTTTATATACTGGACATGGCATCCCATGGTATGGAATAGCCATTTGGCCAGTTTGGGTCAGCTGCCCTGGCTGTGTTCCCTCCCAACTTCTTGTGCCCTCCAGCCTTCTCGCTGGCTGGGCATGAAAAGCTGAAAAATCCTTGACTTAGTCTAAACACCACCCAGCAGCAACCGAAAACATCAGTGTTATCAACATTCTTCTCATACTGAACTCAAAACACAGCACTCTACCAGCTACTAGAAAGAAAATTAACTCTATCCCAGCTGAAACCAGGACAATGAATCTATCATAAAACTTGAGAAATAAGAACACAGTAGAAAAGAATTTTTATGATATCAAATAACTTTCAGGAGAGAAAGAAAGTAGCAAGTGCTTTATGTATGCATATATTTATTTTAATTCTAAGAGAAGTAAAGATACAGTCTGCTCTGGTTTTGATCCCATACAATCAAGCCTCAGAGATCAAGTTTCAAGTCATTTCTTACCCAGAAATGCCTCTCAGTTGTGCATGACAGACACAAAGTATTGAAGATTTTTTCTTTAGTGATACTCATTTGTCTCTGGTTAATAATAGAGTAGCAAAATTGATGTTTCCATAGATTAAACCAAAATACTGGGAAAAAAATAGTTGGAATATGAGATAATTTCTTCTTCAATTTATTTTAAACCAACCATTAAAGAGCAGCAAGAATGGGGCTGCTTCATGAAGGAGAAGAACTGGGAGTCGAGTGTGACCAGAGGGCAGGACATATCTAGCTGAGGACTGAGAGTTCTGTAGTGTTCACCTTATCTCACAAATAAGAAAATTAAGCCCCACAGTCCCTAGTTCAGTAGCTACTTGGAGACTTCATTGCTCTCCTGAAACTATGTTCTCTGTAAATGAATACTAGCTATCACTTGTGGTAATGCTTATGCCGTAGGAGTTATATTAAAAGTGAGTACTGGAAACAGAAGGGAATAGAGAGTTCTATGTTTTGAGGGGAGGCAAACCTTACTGTATGAAAGTAAGGTTTGAATATATTAATAAAAATATAAAATAGTTAATAATTTGCATGATATTGGTAGTAAAATATGTGTGGGGAAAAAATCTTCAGAATTCTAAATGTAAAAGTTAGCCCTAACAAAAGTTTCATCCACTTCATGCAAGTACATGAAAGGGAAGTGCCCCAGGGAAGCTCTGCCATTGATTTCTGCAAGACCAGACTGGTCCTCTGCAGATAGAACATGAGCCAGTGCCCTGTGAAAGGAAATTAAAAGATTCCTATGAAAAAATTCATCTGAATAGTCATCTAGATCTGAGCAAGACTCCTTAGCTTACTTTACCACTTATTGCAAGCAAGTCAGTAGAGGTTATGATGAAATTAATTGGACTATTCATGGCATATGCTCTCTAATACCTACATTTAGCGAGATGAATTACACTTTTGACTATATCTGTATTAACTACGACAGCATAGACAATAGTCAGTTGTAGATGTCTACAGCATAAGATGAACTTTGTGGGCGGGTGCGATTAATTCCATCCTAAGGTATGAAGTGCATAATAGGTGAATTCCACTTTTCCCCAAACCAAAATAATCCATGGTCACAACATTGATGCCAACTTCAGAAACAAAAGAAAAGGGTAAAGTACAATTTCCTTCTCTTTGTTGTTCTTTTTTTAAACAATATATTTCAGGATTTTGCTCTCAGCTTTCTGTGTCTTAAGAAAACATGGACTTTAATTTTTTAGGTTACTCTGCAGTACTGAGAACTAGAAATGAACAACTCTGAAATGAAAGCTAAGAGTTATTTTGCGGTAGCTGACAGTCCTACATGATGAACAAGATGTGTCAGCCACCCACTTCCAGATTAATGAATAACCAAGAAAACTGCAGTTACTTTCCACCATTGTAATCCATTCTTTAGCAAACAATATCATAACTTCTCTTATTCTTTATCTTACTACTTAAAAGTTCCCTTCTAATAACTCGGAAAATAACCATTTAATAAAAGCTTAAAAGGTGTGCCTACACTGACAGGTATAGATTGATCTCAGTTCACTGTGTGCAAGTGAAAGCACAAAGTGATGGAAGCAAATGCACAAAGTAATTCAAGGCCAATGTTGAACCTCTCAGACCTCAGTCCTGATGCAGTATTAATGCGTATTCAAGATAATTCCTGCCAAGGTATTCAGCTAATGAGTTAGATTCATAACCAATAAGATAGGAAAGCATTGGTTTGGGCCATGTAGGGCTCCAGGTTCAAAGCTTGCAGTAAACTGGCATCTGTGCACTGAGCTCATTCAGACACACACACTGGTAGCCAGAACAACTAATGATTACCTGCTTGTTCCATGTGTACTATTTTGTGACCAACTATTTTTTCCTTCCCTCAGAATTATTTACCTTATTCATGTGATGTATTTTTCAGTGTAAACGGTAAGCTCTTTTATTGATAGGTTGTTATTTTTCATAAATTCATGGACTACGTGGTACAACGGGTTCCTATCTGGTGGAGTCATCCACCCCAGAGCATATCTGTGATACAAATTTTAGAGCCACTTTGAACAGGAATGATGAATCATAGCAAGTACTGAAAAGAAATAAGGTCAGTTCTGTTATAATTGCCTGAAGATCATAATTTTCCAAAAATCTCAGTCAATGTATCCACAGTCATTTACAAATGATATACAACATGTTACCATATTTGGCAGCCTTACACTGTAGATTGTGTTTGAAGGCCTCTAAAAAAGTCTGTGATGATATATTTCTGTGTCCATCTGCCAGCTTTTCAGACCACATCAGTTAAATGCTTATTGATGACTATACTAGTCACAGATACCCTGCCAAATAAATTAATAGGAAAATTTAGATATAAAAATAATAGTTTCTTAAAGAGGCAGCTAAATTCAGGCCTCTTTATAATGTCAAATTATCATCATCTTAGCTTCTGCAGATAGAATACAAAAGTTGGAAGAACCTTTTCTACAAGATTTTGATTGGCACGTTTTTGTTCAGTTTGAAAGACTCCACAGGTTTCTGTTCAAATACATACCAAGACACAGCACGAAAGCACTGGAAATTGCAACCTAGTATGATTTTAGGTAAGATTGGGAAAAAGTTTTTTTCAATGTTATATGTGCACACTATTTAAATATATTCATAATATGTCATACAGTTCAAGCTGGAAAATGAACTACAAGTTAAAAGAAAAAAAAGAAAAAATGAAAAAGCAGTCCTTCAGGATAGTATGGACCTGAACTTATGTCAGCCAAAGATTGTGGGGGAAGCTGTCAATTCAGAAAAAACTATGAAAAATGCAGTCTTTTTTAATTTATATTAATATTATCTCATAAAAGAAGAAATACCTATAGTTTCTCTTTAAAGTTTAATTGCAATATTTATTGAAGAGAAAAATTAAAACACAGCCAGAAATGTTGCCAAATTAGCTCATCAGTTTGATTATAAGTCCTTTTAATAAGAAAAAAAATTTAAAACAGTCTGTAAAACAGCACAAGAAACATCACGTGTAAGTATAGATTTTTTTTAATTGATTGCTTAGGTATAGTATTGTTAAAACTAAAAAAGGAAAAGGATGTAGCCGAGGCTCTACACACACCAGTGTACATAAAGTGGAATTGTCATTGAAATAACTTAAGCAGGAACTTAGCTAGGAAATTATGGCTAAATTCAGATAGTGATTAGCTCATTCAATATGTCTGAAGCACTGACTCTTCCATCCTAAAAGACCCTAACAAGTTTTTGGATTTTTTAATAGGACAAAATGCTCATTAGATTTGAACCCCTGTGGATCCATTACATATTCATTGTCTTAGTTTAATTCTCACCAGCACAGGAATATAAAGACAGTCATTTTGCACATAAATTTTAAAGGTAATTTAATTTCACAGAAAAATTGTTTGGAAGTTGAAATAGCAAACACAATATGAAATTAATTAAATTAAATTTATTTATTTTTTAAATGAAATGTGGTCAAGGTTCATCTTAAAAGTAGTTGGGTATTTTTACTTTCTCACTTATCCTCTAATGATTAGAAACCTTTTTTTAAAACATACAGCCTGTCCAGTTCATGGCCGATTTATAGCCATCGCACCTGTGCTAACATTGTCCTTCAGCTTAAATAACTGTTTTCCCTACCTTCTGTTTGCTTCTGTGATGTATTTATGGAGAACAATCTGAGCTCCTCTCATTCTTCATTTTGCTGGTTACACAAGCCCAATTCTTTTAATCCTCTTTCATAAAATTGGCTTTCCACTCTTGGGTAAGAGTTCTTATCTCTGCCTATTCCAAGTTTTAACTTGTCTTCCATAATCAATGTAACTAGAATGGTATACAGTGTTCTAGATGAGGTCTTAGCAGTACCCATTCATTCAGATGCCATATATCTAAATAAAAAAATTTAAAAAATATATACTTCTCCTAAAGTCATTTTTGTGTTTCTTCAGAAATGTACAACTATGTCTAACTGCTCTGAATAACTAATATCATCAAATTGCTTTGATCCTCCTCCCTTTACACTTCTTTTTTAGCTAGTCTTTTTTTTTAAAGTTTTTAGGCTTCATCCCTAAAAGCACCATAAAACATGTTATTACATTTTGTCTCTATTTCATATTTTTAATCTTTTTGTTCTTACAACCCCTTCTACAGTTATCAGTCCTTTCATTTTTTTATTTATGTATCATCAGTGAAACTTTATGGTTTTGAGTTTAACTTATTAATCCATGGTTAGTAAATACAAAATAAAATAAAAATTTAAACAAAAACACAGCAACAAACACAGCACCTCATTCTGAAAATCTCATTGAGGTATTCCACCACTAGAAAATTCCTTCTTCACTCAAAAGTCTCAGTAAAACCTATAATTATCTCACTTTCACTAGTTCTTCAATCACTTACTTTCTTGTGTTGAGTGCATGTTTTCTTTGTCATATTATAGCAAATTCTTAACTGAATTCTTACAGATTCAATCTATTTCCCTAATTTGTACAATACTAAAAAATACTTAAGTCAGCAGTGCTGAATATTAGCATGATGTACATTAGCAAAACTGTGCAGTACTCAATCCAGTTTGGATTTTATCTGCATTTATCACATGGTCAGGGTTTTTTGGATGATTAAAAAATATTTTAGAACTGGAAAACGTCCAGTGATTTACAGATGATTAAAAACGTAATTTTGAACAACACCAACAAAAAATTAAAACTTCAATGCATTATTAATTGGAAATGTTTTACCCAAGCATTGCATTTTATATCTCGCTGTGACAGTTGGGCACATTATCTGGATTTATGACGAGCTGAGGGAGTTACAGAATCATGGCTTTGTTAGCACAGATGTTCCATAAATGGGAATTTATTTTGAAATATGTTAATTAGCTTTCAGATTCTGAAAACTCATATCAGATAACTGTTCATACAATTTCATTGAATCTTAAGATATTTAAATACTAAAATTAAACTGTCCATCTTGCTGTCTAGGTAAAATTTAAAATTACAAATTTAGATCTGGGATAGGCAGCTAGCAGCAGCTTTGCCATAGCTGAATCATAATAGTAAAAATATAAAAGAAAAAAAAAGAGTTGTAGAAGTTCAAATATTGAAAACTGTTACAGTTCTGTAAAAATTACTGTTCATCGTCAATACATTGCAGGTAATAATTTATGTAGATAATTTATTTACATAGTGATACAAGTTGTTTTGGATTTGTGTGGCAGGGTTTTGGTGGCAGGGGAGGGGCCACAGGGACGGCTCCTGTGAGAAGGTGCTGGAAGCTTCCCTGGCTCCAAGTCAGACCCGCCTCTGGCCCAGGCCGAGCCCATCAGTGAGGCGGTAGTGCCTCTGGGAGAGCAGATTTAAGAAGGGGAACCTGCAGTGAGTAGGGGATTGGAATGTGAGAGGAACC
>JANZLQ010000029.1:34829681-34840044 GCA_026212715.1 Elanus axillaris | reverse complement strand
AGTTCACTCCTCTGCGGATCAGGTCCTTCCTGCTACATTACTTCCTACAACATACAACTCACATCACAGATTATTTTCCCCCCAAGGTTAAATGTCCTTGAGGCACACATTGGGTCTCCCCATCCTTCTGCATTACCCACCAAGTACAGCCAGGTCCTTAAGCAAAGACAGTCCCATGAATGGGTTTGCCTTTTCCCACTGGAGGAGAAATCCACACTGCCTTCCCCAGACACTTCCCCATGTGCACTACAGGGACCTTATCTCCTCCCATAGTATGTAGGGGTTTTGTTTGAGCAGGACCAGGATGGTTAGCAGATCCTCTGATGTTAACTAGCCAAGTGGCTTCTGGTAAATTTGTATCCCAATGTTTCCATGCCCCATTACCTAGTGCTCTCAACATAGTCTTTAACTGTCCATTATATCTCTCAATTTTTCCAGATGCTTGCAGGTGATAGGGGATGTGGTACAACGACTCAACACCATGTTTCTTTGCCCAGGAGCTTATGAGGTTAATTCAGAAATGAGTCCCATTGTCTGATTCAATTCTTTCTGGGCTACCATGTTGCTGTAAAATTTTCCTTTGAAGGCCTAAGATGGTGTTTTGGGCAGTAGCATGGTTTACAGGTTTCTAGCCAGCCAGCAGCTGCTTCCACCATGGTAAGTACATAGCACTTGTCTTGGTGTGTTCGTGGCAGTGGTCCAATGTAATTTGCCAGGCCTCACCATATCAAAAACCCAGCCACCACCCTCTGTTCGAGGGAGACTTTACTCTGGTGGCTCACTTGATTGCAGCACATGTTTCACATTCATGAGTGACCTGTGTGATGGCCTCCATGGTCATGTCCACCCCTCTGGTTTAGCAGCTGAGCAATTATCTGATGCCAAACCTAATGAAGAACCACAGCTGGATGTGTTCTCTGCTACATGTCAGACATTCCTGAATTGTCTAGAGCATACCCACATTATATGCAAGCAATGGTTCATATAAAAATGTAGAAAGCCAACTGTTTCCTCGAAGCGCACTCAGAGGAAGATTACCCCTTCAAAGAATACATTACTGCCTGAATTGGAACACACTGGAAGTTGAGATCATGATTCAAGTTCCATCATATTTTGAGCAGATTCAAACACATTCATCCCACCTCTGCTGATGCTGCTTTCACCACCACATTTTACAGTATCTGCTGAGTGAGAAAAAAAAAATTCTCCCAAATTCCTGCTGAATGTTTTGCTGCAGCATGGCATGACACAGCTTGAGACAAAAGGTAACACTATGACTCACCAGGTCAGTGGTTACAATGCTCCTCATGGACAGCATAATTTAGAGTTTTATCATTAAACTAAAGGCTGCTTGGATATTTCAGATAAAGGAACAACTTACTTAAACGTCAAAATAGATCTGGGAAACAGAAACCATGGAAATGGAAAACCTTACACAATCTTCCTTTGGAAAATATTTGAAATACCTATGAGCAGTAATGTAATAACTCCTCACACCTACTAATTTCTACAGGGAAAGGAAAGGCAAGAGAACACATCCATAGAAGTAAAACTTCAGAGGTCTTTAAAAGATGATCAAATATTTAAATATTTTTCAGGTATATTTGATTTTCTTGAAAGAAATAACAAAACATTCTGGAATATAGGGGGCCTTGCCATAGGACCATGACCAGAGGTCTCTTTTGCAACCCTGATTTGTATTAGATAAAGTATGCTGAGAAATGAAAGAGAATCTCGTATTTCACATTATCACAGAAGAAAGTATTTCTCCATGTAGGATCATCTTTTTCTAAAAATTAGTATTGATTTACACACATGCAAATTATGTTTGAAAACTCCTCTATTCACAAGAAATTTTTATGTTGTAGTAACTCTTTCAGAATAACTCAACTCACTTTCCTTCCTTTGCAATAGTACATTTTTTCATTGCATCTTTTAAGCTTCCCACTAGTGATTTTGCAATATTTTTTGAGAAACATGTCATCATTAATTCTTTTTTTACCAGTAATAAATTGTTGTTATGGATTTTACAAGAAAATACAACTGCAAGCTTTGAAAGCCAGAAAGATGCTTTATCAACTTCATAGACTGGAACCGCTCTCTTAAATAAAGCATTTAAAGGGTATTTTCTGTGGATGTAATATTCACCCTTGAACTTTCTTACATCCCAATGAGCACAGTATGAAAACAATTATTTCATTATAGCTAAGTGCTCTAAACAGTCAGTGAAACTGGTGTATCCAAGTGTAAGGGACTGTGTGGGACTGTTTGTCCCACATTGCAGGTTACACCCCTACCCCACAACATCCTGTTGTCATGGAGGAGTACGCTCCTAAGGCCCCCAAAGAAACCACCATCTCTACCTGAAGCACAAAAAAAAAACCAACTCAGCACTTGCATGTGTGAAAAACACCTGGCCACAGGAATGGGCATACTCTTTGGAGGAATCAGGGAGATGGGGACAATAAAACAATTGCATACTCACCTCGGCGCGCAGCCTCTTGGGGGTGCTTTTGCGGCGGACACACAAACCATCGCTGCTGCTGCAGTGTTCGAGACTCTCGCAGTGTTTGGGATGGCATCACCTCGGCATTGAGACACCATCCCTGCTCCTGCTGGGTTCGTAGTGGTGATAGCTGCTTTCACTGCATCTCTTCTGTCTTCTTGCTTAGGGGTTCCAACTTTTCTCCTCCTTTTCTCTCTGTCCTATCACTGTTATGTCGTTTGCTCTGGAAATAAAGTTTGAATGGTTATGCAGCATCTGACCTCGTTTGTGTCTTAATCTTGCTCTTGGGATCGTATCGAAACCTCCCCCGACATTGGATCGTGACACGAAGATGAAACAAATATTGTCACCAAATTCTTTATGAAATCTCAGGATCATTTCTGCCTTTGTTTTCTCTTAAATAAAAAAAAAAAATAGTCATCTGTGAGGTACAGCTGTTTTAAAGCCAGTCCTTCACAGTCAACCAGTAGAGCGCACATCAATGTCCTTAAGAAAAAAATAAAATTAAATACAGACATACAAGTAAGCCTTACAGTTCAGATGGTTTATTTTGAATTAGTATCTCTTGCCACTTTAGAAATGAACAAAGCTAAAAGTTCAGTAGATCAATGCTAAACATAATTACTGTGTGCTTGGATTCAAAGATAGATGGTAGAATATAATTTTTTTGTTTGCTTTGCTGAAGAATAAGTGATGATAGGCCTTATGATATTTTGGGATAAGATGCATAAGCATAATTTCTTTTCTAGCCAAATCTTAGTTCAGATGCGTTCAAAAATATACTGAACATTTTTCAGGAACTCAGTATTACCCTTAGCTTTGGGCCAGCTGATTAGTCTGTTTTGAATTTGAAAGAAAGATAAGTAGAAGGAAATAAAATGCAGTTCGAGGTTTTAATAAGTCCTTTCCTGTGTGAACTTAGGATTTACTTGGAGCATACAGAGTACAGGCTCTGCATAACCATACACAATGTTAAGCTAATGAGAGCTTCAAGTCACTCAAGACATATGTCATAAAAACCCAAGATGTTTTAATTTACCATTCCTCAAACAGTACTTATTGGTTTATTGTTAGAATATTAGTCTTTATTAAAACATGAACTAATACATTTAGAATACCATTTGATTATTCTTCCCTGAATTCACCAAGATATCCTACCTTACAAGCATATGAATTCTATCTGAGTATTTGGAAAAATTTTAGTTCTCTTATTTTCTGGATCTTCTTTAGGAACTTACTAAAATAATACTAATGTACTGTGAGAGACTGGAAGGGGTTAATGCCCCAAACACCCGTTGTGACTTACAGGGACCAGGGCCTGGCTTTTGCGGATAGGGGGAGGAAGGTACCAAGGTCCAGCAACAAGGCAAGTTCTGCATAGCAGCATCACGTGGCATGGGACTCTGGAGGCATGCCAGAGGATGCGCAGCCCCATGCCCCAATGAACTGAGCCTGACAACTCACCATATATGGCCAGGGGTCACCCAAATTTATTTGGGGAAGAGGCTCCCGACCACCCCCCATAGTGTTACCTGCACAGAAGATCAAGAGTTCCATCGGTCCTTAGGGACGGTGCAGAGAAAACCAAGGGGGGCGTGATTGACATGAAGGAAGGCGGGAAGTGGGCTCTAAAAGGCACAGACAGAGGAAACCCCATGCATGCCCTCCAGGACTGGACCCCTTGGCTGAGTGTACCAATGCTGGCCCCACGACTGGTGAAATCTTTCTCTTTCCTCTTTTCTTTCCCATCTCTCTCCTCCTTTCTGTCTCTTTTTCCATAACCCCCACATCTCATCTCTTTAGACATAGACCAGACCAAGTCTGGGTCTAGGAGTGGATCCAGCCACCCCTGGGCTCCTCTCTGAGGAGGAGTTTAGAAAGAAAGGGGCTCTGCTCTGAACCTTGTGACTCAACGGAAGGGATCTCCTTATAGTCTTACCTATGGCTACCACTGTTTACTGACATAGTTTCATGCCCATTCTCGTTGTGAGAGACCCCACCACCCACTGTTAATGCCTTCCAAGTTCAGCCTTCTTCTGCCATAAATAAAATGTTTAACTGATTGTTTGGTGTCCTCTCACCTTAATTTAGCTCTCAGGAATCCCAAATTCACCATGACGCCTCCCTGGTCTGTCCAGCCCAGGTCGTGACATGCACCTCTTACTAAATATTTCTGATGTATTCATGTGAGTTATGAAGAAATTTCTGTGGCCACACTCTTCTTTCTTTATAGATACAAAAGTTTCCACAGTACCAATACTGTTTTCTTTAATGCCTACATTCCTTTTTTAATTGCAGGCATTACCTGTTCTCGCAAAGAAAAAAAACCCACTGTATTTAAATTATTTTCCTTTTTAGATTAATAGTTTTGATTTCAATGTAAACACATTTGTTTCCCACTTGTTTCTGGAATAAAAAAAAAAGGAATAAAAAGAAAGAAAATAAGTTGAAGCACCTCCTTTCCAAAAAAATGTCTTTCAACAGCATTACTAATTCAGCACAGTTTGTATCTGGCCAGAATGATTCTTACTGGTAGCCTAAGAAATCATTAAAACCAAAATCTTCCTCATATTTTAAATACTTTGCAAATAGATCTGCAAGTAGAATATGCAAATAGATTTGCAAGTAGAATATGAAGTGCATCTGAAAATCAAACAGCATGTAGGCAAAAGACTGTACAACAGAACTTATATGACTGGAAAAGACAGACAGAAATACTTCAATAAAGTTTAGGGGCATACAAGTAAGAGATGGTAACATCTGATTATTCCTTAGCTAAATCGGGCCACTGCTCAGCTATTAGCTTCTCCACAAAATGATGGCTTTACTCTGAGTCAAGTTATACATAGGTCTCAAAATCTACAGGAAAAAGAAGAGGCGAAGGAGGAGCATTAAGGACTAAAGCATGCAGAAACTAAAAAGGGAAAGAAGGAACTATATAAAGAGCAAGACACTTCACTCCTAGTCACGTCATTTCTTTGAAGACCTCCACAGGTCCTGCACTCCTTTCCTGGTTTGTTATGAATGACTTAAACGTTCAGCCAATTGCCTTCTGGTGAACCCAGCCCAGGGAGAGGAATTAGCCCCACTTTTTCCCCCACTCCCAGTCCAGAAACAGATAACCAGGCTTTTTTCATAGGTGTAAATAGGTCTTTCTGTCTTGTACTCACCTGAGTTTTAAACTAATTAAACTAATTAAACTAATTTCCATTCTAGAAGAAAGTATTACGAAGACAAGTCCTCATCTGTGCAAATGGGTTGTCTCTCACTAGTCAGGATTTTTAATAGCTGATGGTTTTGTCCAGAAGGCTATTCTGAAAGGTGCAGTACATTTTGGCACTGAGACACTGCTCTCTGGCCACATTTTGCTGTGTACCTGTGTACATTTGTACTAATTCTTTCTGAGTCATGACAAGCAGTCTCAAAAAGATACTTTTCATATAGACTATAGCAAAGCTCTGATGACCCCTCTATTACAGGTGTGAAACTCCTACAAAGCAATTTGCTGTAGAATTTGGGGTTTGTGTAGAAGTAGAGAAACACTTCCTCTTACAGGCTTTCATAAGTTCCACAGAGTTGTCCTGCTTTTGCTCATGTTGTTTTACTAGTGTACTAAATCTGCTGTTCTGTCTCGTGTAGGCTGCTAGAAATGGGGAATCCATCTATATCATCCATCTTACAAGGCCATTGTCAAATGATTTCCTAAGTTTACAAGATCAGACCCCTTTAGAAAGTAAAGCTGGCTTACAAGAACATTTGAATATATTTAGTAGTTATTGAAGAAGAAATCAAAACATGCTTTGAAATCTGTAATACTAGCATTTCTCCCCAAAGAAACTTGTGTAACCTTGAATACAGCACTAAACCTCAGTGCAACTCAACTCCCTTGCCTGTTTAACAGAATTAATAATATAATCAAAGTGATAAATAGCAACTTCAAAAATTTCACCTTCTCTTATGGTACAGAAGAGTTAGAAGACAAGTAGAAGCATTAAGAATTCCATTACTTCTCTTGGTCAGCTGAAAATGTGTATCTGAGCACAGACATTTTGTCCTCATGGCTGAAAGATTTAAAAGGTTTTTTTCAGAAGGAACCCAGAATAATGGAGGCAAGCAATACAAATCTCTCATTTTACAACAGAACAGTGAGCCTACTAACAGGGTATTCTCACTTTCGTAGGTGCCATTTTTCAGAGGTCTGCAGCTCTTGCATTGTTTCTAACTGTGTAGTATTAGTTTCTCACAAGTTATAGGTTTCCAACTGTGGCTCTAAGTATGAGGTTAGACCGTAAGTTTTAATTTTAGATAGAATAATATACCATGGCATGTACATCTATAAGTATTATATAATTTTATAAAGACCATTTTATTAAAAATTTACTCAAAACTCATTATTTGGGTTATTAGGTAAAATTATTTTAAAATCTCAGCTTTTGTTTTATTTGTTTTTTTTTTAAACCCAGTTTGTAATACACGAAGGGAATGAAGACTGTCTTTGTAAGGAAAGAAATAGCAGGCTATTCATTCACCTTGGTGTGTAAGATGTGTTCTTGCAAAGAGGTTGAAAACAACAAGAGGAGAAGTCAGAGCTACCTCTCCTGTTTCTGAGGGAGCACCTCAACCAACATGTTCCTAAATAAAGATAAGCCAGAGCAAGGAAAACCTCAGTGCATCATGTGAAAGGACTGATTTTCTAGCATCTCTTTCCTTTATTTAGACAGATATCCAAAATCAAGCTCTTATATGACTTGATGGTATATTGTCCTTTTAGACCTGAGAGGGAATTCAGGCCCAGTTAAGCACCAGTCACTCTGTCTTCCACGATAGTTTTAAGTGATAGCTTTAAGTATATGCAAAATCACAGCTCTGAAGACTCTGAATCACTTTTAACTTCACAAAAGGACACATAAATTACATGGCAGATAAGCAGGGATTTTCAACATTATAATGTTGGATTTTGTCATCATTTGTCTTTGGCATTTAGGTATTAAAATATTTCACTGGGGAAAAAAAAAGTGGTGAAAAAATAGAGCAAGAAACTGGCCCTTGTATCCTAGAAGATTCAGTGTTATGGAAGCAGGAGACTAAAAAGAATAAAAACGAGAAGCATACTTTTGTTCATTAACAATAACCTCATCGTTGGGAACCTCTAGGACATTTTTAGTACCATAAGCAAGAATTTGTACTCTCACTCAGGAATGCAGAATAGATAGCAGAATGTCTCACCTTGCCTCTCACCTGTAGCCTTGCTACTAGAACCTACTCCAAGCAGCTCAGCAAGTAACTTGGTTCATCTTACCAGAAAACAAGATGCTTTTCAATGATAAGAAGTATTTTCATGCCAGGAAGCAGAATAACTACCACAGATTTATTAGTCAAAAGTCAATTATTAAAGAGCTGCATAAAGATTAATTTAATAAAAATAAAATTTCTTCATATTAAAAATCCACAAACATTTTCTACAGCTTTCCTTCTAAGCTGCTTTCTGAGCAAAACCATCACAATTTTTGTTCAGCTGCTACAGTGTAATAGACCACACCTCTGCTGCAGTCTGTTTCCTCCCATATGATTTACATAATCCTTAATTCACATATTGAATCTAGTTACAAAGGACATTGTCACTTATGTAATAGCCTAGTAGGTTTTATCTTTTGTGACACTTATCAAAATGTTCTAAAAATTACTCCATAATAGGTTTTACCATTACCATTATGAAGTATTCCAGAATGGGGTTAGTTATTAGCTCTGAACAGTGCTTTATTAAATTCCTCTATCCACTCAAATCACCTTTCAACTGGACTGAAAAACTCAGAGAGCACTTGCATGAAAAAAATCTATATAATACTTCTTTTTAACAAATTCAATTCTTGGGCTGGTATATCTGCCCACCTATTTAAATCATGTTAGTTTCTGATTAACTGTTGTCATGACAATGACAAACAGTTTTTCTTACAAATAGCAATAATTTAAAATATATTCACTGGTGTTCTATTGTAAACTCAAAACCAAGGACATAATATATCTTTATTGCAGCTATGTATTTCCATGAAATTGATATTAACCTTTCACAAGGTATTCAAGGTGACAATTTTAAAAGAAATATCAAGGTTTGTAGATCAAAAGGGTCGGTGTGCCTGTTCTGGTGTCACACACAGACAAGCTCTTTAGAATGACTCGGCACCTGTAGTAAAATGCAGATTGCTTTTGTAAACACATAATTGACTGGCATCTATGTTATTCAGCAAGTACTCAATTAATTTGTGAGAAGGCACCATGCCAGTCTAGGAGATGAGTAGGAGCATTGGCAGGAAAACACTAGGAAAGAGTAAGTGTAAAGGCATGAGTCCCAGCTTGAAATGCTTCTTCACCTGTGATTAAGAGGATGTGTAATCACTAGCCTAGCTCTAAGCCAAATTAGCTTTGAAAAAAATACCCACTGTGCAGCCAGGTATGGTGAGCTGATGACCTTGTGAATTAAATGGATTCCTGTATGTTTTCCTTCTGTGAGCTAAACCTCTGCTTTATCATACTGCACTCAGCCAAAAGCAAGGATGCAGTTCCAGGATAAATCAATAAAAGATCATTTGCTAGTGTAGAGCTTATTCTTAGCAGAAAGCCAGGTGAAGAGACTTAAACAACACAATATTTATTCATATATCCCTTTAAATAAGCATAGGAGACTTAAAGCATTTAATCTTCTGGCCACATATGCAACACCACCAAATAAAAATACTGGCTTAAAAGAACTGAACTGTGATGAACATAGATTTTCCATTCCAAAAAACCCGTTCTAGGACAGAAGCCTAAATCTTCTCAGAATCTTGCTTAAGCTGATGGGTCTTTGTAGGAGCTTGCTGATGTACTCAAACACTGTGGGTTTGGGAGACTGATTATCTTTTTTTTTTTTTTTCTGGTTTTGTACTATTCTGTTTGAGGACTCTGGCACAAAGTTGAATAATCTTAGGTCAGCTGAGCTGCTGTATGCATCTAAGCATTGGCTCTGTGCAAGAATGAGGTGCAATGTACTGACTTGCATATGAATGAATAACATGTAAGTAGTTAGATTTTACTTATAAATTTGTGTGCCAACTAACATGCATACAGTTAGCAGGTGTATCTCAGCTAATGCTCATTAGTGTCCATTCCAGATACTTAAGCCCTTATGGACTGCATCTTTCTCCTGACGATTCATTATTTCAGTTGAGAAAGATGATAGTGAATGGTTTCTTGGAGAATGGGTCAATTTGTTCTCCACTTCCTTCATGTTCTACATAAGGAGCCCTCAGCCAGCAGTCACAGAATCATAGAACCATTTAGGCTGGAAAAGACCTTTAAGATTGAGTCCAACCATCAGCTTACTTATGAAGAAAGTGTCATTTCATCATATTTTTAGCTGTTTTGATTTTAGTGGTGTTTTATTTCTGTCATTTTCATATTTATAGATACATTTAAATTTATTAATTGAAAATCCTTAGGCATCCCACAGAAGATCAAGTGTAAGAGACTGATTTTGGAGTACGAAAAAGATGTTACTAAAACTGCCAGAAGATAGATGGGAGGGTGTTACTTAGGTGCAGAAAAGACTTTATCTTCTTCCCCACTGTATATGTCCCCAGCTCACAGGGTGTTCAGAACTTACTCAGTTGACATCTCAGCCTACCATAGCAGGTAGAGCTGATTTAGAGTGGAGACACTAGAGAGTGTGACTGCAGCCCCACCACATGAGTATTTTGTCACACAACATTACAGACTGACCCTCTCAAGTCACATCAGTTTTGGCCTTGTCCTGGTTTCAGCTGGGATAGAGTTCAGTGTCTTCCTAGTAGCTGGTACAGTGCTGTGTTTTGAGTTCAGTAT
>JANZLQ010000029.1:34815294-34828589 GCA_026212715.1 Elanus axillaris | reverse complement strand
TTATCATTATAATTACTTTCTTCTTTTCTGTTCTATTAAACTGTTCTTATCTGAACCCACGAGTTTTACTTCTTTTCTCAATTTTCTCCCCCATCCCGCTGGGGCAGGGGGAAGGGGTGAGCAGCTGCATGGTGTTTAGTTGCTGGCTGGGGTTAAACCATGACAGGCCTGTACACCTTTCCAGCTTATTTCAGAGCTGTGACTGTCACAACATACATATCTTATTTCTGAAAGGATTTTAGAATTTCAGAAACTGGCTTAATTCTGAACAAAACCATAAAAATCTTTCTCCCTCTCTCTCTTTCTTTATGTCTATATACATACATACATTTATACACATGCTTCTATGTATGAAAATTTTGTCAAAAAAATAGCAGTTCTTTTAATATCTTTTAATACCAACGTCCTGGTTTCAGCTGGCATAGAGTTAATTTTCTTTCTAGTAGCTGGTATAGTGTTATCTTTTCGGTTCAGTATGAGTGCAATATTGATAACATAGTGACATTTCAGTTTTCAGTTGTTGCTAAGTAATATTTAGACTGTGTCAAGGATTTTTCAGCTTCTCATGCCCAGCCAGCGAGAAAGCTGCAGGGGCACAAGAAGTTGCGAGGGGACATGCCCAGGGCAGCTGACCCAAACTGGCCAAATGGGTATTTCATACCACGGGATGTCATGCCCAGTATATAAACTGGGGGGAGTTGGCCTGGGGGGGATCACTTCTTGGGAACTCACTGGGCATCTGTCAGCGAGTGGTGAGCAATTGCGTTGTGCATCACTTGTTTTGTATATTCCGGTACATTTGTATATTCCAGTACTTCCAGTACTTAATACTGTCATTTTATTATTGTTACTGCTATCAATATTAGTTTCTTCCTTTCTGTTCTATTAAACAGTTCTTCTTTCAACCCACAAGTTTTACCTTTTTCCTCCGTTTCTCCCCCCCATCCCACTGGGTGAGGAGGTAGTGAGTGAGCAGCTATGTGGTGCTTAGTTACTGGCTGGGGTTAAACCACAACAACCAAAAAATGAAAACCATGTATTTCAAAATATTTTTAAAAAATATCTTATTTTCTTCAAAGTAAGTTTTTTAAAAAATCGGAACAGTTTCTTGACACATATGAAAGCAATGTAGTGCATTTCCCAAACAGTTTTGCTAAAATTTTTGCACAATGCTTTTAAATTTAACAAACTGCAGTTCATTGGTCAGCCACTTATATAGCATCCATGAAGAACATGAATGACAAAATAATTAAAATACTTCTCAGACAAAGCAAGACTGTTTGGGAACGTGCTTGTTAAAACTGTCCTTTTCAACAACCTTAACTGCTGACAAAACACATTTGTCTTAAAATTAAATGGACTTCTAATCTTCAAATACAGTCTACCTTAATACATTCTACCTACAAGGACTTAGGCAGAAGCTTAACTTTCAGGATGCATGTCATGCATTGTATTAGTGGGCAGTTCACTTGAAGTACAAACACAATTCTTTGCAGGTTTTGAACTTTGAATTTCTTCCTGTATTTAGCATTAAGCTCCATTTTTAGAGGTTTACATATCTATTCAGGGATTGTTCAGGGAGATAAGCGAGAAAATAAGCAGGTTTGAGAGCTGCTGGAAGCTTATGTATCCTAATATATTTATTCTAACTTACATTTGAAATATAGAAATTATTGCATATTAGCCTCTAAGCTCAACCTGACACACGAATGCTTTGATTAAGTATATGTCCTACAGCAATCAAAACCCAATTGTTCTTTTCATTTTCCTTAATTTGACAGCCTATTATTTAAGCCTAGATAAGTTTATCTAGTTTTAAGGTTTTATGCAGTTCCCCATGGTGGGGAAAGACAAATCCTTCTTCTTATGACACCTACAGAAAATTTTTAGTAGAGGGACTCCTCTCACCATTTCTAGTTAATGATTTTTCAAACCAGAACCAATTGCTACTCTCAGTTTTTACACTGCCTGTCACAACAGGTCCTTTTTTATTTACCTCTTAGTATGTGAATAATTATTGTTTGTAAAAACATACATTTAAAATTTATATAAAATTATGTAAACTGTTGCAACATTAGCAACTGATAACTACAAAAATTAAAATACACACTGACATTATGAGACTAGTTATCAGAAGCTCTTGAAAGGGCAAGAAAGAAAGGCAGGTAATAAGGAGCTAGTGCTTGCAGCATTGTGAAATCTATACCCAGGTTACATATGGATGAACCCATTACCCACACAGTGGTTGTAGTCATTCACATGCAGAGCATAATGCAGTAAAGGTCATCTGAAACATTTGAACTGGGAGCCAGGGAACACCTCCCTTTATCAGAAGGATTTAGTTCACACTCCACAAAAATTATTATAGACTTGTGTGAGAAAGGCTCAGCAGGATAAAAAACATACCTCACTAACATTCATAGAGAATAGCCTTACAGTTCCAATATTTCAAGTCAACAAGCATATCCAGAACTTATCGGTGCTCAGATTGACAGGTTCTTGATTTTGGATATTGCAGTCCCAGCAAAACTACAAGCACCGATGTGCTGTGTTCTCAGCACACCTCACTGTTGTTGGGGGGTTGGGTCTTTCAGGACCCCATTCCCCCTTACAGGGCTGCGTCAGGCACATAGAGATCATGTTTTTCCAAGTGGTTCTCCTAGGTTTCAAATCCCCTCCATCTACCTGTTTTTCTTAAGGCTCTTCATGTATAATGCCTCTTTCAGTTAGTGGTTCTTGATCATTTTGAATCTGAGAAAGGTCTGATGCCAGTCTGGACAACAGATGGCTTATTTCACTGAGCCTAAACAAACAGTTATCAAGCAGTTCCATATGATGCCTCCAACTGTATTAGTTGCACAAAGATGCCAAAATCACTACAATAATTTGCTTCCAACAGTATGACAAAGAAATCTACAGCTGCATTTTTACTCGCAGATTTTATTGTATTTTTAAGACAACTAACTCATTTTTCTTTTATTTCTTTTTACTTTTCAAACTTAATTTTAAAGTTTCTTTCCTTCTATTATTTAATGTGTTCAAGTTTATTCCCACATAGTTGGGAATAATGTGCTTTGAAAAAAAAAGGGTAGAATTATTAAATTGACTTTATTTGTATAGTTGTAGTAATATATACTAGTCAGATAGCCCAGTTAATGCATTAAAATGATACAACATACCTAAGAAAGTAGTCTTCAGGGACTGGAAATCATAACTTTTTTTGATATTCAAGTAATAGTCCATCATTCCTTCAACACTCACTTGTAGATGAATTCTTCTAAGGCTAGATTGTGACATTCAAACAAAATTCTGGTTTTGTTGTTGCTGTTAAGATACTTGTTTAAAAAAAAACCAAACACAAAGAAACCCCAAACCCCACACTATTTTGAACCTTTCTGCTTTCTATTTTAAAATAACAGAATAAAAATATTTCATCACAAACTATGTCTCTTATTTATTAACAGAATAGAAATATAACAAGAAAGACAAAAATATTTTCCAAATTCCAGTCACAAAACAAAAAAAAAAAATAGCTGTGTCCTCAACCATCACTGTGCCAGATGCAGGTTTGACTTGGGTTTTGGATTTCTTTAATTTTGGAATGAAAAATGCTCCCATGTAGTTAAGAGAAATTTGTCATGTATATTGTTTCCTACTTTGGCAACTTCTACAGAATTTAAGTAATAATTGAGCTAAAAGGATGGAAATCAAGTTTCTTCTACAGTTATAATTGTGGTGAAACTGGGGTATAAGGGTTTTGCCTGTATACATACCCAGTGCAATTAGTCATTAATTCCCTAGGTGGCCCAGGATCTCCCCAGATGTGTGGCTGTAACAACAGACTAATTTGAGAGAAGAGGTCACCAGATACAAGGTAATTGCCTGAAATTCTAGTACCTTCACACCAAGGCATTTGACTGCTTGGTGCAGTTCCTTGACAGGTAGGAATTTGGAATGGTCCTGGAGACTCCTCCAAGCAGCCCCTGCTGTGTTTGCTAATTGATAAGCGCTATTTGTATGTTTCAGTGTGATGATTAATATCCTAGATGGAAAGTCTGGCTGTCCCAGACAGTTCTCCAGATAGTTCCTGCTGTTGAATAGATTAGGCTGCACACAGATAATTTTAAATAGTCTGTAGAAACTTCCTGTAGGCTCAGTAACGGTCATATAAGATGGTCTTTTGTGCATAGATGAGACAGGAGATGTTGTTACATAGCTTAAGATAATCAATAGTCATGGATCATGCAGGTAGTCTTATAGGACCATGGCTCAGCTGGACACAGGAATTTATCAAAATAACAATTTGGTGAGTCTCGCCTAGTACAGCTGAAGATGCCCCTGCAAGGACTTTTTCAATGGAGATTCCTGTTACTGTCCAGACAGTGACAAACCATCCCTCTAGAAAGAATCAGTTCTCCACATGACCATTAACCCAGGCAAAAGATCACAATAAATTATACAAGATCATAATTATTATGCAATAAATTATATATTTAACAGACTCTTTTTCTAAGACTGCCTGTGCAACACTGCTTTCCATTCTCTCTACTATGCTTGGGTGATGCGAGCAAGGTTTCTGCACTTCTGTTGTAAAAGAAGGAAAAGAGTTATGGAAAGAGTTATGCATAATACATTGAGTTATTGGCAATTCAGGTACCTGAGCTTGGATTTGTACAAAAGCATGGAGTGAACTCTTGTATAGAGGACAGGAAGAATGAAAAATCCAATAATTCTCAGTACTGCAACATTATGAATCGCAAATATAATCTTTTGGGGAAGAGCAAAATATTTTTTTGTTAAACAATAAATACTACTTTCTTTTTATATTTCAGTTACCTTAACTTGTGCTTTGTAATGCTTGTACCACTTGAATTCATACTAAACTAGGAATATGCATATATTTACTTCCTCCAAGTTGACAGCCATTAAGTTCCCACAGATACTGGTAACTTCCTGAGAAGTTTTGGAAGAATTATTTGTAATGATCTGACTAATTATGATGAGGAAAATGAGCTTAAATTTTTACAGTCATTTCATTTTTAGAGCACTCATCTCACAGAAAAAGCAAAGAAAAAACATGCTTCTCAAAAATTAAAAATATTTCAATATAAAAATCTATATAAATTTTCAATGTAAATAAATGAAGACAAGTAGAAAATCAGAAGAAATGTAATATCAACTGCTAAAAGAGGAAAAAAAAAATCGGCTTTTTTTTCTGTAAACCAAGCAGTAACACATTGACAAGTTTGACTCTTAAGGTGGTAATTTCTGTCTTTCAAATCTATTTTACTAGATGATGAAGCTAACCCTGCTAAACCTCCTATGCCAGGATTCCTCTCACTCTTTTTATGCTTCTTTTGCTGTCTGCTGCAGAATTTACCTTCCTTCATTATGTCTCTCTCCTTGTATACGAAGAATAAATGGGGATTCCCATTTACTTTTTTATTATTTTTTTTTAATCAGAGCTATTTTAGCAAGGGGAAAAAAGGAAAATCATAATGAAGCAAAACTTCTGGTTAACTCCTCTCATTCTTTTGCTCTGTTCATGCTCAGTTAAAGTGTTCTGGCAATAATACAATTATATAAAGTATTTAGAGAGTAACTCCTCTTGAGTTGGGAGAAATATTTTTATAGAATGGTATCCAAAGCAAAGATTAATTCATTTTCCTTTGGGGTTTTGTGTTGGATTCTTCTGGTTTTGTGTAAAAATAAAAATTACTAAGCTATATATCCCACACTTTACCATTCTTACTGTGTAAATCACCACTAGTTGATAACATTGTAAATTCAGCTTTGTCCTTTGTCAAAAAGTTTTGATCAACATCATGTTGAACTTTACTGCCAAGGTCATGTTCTAGCAGCTTAAATTCTTGCAGGGAAGACAAAAGTCTTTACAAACATTGTGAAGATACTAAAAACACAGAACAACTCTTGTTAATAGATGGGTAACACTGCTGTGATAAATGACTATCAAAACTTAAAGGCTATTACAAAAGTGACCTGCAAGTATGTGCTGGATTTCAAACCAAGAATTTATTCTGACATTATTTATAACTGTTTTTATTAGTTTCCACAAATGGTCCTACCTGAGCTGTTTTCGATCTGTGAGAATACTGTCTGAGAGAAAGTTTCACAAATGCTTTTGGAAATATATTTGTTCAAAGTTACTTGACAGAAGAGATAGTATGAACATCTTAAGGTTAGGATTTCTTTCCTGTTAATAAATTATATTGTGATCAGAGCAGGGAGTAGAAACAATTCTCTATAATGCAAGAAAGTACTTTCACTGCTGGTAAATAAATAGCCTGATAATCCCAAGATAATTTGTGCAACCTAAGGCTACAACAATATTGCATACAACTAAAAATGCATGGTTCACCATAGTAGTTTGAGGAATATTAGCCCTTTTGAAGCATATGTCACAATCAATAGACTGAAATGACTTAGCATAAAGAGTTTGCTGTCAGTTATGAATAATTAATATGTTTTGAATTAATCTTTTTGAGAAATAATTTCTAAAAAGAGAAAATCATAGTTCTTCACTAAACTGCTTACTCTCTACAGTTCATAATGCTAACTAATCTTTGAGTAGGTGTTTCCTGCTTCCTAGTACTCCTTATTATGAAAGCCTATATTAGTATAAAGCAGTATGAAGAATTAGAAAATACATATCTAATTTGTTTTGCAGTAACTTTTGTTTCAACTGTCTGTTATTGTATTAAAATAGATATTGTATTAAAATAACATATGTTAAATATTGTATTTATACTGAGTCATTATATTTGTTCTAATCCACCCAATGTTTGCAGGGTTTTTTTTGTTGGAAACCAAAAGAAGTAATCCTTTATCGTCTACATCATCTGGGCATTTATTCACAACCTTGAATAAATTACATTTTCAATTGGAAATATATATTCCGTATAATAATTAGCTGTTAAATGGTATTATTCCAGGAAAACAAAAATTTTTCTGTTTGGACTGATGAGTAAATATCCATACATTAACAAGAGAGCAAAACCCATGAAAAACAGGATAGATTTTTTTTTTAAATATAGCTCTAACATCAGTTACTTAAGTTGACAGCAGCACATGTGACTTAAAGAACAAATGCTTAGATAAGCTATAACAGAAGCCTGCCACTGCATCAAAAAAATAATGGTTGGACAAGTCATTAGTATGTAAAGCTTTTAAAGACAAATTATGTCCGAAAAGTAATGGCACAGATACAATATAGCTTTGGGGGTTCTAATACTATTTTTGGAGTGGAAAAGTGCAAGTAAAAGAAAATAACATTTTTCAGTCTCCAAAGTGAAATTAGTGTAAGGACAAAGAAAATGGTACTGTGAATCAGATACCTGGGATTCAATATCTGGGGTCTTGACTATAAAAGCATTAATCCTTGAAAGTATGCTTGACACATTCCTATATAGCTGAAGAAGAATTATGCATCTTACTTCTGGTGAAGCATCTTTTAACTTGAAAACCAATCAATTTTGTTTTATTTATAACTTCTGCAAAGACAGTGAGAAAACCTTTACATATTAAAGTGTTATACATTTTAAACACTGCAACCATATAAACAAACAATAAATTGGAGAAGGCATTAGTGATCAATCGGTGAACAGCAAACAGCACTGTCTTGGTGGAAAGGTGAATGTTTCATTTCATAAAAAAAACCAAAACATCAAAATAGCTAAAGTATTTCTGACCATTCTGGAATGAAACTAATGTGCTCTCAAAGGCATGGTAATTCTCAGGGAGAACTTCTTTCCAGTTCTGTGTCTAGTGTCCAGCCTGTAGGTAAGCACACAAAATAAACTGACATTAACAAAGAATATTCTCCACCAACATAGAGTCACAAGGTCACTTTTTCTAAATCCTCAGCCCCACCTCCTTCTGCTACCTAATACTTGAGGAAAACACAAAAGCAAGCAACAACGACAAAAGAATGTACTTGACCACTTGTATAACCCTTCCCAATGCCTGAAGATTAAGTGCTACAGAATATTGTTTGATTACTAAATTAGCAGCTAGAAAGAACTGAAACTATTGTGGTAATATTGCAGATACTGTGAAAACCCATTCTGTTACTGGTCTGCTGTGAAAGGGGATATTCACAGCTACATAAATTCCCCATCCAGGAGAGATTACCTTGAGCATCCAGTCTCATTCTGTGAACACAGTTTCTTAGAAAGACTACAGAAAGAATAAAAAGCATGTAGCAGAATTGTATTTTGGAGCTCATTGTAAATGCCAGTGCATGTAAATAGTTAATTGTGCTAATCCCACTGCTAAGAACATGTGTCTTTTTCATGACTGCATTTGGCTACCCACAGTAGGTTGTTATATCATCTCATATTTTGAGCAGGAAGCTCAGCACTATTGTACCTTTTTTCAATGTTTAGCTATGGATTTATAATAAAGTCATGAATCAGTTTATCACCCTGAATTACAGCAGCTATGTAAGCTGTATGTCATAGGCTCATTTTCCAACTCTATAATAATAAATTCCACTTTCTTCCAGAGGCAACAGAACATGGTAACTTTTAATGTTCCAGTAGGTCTTACCCATGCTGTATAAAGAAGCTAAAAGATGTATACATTTAAAGTATACTTCAATCTGTCTCACGATATGACTCCAACCACTGGGCCAGAGGTGGCAAACCTGTCTGATTTTATGAGCTACACATTTTTACATGGCTGGAAGGTGCAAGGTATTTACCACATATTGGTCACCCAAAAATGTGAGCCTATGCTACCTACATGGCTTATTTGCCCTTGAACCCAGGGTTGTGACTTACCCAGAAGCCTTCTTGCAATAGCATCCCTGCTATTCAACTATCCAACATAATCAAGGTATAACATCCACACTTACACTATCAAGTGAGAGGCAGACCTACAATAACAATTTGGTACCTCTGTTCAAAATACAATTAGCAGGTTCTCTTCTGAATATATGATCCTACATTTTGCCATTTATGAATATTTAACTGGGAACTTCATATCCCTTTATAAGACGAATACAGTCTCAATATCATTAATTACCCCAACAGTGTCTGTTTTGCAAATGGTACTTGCAGAGACTTTATACAGTCCACATTGTTGATAAAACTAGGTAACAAATTTATTTAATATTCTTTGTTGCAAGGAGACAGTTTTAATAGCTCTAAATGTTGTTTTAATTTATGGGTCATTCATTCTTAACAAGTAGGTTTACCACTTCAAAATATTTTTTAATAAGCCTTTAACAGAGACATATTTTACTATATCAACATAAAGTCATTACTCATTTTTCTATGTCCTTTATTCAAATGCTACATTCTGAAAGGAGAGCGTGTAAAGAAACTATCTATTTTTGACAGAAGCAATGGGACCAATTTAACAAGTGATGGTAGAAATACGATCAGGGAAAAAAAAAAAGATGATTCAGCTCGGAAAAGTACAAGGTTATACATCTGGGGAGAAATAATCCAAAATCAGATTCTATAGAGGAGAACTATAGAGAGCAAGAATGCTTAGAAAGACATAAGGACAGTAGTATACAGCAAATTTTCCAAAACATTTGTATTGCATTAACATAATCAATAAAGCAAATCTATTTCACAAATGTGCAAAGATCAGGAAATATTTATTGAATCTTAATATACTCTAGTAAGAGCGTAGTTTTCCGAAATAATCCTCAGTGCTGCATTTCTGTGATGCAGGGAAGACTGACATAAACATTGACATTTCATTCAACTTCACAGGTTTCTCACATATTAAAAAAAAACAAACAATGGCATCACAATTTCACCGAAAAGGCAACTGTTCAGAAGTTTTTTTATTTTTTAAACATCCATCACTGGACGTCTGGGTAAGAAAAAAAATATCACAATTTGTAGATGGCTTTCAAGTAGAGCTGAAAGTGGAATAAACCAGCACTTTAAGTGAACAAAACAGGTTATCCAAAGTTTTACCCTCAAAACAGCTGCCTGGGATGTGATAAATTGCTAGAAGATAGTTTTGCAACTGTATTTTCTGTATGATGTGTCAGTATTTTCCTACACATTTTTCATTTCACTGCAGTAAGCTAGCATAAACCAACATCCTTCTCTGTACCTCAAAATCTTGGTTTCAATAAGTCAATATTATCTCAAAAAAAATTATTTTGATGTAAATTCCTCAACAGCTCCACTTTTAAGTTGTTTGTATACACAGTGAGAATATATTGGGAATACATAAATAAAGCTTTTCTTCCTATATTTGGCATGGACATGTGTCTTACTAGTTAGTGTTGACCAGAGGACCACCTTAGCCACCTTCTCCACTTCCTTTGATAAATCTCCTGTGACATATGCTTCACCTCCCTTGGTGAATTTGAACATGGAAGTCATTTAATTTATGAACTATTTAGGGCTGGATTAGATACTAGGTCTCATTTTAGGCCTGGAAAATACACAGTGATTATTTTGTTGCTAGTGGGTTTTTTTAAATTAAATTAGTGCTCTGATGTCTTAAGCAATGTATCCCTTTACAATGGTTGCTGTGCAAATATATTTGGCTAAATCTTGGCAAATTAAATGTTAATAAATATTAGCATCTTTCATTTAGTTGTCTCATCAGCATTGTGAGCATTCAGAACACTCTGATATGAATGCAGACTGAATTTTAGCCAAAACCAAAATCATCTATACTCAATCGTGGGTATTTTATGTGACAGAAAGATAAGCACTATTTTATTTTATTTTATTTTATTTTATTTTATTTTATTTTATTTTATTTTATTATTTTAATGTGACTAAATAAATTTTGAAATTTGAAAAGGCCCACTTACTTCAAAATTAGAGACTAGTGAATGCTTGGACATGTTAAGCCTGCATAAATAGTTTCTGTGTCTTGAAGTACATCATGTTCACCATTTTCATGCAACATATTTAGAAAACTATGATTATTGCAATGTGTTATGTATTAATTATTTGGAAACACCCTTAAAGACCTCAGTAGTGACGTGTGGGCAAATAGAGAAAACGTCAAAATGAATGACACAGCATCATGATGTTATAATGATGGCATGACACAGCTAAACTACAGCTGACACCAAATCTGGTTGAATAAACTTGTATCTTTCTGTGACACATAAAAATATACAATAATTTGGACAAAATTAGATGTTACTAAATATGGCAATTATATATCTTCTTTGTATGATAACAACTTTTTTACTTGATTCTTATACATGTGTATAGATTTTCTGAGCTGACCTAAACAATTATAATAATTTTAATTGCTTACAGAATATAGACCTGAAAATACCAAAAGAAAACTAGCCCTCTTACCAAACCAAAAGAACTGTACTGTAAATACAGATTATATGACAACAAAGATGAAGACACAAATCTCTTAAAGGAGAAAATAATACTATTGATACCAGAATAAATGGAATGACAGCACAATCCTATTAACAAATTTCCAACAACTTACTGCCTAGGAAATGTACTAATTTCAATATTCTCCAAATGTGATTTTCCAAACAACATCTTCCTGTGATGAACGCAGCAGCTTTCACTGAGTCTAAGAAAGGTTTTGATTTAATAGAAGAGGAAGACATATGAAAAGAACAGTAACAAAATAATTCAGCAGTTAAATTATCTGGAGTTACTGAGGTACATGCATCATACATTTCCTTCAATATATAGTGATACAGGAAAAGCCAAAAGGAAACAGAGCAAGACTATGTAAGGTGTAATTCTTTAATAGTTATTAATACTGCGACCATCCTTTCAGTGGATGAAAATTAGCTTGAAACAGACCAAATCAAGACTATTTTAATTATCAACAAGATACTAAGCTTGAAAATGAGAGAGAGAAATTAGTATGGAAGGAAGTAAAATAATAAATAAAAAACAGTTTTTCTGTATTGGACTCAAATTTTTGTTGCCATTCTTAGGGCAAATTTTTCACTGATTTCAGTAATAGTTTTGAAATTATCAGAATAACAAGCAGTCTTGAAACTCAAGCCAGTGACATAAAAAATATGAAAAGCTGCAACCCCAAGCTGATAAAGCACAAAGAGTGAGAGCTGAAGTAAGTCTTTCCACTTTCAAATTACTATTATCATTGCTTTTCTGGGACAGCTTGCTTGCTTTTTCCCCATCTGCTATCTTCAGATGTAATTAGAATCTACTTTTGTTTAATTAAAATTTGTTTAATTTAATGTTAAAAAGATATCTAGAAATGTTATTAAATGTATTCAGGCTATTGCTGCTTGAAGTAATTCACAATAAAAACTGTTTGATCTGATATCTAATCTGAAGTATTATTTCTTCAGGAGATATTGTGATTCACCCTTATTTTCATTCTTTGCTGTACTCTTCTGAAATTTAAACAGAAAATCTAATTTACCATGATAACTGAACATTTTATCACCAGACATTTCTGTCAGAGGAAAAATTTTTCAGGGTTTAATGATCCCAAGTTTATAAATGTTCAACAGTCATGGAAGCCTCAATTGAAAATTTCATTGAAAAAAATGCAATCATAGCTGTTAACTCTATATTTAAAAGAAGTTTTGGTATGTTGCACACAGAAACAAAGAAATAAGGCTATCAGTTCCAAACAGACAGGCTACTCACATCCCCTGTATCAATGATCTGGCTTAAGTTTACCCATCATCTCAGCCTTTCTCTCTTGAGTATGTATTTTTATAGAAGTCTATGACTCTGTGACACAAAAGTCCTCTTTCCAACAATGCTTCAAAAGGCATCTTTATTACAAATGTCATCCAGAAGAGAGGTCAAGGGTCCACCAAGTTGATAGTATCATTACCCGGTTCACTGTATATTCACTGTATTCAAAAGTATAATTGGGAAAGGTTTGTTAAGCCCAGCCAAACCAAGGTATATCCCTACTTTTCCAGATATTACAAAAGGCCTTCCAAACACAGATTCCTTTCTTTAGATAGCTTTTCATGATTATTCTTCCCTGTAAGCTAACCTAAAAAAAACTGGCAGAGAAATGGCACTCAGGTATAGTGAAGCGGGGCGCGGAGTTCCCGGGTAACAACACACACACTCAATATGAGTAAAAATCGTTCCAACTTTATTCAAGCTAAAGTCCTCTATTTATACGGTTACAGATTGGAGCACGCAGCAATTACATCATGTTCCTTTACTATGATTGGCGCCACGTAAGCGTTCATGCGGGAACACGCAAGTGTCCACACGCCCTTAGACATATTATAATTGGCCTACTGCTTTAAGCACGTGTCGGTTTTGGCAAGCCTTGCAGTTACAGCATATCTTGGGTATTCACAACTA
>JANZLQ010000029.1:34790368-34802338 GCA_026212715.1 Elanus axillaris | reverse complement strand
AATGTCATTTCCTTTGAACTAAATGTTTAAAGGAATATTAATTTCTTACACAGATAGAAAAAAAAAAAAGGGAAAAAAAAAAGGAAAAAAAAGAAAAAAAAAAAAAGAAGCTGTAGTTAAACCAATCTTTTCCTAGGTCTGTGAATGCTTGCAGTAATGTTTCAATGTCAGCTCGGGACTGAATAATCATAATCTTTTCCCTTCTTTTCTACTCCCTTAAGGACATTTTCTTCACACTTAAGGAAATTTGTTCTGAAGATAGGCTGTTGTCTTAATTAAGTTACTATCCACATAAATATTCTTTAAAAAGGAGTATTCAAGAACTTTTTGTCACAGAAATATTACATCAAGTTATTCTTACTAGCAACTGATATTACTGTATCTGATGGATAGGGAATTAGTCTATTGTTTCTCATTCAAGTCCTTTCAGGAGCATATGTGAAATTTCTGTAGTAGGAAATTATTTCCTAATTGAATCACTTTACATGTCAGACTTGTGCATTGTTTATTGGAGTAGACTGTAGCAATCAGAAATATACCTGGGATTTCCTGAATCAGGGAGCCCAACTCATTTAATTCCAAAGTGTTCACTTGAATTTGGTTAGACAAAATGCTCCTTAAATTCTACTGACCATACAAATTCTTTCTCTCCCAGCTGTAGGGTTAGTAGCTGTTACATTTATGCCAAGACTGTAAACATGTAAGGTGGGATGAGCCTGATGTTCTACATACAAAAAATTTTATGCACACTTTAATGATTGTCTGTACCTGGATACAAAGATTTTTAATCTTCACATTTTATCAAATAAAATAATTTATAAAACTAAAGCAATACTGGTTGTCTAGATGGACAAATGTATCCAGTAATGAATAATAAATGGAAAGAGTGAAAAGTTCATAGCTACATCTGTGTGAATATTTTTTTTTCTTGTCTATCAAAGCAAGAGAAAAATGTATTTTATTTTGGACAATGTTAAGTTCTTTTCCACCTAAAGTAAAATGGTTTTCTTTCATTTTGTGTAAGTCAAAATAGTTACACTGATACAGCTCACAGAAAAAGGATATGTTTGGGTAGGTAGAGTCCTCTGTGTCCAAATAATTAAGGCACAACCTGAAAGCATGGTAGGACTGGATTCAGTTTTGTCATCTCTCTGCATCTATCTCAATGTGAACTTCTTAATATCCAAATTAATTGTCTCAGCCAGCTTATTGTACAGTATTCACATGGCATTTCATTATTCTATTGTATTGGAGCTGTTTTAATTTATATTAAATACTTAAAATATTCATTGAGCTAGTGAGAGAGAACGCAAATTATGCCAACACCATACAATCCTTTCTTTCTAAGACTTGATCTTTTTTTCTACCTCCAAAGCTTGTATAGGAGGTTTTAGAGGACTTTTCTGCATCTGTCATTTGATCAGAAGCAACTTTCTTGTATGTGTACAAAATTTTTAACTGGAATACCAAAACTCGAGATATGGCCACAGGGCAAGTGAGCTGTGTCTGCACAGTCCATCCACTGCATATGGAAACACTGGACTTATTATGAATGCATGACACAGTTATTCTGCCATTAGGAGGTCTGATGTTTCTAAAAAGTGCCAGATATCCAACACAATCCCAAATGATTGCACAAATACACAGCCTACTTGTAAATAGTATACTTACCTAATTCAGTATTTCCTTCAGTATATTAACCTTAAAATATGTTTCTTCTTCTTTTAAATAGAGAAAGTAGTTGGCAGTATCTTCTCCAATGTAATTTTAAGTACTTCACACAACATGAAACAGTGTCAGCAGGAAAAATCTCTGAAAACCACCCACCCAGAATTCAAAGTTGGGGACTCATGAGAAGTGTAGTTGCATGTTCATGAAAATTAGTAAATAATTGAATGTGGGACTCCCACAGCCTAAAACATTAGTTATTTAACTTAGGTGAAAGGATTGTTAACTGTGCCATTCCATTCTGTTAACTATGAAAAGATATTGGAAATGAAATTACCTGGTACATTGAGACAGAATCTGTGAGTAATTTATGATTTACTAAATCCACTTTTTTTTCAAGTATATCTTCCAAAAATAATGTCTAGATCTATGCAAGAGTGAAACTGTAGCTAAAAATTATACTCATTGGGAGTTTGAGAGTCATTTTCCCACAACCTTGGCCAAACCCTTTGATTGTTCTGTAATAAAAAGGCTGCATCCTAGAGCAGCCTTCTCTATATACCATTGCTTCATAGGTAGCCTGTTGATGGCAAGTACAGCTTTGCCTCAGTGAAGTCATATTTTACTGCGCTTACACATGCAATACTCCATGTGTCCTGGGAAGTGTGTACCGTTTGTATCTGAGACTGCCCATGTGCTTGAATGCAGGTGGCAAGCTGGTTCAGTCATTTGTATAATTCTGGGCTTGTTACAGTGTACAGACATGGGGAACTTGGGAACAGTGCTATTCTGCAAGATTGTGATTAATATGTAGTTTAACTCACAAGTTGTTGCAGGAATAAATATTTGAAAGACTGCAAAGTGCTCCTAAACCTCAGTACTGAGGGCCCTACTTACATTTCTACATTTTTACAGAAACTTGCATTGTTATGGAGATTTTTCCTCAGGTAATAAAGTTGTGAAATTACAGAGTGCTTTCCCACATCAGAGATCAGAACACAAATACAGTAGAGCAGAAACATATTAAAATATTTGATTCAGGAAAACACAATGCTAAAGACATTTACAATAAATGTTAAAGTTAAATAATAAGTTAAATAATAAACAATAATTGTTGGTTTCTTGTTTCCTGAAAAAAATCCAATATTTCAGATGACTGTAACTTTCTAGGCAGCTGTAGTCACTACAGTTGATATAAAGAGACAACTGATAGCAAATTGTATTGGCAGACCTAGGGTGAATATAATTACCTCAGCTAAGAAAGGTTCTGAATAAATTAATCATGGTATAATAGCATTTCTATTTTACAGCATTTTAGTATCAGAAAAAAAGAAACCATCACCTTATTAATTAATACATTTTATTGCTTCTGTTTACAATTGTTGAATTATGTCATTTAATTTAATTGAATTTTAGCTCTTCAACTAGTATTACAGAGAATATTAAATATGCAGTAAATGCAGATAAGACAGCACCTACTTTTAAAATACAATTATGTTCCAGTTTTTTTGTGAAAGTTGCGCATCCTATCCTAAGACAATAAATTCTCCCACTCAAGCTACATAAAACAAACAGAGAAACAAGAAATTAAATACTGAGTTTCACATAACTTGAGGACAAGTGATCCTGAGGTGCTTAAGTTGAAAGCAGTGACTCCCACAACCACTTCATGGTACATCGTTTTGACAGTTCAAAAATACAGATACATTCAGGCTTCTTCAGGCCCTTGAAGCAGAAAGGGTGAGGAAATCAGTGCTCCATAGGCATCCATTTGCTAATAATGCATTTGAAGTGGCAAAAAAACCCCATCAACACAAAACTGAGACTGAATTTCTGTCCTTAACCTGAACTTTGGGCCGCAGATGGAGGTTGTTGTCCATTAAGATTCCCAAGACTTAATCAGTTCCCTAAGTATAGGCTTCCAGTGTCACCTGTGGTGCCTGAGGGTGTCTCCCCACACACCCCCACCCCACCTCCAGCTGCCATGGGAGACAAGTGTGTGCCTCCCACAGGGCCTGAGCCATAGCCACCAGCACTGGGCAGCTGACCAGAATGCTCTTGGGCATCCAAAATGACATGGAGGGTTGTATGTGGGCAACTGAGTTGAGTTTTATGTCTTAGCAGAAGTTTGTCAAAATATGTCTAGTTAATTTTGCAGCCACTAGTTCATGGGATTTCTCATCCTTTTTCTTTGTTTTTGCTTCTGTTCCGTTTAGTGCTAAATTTAGATCACCTCTTGACCTTTGTACCTGATCTCCACTATGAATTGAGATACAAAATAACCAGCATGTAGTCATCCTGCTCCAGGAGCAGAGCAGGAATTTCATTACAAAGCTGGGGGGAAAAAAAGAAAATGTCATTGTTTTTCACTCCACAAAAGAACTATAAAGTCATCTCCACCATCTAGATATCTGCTGCATGATTAAAGAGCACGCAGAAGTTCTTGTCCTGGTTACTAATTGCTTATGTCCTGAGAGCTGCCTGGATCAGGGAGGAGGTCAGTTGGGCATCTGTGATGCAGTCTTCTGTTCAGACAAACATGTTCAAATTTTATGTGTTGTCAGAATCAGCACAGCTCTGTTCCTGACACTGAAGTTTTGAAAACATTTTTTTTTTTCATTCCTGAGGCTAAATCTGAATTACATAGCTTTAAAAAAAAAAAAAAAAAAAAGAAAAATTGCCTCCTCTGTTTAGCAAGAAAGTAACAAAGAAGAAAAAAGATTGGCTTTGCTGTCAGAAAACTTCTGCATTTCATATAGAGAGCAATCCTGAGCACAGCTCTGGTCCAGCACATTTGTCTTCTTTCTTTCTTTTTTATCTTTTTTTTTTTTTTTCCTTGCTTCAGGGAAAGAATGTCAAGTTCATAAGAGTTAAATGGCCACCAAACCATAATATGGTTTATCAATCTCTGACAGCACTGAAAGGAATCAGGAATGTTTCATGATTAGTGCTGCAACATCTTCAAAATCAATGTACATGTTTAAAGAGACAGATTTATAGTCGTCAGGAGAGAATTGAAAGTCCTTTATGGATATGCATGAAATATATACACATTATAGGGTTTCTTCCATTACATTTCATTATGAACATGTAATTCCAAACCACAATTTAGACGTTATGGAAGTGAGCTCCCCCACTTCCCCTAGCCCTACCCCCCAGACATGTATTTCGCGTAATCCTGATCAAGGGATAACCACCAATGACGAGATCATGATGGATGTGTCTGGTTGTGATGGCTGCATCCCCTCAAAGACGATTTGGGGGAGACAGATAACAACACAATAGCCAAGGGTTAATTTGAACAATGTGCCCACCTAACCATAGTGCTGGTCAGTGTGTGACAGAGCAAATTTGGAAGAAGCTAACATCTGTAGTCGGTATGTAAATATGACTATGAGTCAATTATCTCCCTCCATAAATAATGGACAGCCCAGGGCGCACTGAGCTCTCCTGCATGGCAGCAGGCTGCACACCAGGATCTCCCCTTGAGTAGGGATGCCTCTCAAGGTTACTCCTTGAGGCTGAGAGAATCCTTATCACATCAGATAGTTGGTAAGGGAATTGGGAATAAGTGCACTGAAACTTTAAAATCTTAGCTGATTGATATCAAGGATTGATTGTGCATATATAATCCTTTCGACATAAACCATTGATCAAGTCTGGGACGAAGTCTGGATATAGCCGCACCTACACTGCCCTCTGAGAAGGAGTTTAGAATCCAAGGGTGTCCTTTCTGAACTTCATGACTCAGCAGGAGGGTCTCTTTTACAGTTTTGTGTAACCCTGTCCTCTGCGCAGTAAATATCAAGTGAACCTTGCCATCAAATCTTGTTAAACTACTGTCGCATTTACTACCAAATTTTGTTAAATTGATGGTTTTTATCAATAAGCATACTGCTACCTCTCTCTTAGGAGTGAGTGCGTCACTCCATCTGCAACAGATGTATAGGTTTAGAATTAATTTCTTACATTCTCAGACACTTTAAGGCATGTTTTCATTCTTTTTGCTTGTCTTTTAAATTCATTGCTATGTAACTTTCAAAAACAAAGCTATGCTATACATACTATGAGCAAAATGCCCACAAATTGCTTTAACACTTATCTGTTAAAAGCCAATATCCAATTAAAAATATATTATTTAAAGTTTTCCTTTATTTTTTCTGTCATTACCATTTTTATTGTTTCTTGAAGTTTTCATTAAGATATTTTATATATGGCTGCATGTATATATCTGCATTTATATGTGTGTATTTTATTTTCCATTGTGAATTAGGAATTCAATTTACTTGCTAACAGAAAGTGAAACACAGGTTATCTTAAACTGACAGAAATCTTCAGTGTCAGCTCCACTTCTTGTAGTTTAGGAAAGATGAAGATATTTACATTTGCTAATGAATGACTGTAAAGGTATCTACTTGAAATTAAAGAAAGTTTACACTAGCTAGTGGACTATAACAGATTTTTTATATGAAGACTGCATGCATAGGCTATACTTTTAAACATATAATAATTTCAAAAGCATGTTTTATTGTCTTTATAGCAATATATTATTTCTTAGTTTTAGCCTCACAATATCTCAATATGTAACACTGAAAGTAATCACTTGTTCTTGCACAAGCAGTCTTTTGTTCTTCAGCTAAGTGCTCTGTTATGATTCACTAAAAAAAATACTGCTTTTTTTCACCCAGTTTAAGACAAATCTGTAGGAATACAATTCATTCCATAGATTATGTGGTATGGAATGACAACTCTTATAATCATAGAATCACAGAATATCTCAAGTTGGAAAGGACCAATAAGGATCATCGAGTCCAACTTCTTGCTCCTCACAGGACTGCCTAAACTAAACCATATGACTGAAAGCATGGTCCAGATGCTCCTTGAACTCTGAACTTATTGTTCAGCTGCTAGTCCTTTAAGCACTTTAAGCTTGGTCAAATATCCTGAAATATCTCGTGCTTCCTTCATGTTGTTCTGCTTAAAACTTTCCCAAGATTTAAATGTCTGTTTTTAGAGTGTACATTCTATATGAACTGTACATAAAGCACTGACTCATTACGCGTCTAGTTAAATCTAAATGAAAGTTATACAAGATATACGATAGTTGTAAGAAGTCATTAAGCTTCTTTGTAAAAGTAGGTAGCTGGAACAATTAAGGCCTCGAGGAGAATATATGTTGATGTGACCATGCAAGCTGACTTATGCATCTGACCTCTGTGGGCAGAGGAGTACTGTTTGGCTAAAGGTATCTGAAGATATAATTCCAACCTAGACCCAATCTGCTGTATTTAAATGTAAAAAGGGGAAGTTCTGCTCCTCCTTTGTCCTTCCACATCTTGGTTGCAACCTCTTGAGACTTCTCTTTTCAGAAGTCCTTTTGCAATCCCAGCATGATTCCTTATGAGGAAAAGAGACAGCCAGCATCTGCCATTAATCCACTTAGCTTTCATAAAGCATAATGAGAAACTGAATAAATGAGTGAAACAGAAAGAAAGTCCAACACGGCCATTACAGGGAAAACAAAGAAATACAACTGATGCAGTCAGAATGTGTCCCAAGAACAAAAACATCAGAAAAGGTCTGGAGAAATGGCTTTTGGAAGTAACTGCTTACTGAAAACACTTACTATATGCAGATAAATTGTTTCATGGTTCATTTCTCCAGAGCATAGAGAAAGAGGATTTTGCATATTCCTTTACAACTAATCAGCTGTATCAAAGAGAAAAATCCAACCCATTAGCAAGTTCTCCACTTAGCTGAAACAAAAGTGTAACCAACATTTCTGAGAACCTAAAAAATTAACTGCTTACTTTAACATATGTTAAGTTCTCAATACTGAGATGAAAGGATTTAGAATGTATACATTAAATGTTTTTTTATAATTTGGTTCAACATCTCACATTAAAACCTTTAAAGACCAGTCTGATCCTATTCTTTCTTTTACCTTTTTTTTTTTGTTTGTTTTGTTATTGGTCAGGCTTAGATACTTTATAATGCTAAGTAACTCATTTCAATTTATAAAATTTTAGATATGACAGATATCTGTCATGCTTTTCATGCTAAGTTCCACGTGGATTTACCAGTGAGTAATAAGTCAACAGCTTCTGCATCCTCATCCTTTTCCATTAGTAACATACAGAACTGTATTTGGGTTTTGGGTCATGTGAAACAATATTAGCCATGCAACCATGCAAAATCTTCTAATAACATGGCTGAATCAGATACATATCTCTACAATATTTCAGGCTGAATTTTTTATGCATAATTCTATTTTCCATTTAATAGCTAAAGTAGCCAGTTTGAAGCAAACAAATATTTGTTCCAGATTGCAATTGAATTAAAAGTTCACAATGGTCTTGTTGAAGTGAGGAATGCATTCCCAAGGTTGTCAAGTTTAAACAATGAAGTGTACATTGTCATCAAATAATTGTATGCCTGTGTATTTGTTTACTGTCAAGGTTAAAGTTTCATTTTATGTTGTCTTTGTGATTGGATTATTCTATTCTATTAACTGAATATTGTGAGAACTGCAAAAAAAAAGACATCTGAATAGCACTTAATGCTGCATACAAACCACAGAAATTTAACAAATACATGTGCTAAAAACTACCCTTTCTTGCTAAGTACCATAGCCAAGTTTGGTTAGTATTGGACGCAGTATACAATATATTTATTTGTTCAAGTTTTCAACTGATCTGTAGCAGCATTACAGCCTACAGTGAAGGCTTAGACCAAAATTAGTAGAAACCTTCCCAATTTCTTAAATAGTCATAAGTAGTTCTGGTTTTTAAGCTTTTGGTACAATAGCTCAAATCTAAATAACTTTATTATATGAGGGGCTTTAATATCTGAATTTGGGGACATAGAGGTTTGTTCTGATTCAACCTTACTAGAAGTCTACAAACACCACTAATATAAACCATTTTCTTTAAAAAGGATTCTCTGGAATCAAGCAATACAGCAATCAAAATAAATACAAAATTCTAAATATGTTACAGAAATATAAGGAAAAAAGACTTCACCCAGCAGAGCTACATAAGTTAATGTAATTTTGCCACATTTAACAGGAGTGTATATGTACCTACTTTTCAAAAAACCAAAATAATATTTTAAAACTTATTTTCTCACAATAGCACAGCGAAATCTCTGGACAAGACAAATAGCACACTAAACACCACATACAAATAGGAAGAATACCAGAAACTTTAAAACACCTAAAACTGTAGATTTGCAGTAGAAACCAGAATACTGGGATAATTCCATGGAAATTAACTTCTGTAAATGAAAACAGAAGACTCTAGTTTCCTCATATGATCTTTATTTTCAATACTGCAGAAAATCCCCATGACTCAAAAAATGATAAAAGTAGAGCTCAAGCAGCTATTGAAAGAAACAAAACCAAACCCAGATCAGGTGAAATTCATGATGGGAAAGCTGAAGATTATTGATAGATCATAGCTAAGCTACTGAGAGAGTGCAGGCAGTAATTGGCTAATTTTCATAGAAAGCTTAATCCATATGACATGAAATTGGAAATGACACATGAAATAATAAGACTGTAGACGCATCAAAGAAAGACCTTTCACATCGTAATTTCTAAGGAATGTGCATTTCACCCCTTGGATGAAAGGGTTGAAAAACCTGTTTCCTCATGAAAGAACAAACGGAGATAATAGCCATGTTCTTTGTCTAATTTGGATAACTTTTTTTAATATTCTTGAGTATTGAGAAACTGGAAATTCTTCATATGGAACAATGTAGACCTGGGCAAAAGAAACTTGGGTTTGCACCCATTCAGTCACATTAGTAGCTACTCTTCTATTTCTGCAATTTTTTATTGTATAACTGTAAACACATCCTTAGAGGAGTTCTTAATTTGATGTGATGTAACAGAAAGCAGGTTCTAGCCTCTGCTTCAAAGCACCTAATGAATAGCTAACATGGATTTTTCTCTGTTATTTGGTCAGTTTAGCACATTGTGAGGTATATTAATGAGTTATATATTCTGAGTGGATGTCTTTAATGTGTATTGCTACTGTGCCTTGTCACAAAGCATACCGGTAAGCATTCAACAAAGATGTAATCTTACATTAAAATTGCTAATTTTCTTGGTGTCTATTCCTTAATAAATAATTATTATCCTTGAAAGAACATATTTATTTTCTGTAGCTGCTCAAGTTTGTAAGAATTTTTTTTAAAACTTTTGTTTCCTTTGTAAATTCTATCTGTATTGTATCAGAGACTTAGAAAAGTTGAGTCCAAACTAAACTAGAAACAGGGGTAGTATTCTTTTGTCCAGCATTATAAAGTACATTATTGATTATATTTCCTTTCACCTCCTGTGCTATGCAGTGTACCACAAAGGAAATGGAAATCTAGCCAGTTATTATAAAAACCTGAGAATAAAGAATCTTTTGTTTCATGTAGTTTTGTTTCTTTGTTGCATGTCCTTGAAAATCAGTAATATTGAAAGACAGAAAAAAGTGTTTTGTACTACAAATTCTCTGTCTTCTCTCAATAAGCTTGATTTCAGATGTGAACAATGTTGATGCAAATGAAACTTATTCTCCCCAATCTCCATACTCTTCACTAGTCCCATCCACTAACGCCACTTAGAAGAAAAGACATTGCTCATTTGCAAGCACCTTCATTTTTGGATATTTAAGAACAAAAATTAGATGTTCTTTCTAAAAGAAAAAAAAAAACAAACAGGCTTTCTGTTCCATTTCTTAAACACGGGAATGAGACTGAGAAAAAAAGATCACTTAATGTATAAAGTAGAAGGCCTGAACTCCAGACATGTTCTTTAAGGTATTGCTTACTTAGGCATTGCTCAGCCTACAAATAAACTCCTTCTTCTCAAAGCAAGTCAGTGATAGGAGAGCACCATTGAAGACAACGGATGAAGAGGAAAATAGTTTGTGCATCCCATGAAATGTTTTAGTGTTTTGTGTAGTTTTATGTAGTATGTTTTAGTATTTTATTACTTCATTCTATGTATAGACTGAGAACTTTCAAGATTTCTCCTCTAAACTGCATGTGCGTCTTTATATTAAAGTATTTATTTTGTTGCATTCATGTCAAAAAACCTTAATCTCAGGTTTTCTTTGCATCAAGAAAGTGCTTGAATTATTTTGTTCTAGCTGTTTTCCAACAAGTTTTTTTCTCAATAGTTTGAGTTGTTCCAACACATTTCAATAGGTATCTATGAACAGATGAAAGAGAAATAGACTTGAATGCCCTCTGTTCAACCAGAGTATTTTTTCTCTACCTTACTGGGCAATGATGCAACTGTATTTCAGAAATTCTGAGAAGAATAAAATGCTTATATCTGTCTTCTTAGAAATTCAAGATAACACATGTAAACAAACCATCTCTCTTCATTGGCTGCCCACAAATGCTAAAATTACTTTATTGCCTTTACCTTTAAAACTCATTGTCAGATTACTAAAAATGACAATAAACTAAAGAGTCCTCTGAGACTAAAACAGGTACCTTAGTCTCATCATGACTCTTTACAGTTACAACAAAGCTGAATAGGATTTTCTGAAACTCCTTCTCTCTAAGAAAGATATTTCCTCAGACTTAAAGCCTGCTGAAGCCTCACCTTCTTTTATTCCAAAAGCAACATGGCTTCTTTTGATCATATTTCCACAGCAAGTTGTATTTTTCATAGGAGACATTAATGCAACAAAAACAAAACTGAAATGTGATAGAAATTAATTCTATAGTTTAAAGCAGAACTGGAAAACTGTGATGACTTAAAAAACTAAAACATCAAAAATATCATTTAGAAACATTAGATTGTTTCCCAACATCATTAATGTACCTACAATTTATTAACTCCAAATTGGCAATGGTATTATAATTTCACCAAATCAGTAGCAATTCAAGTACAGAACAAGAAATCAAACTTAAAATTCAAAGACTATGAATGACGGATTTAGCATTCAGCCTTGAATCATGGCTCCAAACGGCTCCAGTTCTTTTAAAATGAAAGAGTATTCAGCATGTGTTGTTACACACACAGATCTAGAGAAAGATCCGTGCAGGGGGACATGGAAGTTGAAGTCCCATATGTGACGGTCTGACAAATTATAGTCAATGTCTCAAACATTCGTTAAAAAACTTTGGTGGAGAAAACGGCCGCTGTAAAAATGCTGGAGTTTTGTGAACAGGACAATGTGGCTGGAGGAGGGGCCCCCACGTAGGGTGGGACCACACCTCTCCAAAGCCACAGTTCCTTATCTTGAGTGACCAGGAGAAGGAGCACAGCGTATGCACCCGAGGAAGGGGCCCCAT
>JANZLQ010000029.1:34766726-34784376 GCA_026212715.1 Elanus axillaris | reverse complement strand
GAATAAAAGTTGATTGTTATTTGAACTCCCCTGGTGTCGTTTCACCTTAATTCTAACAAAGGAAATCCACGAACCTGGGTCACTCCAAATTCAGGACACGACACCATGGAACACTCCCTATAACAGACTAGGTACAACAGCCAAAACAGCAAGGTTTTCAACACTATCTCACACAATATTATTGTACCTAAATTGAGACATTATAGTCTGAGTGAGTGGCTAAAAAAATGTTTGGATGATTGGACTCAGCAGGCAGTTGCTGGGTGATTGGGCTCAGCTGGTAGTTGTTGCACCCTGCCTGGAGGGGAGTAAATAGTAGAGTGTCACAGAGCTCTATTATGGCACTTGTTCCTTAAAGCATTTCCATCAGTGAGCAAGAGGAGGTGACAGAGTGCACTCCAATTCAGAAAATGACATCAAGCTAGGGGGAGCAAGCAATAGACTCAAGTACAAAACCACCATCCAGAGGGACCTAGATAGTCTGGAAGAACGGTCCAACAGGAATCTTATGAAAGTTAACAACAGCAAATGCAAAGTCTTGCACCTTGGAAGGAAGAACCCCTGGCAACAGGGAAGGCTGGGGCCTGACTGCCTGGGGAGCAGGTCTGCTGAAAAGGTCCTGGGGGCTCCGGTGGGCAGCAAACTGAATGTGAGGCACTGTGAGCCTGGCAGTAAAGGAGCCAACAGCATACTGGGCTGTACCTACAGGAGCATGGCCAGGAGATCAAGGGAAATGATGAGTCCCTTTTGACTCAACACTGGCCAGACCACATCTGGAATACTTAATCCAGGCTTGTGCCTCCCAGTGCTACAAAGTTGTGGATAAATGGATTAAGTTCACTGAGGGGCCACCAGGATGGTCAGGATGGGAGCACTTGCCCTGCAAGAAGCTGAGGAAATTGAGCTCATAGGAGCCTGCCAGTACCCATGGGATGGTTGCCACAGATACTGATCCAGTCCCACTACAGTAGTGCCTGGCAGGAGGAAGAGAATGAGTCGTCATAAATTGAAACAAGAGAGATTCTAACTATGTATTAGGGAGACACTTTTCCCCCATAAGGACAGCCAAGCATTGCATCAAATTGTTCAGAGAGGCTGGACAGTCTCCATCCTTGGAAGTTTTCAAAACTCTAGGTAAAGCCTTGGGCAACCAGGTATGATCTCACAGCTGATGCTGAGTTCCCTTCCAACCTGAGTGATCCTGTGATTCTATATGGAAGAAATTTTCTTTGTCTTCTACTTTATTTTAGGTAACAAACTCTGAATGTGACTGTTTTGGGCAGATTCTCTCCTCTGTAAAGAATGCTACTGACAAGGTCTGAGGTGATAGGAAACTTCATTTGACTGTTTAATGGATCACATTATGCAGAAAATTATTATCAGCATAAAAATTATCTGCCCATCCCCAAAATGAGACCATTTGGTTTTGTCCATATTTTCTCTGTTAACAATCTTATCTCTCCAGCCCACCAGCTAATGCTGTACTGTAACCCTCCATCTCTCTTTCCTGAATCCATACACTGTTGACAAGAAAAATTACCTCCAGTGCATACTTGATTGATTTCTGTTTTGTTTTGGTTTATTTAAAGACTTTGCAAACTATGCTGACAGTGTACTGAACAGAAAGCGTAAATGGATTTTGTGAACAGCTCACTGGTCTGTAGTGAAATTAGCCTCACACAGAAAGTAGACACCACAAAAAGTTTACCTAGAACTCTTTAGTTGTGCCTCCTTCAGAAATCAGTTATTTTTTGTTGAATAAGGAGAAAGGATGTAAACCCAAATGCCACCTCCCTTCTTAACTTCATATTATTATCTTCCAGGTCTACTTCCAGAAATATAAAAAGCAGTTTGTTTTAAAACAAGAAAGGTGTGAGGATGTAGCATATTGAAATACATATACAACCTACTGAAAATTGTCTTATTGGATAGAAACCATGCATTGACCATTGGAATATTTTGTAGTAATTTATTTGGTTTATAAACCAGAAGAGTAAGTTAACTACCAGGAGAGAACATGGATTTTTGTTGGGTTTTTTTTTTACAATTAATTATAAGGCTACAGTGATTACTTACTATACTGAGATAAGTACTCCTAAACAACCTTCAGATACAGATAGTTTGTTGCAGAGGGGTAGATTTTACATGCAGACAGGTACACAGTGCTGCCGTGATGGGAAGTATAAAGTCCCTGGTGTTTCTTTGTGTCACTGGAACCTTATTTCAGTGGTTTATCCAAAGTGCCTTATCCACAAGTAAGATACATTACTGAATGGGAGGAGCTAGGGCTGAGATCTTTGAAAATCTGACCAATTATTTCTTTTCAAGAAACCTCTGAACAAACTCAGTTACAGAAGATATGTGGCATATGGTATGTCTTATATCCCTTCTCTATCCCTGCACCACCTTGATTTATCACAGTTCTTGATTACTCTCTATATTTATGTCCTTAACTTTCTGTCCTTCCTTTTTTCTCTTGTTGGCCTATATTGAATTTCCTAGCAAGCAACACTTCCAATAAATTTCACAGCTCTGATGACTCAAAGATCATAATTTATTTCCAAGAACTTAGACTCCAAATAAGTAGGGAAGTTAGATTCATGCATATGCGGTAGGCATCATTAATTTAAGCAAATGAATGAGTATATCACACATACGGCTTTTACAATCTTTCCTTTGTCTTATGCCACAGCTGAAAAGCAAGTGCAGAGCATGGCTTGTCTTTTCACAGACATTTATGACAAACAATATTAAGCTCTGCAACCTTTTGCTATTTTTCACATTTTTTCATATTCTTTCCACTTGATGGACATTGACATGCAGAACGAACTTTACAACTCCGAGAGTTATAAAGTAGGCACATTTATTATGGCTCCGGGTGCATGGGGGGGTTGCTCCTCCAAAGCACATGCACGCCAACAACACACTTTACCAGAAATGTATACAATACAGACATACTTATTCATAGGATTACACAACACAAACATGCATATGCAGAAGTGAGGCGGGGTTAGCTAAAAAAAATCTGTTTCAGCAATTCTAAAATGTTTATGTTATCTTGCGCAGGCTCAGATCTCTTGCGCAGGCTCAGATCTCTCTCTTGTGGTCATTTACTTCTTCAGGGGTCTTATCTTCTTTATGAGCTTTAGTCATTCACCCATGCTCTCTTTTGTTTGGTGATATCAGCAGTTTCTTAACAACTGTTAGACAGTCTTGTGGTGAGACTAGCGCCACTGTTCCTGCTATCACTCCCTGTGTCTAACGTATTAATCCTTGACGAATACCAGTCCCTGATAAGCTTAATCCCTGACAGGCCCCAATTTTTGGTTGAAAGAACATTCAAGGCAAACAATATTTAGAAATCGCAAAGAAGACACTTAGTTCCTTATATCAACATAAAGAGCTTTTTTTCAATATTTATTCTGCTGTGTTCATAGTTTAAGTTTAAATATAAAAGCTTTATAGCTTTTTATTTGTAAAACACCCTATTTTGATGATGCAAGCTAGGTAAATGCAGAAATGATCATTTTACACTGAAGGACAGGGTAACACACATTTCCAGCTGCCCAGATCAACATTTCCAAAATGTTGACTTACATTTCCAAAATGTTTCCAATCTACCTGCTTTTCTTAAGCACCATGCCTCAAGACAGGTACACATCTACTTTCCTTCTAAAAATTTCTCTGAACATTTTGATCTTCATCTGCTATTTTTGCTATATGTTCTATTTAAAGTGACCTTTTAACATTAAACATCTTTATGGCTAAGAGAGGGCCCTTTGCTATATTTTTAGTGAAGAACTGGATTAAAAAATTCAAACTGGATTGTCAGGCTGCTTAGGGATGATTTGCTTTAGGGCGGACAAGCTCTGTCCACATGGCATTAGGGCTGATAGTGTGCCCTCATAGCTCAAAAAAAAAGGTGGGTTTCATGGTTTTTTTCCCAATCCAAAGTGTCTGAAAAGATGTAAAATGCACACCTCTGAATATTACATGACAAATTGAAGCTAAGGGTTTGTGTAGATAGGCGATACATATTCTGGGTGTGGTATGCAGGCGTTTGGGAGTATCTGAAAGTGCAAGACCTGCTGTGATAATATTGCAGGCATGTGCAGGGAGACAAAGACAAACTTGGTGCAGTTTTATACACACTGCCTGCAGATGTTGGTCCATGGAATGCACCATCCTTAGAACTGCAACTAGCATTTGGCTTCTGGACAACTTGGCTTTACTTTGAAATAAGTCCTGTGGGTGAGCTGTCATACATATGGAGCAGATGACCAGAGCACCAGCACTGGTGAATGGGCTAGTGCCAGTGCTGTGGTGAGCAGTGTTAGATAATGAACCTGCATTATCTAACATTGTAGGCATAGCCTGCGATTGCTTGCCAAGAGCCTCACTTGGTTTATGTGAAGCACAAGGGAGAGATGCTGAACACACAAGCATTTTCAATCCAATATTAGCTAAAACAAAGCATCCAAAATCTGGGAAATACTAGGAAAAAAAATGTTTCCTTCAGAGGACAGGTGAAAAATTCAAAGGTTTCTTCTATCCTCCAGTTAGGACTGTGGATTGCATGTCCTGATAAAACCTTGTTGACATCACTGGATGAGCTAATGCTCTCATATTCTGTCCATGTCCAGCTGAGAGAAGACAGCATTCAAACAGGAGCATGTCATTAGTGCATTTAACTTCAGATTATCTTTGTATTCTTTTTTACTCAGTGTAATGTTCTCCCCTTCTTCTGGCTTCTTACTTCTTTTTCTAGAAACATTTTTTCCCCTCACAGATAATCTGATCATAGCAACAAAACCAACCAAACAAACAAAAAAAAAAAAACCCAAAAACACCTTCCATGCAGCTAGAAAGTAACTTGCTGAGTGAATTAATATTGCCTAAAACATGGGATCTTGATTATATTCATGTTTTCTATGAGATCTCCACAGGTTACTTTTCTTCTTTGTGCATCTGTATTACTGCTGTCCTAAGCATCTCACCCTGAAAGATCTTTGAGACATGCCTTGACTTTCATGATGTTTCTACATTGCCTGATGTTGGTCCAAAGCTCTCCACTGTATAAATAAAAACTAATGTTAAAACCTATTCTCAGAGCAAAAATAGGACACTCTAGGAGAAATTAAGATTAGAAAGATAAATAGAATATTTTTCTAGTGAATCCAGCTCCAGCCAAATACTTAATTTAACACAGAATTATTTTAAAACAGTGCCACTATCTCAGAGTTTGAGATAATAAAGGAAAACATATGTAAAATTCAGCTCCTGGGTCAAATTAAAAAATATTCTGTCAGGCAGGTTCCCAGCTGGTTTCTAGCTCTAAACTGCCTGTTCCTATTCTCTGTTAGGAAAAGTTAAGACACCTCTCTAGGTTTCAGCTAATCTACACAAAATCAGTCCTGTTACACATAAACAAAAGCTATGCTTTGCATAGATATGAATTGTCATCTGACAGGAAATTTATTCTGGGTGAAATGTTTCACATTTTGCAAATGCAGATATGCCAAATCTTTAAGTGTAAAGCTGTAAGGCAGAAAATAACCTTATGAGGCTTTCTGTTCAGAACGGTATGACATCGTGAGTGAGTTCAGGAACATGCAGATGGCAGCTGAAAAAAGACAGCTGATTGCAAAGCTCTTAAAGATTACCATGAAGAACAAATATACAGTCCATTTATTTTTAAAAAATGTAAGTGTATTTTCAGTTCATTGAATGCCTTTTTTATTGTGCCTCAAATAGCAGTGCTATTCCAAGCAAAATATCCTGTCAGGTTGCAGACTAAAATGCCCAATTAATATGTACTGACATTCTAACTTCAATATATGGGGAAAATATGTGAGAATCATAGTTGTAGACATCATTATTTTACAGCTCCCACCACTCTATTGCCATGATGAGAGCAATGACTTTCCCTGAAAGTTGCTGACTGTGGTTTATTGCAGTTCCCTTGCACAAGCAAGTGAGAGAGGGTAGGACTTGTGCAGGAGAACAGAGGAATATGCACTTTGTAAAAACCAAGATATTTACCAGGGCAGGACTCTTGGGGCATTTTTTTTGTAATATGAATTTCTTTTTAGATTACAATTCAAGCTATTTTTTTCAGTTCAGTTCAGAATTGTATACCCAAATTTCATGCATTTTCTATCATGTATTTGAAGATGCAGGAGTGTTCATCTACTGGTTATTTTAAAGAGAATATGAAGGAATTTTCATAGTAAATGGATATAAAAACTGTAATCATATTTTTTTTGTTCTGGAAACCTCACTTTAAAGGTACTTTACTGCATGCGTGAGCTGATCAACCTCAGGATTAACTTCTGAACAGAAAACTCAGTAAATTTTCTTATTAGTAAGACTTTAAAGGAATGAGAAATGGGAGTGCTATAAAAATATTTTTCTGTTTCATCATGTAGCTTATTAATCACTATTTCATTCTACGTTTCCTTATGGTTTTGGGTTTTTTTTTTACAAAGGAAAAAACAAGAAAAACTCGGGTGGGAAGTAAAGAAGGGACTTCAGTGAAGTCAAACACTTACTCTCATTACGCAGAAAAAAACATAACTGAAGAAGAAATTAAGACAACTCATTAAGAAGATTCTGCATCACAAAATCATTACTTTTCATAATGGCTAATCAAATCTTTAGAGCAGCAACCTTTTGAAGAGACAATCTCAGCAAACAGAAACATATAAAGACTGCTTTTTAGATACAATGAACATGTTACCAATTTCCCATTTCAAACATGCTAATAAATGTTCATAGAAAATATTCAAATGATACATATACTGTGTGAGGACATTATGATGCTTATGCTTGCTCACAGGAAATTCATGAATGAAAATATAAATTACTGATTTTTTTTTAATAAATAGGTTACATTGCTTTAGATAGGATGTATATAATCTATTGATAATCCTGATGAAACATTATAATGGATTCAAATATACTAAACTAAATAAAGCAATAAGAAATTAAGAAAACAACCTTGAGAGTCTACAGTAGTCTGAGCAAAAATGCATATGGCATCATATCATATCTTATCACATATCATATCAACTCCTGAATATGAATAGCTTTGGAGAAGGTATGGATTCTTGTATCCTATTGTATTTACATTTATTTTGACTTGTGAATTGACAGATCCAAAATATATTACAGATTTTGGTTGCATAATAACTCTATTAAGAATGGAGAAATATATTTTTTTTGTATTATGAATCCACTCATTGCAGTTTTGATTTGAGGATTTTTAACTGGACATTTTTACTTATAAGATAAAATTTATTTGCATGGCTTCACAACAGCAAAGTACTTTCTGATTTTTCATCACACTTGAGGCTTTAAGACTAACTTTTATTTAATTTGTTATTTCTTGTGGCATTCAGCATAAGGAATTAGGGTATCTGAAGGAAAAATATTTCCTTTCTTTTATTATTTAATATTTAATTGATGTTTCCTTCATTTCCTGAATTAGCTTAGCATTGATTAATGAAAGAATTTAAAAAAATCTCAGAACCATGGTTGGATTTAGATGGTTTTCAAATTGCACTTCTAGCAAAAGAAGCAATGGGCCATATCTAAATAAAAAACTTGTGGTCTTTTCTCTGAAATCAATCATCTAGGATCCAGTTCAGTTAATGCAGAGTCAGACCCCTCAGAAAGCTGTTGAAATCTATCAGCTCACTGATCAGCAACAGGGAAACAAGGAGAACAGATTTAGCATTTCAGCCCCACTCCCAGAGGGACATCTGTGCCTACAGAGACATTGTCCCTTTGACTAGTGAAACCACAGGTGTGAAATTTTCCTTGGGGTAGAAATCTACAGTCTTTTTTTTTTTTTTTTAGGAAAACACAGAAACATGGGAGCAGGAAGAGGACAGATTTCTGGTATTACCGTGCATTTTATCACTTCTATTTGTGCTGACTTCTCTTTATTAAACAATAACCTATTGCTTAGAGAAGCTGCCTAGGAAGAGGAAGATCTTGGAGGTGAACAGAACTGTGCAGATGACCACCCAGGCTGCAGAATCATGTTTCTGGTTCTTCTTCATTCCCTCTCCCTCTGCTGGGTTAATTCTGCTGGGTATTCAGCTCGAGAAGAGCCTACTGTTGCATGGTGAAGCAGGAGTTGTGATAGGGATGGTAAAATGTAATTTAGGCTGGTAAGATGAAATCTAGTTAGATTGAGCCTGATTTAGGCTTTACTTACATTAGCAAGAAATATGGTCTGATAGGAGCAGATGTGTAGAAACAAAGTTGTGTGAATTAGATATGCCCTTGGAGTTTCTTTTCCCATTTTTCATGTTCATTTCATCAAATGAAATCCTGCTCATGTGCTCCAAAACAGTTGCATGACAAGAACAAAAGCAGAGAAATTAGGAAAAAAAATGTGATGTTTGCTTCAAAAACACACTCCTGAGTCAAATCAAAATGTTAATGTAGAACTACCCTTATGAATCCGGTAGATTTCGTGCAGAGTTGCTAAACTACCTGAAAATCAAGGGCACTGGTAAAATGAGGAACATAGCTATAAATGTCTGAGAAACAAAGGAAAGGGAAAGGGGAAAGGAAAGCAGAAGAAGGGGAAGGTGGCAGGGGAAGGGGAAGAGAAAGCTGAAAGGGAAAGAGAAAGGGAAAGGGAAAGGGAAAAGAGAAAAGAGGAGAGGAAGGGAAAGGGAAAAGAGAAAAGGGCAGGGGAAGAGGTGGGAAGGAAAGCAAAAGGGAAAAGGAAGGACAAGCAGAAGGGGAAGTAGAAAGGGAAAGGGAAAGAGGAAAGGGGAAAGGGAAAGGGGTAAGAGCATCTAGCCTTTAAGGACATCTAAATTTAGAAAACATTTGAACAGCCTTATTTCAGAACTACAATCTTGAGAATTTTCAACTTTGAAAAAAGTTTTTTCCATAAATCTATTCTTCCTGCTGTACTGATCTGGTCCATCATGGTAGTATTTCTCTGATTAACAATTCTGATGGATTTTTTTTTCCTGCAAAAAATGTAGGTTCCACAACATCAGATATTAAATTACTTTTGAATACAGTTTGTGTTTTCTTTGATCATAGCTGAGTGTTGGGGTTTTTTTATGCATATGAACAATTCATTGTTCCTGAATACTTTGAAAAGACAATGTTTAACTTCAGTTTCTTAACACCCCTCTCAAACTCGTCACAAGTATTCCAGATGCAACTTCACTAGCACAGGGTAGAGGGGGATAACAACTTTGCTGAGTGTCCAGACCATGGTCCTCCTAAAGCAAGTCCAATATGTGGTTTGCATTATTTGTGAAGAGACTGAAATGTGGACTCTGATTCAGTACAGCATCCAAAGTTTTGTCCTTGATTGATTTCATAACTCCAAGATCTGTCTGCAGACAGAGGTGAGGCTTACTGCTCACAATTTCCCATGTCCTTCCTCTTGCTCATTTTAAAGAAATATGCATCACGTTAACCTTGTTTCTGGTTGGCATGGACCTCTCCAGTCTCTATATTCTTTTCACAGATAATAGACAAGAGCCTTGCAACCAGCCAACATTTTCATCATACCCAAGTGAATCCCATCTCCCAGATGGATTTGAAGACATACCACTATTCTGACTAGTCCCTAGTCTAGTGTTCCCCCACTGTTGCTGGCACCACTCCTGAAGTGATACTTGCAGATACCGCTGTAGATACTGGAGCCACATTTTCTCTGAATTTACTACTGGCATATCTGTAGAAGCCAATCATGTTACCTTTTAAGTCCCTAGCTAGTTTTAGTTCCAAGTTTTGTCTTTCCTGATCTTTTTTCCTAAATCCCTAGTAACGCTATTATACTGTTCTCATGTTTCCTGCCCTTGTCTTTACTTGTACACTTTTTGCATTTCAGTTCATTGAAAAGATTCTTTCTTAGCCAGGTGGGTCTTTTGCTGAAAATCCAAGGCTTTAGACACAACAAAACATTTTGCTCCAGATTTCTCTGTTTTCATTAAAACTCAAACAGCTTTTTCTCTCCATAGCAGCTTCCCAGGGATTCTGATGAGATGAAATTAGCTGATGGCTGCTTTTCTAAAACCTTTTTCTAACCTTTCAAAACTCATATGTAAAAATCTACAGAATTGTCTTTTTACTGGAGGACAGCTGGAAGTGGGAAGGTTACGAAGAAGAAGGGTAGTGGAAACTGTACTTTCTGTAATGCAGTCAACAGTCCTTAATCAGACCCAGGATCCTGAGGGCTCTAAGGTAATTCATTCCACTCTGCTAAATGGAAAATTATTAAAATAACAACACATACTTTTATAACGTCTTCTCTCCAGGGCTCTCAAAGTGCTTTGTAATAATTAATTAATTAACTAAGCCTTGGAACATGACTTTGGCATAAAATACTACTGTACTCCAATCTGCAAATGAATCTCCTCATAATCTATATATATGTCAGCTGAAGAAAGGTGGTGTGTAAGCTTGCCTATTCTTTCAGTTAAAGTAAATGTCTAAGAAAAATTAGATTAATTGCTTTTTTGTGATGCCTGTCTAGAGAGAGACTAGATGATTACCATAAGCAACTTACATATATCCAAAAAGACACTTTGTGCTAAACATTCATTATTCCAAAGTCTTACCACATATTCTACCTGATGGACACTTCAATAAATGGAATGGTAAAGGATAGAAAACAAAGTTTGCATGGTTTTGGGTTGGATTTTTCCCCCCAAGTATTGTTTACAGTTTTGATGGACTCTTCCAATGGGGAATAAGTGTCAAAATCTTTTTTGAGATTCAAAAGAAGCAAGTGGTAGACTGCCTTGGAATAAGCAGATGATTCTGACACCCAGCCAGGAAGTAAAAAATGCAGATTTTAGGAGCTATTCTTCCAGGCTTGAGCAGGATCCTGACACAGTCCTCTACATCACTGGTGTTTGTTGAAAAGTTCCTGTAATAGTTCTACAAAACTCATAGATGTGAAAAATCAGGAAAATCAAATGTTGGCTATGAAACTAGGCCCTTCCCCATGATAAAAATCAAAGGGTTGTACATAAAATGGGAAAGTTGCTTTTCTAGAAAAAAATAATTATATAAATCTATACAGTAGACATTTAGCATTAGGTTCCAAGATTTTATAAGCTGACTGATTTCTCCAGCAGACATCCTGCTATAGTGACATGTGATACTCTAATGTCTAGACATACAGAAGGATGGGATAAAGGAAAAAAAATATATGATTTTTTTAATGCACATAACTTAATTGCAGAATTCTTAGAATTCTATTCAATGAATGTCAAATGCATGAACAAAATCAGAGAAGAAACCTTCTTTTCAAATCAATGTAGTATTAAGTCTTGGGTTACCAAACACGTTTATTTCATTTTCATTGGTATGGTTTCATCATGCCAGCCATGACCATAGTTGAGATAGCCAAACAGTGACTGACTTTCTACTCTGTTACAACTTTTGTGTTTCAGAGAATAAACTTAACTGGTTTTAGTCCTAATTGACCAATGTTTTTCTTAGTTGATATAATTTTCAAGAACAAAACCTAAACAGTCACAATGTCTCTAATGTAATAATATTAAGGAAATGTTCAACACAGAACATTTATGGTTATGGTTCAAATAGACTGAAAACCCAAACTATTCTATGATTCTATGAAAAAATGGACTCCCTGTTACCTCAAAGTTAAATAATCAAATAAGACATCTTTACAGGTATCTAGTATGACCACATCCAAAATTTTTGTAGATAATGTTTGCTTACTTGTATTGAGCTCAGAGTGCTTTGGCTGATAAGGAACAGTGTATAGAACCCAAAGGCATCTAACTTACATAGTTCAATATACAACATTTTGAATAACGTATTGTGCTTCCACATTTCGACGGTGTACATGGCAAATCCATATGTACTTCTCAGGATGATAGAATAACTTTGACTTTCAAAACTCTTTATAAGTTAAGCCTTCTTAAAATATATTGAGTTATAAGCTGTAATCCAAAATGGACATAGATAGACATAGCTTTCTATTTAAAGGTAAATCTCTTGTAGGTCATAAAAGTATATATGCTTTACCTGATATGCAATGACTTATGAAATTAGTCCATGATTATTCCAGCTGTTATCTTTTTATCATGCTAACTCTTTCATCTGTGTACTTGTCTCATTCTACTCAGCTTGTATGAAAATATTTTTAAAAATATAGTGCGGAACACTATATAACTATACATTTTAAAATGGTTTTATGAAAAATAGCTGCACACAGTATTGCTTGAATCCAAACTATCAGGAATAGTCCATAGAATAGTACTTAATTTGGCAATTAACCAGCTAACCCATACATAGAACAATTCTATTAATAGACAATAAAAAAAATCTTCAAATGGGGAAAGGCAAATGAAAGCAAATGGGGGTTTCTACTGAAGTGAAACAAAGTAAAAGCAGCTGCAACATGGAAAAATAATTGAATCAATCTGAGTATTCTTGTATAAAAATCTAGTGCGAGTTTTAGTAAACATTTTACTTTGTATTCTGCTTTTTAGCTTTTAATGCTGTTTCTAGAATGTCTTACTCGTTTTCTTTCTGTTGAAATTTTACAGTGGTATTTTTTTTTTTTCAGAATAACATTGACAAACTAATTTTCTGCATTTCCCAGTATATATTTGACTTTAATCTCAAATTTTTGTTTTTACATTTCAAATGTATGAATTCTTCCAGGTTGTTTTTCAAAGACTGCTGGTTTTAGCAAGCAGAGGTTTTGATGTGGCCCTTATCTGAATAATTGCTGACAATGTGCTATCCGTATTTTTCTAGCCTGAATGAGGTCTCATTACTGGTATTTTTCTACAGAGTTGCATATAATGTTTTTTTCTTAAGAGAGTTATAGTGTCATTTATTATGTCTGTGGCTAGTGTTACCACTCTTTATGATCAAATGTCAGAAAAGTGTTATTTCATGGAAAAAGTTAAAACCATAGAGCAGTTTTAAAAATATAATTTTCATGTATGTTATTTAAGTATGTAATTTTTAAGTAAAATTATCTGTACACATAAGCTGATGAGAGCATAGGAATTGTTTAAGTGAAAATTGACAGAGTATAATGTACAATACACATTTGTTGGTGCCAGTTCCAGCACCTTGAAAACTGCTGAAAACTGTATCTACAAACCAGTGTTAGGAGCAATGGTGGAGAGTAGTAGAGAACACATGAATAAAAGTTGTGCTTAATATAAAAACATAAGCAATTAAAATCAGGCAGTTAGTTTTAAGTGACTAGCAGGAGGTAAATAAGAGGAGATAAGAGCTGATTATGCAAGAGAAAGAAGGATGTAATTAAATAATAAATAAAGGTATTGTGGACTGACTTTCAAATCTCTGATTTTAACTAGAATAAATTATGTCATGCACCTCACCACCTGCCATAAGTGAGAGCAATTCACAGAATTCCCCACACACACTGTGCCTGCATAGGAATACATGTGGGAACTTGAGAAGAGGAAAACTTTAACCAACATGACCTGGGAACAGAGTTTGTGAAAAAGGTTATCAACATGTTACCAGAAAATGCGGAGGACTGCATTCAAAGTCCAGAAAATCTCCTATGTTTCTCTGCTCATAACAATATGAGAAGACTGACTACAGTAAGACCAAAGATCTCTCTAGAACAATATCGTATGTACAAGAGTGGCCAAAAGTGCATACCTATGGAAAACATAAACATGGGGCAATTATGGAGTGATACTTTTCTCAGTACTCTCCCACCTTGGATTTGTGCCTCAAGGACTTTATGAATCATGCCTTGTTTCTATAGTAAGTCACAGGGAATTTTTTTTTCTTTTCCCATGAGCTTACTATAACTCCTAGAAATTCCATAAGCTTTTAGCATCCATCACGGCCTATGTGAGGAACTTCATTCTTTATGGAGTTAGCAAATACACTGTAACATATGTGCTCCACAACAGTCAATGTCTGTAAAGGTCCAGATGCACAGCTTGGTGAACATCAGGTGGGCATCAAAGTGCTGGAAACTAAACCAGTGATAACATTTCTGAGGCGACAATTTACGGATGCAGAAATATATTTGGATCACTTTCAGTATTCAAAATGATAAGACACAACAATAAAAGACATAGCTGTCTGACAAAGTGTGCAACCTGCATCCCACGATCATACAAACTTAATAAAACTGTATCTGTAGATGAATTACGGATGGATAACCTGATGTCAATGAACAAAGTTCTGTTCTTATATTAGAGTATCACAGAATGAAATATATATAAAAAAAGTACATCTTCAGATCCATGAGAAAACCAAGATTCAAAGTTAAGCTGAGTTCTTTATCCAAAACCTTATCAGCTTTCAAAGTGAACCCAAACCCATTTTACTTTTAACAAGGTAAATCACCAATGGATTTCACTTTGACAAAATTTCTGCATGAATACTGCCAACATCTCCAGCAACAAAAATGGGGAGTAGGTTTAAAAGATATATAAATACTTGGCAGGCAAATTCTAGCAAAGGTTAGAGCAGAAGCTTGAAGAAATATATAATACACTGTCATGGATGGCAAGTCAAGAGCACTAGATATACAGGGGGTCTATAAATTGTATTGCTAACTCTGTGACCATGAGGGTAGGATGGAACACTTTTTACTAGAGTGGTTATGGTTGCTTTATCTGAGCAGAAGCATTCCACAAAAATATTGCAATTCCAACAGTGTTTTCTATGCAAAATTTTTTTTAGTCCAAGGTGGAGACTCCTGTAAGTTTCAGAAAGAAGTAAGAGGAAAAGGAGTGAGAAGCCTCAAAATTTACCATTTTCTGTGGATGATTCTGACATAGTACATTGAAAATTATTCAAGAAGTTTTTATTTCATTTCAGTGGGATAAAGAAATAAATTTTGAAACTTTATAAGTTAGTATCACATTCAGTTGCTTTCTTGATAGGTCTAATAACAAAGCCACTTAAAAACTGAGGCATATGTGAACTACAGATGAAAACCACAAAATGCATCCACACCTAACAATCCCACACGAGCCAGAAGTTTCCTGTCAGAGAAGAGATTGAATGCATGTGGTTTACAGAAGCTAATCAAGTGAAAGCAAGACCTTTCAAAATGACAGCTGATACCTTTCCTTAGTTAATGTGGTATTTCCTCAATCAAAGTGTTAGAGAGAAGCAGCAGCATTACATGCATCTAATAAAAAACAGATACTATGCTCCAAAAGAGAATCCCAGGAGACCAGCACTCCTGGAATTAATTTCTTTACTACAGTCTGTGAAGATTCTTGCTGTCCCTGACTGGTTTTGACAAATTTATTTATTTGGGGAATTAGATGTTGTTTTGTTATGCGTTGTTTTGGTTTTAAACTTCCCTACTTCTGCAGCATGTTTCTGAAAGCCTGTCAGACTTTCCCTCATTTGTTATCTTCTACTCTCTCTCCTGACACTGTACTTAACCAACTTTTCTTTCTCCAGAAAGAGAAAGTTGTGATAGTGTATGTATTGTGTCACTATGTCTGTGATATTTGTTGGTTATTTTTATCCTGCACTCTGTCTCCTGCCAAAGTTCACTTATTCAGCAGTCTTCACCTGTCACGCAGTAAGAAAATAGTAAGTAGGTGGCACTTCATAGGAATTATGTGTCAGCATGAGTCTTTTAAAATGCAGCACGAGTCTTTTAAAATGTAGCTTTTGAAAATGTTCCTTAAAGTGAAAAGAGTCGTAGAAGATATAATAGCTCAGAAGTAAAATACTCTCTTCTTTTTACATGTTTTTTAAAAGAATAGTTCAATGTGTTTGGAACCATTTAAGTTTAAAAATGTTATGTTGTGCTTTTGACATGATATAATTCAATGTCAAGAATGCTCAGAACATAAATGCCATGAATTTGTATATATGCATGTCCTGGTTTCAGCTGGGATAGATTTAATTTTGTTCTTAGTAGCTGGTACAGTGTGTTTTAAATTTAGTGTGAGGATAAGGTTGATAACACACCGATGTTTTAGTTGTCTCTAAGTAGTGCTTATCCTAAGTTAAGGATTTTTCAGGTTTCCAGGCTCTGCCAGCAAGCAAGTGTACAAGAAGCTGGGAGGGACCCTAGCCAGGACAGCTGACCTGAACTAGCCAAAGGATATTCCATACCACAGAATGTCATGTTCAGTGTATAAACTGGGTGGAGTTGGCCAAGAGGGGTGGATTGCTGCTCGGGCATCTGTCAGTGGTTGGTGAGCAATTGCATTGTATATGGAAAATCCCTTTGGCATCACAGAGCATGGGAATCCAAAAAATCCTTGATTTAGGATAAGCACTACTTAGCGACAACTAAAACATCGGTGTGTTATCAACATTATTCTCACACTAAATCCAAAACACACTGTACCACCTACTAAGAGAAAATTAACTCTATCCCAGCTGAAACCAGGACAGTATAGAATAGGTCTTCCAAATAAATTTTGGCAGCCAAAACGTACATTTTTATTAGGAGATGCTGTCAGAATTTTTTATTTTATTTTGCTACAAAGTGTAAACAACAACACAAAATGTTTATGCCTACCAAAGGTGAAAATGAAAGACACCAAAGATGTGCTTACATTTTCTCTTATGCTAATATTTTGTTTCAACTCCAAATAAACAGAGAGTTTCCATATAATACACCTGACGTTCATTAGAGCCTTCTGCAAAAGCAATTTCCTTTCTGATGTATTCTTTCACAGATTGTATTATTAAAAAGAGAAGAGAAATACAGAAGGAATCAAGATCAGATCTTTAACTAATGGAAAAGGGTAACCTATTCAAAAATTTTTTAGGAATATATGAAATATTTTCACAGCTATTGTAAGCAGTAAGACCTATAGGAAGATGTTATAAATTTTGTTCACAGTAATACACTCTCAATGGCAGATTCCAAACCATAAATATCCATACAACTGCCTCTGGATGAGATGAGGCCAGGGAAATAATATTTGGCCCAACATGAGCCAGTACTTTCCAGATTCACAGTTGGCTAAAGCGTCATCATTTAAGCTTTTATGGTTGTTTTCACCAAAACCAAATCCTTGTTCTGAGACAGACTGCCACAAAAAGGTCAAAACAATGGATCTGGAGATATGCCCTAAATTCCATGCTTTCAAAAGTCAAATTACACTGTAAGACAAGAATCAAACCCTTCAAATTAAAAAAAAAAAACAAACCAAAAATAAAACTGCTTAGTAGTCATTCATATATCAATGAGCATCATCAACACTCCGTAAGAGTATTTTTAATAGATAGCAAAAACAATAGTTACCCTCATGGTCTCTTCACACTTCAGCACCAATATAAATACCAAATCGGATGAAAGTATCAGTATTCACAGAACAAGCATACTGTGTTTTCACATCATTGTCAAGTACAGACAATGGATACAGGTATGGTATTGAAATTTTTATCATCCACAGTGAACTAGCTAAGTTCCATATGATCCAGAGTCAAGTAACCTATTTTGATGCTTTCATTTGTGGGATATCCCTAATTGCATTTATGTATCATTAAATACATACATCAATGTGATGGGTTGACCCTGGCTGGACGCCAGGTGCCCACCAAAGCCACTCTATCACTCTCCCTCCACAGTTGGACAGGGGGGGAGAAAATATAACAACAGGCTCGTGGGTCAAGATAAGGGCAGTTTAATAAGCGA
>JANZLQ010000029.1:34743423-34762030 GCA_026212715.1 Elanus axillaris | reverse complement strand
ACCAATGCAGAACACAGCACTATGAGGGCTGCTATGGGGAGAATTAATTCCATCTCAGCCAGACCCAATACAGTATCTCATGAATATATACTTTTCTTCATGCACTTTGGACTTTCTTCTTTCAGCAATATTTAATGATTTTAAACCTTGATACCTGACAAAGTTCTATTGTTCTTCCTTCATGTGTATGTGTTCTGATAACTTCTTTGTATTTGATATACACTTTTATTGCTATATTGTCAACTTGAATGAACCATTTAGTGAAGAAATCCCTCAATTTAATATTTTCAAAGACTACTAAAATAAACTAATAACTGAAAAGAAAAAATCTCCCTTTTCTATCCTCATAAAGAATGGAAATATTTTCATGTGTTTATGTTTTGGAATTAAAGCAAAATATTCAGACAAGCTTCAAAGAGAAGCTGTTACTGTTTGATTAAAGCTACTTTACAACTTAAAAGCTGATATGTGGACTATTTAATATTTTTGGTTTCTTGAATCTGATGGCAAAAATCACACTGGTTTCATGGGAGCATGATGAGGTCCCCATGTAAAAGTCTGCAATGCATATACCTCGTAAGAGGGTCTACTTTGTTAGCTGCCAAATGTACCAAAAAGAAATTGCCTTGAATGATCACCTCCTTATAGTTCTGGGTTTTGAGAGAGGTTACAGTAGCTGGTTTGTTTAAAATCACTCTTCACATTCTTCCTTATTGAAATATTTTTTAGCATATATTTAGTTGATGATTCTGACAGCAGTACCTTTCCTATATAAGTTTTCAATTAATCTTATATACAAAAGAATGTATACCAGTATATGAAATGCCATTAGTCATTTCCAACTTGTAATAATAATGATTAACTTCTATTTTTTTGAGACAGCACTGAATAGATTTTTTGGTTTAATACATTCTTAGCAAGTAACTCAGTAGTTGCTGGAAAGAAGGGGGGATTTTTATTTTAAATAAACACAATAGTCCATACAGGTTTAATTGTACTGTGTGAAGTAAGGGCATATACATGAAAAGCCATGTCAGGAATATTTTGGCTTTTCTTTTTATCTATTAAAAATATTTTAATAGCAATGTTATAGCTTAGGTTGTCAGAAATTTGGCTTAAGAAGCTTCTTGTCTACACAAATGCACTTAGAAATGGACACATACACAGCTAGCTATCATCTCAGCTGTGAGCAACCTGATACATCTAACAAAGTGCTTGCAGAGATGTGATCTAGGCCCAAAATGCTTTATTGCCTGCAGTGTAAAAATTTCCTTCTCCTTACAGAGCAAAGTTGTTTGGAGGCATCCTTGAGCCTTTCACTAAACAGCCCTTACAAATGAATCAATGACAACTACATTGTGCATTCTCTGTTGAGCTGGAGTTATTAAGTCTGAAGAGCTTTTGAATGCATCCATGTGAGTATTAATGATACATTCTTGATCCCTCATTGCTCTGAGAATATAGCTATGCTTTTGTGATAGTCCTGCTCTACACAGTCTTCAGTACCTATTTGTGCCATTAAAACATAATCCAAACACAACTCGCAATTAGAGTGTGTTCCGTATTACATAGATATGTTATCTATTATAGCTTATAAAAGGAAATGCAATAAAAATACTGTGTTATCAAAATGGAACAAAATCACTTGGATATAAATTTGAGTAAATTTAATTGTGTTCTGTTTCAGGAAAAAAATAAAAGAGGGCAGAAAACTTTTTAAGATATGATACTGCACTTAAAATCCTACGATTAACTGTTTCTGAGTAGACCAAGCATATGTAGAATAGCCTTCAAAGCTACAGACCTACACTGGAATTAATTACTTCTACACAAGACACATGCAGAAAACTACACAAGTGAATACATTTGAAATACTTTTGTACTGAAAACTTAAACTTTCCTTATAATACTGGGGAAATCCTTTTCTTAAAGAGATCTGTAGACAACTTCAACACCTGATTTTGAGGCATTTCTCTTTTGGTTTTGAGAAGTTCTTTTTAAAGGAAAAGTCTTCTGCAGAGAATAATCTTTGATGGCACTTGTATAAAAAGAGCTAACTTTTCACAACCACTTAATAAATTATTTGGCTTTGTCCAAGTTTATCATTATCTTTTTGGTTTTTATCAGATGTGGAGGTGTGAAGGAATTTTACATTATTTCTCATGTATTTGATACTTATATCTGGAAGTTTACTCAAGCACCTCTCTTTTGAGGCTTCTTTTATCACTTTGTAAAATGGCTTGTTAAGTGTCTCTTTTTGATAGCTGTGTCATAGGCTACCTAACAATTAGTTCCACATCCTGCACCATTTCTATGGAGGTTGTGTATTTATAGCTACTATACTGTACCCTGATAAAGACAGATGGCAATGAAGCCAACTGGAAATTTCTGTCTTCCTTTGTTCACTGTTTTTTTATTCAATGACTCATAACGTCAGATGTGCAAGAACACTAAAAAATATTGAGTCAGTCATAAGAGCACCAAATGGTTCTAAGTGCAAAGATAATTCATATCTGCCCAATAAATAAATGAAATGTATCAATTATCTATAACAATTGAAAACATGTTATACACAATCTTATCATTGCATTGAAAGGTGAAAATATAATTTTGAATTTTGAATTCTCATATTGTAAATTCTGAAATATATTGAAAAAATTTCTGATATGCAAATTTTTATTATCCAGGCTCTATATAATCTGCTGTGAAGAAGCTTGAAGGCCAAAATTATATCTGAAAGTAGCCTTTAAGTATGACAGCATTTTTAAATGGCTGATTGAAGCTGGAATATTTTCTGAATACAGTATCAGCTTTTTAGTAATGAACTGAAGAATTACTGTCACAAAGAGAATGGCATATGACGATGTTTCCATCTTCCTCAATTTCACTACCCAGATTCCAAGATCCCTAAGAAACTTTATTTAAGATTCTCTGGTAACAAAGAGTTTATATTAACATAACATTTCAGTTAAATTCTATATTAATTAATTTAAAAAGTTAATGAAACAATTGACAAAAACTATGGTTTATATAAGGTGATGAAGAAGCTACTCTTTTTCGTTTGGGTTATTTTGTCATTGTCTCAAAGAGAGAGCTAACATCAATATTACTTTACTGAAATGGAAAAGACAAACTATGAAGGTCACTTGCATGCCACATTTCAGAAACTGTTTTCAACCTGCTGCATGGAAAGTGTTGCTGGCACAGTAGCTGTGTAATCATTTTAATCTTCTGGCCTCTGACAAAATGCTAGCACTAGGAGGTGCTGAAATCGTTTAGGTTTGAGTACCTTAGCTGTGGCAGGAATTTTTGTTTCTTTTGTTTTTCTTTAAAGGAAGAACATTCAAGGACTACTGAGAACAGCAGAGTTTGGTGTGGGTTGTATTTATTTTATTCACAGCCTTAGTGCTTTGGCACTTCTGCACAGCACAATTTTGTCTTGAGCAGATGATCATGTGGAACATCACTACTAGGAACTTTTTTTATTCAGCCACTATAAGCAGTGGATAGAGATGTCACAAGTCTGTGTGTTAAGAACTAGATGAAAGACCTGAAAGATTTTTTTCAGAGCTCTGTTTTGACCATGCTATGCAACTAAGAGGAGATGTATAACAGGCTGAAATGCCCCGTTGGCTTGAAGTAGCTAGTACTGAGAGTTTTGTGAAATGGACTATTGCAAAAGTGTACTAGAAAGTAAAGATGGGAGTTGAGAACAATGTAACTTATGAAATGACATCATGTTATGCTAGAACTGGTATTTTTCAGAGCTGTTCAATGGGAACCCATAAATCCACTAAAAATCCACTAAGAGTTATGCTGGATATGTCTCAAATACAGACACGAGAATCAGAAAGTGAGGAATGCCTGTGAAGACAATGTGTCAAAAAAGAAGGTGTGATTGATCAAGCATGAATCAGGATGTGGATGTGAAATTGAATCAAAAGACCTAGATAGGAATACCTACACTCTACTGAGACACCTGAGAAAAATAAAGAAGACAAAAATGAGAGACTTCAAACAAATATAAAAAAAATATTTTTAATGGCTACTTTTGAGTTTTTTGAGACTGAGAATTTTCTTTTTAATCAATAATAAAACTTAAGCTTTTACCTTTTAAACTGGGGGAATAGGGTAACTTCCACTTTCACCGCTTAGGATGAAGTCACCATTCACCAGAATCTGATTTTTATTGCACAAAATGAGCAGAGGACAGGCTAAATATAATGTATTTTATAAAAAAGTTTCTCATCAGGTAGAATATTTTCTTTGACTGGACTCATTTTATGTAGTCTCTTTTCTATTTTATTTCTGAACAATTTTAATAAAAGCAAAGGAAAATATTACTCATGTTGGATATATTGGAGTAAATTTTACTCCCAATATATTGGAGTAAATTTTAAAAAGAGACAACAACTCTGCATCTTAGTGACCAGAGCACTGAAATTATATCTACTATAATTTTGTTTTATATCAAATAGAGAAACTCAAACAGCAGAAACTGAGAAGACTCCAGAGCCCAGTATTTCAGAGGCTGTAGTTGAGATCTTGACTTCTATCATTGTTCTGATGTCATTGTTCATATGGAAAAAAGGTTTGTATGTGACTCTCCCATTTATGTGATATAATAGCTCTCACAGGAAATAAAACAATTTATAAAGGAGGATCTCCCTCTATGGCTTTGTAATCAGTTACAAAATGCCCTGTGAAACCACCAAAAAAAACCTACAAGAGTTTACATATTTATCATTTTTCTAAATAACATGGTTTTCATTTTTTCAGTTGAAATGGTAATTTCTGTTGTTGAGATCAAAATGGTATTTTCCTGTAAATCAGCAATTCGCTATAATATCAGAGTTGGTTAGTCTCAATATCCCATATTTTTGAAAACTCCATTGCCTTGTCACTCGGTTGTGTCACAGCAGTCTCTATTGTGGTTGCAGCTGAAATAGCTGCCTCGATTCACATCTTTTTCAGCACAGGAAAGAGAAGAATTCCATTTTATTTTGTGTTCTCTTGGTCTCTTGCCTCCAATTCAGTCATCTAGCACAAATTCAAATAAATCTTTTATTAGACGGCTATAAAATAATGCTTAAAACAATGAACATTTAGAAAACTGATTTTTTTCCAGATAGTGTCTGCTAAATATTTTTACATGAATGTGAAATATGCATATGTTAAGACATAATGAAATCTTCTTTGCCCCCAATGAACATTAAAACAGCAGAGATAAAAAATTAGTCCAGCTATTAGATATTAAATAAATGAAATATGATTTTATTCTAAGAATGACTAATATAGCAGTCAGGATCAAATTTAAAAGAAATATAAAATGACATGCTGATAATACAAGATTACTGTAAACCACACTGTTTCTCCACTGCAGTATGTTTGCTTTTTTAAAGTCCCTAAAAGTGAAATGTGCATGCAGAGAGAATAATTTTTCCAAATTTCACGTACACAGCTGTTCTAGGCAAAAAGCAACACTGCCCATTTGTAATTTCCTGTTGGCAGGAGTACAAGGATAAAATATTTTAAGCCGTAATTTGAAAAAAAATGTGTAAAAATAATTTTCTTGTCATCATTTGAGAAATTCTGAAGTGTCCTTAAATGAAAATGAAATCTCCCAAATATTGTATTGGGTTTTTAAATAACAAAAGGCTACAGACTATTAAGATGTATTTGAAAGTTACCACGATATGGTCTGATTTCACATTTAAAATGATTCACTGAAGAGCACTCTGAAATACAAACTACTGCATCATCTGCTTGATCACTCATTCATAAGATCATTTATGTTGGAAAAGAATTCAAAGCTCTAGTCCAAAATCCTACTCAAAGCAGAGTCAACTATGAGGTCAGACCAGGTTGCTCAAAGCTTCATCCAGATGGGACTCAAAAACCCCCTTGGTACACTTAGTACCTAAGGCTCCTTGGTGTGCAGCACACCTTAAATTCAGGGTAATACTCCTTGTGTTTAATAATAGACATCTTTAAGCTAAGCATACAGCCAAATCTAGCTAGGCCAGCTCTCAACAACAGATGAAATCACACAGACAACTTCAAGGAATAATTCATCCAAATGTACCTTAAATATTTATCTAAAACTAAGATGGATTATCTTTTAGACAAACTTCATTATCTTGTATATAAGTAGAGAAAGTCATACTAATTTAAAAGGGAGACCAGAAGACAAGGTTAAACTGAGAACCTATTTTTTAGCTGGCTCTGGTTAGGTGAGGTGAATCTTATACTTTATTAATTATGAATTACTGCTTTTGAAGGTACTGGCAGTGGCCTATACAGACCTTCTGAAAACATCACTATTTAAACCTCTTTCTTTTTACTGAGATACAAACTGTGGGCATGAATCATCAAATCATTCAGCTTGTAAGCAGCCTAAGGAGGTCTCTAGCTCAACTTTCTGATGAAATTAGGTACAACATCAGATTCAGACCAGGATGCATAAGGCTTTAGCCAGTCAGGTCCTGAAACCTCTAAGCATAAAGGCTGTACAACTCCTTCTTTTCATTCCCCATGCTGCTATTAGTTTAGAGGCATTTCAGAGAGGCACCGAAGTGTGCTGATTCCCCAGCATAAGCTTGAGAGCTTCCCTCATAAAGCTGTTCTGCAGGCACTTCCTTCTTTATGTGTTTAAGCTTGAAGTAATTCCACTTCACTCCTGTTTTGTTGATCACTGTGTCCCTTCTGTTCCCATCACCCTGAGCTTCTGGCTTGCCTACCCCATCTAAAACTTCCACACTCATTTTTTGAAGAAGCTGTCCTCACCAGTTAGTCCAGCTTGTTGGGAAAGAGAATATTGACCCATGTAGGTGGATCCCATCTCTTCCAATCAGCTGTTGAGCCTTTAAGAAAGTCCCATGGTTGTAGAACCTGAACCCCTACTGTAAACACCAGCTATGCAAACAATTGTTGACCCATAAGATCTGCTGTGTCCTTCTAGTGCCCTTCCTCCTCACTGGCAGGATCAAGTCAAACACTATCTGGGGTCCCATGCTATTGAACACTGGCCCCAGACTCCTGTAGATAAACTTGGTAGTTCCAGGACACCCCTGTCTGTATCATTCATGCCCCTGAGGGAAAGCAGTAGGGACTAATAGGCTGGATTAGGTCTCAGTCGCCTCTCCACAAAGTCCTGAATGCAAGTCCCCAGCAAGTAGCAAACCTCTCTAGATGACAAGTCTGGTCAGCAGATGAGGGCCTCTGTCCCCTGCATAGTGACTCTCCTACCACCATCACTCACCACTTTCTCTTTGTGGTCCTGAGTGGCTCAGGTTCAGCCACCAGAGATGGAAGGGTGGTGAATCTGTTCTGTAACTGCAAGTCATCATGTGGGGCAGGGTGAAACAATGATGGAACAATCCTGCCAAACTTCAGCTGTTAATCAAACACATATGCAGTTGTTTTGCAGAGAATAATTGAGGACCTTTTGTAACTGAGAGGAAGGAAAAAGAATGAAAGAGACATTAACGGTTAATCTGACTTGGATTTTAAGCATGTTTTCTAGGACAGATGTTGCAATTAAAACTAAAGTATAGACAGATCTGTCAGTGCATCAAATAATAGAGGAAAATGCTACCAGCAATTACCTGCCAGCTACCAGAAAACAATAGTCTGCCAGATACATAGAACTGTATTTCATGTTAATGATCCATTTGCAGATCATGCCACTGCTTGATTTATAGTAAATTGAGAAAAAATTGCTACAAAGCATGTTACCTTGTTGGTTACAGCCAGAATGAAGCAGAGATGTGCTGTCCTTTGTGATACTGTAGACACAGTTGGTTGTTACACAACAAAATCATGTCTTTCATACAGCTCTTACAGACAGAGGTCATGGAAAACTCTAAAATTCACATGGAAAAAAAGCAGAAACTTCAGCTATCTAAATACTAGAAGATGATTATATAGCTTAATTACTCCATGAGTGTTGTACCATCCTCCCTCTTCACTTTTAATCAAATAACATGCTGAACTGTACTATGTTAGGTTACTGATACTGTTCTGGTACAACTGCACCAGGTTTACTGCAGTAGCTCTCCTTATTTTAGGAGGATATTGATATAGATAAGAAATTCTTACTCTCAAGCAACAGGAATAGCTTTTTTAAACTCTCTGAGAAGGTTGAGTAAATTAAGCACTGAACTGGTTTTGCATACATTCCAATTTTTAGATAATGGTAAGAGGACATAAGCCTGATAACTACTGATCTTACAACTAAAGGCAGTGAAGACACCAACTGCCAGGGGTAGGTGTCCCAAATGCACATAGGATTTGACTGAATAACTCCCTTCTGTTTAGGCAAGGTTATGTATTTGGGTGAAGAAAAAAAGCACGCTGTTCTAGAAACATCATCCCAATTCACAAACTTGTAGTTTAACCTCATCAAGGCTTTCCTAGCAACTGGGCACAGGCTTTGAGAGGCTTTTACTGTTGTGTCCTTGGGCTTGCACTGCAGGGCCTGGCAACCACGACATGGTCATGGAGACAAAGAGGCTTCAAGGGCAACTGGGGAAAGGCAAGAAGTCCTGTCTTCGTTACCTATACTAGCTTACGTGTAGCTTAAGCTCCAATTTGCAGCACATGCACCGAATGCATTCCCAATACAGTGCAATATGGCTGAGGAGTCAAAACAGGAGAGTTAAAACCAGGAGTACTTAATTTCTTTTAGAGTTATATTTTCACATGGATTATGGACCTTTTTTTTAGGAAACGAAATCTGAACAATAAGTATGGGTTTTTTTCATCAACTAGCAGAGAATTATTAGTCTGATTCAGTATGACACCCTTCTGCTGCTAGACCTCATGATGCAGTCCCTTTGGACAGACAGCATTCTCATTACTCAGTTGACAAATGTGTACAGTAATTTATTAAATGCAATTTACATAGAAAGATTTATTGGAAAGTGAGGGATATATGTTGAAGTTATTATCCACAAATATGAATACTACTCTAGACCACATGGATGCAGCCTCACCTTGAGTACTGTGTGTAGTTTTGGGTGCCTCAATATAAGAAGGCCATCAAACTATTAGAGTGTGTCTAGAGGATGGTGAAAGACCTCAAGGACAAGACGCACTAGGAGCAGTTGAGATCACTTGGTCTGTTCAGCTTGAAGAGAAGGCTGAGGGATGACCTCATTGCAGACTCTACAGCTTCCTCAAGGGGGGCAGACAAGGGCATTAACAACATGCTATCATTCCTCAAGACAAGAGGGGAAAGAGGTAAAGGTGCTTATACCCTAACAGGGAATGAACATTCATCCCAACTGAAACAATATATCATAGTTATTTTTAAACTTCTTAAGACAATATACCAACTCTTTTAAACAGATTGCTCATATAAATCAGAAAAGAAGGGAACTGTAGGGGAAAAAAGGGGGTTGTAATGCTCACCCTGGGAATTGACTTTCTGTCAGATTCCCAGGCCAAAAATAGGACATGCTTAGGGAAAAGGCAGATACTTGATTGCCCTCAGTCTGAAGAAATAGAGAGAACACTTCAGACAATGAAAAGGGTGGGGACAATCTGTGAAAAGAGGAGGATGTCATTGTCCCAACCACAACGAAAAAAAAAACATTTGCTTTGCGTTATATTTTGGCAGGTTTGTTTCATCTTACTGGTGGCAGCCTTAGAAGCAACTTTAAGTTCTGCCAAACAAGGCAATGGAAGTCACACAATATTACATAGCTGGTGAATTCAGCTTTACCACTTCCTTGGATGATGGGAATCCTAACATTAATGAATAAATACTGAGGTTATTTTTTTATTAAATAAAGTATCACAAATCTGTTTCTTTCTTGCCCTCTACCTTTTCCGTCTGGTGCCAGTGTGAAGAATCTCATACTTCTTTATGCAACGTGGGTGTGACTACTGAGTTTGGTGAGATGCTTCCAATTCATAAGAACAAGTGAAATTATACATAGGTATGTGTTTACTGGTACATTTTTCTTAGATGAGATTATTCAATAGAAGTATTGTAGCCATTCATAAGTGAATGTTTCAAAATTACTATAATTGTGACCTTGACACTGCAGGCTTGTGTGTCAGTTACCAGTAAAGTTATTTAGACCCGCAATTTAGCGGTAACTAGTAGACTCTATTGATTTCCATATTTGATATATGATTTCAAATTTCAATATAATATTAATTTGCAATAACTAGTAAGTTGAGGGATTATTTCATATACTTGAGAACTTTGCACACTAATATTCAGAAGTAAAATAACATTTCTACTTTTCTATTTCATTACTGCGTTTTAAGCTGAACTCTTATTTCATCTATTTATGTATCTGCTCTTGTTTTGAACTACACAGCCTCAAGTACATTGCTCATATCATTGCATGTAATTGAAACAGGATTTTTAGGAATATAGTGTGTTCATAACTGTTGAGCCTAGTGGTTAGGATCTCAATTTACCAGCGGGAAGAGGTCAGGCTAAATTATACTCTTTCTTGAATTTTGGACCTCAAAAAAAATGTGAAAGATTTTATGTGACATCTTTTCCTCACAGGGAGATAAACAGAATGATCTAGTTAGACCTTTGCATTGTGGTTTTCTGTATTTATTTTCTAACACGGAACAAGACTTTCTCTTTTACTAACGCCTTAAGACATATTTATTCAACTATAGCTCTAATTTCATATGGTTTAAATTTATGTCCAAAAATAAAGGGGAATCTTCCCCTTTTAAATAAGATTTCCTATCTAAGGTTAATCCCAACTGCATGTATATTTCCCGAGTAAAACTCTTGCCTTCCCCTTAATTAATTTCTAATGGTTTTGATGTAGAGCTTATTGCTACATTTCTTTCCTTGGGAGATGCTGGCCAGCAAAACTTTACCATCTGAAGCACTAAAACATGCAATTAAAATACCCTCCCAATTTAAAAAATCTGATTAATTCCTTTCCACTAGCAAAAATAGTAACATTTTGCAACCAAGACTAACCCCACGGCTAACTCTCACTTGAACATTATTGTGGTTCATCTTTGTATTGCATCTCCACTAGGACTGCACAGTTACTTCTCTGTTATAGTGGACACTGGTAGTGTTTCTATATCTGAAAAAATAGGCACCTGGCTGCAGAGGTGCTTTATTCATAAATGGTCTTGACCATGGATAGCAAAACAAGAAAAAATACAAGATATCTGCAAAAGAGCCACAACTCAGTTTATGTAACTAAGCAGTGGTACACAAGATGCTCCAGCTGCAGAGTTCAGTATAATTTCTCTTTTCTTTCAGATATATCCTACAATTCACCACTAGTGTCTGAATTAATGCAGAGATGTATGAAACTACATAAGTGGTTTAGAGAATCAGGTTTTGTGGAATACCAGAGAGAACTGTGTTTCTACACCTCCTAGGTACTACAGATCAAAACAGAACAAACCAAACTAAAGAAAATCAAACCAAATCAGACTAAACCATACCATGCTTTATGTAAGTCAGCTCATGCTCACTTCAAAAGTGAATTCTGTAAGACACCAGAAAAAACGGTAAGCTTCATTAATATTATTAACAGTACTCAAGAAGTTGTATTACCTGATCCAGTCCCCAGTGGCATCACGGCAGTACTGTCAGCCACTTTCACTATTGCCTTTCACTCATTTCTGCATCTATCATGTGTGGTGTATTTCTGTATCTCCGTCCATCATTATTTGCTCTGTCAGCTAGTGCTATGTCAGACTATTCAGTCAAACCAAGAACATTTCCTTTGATGACACACACTACAATCTGTTTCAATGACGTTCTTTAGAAGTCTGCATTCACTATTTTTGCTATGTTTTCTTTAACTTGATTAAACAAAACTGGGTTATATAATTTAATTCAAAGTAGTTATTTAGAACTGGTATAATACCATGAAGTCAAATGTTCAGCTGTACCTGCCAAAAAAATGTAGATAATTTTGTCCACCAGATTAAAAAAGAACCATCAATACATACATTCAATAACCTATGAGTATTAAAAGATCTAATTCTGCTAGGGAGCAGTTTTACATTAGAAGATGTACTTAAGGGAAACATTACTATGGAATGTGTGATGGAACAACTAAGAGCTATGTCTACTCACTTTGTTAAAGATTGGATTATGGCTATACATTCACTTCTACAGGAACAAAACCTAAAAAAACTACTTTGGAATCAGTAAAACATTGGAGAACCCCTGATGTTTCTAAAGAATCATTTGAGATTATACAAAAAATATATTTTGCCAAAAAATTTATGGTCAGCTTTACTCTCAGTGACATTCCTTCCTGTGGAAGGAGAATTCTGCTGTACTGCATGTCAGTTTAAGGCCACATTATGGCTCAACACGTGGAACCATATCCGATTAGGAAACTCAGATAATCTATGCAATAGCAAAATATGTACAAATATTATCCAAATAACAAATGGCAGTCAGAAAAAAATATTTCAAATACAATTGTTAAATAGTTCTTTGTCTCTAACCTGTGTTATGTGTACATGTATCAGCCTTTCTGAAAGGAAATTGATATACTTTAGCAGGCTGAGGTTTTCACTTGGAACTAAAAATTACCACTTGTATTCTCAATGGCTACTAACTGTTGAAATCTTAAAGTATTGTACAGTTAGCTGAAATGTAACAATTTTATGAGATTCAATATGATATAAATATCACAAATCATGTTAGTAATAGTTATCACTTGCTTTTTTGCTAGGTACTTACACTCCGGAGCAAATGAAAGTATTAAATAACAAACAATTATAGAATTCTTTGTATTTACTTTTCCTTTCACCAAATTGTCACTATTTTAAAACATTTACCTCAGCAGTAACACCCCCATTAAAAATATCTTACTTTTTGAAAAAGGATAATAGAAGGACTGTTGGAAACTAACAAACTTTTTACTGAAAATTTAGGGCACTTATGACTGTTACTTTTTTTTACTGTTAAAATAATTTTTTTATAGTTTTTAATAACAGAATGGAAAAAACATGGAAAATATAGTTATCTGATGGATATCCCATGATAGGCCAGTGCTTGGCAATTACAGACATTCTGAGCCAAAGATTATATTTAGACTAGTGTATTTAGCAGATAATGAATTGTTCTTCAAACCTACTTATATTTTTAGTTTCTAGACCACCCAGTGCCAATGAACTCCTCCATTTCATTTCTACTGTGTTTTACCCTGATGCCTATATTAAACCCATCAAAATGAAACATGAATTCTCATTCTATGTAAGGCTATTCAGAGACAACAAAAATTTTTTCATGCAGTTCAGGAGAAGGAGAATCAGAAAAAAAAATCTGTAAGATGGATACTTTTTGATCCACTGGAAAACAAACATTATAAGTAATAAAGCAAAACAATTTAGCAATATTTTTCTTCCCCAAAAATGAATTTTAAAATTATTATACATAAAAGTATTGGTAAAGGGATCCAAGTGCTGGGTCCTGCACTTCCATCACAGCAACTCCATGCAACACTACAGGCTTGGGGAAGAGTGGCTGGAAAGCTCCCTGGCAGAGAAAGACCTGGGGGTGCTGGTTGACAGCCGGCTGAATATGAGCCAGCAGTGTGCCCAGGTGGCCAAGAAGGCCAATGGCATCCTGGCCTGGATCAGAAATTCTGTGGCCAGCAGGAGCAGGGAGGGGATTGTTCCCTTGTACTTGGCACTGGTGAGGCCGCACCCACCTTGAGGACTGTGTTCAGTTTTGGGGCCCTCACTACAAAAAAGACATTGAGGTGATGGAGTGTGTCCAGAGAAGGGCAACCAAGTCAGTGCGGGGCTTGGAGTACAAGTCTTGTGAGGAGCAGTTGAGGGAACTGGGGCTGTTTAATCTGGAAAAAAAGGAGGCTGAGGGGGGACCTGAAAGGGGGTTGTAGTGAGGTGAGGGCTGGTCTCTTCTGTCTGTTGGCTGGTGATAGGATGAGAGGTAATGGCCTCAAAGGAAAAGTTTCTTTACTGAGAGGGTTGTCAGACACTGGAACAGGCTGCCCAGGGAAGTGGTTGAGTCACCATCCCTGGAGGTATCCAAAAAGCACGTAGACAAGGCACTCCAAGACATGGTTTAGTGGGCATGGTTGATGGACTTGATGATCTTGAAGGTCTTTTCCAACCTAAATGATTTTAAAGAGAGGACAAACTAGATTTTATTGTTGATAAGCTTTCAACTGAAACAAAGTACAGAGAGGAGGAAAAAGTCATGGATTTGGGCCTTTTAAGCTCAAAAAATAACTATAATGAAAAGACATTAAAATGTAAAAACACCGTGGTACCTGATAAGGAAAACATAGAACTAATAAATTAATGTATTATAGATTTTCAACATCCATTCTACTCCTCTAAAGAAACATAACAGAATCTAAAGTTTTAGGAATATTCACATCTATATTATTCACATCTAAAGTTGTTTTATGTGTCGTGTCATAATAAAGTGTTCCATATAGAAGTATGTATTAACACTCACATTATACTAAAGGACTGTGAATTTTCTCATCATTTAACCAGGATAAATTAAATCTTTCTTTAAAATTCACAACAGAAGCATTATTATAATTCAGGGAATGCATTCTTTAAGAAGTTGGGGTTTTTTTCTATCTGAAACCTTTTTCATAATAAATATATAAATATACACAACTTTGGAACATAATTGGTATAGGCTATCATAGTTCACCGTAACTTGAAATTCACTTTTGGTTGGAATTGCTACTGGGCAGCATAGATACCATGTAAGGATGAGTACAATTTGTAGAGGAGAAGAGGAAGGAAAGCAGTTTGATTCTCCAAAATGTCATATTGTTCATGGTTTTGTCTCAGTGAGGTAGTGCTGATCTTTTCAATTAACTCTATCATGAAGAGAGAAGAATTACGGATTTAATGTGTTTGTAAGGTTCTAATTTGTTATTTGAATATCAACAACTGAAAAATCCTAATTTACATTTCCACATATTGCTGTAGTGCATTTAAGTGGAAAGGTTCTTAGAGAGAGCAAAATGACATTTTGATAACATTTAAAGGAAAGGTGTGAGTTGTTGTAAGTGCACCTCTAGATCTAATAATTTTTCTCCTCTTTTCAATAATTCCAATGGTATCTTGCACAGTGGCACACAAAGTTAACTTTTACAAATGCAATGGACAGCTATAAGGACACATGAACAGCAGCTGTGGTAGGGAGGGAGAAGAATATTAATCACTCAGTGAGGGTATGTACCTTCTAAAATTAGGTATTGATATCAGCCTGGACCTTCTGTACTCAACCTTATTTTATAGGTTATTATTTAGCTTTTCTCAGTTTTCTTTAAAGTACTGTTAGTTCCAAATACTGTAAGTAGTATTGAACAAGAAATCAATGTTGGTGTCCCTATGAGCACAAATAACCACTGGACTTCCTATGTGCTTTCAGCTTTAGGACCCAAATCCTAAATTCTAAAACAAACAATGAAGTGAGTGGTACATCTGGACATACTAATTGTATGGGCTGTGTCACACTTTCATAGAGTTTACTGAATTCCTTTATTATCTGATGTTGGTGGTTTTGTTAAAGGCCTTATGTTTGGAGAAATTACTGCATCTGATTTAATTTTGTGATATTTAAGAGACTGGAATATGCTCAAAACAATGGAAATGGAATAGGTTACCAAATGTTCTTTAATGTAATGCCTTTCATTTACTCACGAACATCAGTAAGCCAAAGCAACATAAATTAGTAGGGGGCAAGAGAAATAGAACATAAGTAATCCTACTATTCAGTGCTACCTGTTTGTAACAAACTTATTTAAGAAAAACATATTTTTCTTCTGGATTAAGATTTGATTCAAAACACATTACAACTATTAAAGGTCTTTGACTGTATACATTATGTTTTAGAACCAGCTATAGAGAAAATATAAATCATATATAGGAAGCTTTGTTACTTGCAAAGTCCAAACACCATCTATATTTCAATTTTGCAGATATTCAGTGGAGATAGGAGCAAGCACAAGTCTACAGATTACTTTACAATGTTTATCTTCTTGACATCTTACACTGCACTGCCTTATTTTTCTCATTTGAATTTGTGTTTATGAGTATTCACTGTGTGGCCAGCATCACAATAATTTAAGTATTTATGAAACAATGCACAACCCTACCAGAAAAGATGTTTGGTACAGTGTAGGATCACTATGTTAACTGGCCAATTTTAAGTGACTTCTTATTTGGTAGGCAACGCCTTCCAAACAAATTAAGAAAAAGAGAAACCAGAAACAGTGCAGTCTCTAGAGTACAGTAATCTGGCTTGGGAACAATAACAGTAAAACTAGAGATGCTGAGTTGCTTAATGCAGTACATTTGAACTTACTCCATTGAACAGGAGATTTGTGCTGATATCTGTACTATGGTTACTTGTAGTGAGAAAGAATTTGCTATATTATTGTTTAATCCCTTCCAACCTACTATAAGAAGTAACAATATCGTCCTAAGAATACATCTCACATATACTTTGTCATCCCTGTAACAACATGCAGGGATAAATCCTCAGCTATTTTAAGTCACTGCAGCTCCACTTAAGATAATTAGTGAAACTGACGTGACAGAGTTGCTAGACTCACGTTAAAAGCATTCAACTTGCCACAGCAGTAGACGTAGCTTGCTTGCCATTTCAACTTTGGAGACCCTTGATATAACGCAATTTGATGTCATGACTATTGTATCACAAAGGTGTGATGCATTACCAGTTTTAATTTTTCTTATTTTTCCCTTCTGTAGAAATCTGATATCTTGACTGGGTTTCAGCATTTAAAACAAGTTTCCAGTATGTTGTATTTATGAAGTAGCAATTAATTAAATCAGTAGTTATTACAGAGTATTACCACCAGTGTGAAACTTTTACTTATTTCATCCAATGGATCTTATCCTTTTCTTCGAAAATAGTAATATAAACTGGTATTAGTCTAGTCCTACATCTTCTTTTACATATTACAGGAACAGATATGATTTGCAAATCAGGTAAAAAGTGTTGTTATAATAATACGTCTATATTGCATCAGCAACACTGTGGGAATTATTAATTTAGTGACGTATAGGACTAGACTGTAAACTATTTTTTCCTGGACTTAATTTTCACTTTGACAAATAATCTAAAAGTCTTAGCTACTTGGGATAGACTATACACATTGTCTGTTTTTTCCCTTCAATACTGTGAGCAGTCACCTTGTAGGGCTGTTCAATACATTGTATCACAGACTTTGCTGTGTAGAGTATTTCTAGACATCCCCTTTTCATATCAGTGTTAACAGAGCTGATATAAATCAGCATAGTGAAAAAGACACCTTTTGCTAGTCCTTCATTAGGAGTGATAAATGGATGATCCATTAGATTCAATAACAATCCAAAAAGTCATTGTGTCTATTTTATATCTTCTAATCTTCCTGTGAAAACCAAAACTGGTTTAGTCCATAGAACTGTGTCACTAGGTCAGCTCTTTCTTGATTAATGAAACTTCATCAGTTACACTAATGAATAGGAAATTCTTTCCTGTGCCAAATGCATCAAAGAGTTTCAAGTTTACCAGTTTATGACTACTGCAGTGCTAAGAACATTCTTTCAGTACAAAAATGTACACAATAGCATGATTGTGCATTGTCTCTCCTTAGCGTATTCATTCATATCTCATCCTGCACAATGTCATAGTAACAACATATTTTTATCTTCTCTAACCAAATTAGCTTTTGCCTAGGAATAAAAGTACAAAATTGGCTATTCAAGGGAAAGAGCTTTGTCTTATTCTTAGACATAGGCAGCTGCTAGTGACTTGGGACTTTGCTGATACTCTTGATATGATTTGAAGATATCCAACTACCGTATGCTCTGACTTTGAAGACAATCTGAGGAAGCAAACACAGGATTAAGTTTTGACTTAAAAGCAACTCTTTGTTAATGTGTAGTTTGATGCATTTCTGAAAAATACTTTAATATCAAAGGCAACAAATATTGATAACTACTTCTATAATTACCTATGGTATCAGCTTGAGTTAGGTCACAACTTGATTCAGAGTCAACTCTACTTTTGAAGATACTTTATGAGATTTATCTAATCTCATTTTCCTACTTTTAAAGTTATCTATTGGCCAATACAGGAAACTCATTACTACAGAACATTTTACATTAAAAAATTGAAGTAATTTTTTAAAAAATTTGTCTTTTTCAGAATTATTATTATTGTTATTATTTTAAAAGGAGACAGTCAATTTGAGCAAACTGCTTCTAGAAATTACTCGGATTCACACATTTTTCAATCACAAAGCTGCTATTATTTCTAAATAATACCCTAGATTAATTCTAGGAATATCTTTGAAGCAGTGTTTGGTATTGAGAATGACATAAAACTCTACACAGGCTTCCAAAAATAGATTTCTGTGTTTTCACAAAATAGTTTATTGTAGATAATTGAGGCAGGTTTCCTAATAAGTTTCTGTATTGGGTTTCTGTGGAAAGGTTTTGGTAGCGGGGGGGGTTACAGGGGTGGCTTCTGTGAGAAGCTGCTGGAAGCTTCCCCTTTGTCGGATAGAGCCAATACCAGCCGGTTCTAAGATGGACCCGCCGCCAGCCAAGGCTGAGCCAATCAGTGATAGTGGTAACG
>JANZLQ010000029.1:34728939-34741170 GCA_026212715.1 Elanus axillaris | reverse complement strand
ACCCCCCCCCTACCAAAACCTTGCCACAGAAACCCAATACGGTGGTCTAAACCTGAATAAAATACAGCTTAGATCAATTTCTGTCAATAAGAAGGTTCATATATTTGAGGGAAGAAGAAAAAGAAGATTAAACATTATTAAAAGTGGTCATGTTAATTTGTCCTTACTATCATGAAAACAAAACCAAGTTTGCACTTGTTCAAGTAGTTTAAATTACTAGTCTGGGTACTACAAGCAACATTTCTGTACAACACCATCTTAGCTGGGCCAATAATAGGCAGATGGCAAACGAGCACAGTGAATAAGGCAAGGTAACCTACCCTGTGCTCCAGGTTTCTCAAGGGCCTGTTGTTCCTAGTTCAGATAGACTCAGCTCAGGGTTGGTCAGCCTCCAGACAAACTGCAGGACACACAAGAAGTATAGTTTCCTTAGTTACTATTCACAGGTCCGCCTCAGTGTAATCAGCAGCTCCTCAGGACTCTGGGATTTAGAATGATAAACCAGTAACTATGGACAGTCTGTGACAAAATAAAACGATTTTGGAATTCTGTGAGGGGTCCTCTCTCCTTGTATCTTGGCTGAGTTTGTTTCTGAGACTACCAGTGTTTACACAAAATAAAGGATAACAGAGAATGAGGACCAGAAAACATCCTTTTGCTGAATTTGTTTATTTGGCATGTGCTGATTTGGGTTCCTGGTATCTGTGTAGATTAAAGATTAGAGCATATAGAGAGTTTGAAGAGAAAAGGGTTTGTGTAACTTATTGTTGATATGGAGTAACCAAACTACCCTTTTGGTCTGATTTTAATATAATGCAACTGTAGATTTAGTCCTGCTGAATATCAACAGTGACCTCATTCACAGTATGAACATTTGAATGACCCTCGTATGCTCATAGGCATTGTTGCAACTGAGCTGGAATTAGAAAACACAATACTGGTACAAATGCAGTAATTCAAATTCTGGTTATATTTATGAAAGCTTTATTGTATCAGTTAGTAAAGCTATATTAAGCAAACAAAATCCACCATCTAACAACTGTGGTGAGTTGACCTTGGCTGAATTCCAGGTGTCCACCAAGCCACTCTATCACTCCCCTTCTCAGTAGGGTGGGATTTGGGGGGAGAAAATAAGATGGAAAAAACCTCATGGATCAAGATAAAGGCAGTTTAATAAAGCAAAAGCTAAAGTCACGTGAGAAAGCAAAGGAAAACAAAAGATTTGGGTTTTACTTCCCATCAGCAGGTGATGTCCAGCCACTTCCCAGGAAGTAGGGCTTCAGTACATGTAACGGTTACTCTGGAAGACAAACATTGTAATAACAAATGCTTGCACTCCTCCTCCTTTCCTTAGCTTTTATTTCTGAGTAGATGTTACATGGTAGGCAGTATCCCTTTGGGTCAGCTGTCCTGTCTACATTCCCTCTCAGTATCTTACACTCTCCCCAGCCTACTGGTGAGGGGGGAATGCTGGAGACACAGCCTTGATGTTGTGCCAGCACTGCTCAGCAGTAGCCAAAGCACTGTTGTGTTATGAACACCTTTCTAGCTACCAACACAAAGCACAGCACTATGAGGGCTGCTATGGGGAAAATTAACTCCATCTTAGCCAGAACAAATACACAACTTCTTATGGAAAGATTATAACAGTACATTTTTCCCCTCACATGGTAAAAAAAAAATAATTTTCCCCCGCCCCCTTTTTTTAAATAGACCAGAAGATATTCAGTTAAGGTGGAAATGCTTTCACTTTTCCCTGCTGCCCTCACAATCTATGAATATAGAACAACAATAACCTATAGATTGCCTTTAAAATATACACTTCAAACAACTTTCATTTCATTTCACTTGGGGATATTATTAAAATACAACACTGATGCAGCACAGATTTAGTTAGATGTTTAATTATTTTCAAGATAAGATAACTAGTACTGAGTATATATCTACATATATGAAATGAAAAAGGATTTATTGAAAGATACAAATGATATCTTGTAAGCTTGTTTAAGTCAAGCAACTCAAAACTAAGGTGAAATCCTATCTTTATCAGGTCTCATTATGTCTAGTTATTGCATTTCTTATGGTTTCTAAGAAGACCCACTGCTCTGAGAGCCGCAGTGGAACTCTGTAGCAAACCATGATAGAATGTTTTGAATTGAAATTATGCTTGAACGCTGTATTCCTTCATAAGTATATATTTGAACCATAAAGTCAAGTTTACATTTTTTTCAGTAAGGGTGGTATTCTCGACCTATGGCCTGTAGGACCAGATTGGATGGTTACCAAAGTGCTGAGAGGCAAATGATGTCATTGTGACACTGCTTTCTATCACCCTTAAGAGGTTGTGGAAACCAGGAGAGGTCCCCAATAACAGAACAAAGAAAATCTTGTGCCTGTCTTCAAAAAAGGGCAAGAAGGATAAGGAAGGATACAAGAGTGGTTAGCTGAACTTCAGTCCCTAGAAAAGTCCAGTCCAGGCCATTCTAGTCACATGAATAAGAGGTAGGTTACTGGGACCAGCCAGCATGAATTTATCAAAAGATCCTAGTGCTATCAACAGTAAGATCACCGAGCTGTGATAAAATGACTAGATCCATGAATGAACAGAGAGCAGTTTAAATTCTTTACCTTGACTTTAGTAAGGTGTTTGACACTGTCTCCCACAATATTCTTGTATTCAAGCAAGGATGTCTAGATGTCTGGACTACCAGGAGGGTAAAAATTGGTCTGGATTGTCAGTCTCTATGTAGTAGTTGTTTAAGCTGGAAAACAGTTAACAAAGGCATTTCCCCAAGTGCCTATCCTGGTACCTGTCCTGTTTAACATCTCTAAAGAGTGATCTGCAAGAGAAGGTAAAAATGCACCCTCATCAAATCTGAAGATTACACCAAACATGGGAAACAACACCAGTTGACATGCTCAGGGGCTGGGTTCCATTCAGAACCCAGACAAGATGGAGGATCAGGTAGGAAATTCAACAGGAGCGTGCACATAGTTCTGCATCTACAAAGGAATAACAATACAGGCCAGGCACTCACTGGCTGGGGAGCAGCTCTGCTGAAAAGCCCCGGTGTTATTGGGAGATAGTTGGTTAGCCATAAGTCAGCAGTGTCCCCTGTTAATGGTAAAGGCAAACAGCATCGTCACTGTATCAATAAGCATCACAGCCAGAAGATCCAGGAAAGTGACTAGGCCCTTTTGACTCAGCACTGGCTAGACCACATTAGGAACATGTTATCCAGGCTTAGGCCTCCCAGTGCTAGAAAACTGCAGATAAAAGGGATTAAGCTCAGTGAGAGGCCATCAGAATGGTCACAGTTAGAGCACTTGCCCTGTGAGGAGAGGCTGAGGGAGCCAGACTGGTTGAACCGAGAGAAGGGATGGCTTCAGGTGAACATATAGCTCCTGCAAGTGCCTATAAGGAGCCAAGAAGGCAGAGCCAGGCTTTTTACTGAGGTGCATTGTGGGTATGAGGTAGTGGTTATAAAGTAGAAAAGGCAGATTCCACAGCTGACTTGGGGAAAAAGTCTTTTTTTACCATGAGAACAACCAATGTGTTGGTCAGGCTGCACAGAGATGTTGCACAATCTCTGTGCTTGGAGGTTATCAGGACCCAACTGGCTAAAGACCTGAACATCCTGTTCTGAATTTGGTGTCACATCTACTTTCAGCAGGCAGTTGGGCTAGAGAGCTCATTAGGCTACTTCCAAGCTGAATGATTTGATGATTCGTGCCCACAACTTGCATCATATTAAAAAGAAAGAGGTGTAAAACATGGTGTTTTCAGATGGTCTTTGTAGGCCACAGTTAGTACCTTCAAAAGGAATAATTAATAATAGATAAAGTGTAAGATTCACCTCACCTAACCAGAGCCAGCTAAAAATTACATTTTCAGTTTATTTTCTAGTCTCCCTTTCTACTCAGTAGAAGGAATGAAGTATCTTTCAAGGATATCCATCCTACTTTTAGATAAATACATAAATTAAGTGGGGATGTGTTATTCCCTGAATGTTTGGGTATGTCTTCATTTCCTGTAAAGAGAATGGGCTTGGCTAGCTTCATCGGTATGCTTCACTTAAAGATGTCAATTATTAAATGCAGGAATTACTACGCTAAATTTAGTATGTTTTGTACATTAAACAGTCTGTATCAACATCATGCAAGCTCTTACCTTAATACATTTGAATAACACAATTTATCAGTGAAGAACAATAAAAACAGCAAGAGTTATTTTACTTATTTATTTGCAGATTAAATTCTTTAGGAAAAAAAGAAGAGAAGTAAAAAAAAAAATCTTTTTTTCAGTATTAATTTCCTGGAGCTGTAATTGAATACTTCAGTGTTCATAATAAACAATGATGCTGAGACATGTATTTTCCAAGTTATGAACACATATGCTTCCTGTGGTTTAGGAGGAATCTGCTGCAAATCATCTGGTTTTCATGTTACACATGCTAGTGTCAGAGATTTAAATCCGTAGTGGCTGGTAAGTACCTTGATGTTAGGAACAAAGTTGATCCCCTGTCTCAGTTATTGCTGTTCATCTCCACATTCCTCAGCACTTGCAGCCTAACATCTAGACTTATCTGACCTGTGGTCTCTGGTGCAATGACACAAACGAGCTTGTCTGATGGAGCTTGAACCAGAGAACTGCACTAGCAAGTCTGATCCTCCAAATAACACAACAGTTTCCTTGTCTTGGAGTACAAAGAGTAAATGCATTGATTGTACGTTTGCAGCGCATCAATCAAGAGCAGTGCCAAGACCAAAGTTTCAACTCCTATGTCCAATGAATATCAGCATAGTTGTGCAAACAAATAAATTTATTTTACCTACAACTGGAAAAGTGGTATTAAAAAATAGCATCCTGGTTTGTCTAGGAGTGAGTTCAGTCTCACAGCTCTAATAGCATGTGTGCTACACCTCATCCTGCTGGATTTAGAGCCAGAATCTGCAGACATAATTCAGTATCTGATAGCTCTAAACCAGGGTATCTTTGAGAGTAATATGTTAAGGGGTGTAATAGATATTGGCAGGTGTGGTGTCTCAGTGTACTTGAAAGAGTACTTCTATATCTAGATTTACTGGAGTCATGAGCAGAAATATCTAGATAGTTACAGACACCATGGGTACTAAACACAGACTTTTCTTTTCCTTAAATAGTAAGTATTATTAAACCATGCTCATTTTGTAAAAGTTTTCTGCAGCCTTCCAATGTTCTCATGAAATACAGAGATAAATTATCATAGATACATATATATCTCAACAGTCTACAAACATTTACGCTAAAAGGAAAGAATTTTGAGTGAATGAAACTGTTCCTGAGTAAAGGCTGTAGCATATGGATTATGCTAAGTATTACTTATCACTCTATAAAGATATCAGTATGAAAGGAGCAGAAGAATATATAATATGGAATTATTTAGTTTAAAATGGTGAAGAATAAACTAGACTAAATTAAGTGCACAGAAAAACTTGATATAGTAATATTCAAGATTTCTCAAAGCTGACTTATAAGCCAATCTTAACAGTTAGAAGTAGTACATCTGATGGGTAACTTCATTAGGAACCTTTACAGATCATTTCAATTAAAGTTCTTAACACTGAAAAAGTGGGAGGGAGTGTATTTTAATGTTTATTCAGTACTGGCTTCCTCCTCTATCTCAGTGAAAGCAACATCAAAAAGGAAGGTATGCAGATGGATTTCTTAAGGGTTCTTTTAATTCACAAACTCTTTCATCCATCTAATCATTTGAAGCTGTGGTTAGGAAAGTTTTCCCATTTAAACATTCACAGGATTTCTTTAGGTTTCCCCATGTTTGTCTTCCAGCAAGTTATTTTCTCTTTTCAATTTCCTTTTCTTTATCACTATTCAGTCTGAGTTTTCAGAAGAGCATATCAGTCCCTCCTCTAGCACCTAATGAGCAAACCTGAAAAGTAATGTAATTCATCTTCCTGTTGCATATTATCTCTTCTTTCTTTTCAAAGTCTCATACTTTTTCCCCCACTCAGGAGAAAAAAATTAGAAAAGAAAAAAAATAAAAGCTAATGCTAATATTTTTACCATGTACTCAACCAGTTAGTGAAGTGGAAAATAAGAGTGAAAAATGTGACAGTGCTCTTTTGCTCTCAGACCTGGAGCTGTTGAGTCATCTGTACTACTTTAAGGCCTTATGTTCAATTTACTAATCAATAACTTTACCTTGAGTAGCTTTCCCACACCCTAGAGTAGTAGCTACAGTTTGGTCTAAAGGTAGGCTGAACAGGTATGCATGGAAGAATTGTTTCGACCAGGGTAAGAGTGAGGCACAAGTTAGCTTTCAACAAAGAAAGGAAGCAAAGAAAACGCTGTGCATAAACATACTAGTAAAACTGCATTTATTATTAACATGATTGTGGAAACTGATGGAAGTCTAGTATTAAACACATACGTATTAATCAGCATGATTATTACCAATGTGTAACTCTTTGTATTGACTCCTGACTGTTCATGAAGATAAATATTTAAGGTGTTTGTAGTGGGTTGACCCTGGCCAGATGCCAGGTGCCCACCAATGCCGTTCTATCACTCCCCCATTAGCTGGACAGAGGAGAAAAAATATAATGACAGGCTCATGTCTTGAGATAAGGACAGGGAGAAATCACTCACCAATTACCATCAGAGGCAAACCAGACTTGACTTGGGGAAAATTAATTTATTACCAAGTAAACTGGAGTAGGACAATGAGAAATAAATGCAAATCTTAAAACACCTTCTCTCCACCCCTCCATTCTTCCCAGCTCAATGCACTCCCAATTTTCTCTACCTAGCCCCCTGCAGAGGTGCAGGGGGACAGGGAATGGGGGTTACAGTCAGTTCTCCACACGTTGTCTCTGCTGCTCCTTCCTGCTTGGGGGCAGGACTCCTCACTCTTCCCCTGCTCCAGCGTGGGGTCTCTCCCACAGGAGAAAGTCCTCCATGAACTTTTATAATGCAAGTCCTTCACAAGGGCTGCAATTCTTCACGAACTGCTCCAGTATGGGTCCCTTCCATGGGGTGCAGTCCTTCAGGCACAGACTGCTCCAGCACAGGCTTTCCCATGGCGTCACAGCCATCTTTAGGGGCAGCCACCTGCTTTGGCATGGGATCCTCTCTGGGCTGCAGGGGGACAGCCTGCCTCACCATGGTCTTCCCCATGGGCTACAGGGGAATCTCTGCTCCGGCACCTGGAACATCTCCCCCTCCTTCTTCACTGACATGGGGGTCTGCAGGGCTGTTCTCTCACATGTTCTTACTCCTCTCTCTAGCTGCAGGTGTACAGGCTTTTTCCCCTTTATTCAGTCCGTTCTCCAGAGGAACTACCACTGTCTCTGATGGGTTTGGCCTTGACCAGCGGTAGGTCTGTCTTGGAGCCAGCTGGTATTAGCTCTGTCAGACATGGGGTAAGCTTCTAGCAGCTTCTTACAGAAGCCACCCCTATAGCACCTCCCCACACACACTACCCAAACCATGCCATGCAAATCAAATACATAAGGTAAAAATAATTGCTAAACAATGAACTAACAGATCACCTTGAGCCTGCAAAAGCTGTTAAGAATTTTTTTCTCCTACAAATTACTTGACTAGTAACATTCTTCCCAGATAATGTGCTAATTGCAGACACCTCCCTTTCTACTGCTCAGCCAGGTGAGCTATATTCTGTAGGAAAGAGTCCTATCAGCACAGTGTCGCATTTAAGTAAATAATTTTAGGTTCTAAAGTTTTCAGGAAATACAGAGCATCTCTAAAAATGTCATTTCTAGCAGTGAACTTCTGAGAATATAAAATCTGTACAAACTAATACCCCAGCTTAGCAAAGGTCCAAGACTGTCCATTAAGAGTATTTTCTCTTTCACACACACCCAATAAAAACAGTTCTGATAGCCTCTACAATCAGAGTTCTTATGTAGAAAAATACATACAAACAAGTAGACTTATATACAATCCAGTGTCTCCCTTGTTCACCAGAAATTTTGCACAGAACATACAAAAACCTAGTCCTAGGTCTAAATAGGAAGAAAGGGTATGCCTACAGTATCTTTTGGAAGCAGATGTATATTTACCCTGTACTCACAGCTAACCAGATGCTGTTTCCAAAACAGAAGTTCTGCAGATGTGGTTAACACAGTGCTGGGCTTGAGCCATTCAGTCCTCCTGAGAGGCAGCCTATATTAGCCAAAGCCCAGCTCACTGCTTGTGCTTTTGGGCTTGAAATTTGTTCATGTCTGACTGGCTTGCAGTTTGGGCTAAATGAATGCATGGTGGTCTATGAAACATAGTGGTAAGCAAACCCACCAGTGACTCATGGCTTGACATTAGAAACCCTGAAATTGCGGCTCCCACAGGAGGCACCAGAAATAAGAAGTAAAATGGTGGAGCACCTGAGAGAGGACAAATAAGAATTAAAGACAGGATTATTTCAAATCATACTCTTTTCTGGCCTTCACACTGAGACAAGTTTCATTCTAGAAACAACTGACGCCTGTTGCAGATGGAGTGATGCACTTCACTTGTAAGAGAGAAGTAGCGATAATTTTATTGATATAACAAAGTTTGATAGTAAATGTGACAGTAGCTTAACAACATTTGATGTCTAGGTTCACTCGATATTTACTGCATAGAGGAAAGTGTTAGACAAAACTGTAAGGGAGACCCTCCTGTTGAGTCACGAGGTTCAGAGGGGACCACCTTGCAATTCTAAACAACTCCTCAGAGGGCAGTGTAGGTGTGGCTGGATCCAGACTTAGTCCCAGACTTGGTCAATGGTTTATATCTAAAGGATTTTATGCCCACAATCAATCCTTGATATCACTTAGCTAAGATTTCAAAGTTTAGAATGCTGTTAATCACTTACCAAGCTGTTGAAGCTAGGAATCTCTCAGCCTCAAGGAGTAACCTCGAGAGGCATCCCTACTCAAGGGGAGATCCTGGTGTGCAGCCTGCTGCCATGCAGAGAGCTCAGTGCGCCCTGGGCTGTCCATTATTTATGGAGTGAGATAATTGACTCATAGTCATATTTGCATACAGACCACAAATGTTTGCTTCTTCCAAATTTGCTCTGTCTCACACACTGACCAGCACTGTGGTTAGGTGGGCACATTGTTCAAATTAACCCTTGGCTATTGTGTTGTTAACTGTCTCCCCCAAATCCTCTTTGAGGGGATGCAGCCATCACGACCAGACACATCCATCATGATCTTGCCACTGGTGGTTATCCCATGACCAGGGTTATGGGAAATACAGGTCTGCTGGGGGGGTAGAGAGCACACTGCCACATGCCTCAAATTTTCTCTCTAACCATTACTCATATTACTTAGCACGTACACTAATATTGTTAATACAATAATATTTAATAAAGCCTGTTGATCTAAGACATGAATAACAAGATCTAATTAATTAAAAATAATAATAATTGTATTTGGAGAAATAAGACATGTCAAAACCCTTTTACATTAACTCTATGTAGGATATTTGAGTTACAAAGTTTCTTGCAATAACTACTTCCTTACTGCACTAAGAAATGTTAATACATAAATTGGTCAGGCAATGAGAAAAAAGTGTATTCATTAACAACTAACAATTATTTTCTAGGTGGAGAATCAAGATTCATAATTAATACAATTTTAGCAAATGGCTGACTCATTCTAATAAATGCTAAATTCCTATTTTATTAATTTAGTGTATACTTATGCATGCATACTATCTTTACTTCACAATTGGACAAAATTTAATTTGTGAAGGCCAGTTTTGTGAAGAAAACAGAAAAAATTTCCATAAGCTAAACTCCCATATTGATTTACATTAACCTATGTATTGTAACTTCCTATAGACTGTAACTCAAGTAAAAATAAATAAAAATCAGTTTGCCACAGAAAAACAAACACAACTAAAAAATAAATACTATGTCCATTTTTAAAAATAAATTACCTATATGTGATTTAGCTGCACTGGGGTCAGGTGGGATGGATGCCAAAGGAAAAGATGCATTTCAGGAAAATTAGTGCCTTGTAATTTTCTTAATTCTGTGGGATTTAATTTTCAAGATTTTTGTACCTTATGTAGGCAGTTGTAACTAGCATTCAGTTTTGCAAAAAAATGCAAATGAATTTTGCTGTCAGATTTTTGCATATACACTACTTTTACTTATAATTCCAAACTGGATATCCTCAAAATAAATGTCTGGTAAAAAAAAAAGAGAGAGAGAGAGATTTCAAAGACTGTTTTGAATAACAACGGACCCCTAATAATTATTTATTGCACTTTGTCAGCTATATGCACCATGTTACCCAATTATTAATTATTAGTGCATTTGGTGTGCAGTATGAAGTGTTTATTTGGGTTCTAACCAGTTTTAAAACTATTAAAGTGTAAAATAACCAAAGACATAGAAAATACAAATGCATCATCTAGTATTCTGCCACGTAAGATTCATTTGAACTACAGCACATTCCACATCATCCATCTAAATGCTACTTCACTTGCTCCTCACAAGAAGGCGTGTCTGCATTGGTTTCAGCTAGAGGTACACTTTGAAAGCAACTCTCCCCAGGGAACACATATTATGCATGAAGCCAGGAATTTACTGTTAGCCTAATTAAAATCTTAATCTGTTCAAAATCTAGCAAACGTCTAACTTTAGCCCTGTTAGAATGATATCAGTAGTCCAAATATAGAAAAGCCTCATTGGTAATAACATGCTTATAAACTGTTATACATGAGAGCATACTAAGAGCTACCCTTCTTCTCTGGTGTTGTGCTTGCACTTCCAATGTCCCTCTGCTTAATGGCACCAGACTTCTTCAAGAAGAGAGACAATGGGGTGTCAAAGAGAGTTAGAAACCCAAGCTCTGTGCTGGGTGGGGTATGGTGTTCAGGGTGGGAGTGGGGACCTTCCTTTCTCCTTACGCTTAGGGCTATTTTTCAAATGTTCTCTTACCTGCTTGCCTCTCGCTGGCTTCCAGCTCCACCTGGATGCTGTACCACAGCCTCCCCCAGCCCTGGGAGACTCCACAGGCAACTGCCTGTCCCACAGTGACTGTCTGGTTTGTCCAGCTTCATCCATCTGCAGCTGTCACAGAGGTCTGGCTCACATCAAGCAATGGTCCTGTGGCCGCCAGATCATTGTTAGAGCAAGCTGGCGCCAGCTCAGGCCCAGGCAAGCCCTCCTGATCACTGAGTACTGGCCAGTTAGACAGCTGTTGCCATTTAATTATAATGTGGCAGAGATACTATTCCTATAGAAGTGTGTGTGTAAAATTATGTATATATATATGTCCTTTTGCCAACTTTCTTCATACTAGAACTTTAAGTAACGAAGGGAAAAAATCCATGATTTAGGTCAGCAATGAAGAAATACCAAGGTATCAGAGTACAGTGCATCTTTAAGGAATATGAAAACAATAAATTCATGCAATCTCACTGATGTCTAATCTGGTTTTGGAGGATAAATCTGCCAGTCATCAGGAGTGTATTATCACTTCCAAGTATCTTGGAAAATCTTTAGCTGTGATTTTATTTTTCTTTAGCTCCAACACTCTTTTTTAGTGTTTGCACTGTATCTTTCAACATTAGCCTGAAGTAAACTGATGTGCACTTTTTTTGTTTTAGAGGTATGGTGGCAGGAGACACAGTATACAACCAGAGTCCTGCTCTAGGAGGTACACACTGAGCCTTTGCAGGACAGTAAGCATTTGGGGACAGAAAAAAATACAATAACTTTTACACAGAAAAGAGGAACCATTCCAGATAAAATAAAAGCTTTTACATAGCTCAATTCTCCCTACAGAGTTTATCTTACTGTATTTTAATGGCACAAACGGGCACAATTTTTCAGAAGCTATTTAGAAATTAAGAGTGAGATCATTTCTTCAGCTGTAAAATCACTAGGCATGAGAAAATTTCTTGAATTATATTGCAGATTCATATAGCTTACAGAACTGGTTCTAGCTGGCAAACCTGGAATTATATCCCACATTAGCCTAGCATATTTTGAGTGCTTCTTCCACTTTACTTTTGAATAGCCTAAACACATATTGGTGAAGTACATAGAAATAATTGTTCTATTTTTATCCAAGAGACATCCAATGTAATGGTATGTACATACTTGTATTGGGTTTCTGTGGCAAGGTTTTGGTAGGGGGGGGGGGTTACAGGGGTGGCTTCTGTGAGAAGCTGCTGGAAGCTTCCCCTTTGTCTGTTAGAGCCAATAACAG
>JANZLQ010000029.1:34709001-34722312 GCA_026212715.1 Elanus axillaris | reverse complement strand
TGAGGAGGATGAAGCAGCAGAGACAACCTGTGATGAGCTGACCTCAACCTCCATTCCCTGTCCCCCTGTGCCGCTGGCAGGGGGGGGGGTTGGTGGAGAAGCCGGGAGTGAAGTTGTGCCCTGGAAGAAGGGAGGGGTGGAGGGAAGGTGTTGTGAGATTTGGTTTTATTTCTCATTACCCTACTCTGTTTTGTTTTGTAATAAATTGAGTTAATTTCCCCAAGCTGAGTCTGTTTTTGCCCGTGACAGTGATTAGTGAATGATCTCTCCTGTCCTTATCTTGACCCAAAAGCCCTTTGTTATATTTTTTTTTTCCTCTCCCCTGTCCAGCGAAGGGGGGGGAAGTGATAGAACGGCTTTGGTGGGCACCTGGCATCCAGCCATAGTCAACCCACCACATCCCCAAGTCAAGTCTGGTTTGCCTCTGATGGTAATTGGTGAGTGATTTCTCCCTGTCCTTATCTCAAGACATGAGCCTGTCATTAGATTTTCTCTCCTCTGTCCAGCTAATGGTGGAGTGACAGAACAGCATTGGTGGGCACCTGGCATCTGGCCAGGGTCAACCCACCACACACGAGCAGACTGGGTAAGCAGTAAATTATTTTAGAATTAAAGCAGAATAATTTAGGCATTTATGTATTATGCTTTTTTAAGAACTCTGTTTCTCAGCACAGGAGTGCTGCATACCTATGTGGTTTTGTACATATGCTTTTTGACATGGAAAGATACAAAACATCAGAGAGAGTTCCTTGGCACTTCATCATCACAGCTGTGCAAATGTACTGTGTCACAGCATATGCAGCTATGATACTTATTGATAGCTTAATGCCTAATGCTCATTTGAAAGAGATTTGATTTACCCTGTGTGTGGTTCCATCAGACTGTATTAGCACAACAAAAGGTCTACAGTTTTATACACAGAATTTTTGGTAAAAGCAGTCCCTAGAATGGCAATGTTATATTAAGTGCAATGCAGCCTCAGGGCTGAAGGACACATCAAGAATAACATTCTACGTAGTGGATCAGTGTGATTCTTAATTCCTGCTCACTGGTTCCTTTACACTAGAGAAACAGGCCACTCAGAACTGCAGTGGAGAGATACAGTCCAAATAAAAATCATCTGTAAACTCCTAATGATTTCATTGAGCTCTAGGTCACCCTTATAGACCTTCTGTGGGTGTAAAATGTTTTTCTTTCAATGTTCCTATAATTTATTTTAAGACAAATGTCAATAAGGGGGGAAAAATGCACATTTACTTAGGACCATAAGGACACCTACAGTCACAATCATTGACTTAAAAGAAATTTATGGATATACTGAGTGTTGAAACTCTTATGAGTCATCATGTTACTTCATAAGTTGGAAACCTTCCTAAGATAGGACATTCATGCAAACAATGGCTAGTGATCAATGACAATTTAAGACTTTCTAAATCTACTGATGTCTTAGCTCTTGCATGATTAACCAGAAGTTTGCAAGAGAAATTTTTTATGAAATCTTACTGGGGAAAACTTATCAACTACTATACCATAATTTATTTTTTTATATACTGCCTTTTAGGCATTCTAAGGGAAAAAAATGCTCCTTTTAGATTTATGTATTATTAATCCCTGAAAATATTTTTCTTTTTTTAATGTTAATTTAATACAGAATAAAAATGCCAGATTGAGGATTCTATAGACTGTACAGGTTTTTATATCAACAGTTGGGAAGAAAATGCAGGTTCTTCCATAAATTTTTTTATTTTTTAGTTCTGGTCACAGGAAAGCTCTCCTCTGGTAGAGTAGGTCAACTTTTTCCAATGAAATTGCTTGAGACTTTGCTGAACAGAAAGAAAAGAAAAGAAAATTAATAGGACTTTTTTTTTTTTTTGAGAACATTAGTTCCATCTTGGCTTTCTTTTTGTTGAAAGGGGATAAAAGAAAACCAGAATAATACAGTTTTAAAAGTCTTTGACCAAATAATGAATTTCATCACCCCTATCGTTTACATTGGTCACACTATTGATTACATGCTCCTTCTTCTATTTGATACTTTCAGGAACATACCTACTAAAATCAACAAACTGCTGTAAAGGAATGATCCCATCAGACTGAATTAGAGAGTGACATGACTAGTGCCAGAATAGGCAGATGACATTGATATATCGCTACATGATGGACTGCCTTCACTGAGACTGCTTGAGTCTTCCCATTAGTTCATTTTGAACAGCACACTCAACACAAAGACACCTGGATGCCAGGGCATTCAAGCGATGTTAATGTAAAAAGAACTGAAACAAGTGACCTAGGGACGAAAATGTCTCAATTCATCAGTATATCATAAGCTACCTACTTATTATTGTGTCTTTGTTTTGAAGATAATAAAGTCTTCAAGTTTTACAGAACATATGATCCTCAGCAAAGTGCCAGTCACTAGTCATCTATTCTGGTTTTTTTTTTTACACTTCAGCACTTCTGCATGCTGCAGACTGCACTCCATATAGCATTAGTTACCTTCAGGTACAGTTTGATTATAAACTTAAACCAGACTTGAAGCCTATGCAGCAAGCATGGTAAAAAGACATAGTAGGATGCATTTCTGCTTAACATGGTTAACCCCAGTTTTTTTCAAAAATGCATCCTACTCCCACTGTAGTCAGTGGGCTTTTACCACTACTTCCAAGGGGAATATGGTTTCACAGACACAAAGTTTCTTTTTACTTTTTAAAGTCCATTCTACAAAGAGATAATTAAAAAAAACCCAAAAAACAAAAAAAGTTCTGTCAGGTACAGAAAAAGACAAAGGGGAAGAATAAATGTGTTCACTGTCATACTGGATGGAGCTAATTAAACTATTGCTGCATTACTGGTTTCCTCTGCTGATTATTCATACTGAGATTAAAAAGGTTATGCTTTATTCAACAAAACCAATAATCATTATTTCCTTTATTATGAAATATGAGGGCAGATATACCTCATAAAAAAAAACAAAACAGGACAAAAGCAGCTGGACAAATATATATATATTTGTATACATATAATATATATATATATACACACTGTGTTCAATTCCTGGTCTCATTTAGAAAGGTAAAAAAGGGTAAATAATGGCAGTGAGATGTACACAAGAATCAAGCTGAGGAAACAGCCTCAAGAGATTCATCCTTGCAAATATATTTTTCATGTCTTACTTTGTTTAATATATTTTTCCAAATATTTCTAAATATGTTTGATTTATATTTTATGATATTCCCTAAAGAGTACACAAGTGGATATCATATTTTATTACTGCATATTATGCTGTTATAATGCTTATATCAGTATTATAGATTTATGCTGTACTTTCTTCTAACGAAAGCCTCTGTCTCAAATGACACAAGTAATTCTAACAAAAAAATGGTGGGCTTTTGGGAAGAACATCAGGTAATATAAAATTTTCTGAATTATTGTTGTGTTTGTCTTAAACTAATCTTTCCAGATCCTTTTTTTTCCTGTTTGTATTCTCACAGAACTAAAAATCTTTTTTATGAAAGACAGTACTAAGTGGGTGATCTAGCTCTGTGCACAACCAGATTGTGTGGATTCTTCTGTATGTCTGCCCATAAACAAAAACCAGGAAGTATTAAAAAAGCCAGCAGTCTCTAATGGCTGCAGCATAGTTCTAGGTAAATATAACACATTACTTCCTCAGTGCCTGTGAAGCAAAATCACTTTAGCCTACTACTTTACATATATATACATATATTAATTGTAACAGACAATTTACAAACCATATGGACTATAGTTCTAAAAAACTGCCACTTAAATACTCTGCAGCAGTGCTTCTCTGATAGTCTAAAGAACACACTTCCTTTTTGACGTGATTTCTAATAGCTAGGAAGGAAAATGTTTTGTGACCCCAGAAATTGATGCTTCACTTAAAAGGTTTGCAAATCTTCTTTCTCTAAATCAAAACTGTTGTGCTTTTAAAAATATTTTTAATGAAATCACATCTATCATGCTGAGATACACTTGAAAACTGATTGCAGTAAGCCAGAAAATGAATATGATAATCTCAAACTTAAGTTACTTTACCTTTAAGTCTTTCTTCAATACATTTTTACAATCTGCCTTTTAAATACATCATTGGAAAAACAATTAAGGAATATGCAGCTCCAATACATGGGACCTGAAAAGCTCTCAAAATCAGCCATTTCAGGTGCTTGCTTATTGATTTCTGGATTATTTGGAACAGCCTATTTATTCTCAAATATCTAATCATATACTAACAAATATTAATGGTGAAATAATATGAAATGTTTGAAGTAATCAGTATAGAACATGTTCTGTAATTATAGCGAGGAAGTATTTGCTTAATTGAATCATATTGATAAATAAATGAACATTGCCAGGAAGTGGTCACCTTTTAGATAGAAAAAACAGAACTAGGAGAAAGCTCTAATATCCTAATGAAAGTCTCCAGCCTCACAGTGAAAGCTCAACACCAGAACATCTATACACACTTAATTTTTATGAACTTGACCTTTTTCAGAGATAAGTTATTTTCTACAGAGAACTGACATCTGTAATAAGAAATAAGCTACACAGGGGTTTTTGTCATAATTTAAAATTACAGCTATTTCTGCAGACAAAAGAATAAAAACTAAAATAGCATTAATGGCAGTGTTATTCCTGGGACTTAAAACAAAGACAAAAATGTCAAACTGAAATATACACTATCTGTAAATAAAAAAGTGTCATAATTCTGCAAGAAAATGCACAGGAAATCTGCCCTTTAACTCAACAAAAAATGTCATGATATTTGCAGGTTGGAGAAAATAACCTGTTTGACAAGAGCTATTTGACACACTGTTAAAACATGCAGTTTTAATGTTGCTTGCAGTGCCATTTCAGTCTCAAGCAATTATTAAACTATGGACTGTGCAAGCTAAAGCACTGGCTTTCTGGGAACAATGATTCAGTGATGACAATGATGGCACAAACAGCACAATCACACTTACCTTCAGATCAGCAGTCGCCTGGTACTAGCCTTTAAAGGATTCATCTGTCTTCCAAAATCTTCAGTGAAGATCTTTTATCCTTATGCGACATGAAATAAATCTTCAGAAAAAATTCCTTTGGCCTGAAATAAGAAGTTTTCATGAGAAAATTGTCAGTATTTGGAGAAGAGTTATACCTCTAGTGTGATAAAAACAGATAGTCTATAACTCCTCTTACCCTTAAAACCATGGATGGAATACACTTACGTCTAATTGATCCCCTCCATTTCAATCCAAAGTTATTTATGTGTTGGCAGAAAACATTCTCTCACACTTACAAATGCTGTTCTTATATGATGTAATGTTCATTAGATTTGACTTAAGTCTAAAAAGGAGTTGTTTTCAAGAATTGAAAAATACTTGGGCTACTCATATATGTGAGAATTGCAGAAGTATTAGAATTAAGAAAGACCAAGAAGAAAAAAAAAAAGGTAATGTCCTGCTCTTGGGACAGAATTGTACTTGTACTACTCTTGAAAGATATTTAGCCAATCTGATTTCAAAGAACGCAGCATCTGGATGATCTCTCTCTGCATTCATTCTACTGCTTCACTGCCCTTGCCGTCAGAAAAATTTCTTACATCTTTACAATATTTGTCCATTACATCCTATTGTAATCACCAAGAATATGCAGAATATTCCCTGTCTGCAGAAACTGTTTATATGCTTGAAGACCATATTACTTCCTCTTCTCTCATACACATACATAGGATTTGTTCTATCTTTCCTCATAGACCTCATATTTACACCTTTGATCATTCTTGTAAATGTCCATTAGACTTTTTCTAACTGGTTTACATCTTTCTTGAACTGGAGTGCCCAGAATTACACATTCCTCTTGCTGGGATCTTACAGCTCCCAAGCATCACTGGAGCATTATTCACAGAATTTTCTGGCATTACTTCTGCTTATACAATGTGTGTGACAGCCGCGACACAGCTTTGACTCCTTTTTCATTTTGTGATCCATTTCAACACTTTTCTGTAGACCTGTTTATATGGTATATTTTTTCCCTGTATTTGTGTAACTAATTATTCTAAATATGCTACCCTGCAATTATGTTTCTTGACTAGAATCTCTCTCATCTCTATTCAGGATTATCTAAAATCATGGGCTTTTTTTCTTATATCTGTAGCCCTTTCCAGATTTTGTTGTAAGTAAATTTTAATTGGCATACTTATGCTGTGTCCTGTGCTATAGCTCAATACTGAACAGGACTAGATCAAGACAGACCCTTACAGAACTCTGTTCAACATGTCCTTCTCTTCTGAATCTGTGAAGATACAATTCCTTAGCCTCATAGCTGTGAACAGGAAGAATTAAAAGAGAGAATACATACTTATCAGCTGAGTGATCTGCTTCACAGCCTCTAGAATCTGACATATTGAAAGTGTGAGAGTAATTTGAATTAGGACACACTTTGCTCCCAAAGAGACAGTGCAAATTACAGCATTTAGCAAGGCTACATCATATCTACCTACAGGCTTCACTGAAATGCCAGATATGGTTAATACAGTGTGTCATAAACACACTGAATGCTATTCTCCTTCAAACAAATAAATCATAAATCATTCCTCTGTCATTGCACATTCTTACTGCCTACAAGCTCCAAAAGCAAAACTCTGTACATGTCAAAACTGGTTTTTGGTTGGCAGTCAGGGAGCAAGAACTGTAGTGCATGAGTCTAGCTGAAGTCAGATTAGATCATGGTGTCATACCCACAGGAGTAGTAGAGACAGGGTCTGACCACTTGAAAAGGAGAGTGCAGCTCAGAATTAGTGGCCTGGAATAAGGTGCCAGAGAGACAGCCTTTCCAGGCAAAGTATAACTTGAGTGTGCAGAAGGTGTAAAATTATTTCAAATCAAAATGACAGTGTTCTGCTTTTGCTGATTCCCATGTATGGCAGCTCTGTCCTGGTTATATGCTAAGAATAATATAATAATATAAAGAGAAGAAGGAATAACTGTGGGGTAGAAAATTAAAACCACATTCATCTGGCAGGGAGCAACGGCAAAATGGAGATGGAAAGAGAAGAGGTGGTTGCTTATAAACAGAAGTGTGTTAGGTGCAAGAAGCGCAGCTGAGGGTCAGATATGGCTATGCAGGATAGAAAAGCGAGAGCAGCCAGGATGAGTATCATAAATACCTTAGTCATACAAGGGCATAATAGTTTAGAAATGCTGGATATTGCAGGGAATTAGTCATATTATTGCAATTTTTCTATAAAAAACACCACTATATTGACATTAGTAGAAGCAGAAACTTTTTATTTTTGAGATTAGATGTGATTTTTGCTGCAGAAATTTACCACAAACAAGAAACCCCACTTCAGGAGAACCCTGACTTTTCCAGGTACAGAGAGAGCGAGCCTGTACCATAGTAGCAACTCCTGAATATATCAGAAAGAATCACAACGGCTTTTGCTATCTGAATATTACTTTCTCCTTATTAACACGTGTCTTGACTGGAGCAAAGCAATATATGCAGCAATTTTCATGGGAGTGAACAAGTAGTCACACACCATCAATTTAATCTTCTAGAGATTATCATTAGATTAAATAAATCTAAATATATTGCTACTGGATAGAATTTCTAGGATTCAGGTTAATAGCTCCTAGCTGAGAATTTAGCAGTCACCAATATTAGTCTAATGAAAATAACATCATGTTACCTTTGATAATCCCAAAGGTTCAAAAACTCAGACCTCATTTGAAGCATTGGCCTGAGACAGGTCTGATACAACCTCACTGAAAACAGTGCTAAACAATACCATTTTATGAAGCCTGCTTTGTTCGTCTGGAGATGATATTGTAGCTTCATATATTCTGCTAAGAAAATTCAAATTTAAGAGCTTAGTGGACTTAGTATATATTAAGTTCATGTAAAAAATACCAAGTTAGAAGCAACTTCTTGAGGCCTTCTGCTGTTCTTCCCACCAATTGCTCAAAAAGGGCAAACTGGAAGTTGACATATATGTAACATGGTATGCCTGCTATCCTAACTTGATTAAGTAGGAGTAGCAGAGTACTGTCCCTCAGAATCTATAGCAGTTCTAAGGCTAAGATCTATACTAGGATTATTTTTAATATCAAATTTCCCCAATTGAGATACAGAGTAATCTTGACTACATTTCCTTATTCTGGGAAAAAAAAAGTTGTATTTCCATAAATAATTAATCTAATTAGTTTTAAAACCATCCAGAGTGATTTTCTTTCTCCCTCTATTTTTATTTTAAAAACATATTCCTGAACAATCTGAACACAGATAGCTTGTTACCTGCTTACCCACACTTCTGTTATGTGCAACTTCCTTAAAGAAATATTCCTATTTTATTACCTTTTCGGTAATTGACCCTCTTAAAAGAGCAAAGTTGTTGTTTTCCAATTTGTTGGTAGAGGGGGAAGAGAGAAAAAAATATCAAAGTAACAAACAGCATTCTCATATTTTCATATGCAAACCACACTTTGTGTTTTCTCCTTGGTTTCCATGAATCCAAAGGAGTTCACTTCGAAGACCTAAAAAAATTTAGCATGCTTCTGTGTTAACACAAGGTACTGAAAACTACAGGAAAGTAAGTAGGAATAAAATTAACACCACACAAACTTCTCAGAAAGAAGGTTAATATATTCCAAGTCTCCCAAAACACTAAAATCAGTCTCATTTTCCCTTGCCAGCTAAATGACAAAAGTACTCAACCATTTGTAATTGAATGGTCATTGTCACTGAACTGATCATCTTTTAGAAAGGTAAGCATTATGCCAGGAAAATGTTTTGCAAGATTTTTGATTCGGGAAGTATATTTTTTACAAATGTCTCCTCTACATCAAAACAAGGAATAGGAGCCCCATCCATGTGAAACATTAATCAAAATGTAGAATTAGTGATCTAAAAAGTTAATAGAATGGAATAACTATCCCTATTTGTTTAGAACCTTGATGACAAAAATTAAAATAATTCATTAGAGCAGCTTTACACATGTATTTTAATACTTTAGAAGATCTCACCAATCTCTACATGTGTGACAGACCTTTAACTTACTTCTGTATCTTAAAATGCCTTGCTCCATAGCACTGCAACATAGGACAATTCCAAACCTCAGTCATATTGTGTAAGCACTACCTACAATATAGTGAACTTCTTAGAGACAAAGGTTCACATCTGCTGCTCCTTTGAATTTTCTGTTCCTTCTGTCACTCTCTCCCTCAGGGTTTAGAAAGACCCTAGGGCAGTAACCAGTAGGCACTTTTGCTTCCTTTTGTATATATCTTTCAAAAGAAAAATAAACTCTGGTATTCAAAAGAAAAATCAACTCTGTAGTCCCTCAGGTTGTCCATACCTGAAAGCTACTTAGTCTCTCTTGGGCAGCCTTACTCTATCCCCCTTTTCTTTCCCCTGCCTGCAGGTTCCCTCAAGAGACCAGTGGGGACAGGTTACCAATTAGCTGCTGTCCTACTGAACAAGCACCGCCTTGTTGAACCACAAGAAAAACACAATCACTCTATTCCAACAAGAAGTGTGTCTCTTTAGATTGTTGTCTTGAACTGTGCATAATCTATAGGAATCATGTGGGAAATGGTCAAGCCCTGCAACTTCTTTTCAACAACTTTCTACAAGATCGAAAATTAGAGTTTTAGCCACAATTACAATTTGTAGAAAGATAAAGCCCTATGAAGAACAGCAAAACCCACTACGTCAATAGTCTTTAGTCTTCTTATCTAAAACCTGCTATTTATATTGCTTACCAAATAATCACTAACTTTGCTTTTGGAAGCTATTGTTGACTATGTTAGCTACTGCCACTTTTGAGAAACCTCTGCTTAAGATGTTGTTAGAGAAAGACTTTAAATCTCTAGAGTATTAAGCGCCAGTCACTCACAAAGAGAATCAACAAAACCTTAATTTAGTGCAGGAGCCCAACAGGCACTGTGAGCCTACATTATAGATACAGCATTTTTTAAAAAGTACCTGGCTTCTTCTGTTCTGTGTACATGTGCTTGTTTTAGCTGGGACAGAGTTAATTTTCTTCACAGTAGCTAGTATGGGTCTATGTTTTTAAATTTGTGCTGAAAACAATGTTGATAACCCAGGGATGTTTTGGTTACAGCTGAGCAGGGCTTACCCAGAGCCAAGGGCTTTTCTGCTCCTCACCCCACCCCACCAGCCAGCAGGCTGGGGGGGCACAAGGAGCTGGGAGGGGACACAGCTGGGACAGCTGACCCCAACTGACCAAAGGCATGTTCCAGACCATAGGACGTCATGCTCAGCAGGTAAAGCTGGGGGAAGAAGAAGGAAACAGGGGGATGTTCAGAGTGATGGCATTTGTTTTCCCAAGTCACTGTTAGGCGTGATGGAGCCCTGCTGTCCTGGACATGGCTGAACACCTGCCTGCCCATGGGAAGTGGTGAATGAATTCCTGGTTTTACCTTACTTGTGTCCACAGCTTTTGCTTTGCCTATAAACTGTTTTTACCTCAGCCCACAAGTTTTCACAAATTTACTGTTCTGTTTCTCTCCCCCATCCCACCAGGGGTGAGTGAGCAAGCAGCTGTGTGGTGTTTAGTCGCTGGCTGTGGTTAAACCATGACAGCACACATTCCAAATATTTCGGATTTACTCTACCTGCTAAGACCAACTGTATATCATGCTTTGCTATCCATGCACAAAATAACAAGTTTCTGTCCAGAAAAAAAATTGACCTGAGTAAAGAATTCTCTGCCTGAAAGCTAGTGTAGTCTACTCTGTTAATTTCTAAATTTATATACATTTTTTTCCTCTCTATCTAATCTTGCCTGTGCCTTCAGAAGATCATGGCTATGACATCTTTACCATCAGCAATGTTCAGACGATTGTACATGGTGTTTATATGTAGTGTCTCCATTATATGGAGATACAAGGCTCATTTCAATTGCTCACATGTAGTATCTAGTGCTGTATCTTGGGATATCTGGGATATCTTGCCTGTCTCCAGCTGTACCTCCACAGGGGCATTGATGTCTTAAGACATGTCATTTTATTCAGTCCTCTGAAGATGTCACAGATAACCTAAGGTACCTCCTACAACCAAGGGAGACTATATTTATGGAACTGAATTCTGCCTCTAGGTCAATACACTCCACACAATTCAGCTGATGAACTAGTGGATGCCTGCATTCAGATGAACCCAACTCCAGACTCCACTGTCCTTCAACAGTAACTCCAGACTCTACATTTAACTAACTTCCCAGTGACTATAGTATGAGCTTAGATATCTAGCCCAAGTGTAGACTCAGTCTTCTCATAGTAGCTCTATATGTAAGAAACCACCTTCAAGAGTTATGCAATAGCAAATGCTCTTTCAGTCTCTGCTAGTATCTGAATATTTTTGTCCACCAGATGTGTTTTCAATGCATTCCAAAATTCCAATCTCCTAACCTAACTATAAAGATAAATACAACAATAAACTTCTTATCAATAACTCATTTTGACCTGAATTTAAAGTATTCTCTGTTTTCATTCAGCTGGTAAATTTCAGAGTAAAGTGAAAAATCAAGAAAATTTTCACTGCTCCCAGAGAGTGATCCTTGCCATTTTTTTTTTCAGAGAATATTGTCTAATAAAACCCCTTACTTACCAAGGCAAATTAAAAACATGCACCATCTGTATATCCTCTCTTATCCAGACAACTCCAGAGGATGAACATTCATGAACACTACATCACATTCTTTTTTCTTCTTTTTTAAAATCTGAATCCAACACATGGCAACACAAGACATCACTAAATATATTAATTCTGAGTCAGAAAGACATCTATTACTGCTTTTATTAAAAATTTTGGTTCACATGGCCCAACAGCTGACTTTATAAAAATGGCCATCACGAATATCTTGCATAGAAAAATTTTTCAGAGAACTGTAAGATCCAGTGGAGCATGAATTAAGTATACAAACATGGAAGTATAACTTCAGGATGTTTTGACTCTAGGACTACAGTTCAAATACATTATTTCACAAATGGTACAAAATTTGCTTTATAATTAATAAAAATCGTAAAAATACCAATCCAGAACTATTCTGGCATACAAAGTCACATTTTGAAGTTAAAATCTGTGTGCTTTTTGATAATACACATTATTCTTTTAAAAAAAAATCCCCCAAATAAGTAGTTGCTATAGCTTTTTAATCCACTGTCTGAAATAAAGTAGTAAATATTCCTGACTTTGAGACAGGTGGTTATTTTTTTTTTCCACACTGACTATTTGTCTGGTATATCGGCATGAACTTCTCCCACCAGAAGTAATTAGGCCTCTTAGTTTCTCACTACATTCTTACTCCTTTAATGAAAAATGTTTGTTGTGACTTTGATATTAATTAATTGATATTAAAAGAAGAATACAAAGCGGATATGTGTTGATATATTTATGTGTTTCTCATGATAATTTGGGGAAAATTATTTTATTTTAATCAAATAGTGATTTTAAGAACTTTTAAAGCTTTGGTGTTAAGTCTCTTAGGAAAAATTCCTGATAATAGAAGATAAAATTATTATAGGTTTTGGCTTAAATTGTAACCTACCTACACATGATTCCCATAGAACTGGCCACAAAATTTTCATAGAGCTTCACTCAATAGTTTAATCCCAATTAGCATGCAAGCATTTCTTGGCTTGTCTCCCTTGCAGTTGCCCTGCTAACCAGTGCAAGGCAGAACATAAATGCTCTCCACCTGCTTGCACAAAAACATTGATCAAATGTCAAGTAATCTCAAATGGATAAACTCAGAGGAAACGCCAACATCTAAGCAGGAACAAAAGGCTTTAACAGCTGACCAAAAAAATACCTTGCTACATGCAGAGTCTCATTATGGCAAAAGAGAGAGCACACCTTACAAATTAAGCCAAGAGTTTAACATTTGACTCATTAAATTCTTCACATGCTAATCAAAATGCAAAGAACAGTTATTATTTGTCCAGTGACAATGATGGTAGCACAGCCCAAATTATCTAATTATTTTAAAAAAAAAACAAAAATACTTAATTAATAATGTAGTTAAATTGTTACATATAAATCTACTCATATCCACCCCTTTTATTATACTCACTTTTCCAATGCCCTTCTGGGTCCCAAGACTGAAGTTGGTGATCCTGAACAAGGGGCTGCAATGAAATATCAGCATTCAGAGTTCTTGGCTGAGATGAGTATGTGTATTGGGTTTCTGTGACAAGGTTTTGGTAGCAGTGGGGGGGTTACAGGGGTGGCTTCTGTGAGAAGCTGCTGGAAGCTTCCCCATGTCCGACAGAGCCAATACCAGCTGGC
>JANZLQ010000029.1:34646393-34660895 GCA_026212715.1 Elanus axillaris | reverse complement strand
GGGCAGCTGACCCAAACTGGCCAACGAGGTATTCCAGACCATGGGACGTCACATTCAGGAAATAACTGGGTGGTGGTAGGGTTGGGATCGCCACTTGGGGACTAACTGGGTGTCGATTGGTGGATGCTGAGCAATTACCCTGTGCACCATTTGTACATTCCAATTCTTTTACTATTACTGTTGTCATTTTATTAGTGTTATCATTATAAGTACTTTCTTTTCTGTACTATTAAACTGTTCTTATCTCAACCCACGAGTTTTCCTTTTTTTTCCCCGATTTTCTCCCCCATCCGGCTGTGGGGAGGGAAGGGGTGAGCAGCTGCGTGATGTTAGTTGCTCGCTGGCGTTAAACCACGACACTTATATAGACAATAATTTGTTTTTCTTGTAATATAAAAAGCTAATATTGTAAGAATTACCATTTCTCTATCATCACATATTTCCTGGGAAAAGTGTAGCAGACATTGCAGGAATCCTAGTACACTGAGGTCCACCTCACATCACTATCACAGTATTGTTAACTGATTGTACCAGAATTTTCCAGTGCTAAGTGTTATGGTGAGAGTAGGGAGAATAATTATGGAATTGAGTTCATTTACATAACTGTGTTCTGCTTTTACCCACAACTCTTAGCCATCTTCTGTGCACAGAGGAAACATAAAATAAGACAGAGCTTTATAACATAAAGTGATACATCCTTATCCCATGGACTAAAAGGACAGAAGGTTTCTGTGTTATTATGGACACTCATAGCACAGAGTTGTCACCTCCCTAAAAATAAGTTGAAATACAAAAGACTTCTTAAAGAAAAAAAAAAACCACAATTCTTGCTGGTCAGGGAGAAGCTCCTCGGTGCCTGCATAAAGCAAAAGCCCCTTCATTTATGATTTGTATTTACCATTACTGCTTTGTTAAAAACAACACTGTCCTCTAGACGTAGACAATCGTCTTTTTTTGCCAACATTAACATCTAATTGTGTTGGTGGTTCAGAGGGGAATAATCATCTGGGACAATTCCAAAGGCACCTTCTCTCTTGTTCCTTTGAGCATTTTTCATTTTCAAGGAACAGCAGGGCCCGTTTGAACTTCTTTATTTGGGTGGTTGATAATTAAAGTCAGTCCAAAGTCACATAATAAAAACAAATTGACAACACTGTTGCTGCATGATTCTTGTAAGAAGGAGAGTCAAAACACAGGTTCAGACCAATCTATTCATATAAATTTATGAAGGAACAGGATATTTGATTTTCTAGAAAGGGTATCTCTTGAATGCAGACATGACTGGCTCAATTCTCAGATGTTCCACTTTGTTGTATGGAAAATTATTTATTCCCTGAGTATCAGTTTCATAATCTATAAAACAATGAAATTATACTTACTGCCTTTTAATTTTTTTCTGAATATTCTGACTGAAAACTGCTATCATTCTTAAATTGTACAAGAAAACACAATCGCTAGCAGAAACTAAACAGGCAGATTTCCTGAACTTGTAGACTTCTTATGTGTGAGTAGCACTTTCAGAACAGACCACCTAATCAGTATGCCTCCTCCAATATCTTTTTCTCAATAATAGAAAAGCAGTCAAAACTCATGCTTGCACTGCAACTAAAACATACCTGGTTCAGATGCTTTCTTGCTTTGGGTATGAAATGTCTGTTACGATATGTTGGATTTATATATACTTTTAATTTTTCTTCAGTTACCGATATTGCATTCAGCCAGGAGCAAGAAGTAAGTAATTAATTTTGCAACATACAACCCCTGAGACTGAAGAATGAAAGACAGTGAAAATGTTGGGTTGGTGAGGCAGAGCATATACTCACAGAGAACTGATATTGGACCCTGAAACATGTTTCTTTCTTTAAACATTGGATTTAGCCAACAGCCTCAGGAGAGAGTATGAGAAACAATACATATCTGGATAATTCTTTAGGAAAGCAGCTAAAATAACTATTAGTAGGATCTTTTTAGCCTTTTCCAGTAAGATTTAAAATTTTTGTGTCATATTCTGCTTAAATATGAAATCTGCTAGAATTAGGTTTTGAAAACATCTGAAAGGATCTAGATACAAGTTTTTCTTTTCTTGCTTTTTCCTTTCATCCTCTCCCTCCAACTTGGTTTTCTCTCTGGTACCAACTAAAGCTTTACCTGAAACTGTGCTTGTGTAGCTCTTTAACCCCAAAGCATCTGCAAAGCACTGATAAGTCAGAAAACCACAGCACATATTTCTGCAAAAGCCTATTGACCATGATGTTTCCAGGCTACTTACCTAATGAGAAGAGTTCCAGAAATCTTGAAGACTGATGTTTTGTTAGTCCACATAAGTTTAAGAACTATCAGACCACGAGAGCTACTTATGGCAACAATCACTGTTAGGGAGCTGTGATGAGAAATAGTATGTATATAAATGAAGTAGAAGTGATCCTGAGGTGCTCAAAAAAACCAGACAGAGAAATCAGTGTAAATTCTTGATGTAGAGAAAACAGCTAAGTAAATGCAGGAAATGAAGCAAACAAAGCTTAGGGGTCTGGTTTTTTTTTTTTTTTTTCAAATTAATTATGCTTAAGTATACTTGCTAGAAAATCACAGATAAAAAGATTTTTCTTAGTATACACAAATTCTAACACTTTTCCATGGGCTACAAATCCACCTCTAAAAACTGTTGGTTTTCCTGAAGGACAGATAATACATTGTGACAAAACTGTTTCAGGTCTTAACATAAGCATATTTGAATGATTCCAGATAACTAGGGTTGCTGAAATGTGTTCCAAATTAGTTGGAGAAGGACTGTACCTCAAATTTATTTTCCTTTGCATCCAAGTGCAAATATGATTTTTTCCCAGTTGTTTCTTATCTTTACATAAATATAATAAAAGCTGGTTTTACTTGTTGCTACAAGAAGCTGTCTAATTCTCTCTCAGCTCTCTTAGTGTTGTGCATAAAAGCTTACTGAAGAGAGAGTGCTCATGCACTTCTAATTATAGGCTAATTTGAATGTCATTGAAGGGAAAAGGAATGTCCAAATAGTGACTGACAAAACAGAACAAGAAAGGTAGACAACTGACCTTGATTACAACATAGAGTTGTCACTAAACATTACACAAATCCTTAGGAACTGTTGTTCCTTAAATTATTTGTGACATTTACAATAAATATTGAATTAGGTCTCCTGTGGTGTACTTAAAGCAAAATGAAAGTATCTTTAAAGTAACAAGATAAAATGGTACTCATTATGGCCCTAATAAACCCTTATATAGCTTTAATATGATACCTTACCTCTATACAGAATTCCCATAGGCTCATGTACTTGTGCAGACTTCTGTTCTCTTCACCGGGGTTTTGCTTCCTCTTTGGGACTACCTTAATGTGCCAGTTTGTAAACTTTGAGCCTTCATGAGTTTCTCTTGAGTCTTACCTATTCTCAGATCTTCATGGCTTCACTTATGCTATTACTTCAATCAATTTTTTTGTTCAATACCTGCCATAAAATCAGTCAAAACCAGTAATGGTGCTTTTTATGTAGCACCAGAAATAATTTCAGAGTTAACATATTGCTACCATGTTGGCTCAAATTGCTAGACAACATGCGTTTTTCCTAATGTTGTTCCATTTAGGAGAAGAAATTGACAACGGAAACCTGGTGTCCCTACTTCAGTTCTGTTTCTTTTTAAGAATAAACAGATATGGTAGGATGTATACTCAGATTCTAAGAATATAGTTGTTTCCTTGGGAACAAGGGAATTTTTTTCCGTCCTAGTCATAGCTCTAAATGTCTTCCTTCTACAGTCCTGACCTAAAAGGTTCCTCTTTAGGCTTTCCAGAATCCCTGCTGTGTTGGAAACTGCCCACACAGTTAAACACTGTTCTCTAATAAAGTACAATTAAAAACTGATAAAAGGTTTTAACTGTCAGTTTACCAGTAGAAGTCCTCTAACAGTACCATAGGAGTAAAACAAAACAAAACAAAAAATTCCTGCTCACCCTTAAGATGGAGGTTGTTGTGGGAGGGAATATATGACAGGATTTCAGCATAAAAAAAATCTGAGCTATTGCTTCAAAAACTTGAAAAATTATAATCTGTCCAACACAGGTATTGCTTCATCTAAGGTTTAAAAGTAACATTTTTACAGGGGCAGTCCAACTTTTCTAAAATAATTGTTCATCTTCCTAAATTAACTGTTTTACTTCCCATATTCAGAAGTAGATGCATCTGAAGACATCAGAGTTATCTAAAGTGGTTACACAGATATCTTCTTTCCTTCCCAGAATGTCTCAAAAGTATATGCTAAATATCATACTTTGTTTACAGAAGCTCAGCTTTTTTTTTTTTTTTTTTTTTTTTTTCTGGAATTGCATGTTATTCTTCTCATAGCTCATTTAAAATCTCATGACTATTGCTTTTGTGTATGTCTTGATACACTCTTTCAAAATGACCTACAGACTCATTTAGGGATTAATTGGTATGTGCACTGAAATTTCTTAATGCTAAGGTGTGCCTAGAACTCAAGTCTTCTATTTCCAAGATAAATGTTCTAATCACAAGGCTGCGATGCAAAGATGAAGCATAACAAGCAAGAGAGTTAGGGTGGCTGTCTGCAGTGTAACTGGCTACAAGATAATTCTCTGTCTTTTGAGATCAGGCTGCCAACCTTGCCTGGATACATGTAGTTTAAGGAACTATCAAGTCTCTTACAAATTATTACTTTGTAAGTCTAGACACTATCACTATGTTGGAAAGTAGTAGCTCTAGATAACTATCTGGGATTCATGTGGATTTAGTTCTTTTAACTTAAAAGGAGCATACACCACATAAAGTGCATACCACTGCACAAGGGTGACCTTAGCCAAGTGATCTTTTAATTTTGCCAGGTGACATTTTCAAGCCCTGCACAATACTTTTTTCATGGATGACAGTTTTGGATAGAGTCAGTTCTTCCACAGGATCAGCATTTAATAGAACAGTTTCCCTTAACTTTATACAATATTGGCAATTTTTGTCACCCCACAAAATAAATCTATCACCTTTTCAGAGTGTTACTCAGCATTTCACTGCTTCTTAATTAGACACAGAAAGGTAATTACTATAGATCTCATTGTGTTTAGTTTTTTCTCTCCTCTAGTGAGTGAAATCTTAATCTTTTAAGGAGCTTCTTCATGGAAAATGCATTGTCCCATAGAAAATTTGGGGTTTGGACACCCAATACTACCTGCCTCTACAGTTCCATTGTCAGTTTGACCAGGAGAAACAGGACAAATTCTTTTCTTCGTCTTTGCTATGTTCTGTTCATCTGACTAATAATAAGCTTCTAAATGCATGCACAAGGACTGTCCAACTCCTGTTAAAAAATCTTTTTTTTTGGAGAATATATTTTACAGAATTGTCATGCATGGACAGTTCTGATAAATTATTAAAACTTCAACTTCTAATCTGTTCTTCACCATGATTATTCAATTCCATTGGGATTTGTGACCTTATATTCTTTTAAAGTCCTTTTAATCTTTGGCACAGATCATCTCTATTAGAAGGCTCCAGATTGGACAAAGTTTTCCATGTCTCATCAGTTTTGTAGAAAAATCTGTGTTTTAAGTCAGCCTATCATCTCTTTGATGTCCTTCACTTTAAGAGAATAGGAGTTTCACAGAATAGCTCTGTAAAACAAGCATTTTGTAGCTGCTGGTCCAACAAAGATATAACTGATCATATCCAGCTTTTTGTACTTTCCAGGAAATGTCCAGTTGTTGTCATAGGCTTTGTTCCAGTAACACCTGTAAAGTAATCAGATTTCCTGTTGCACTTTACTTTTTAATAATTTTTTTTTGTCAGACTATGAAGTTTCTGGTGTCCTTCCAAACCTTCTCCCACCATCTTTCAATGACAACATGAACTCAGATTTTATCCATTGGAGCTTGTGCCTAAAACATGGGCTTGTGATTGTTATTAAAATTTTGAGTGCAAAAGCCTATTTGGGTGCTTTGGGGTTTGATTATTATAAATTAAATAAAAAAAAAAAAAAAAAACACAAACCAAAGCAAATCAACAACACAAAAAATCCCCAAAACAACAAAAACCTCCACATCAAATGTCAGAATCCTTTTTTCTTGGTCACAAAATTCAGACAGTGGAGATTTCCACTTTATAGTAACTTTACATCTCTTTCAGTCAGCATCTTGAGCGTAGAGCATTATTCAGTCTTGTCTCATATACTACTGTTTTCTGCTTGCTTAAGTGTCCTTGAGGTTGTCTCTCATCTCCACCTTTCTTCACTAAATACCTTCTTTTTAAAACAAAGGATGACACAGCCTCCTTTTTCACCCTTACTTCCAAAGACTGGGAGAGATCTCTGTCGCTATGAGACTGTAATTTCTTTCTTTCTGAATTTAGTAGAAGTCAATTTTCAAGACTGGAGCAGTAGACCTAACTGTAAAGTTCCCGTTAACTGAGTGCCCCTCTCCAGGACACTCTTTCTGCACATTGCACAGATGTGATGTGAGGATGTAAATGTACAGAAAAAAAAATAATATAGTTCATATAGTTGCCAGGAACATGGCATGAGTTGGGTTGTTTGTTTTACTAGCTGCTGTACATTGGAAAGTGTCTGGGCATCAGACACAGCAGGTGTGGTGTTGGCCAGTGGCAAATTTTGGATTCCAGCTGAATCATTAAAGCAAATCAGAAATACTGAACAGATATTTTCCATGTAATCAAACAGGCAGAAATATTCAGGTATTGTATTACTCACTGCTGACTTGAACTGTTTGAGCATAATTGAAATGATTTATTTTCCTACTGCTGTTCTGCAGCTGCCTGGTCTCAAAGATATGTTTTAAATTGTTTGACAGGAAGGATTGTTTGACAGGATGGACTGTGTTATTTTGAATTTTAACTCTGAAGAGATGGAAAAGCACTGGGCTAGAAATAGCTAGCAGGTTCTTCAACAAATGAATAGCAGTACAAACCTCTCCTACATCTTCACACAAAATCAGAACATGTTCCCATTGTGTCAGCTGCAAAAATTATGAGTGATCCAGAAAAAAAAAAGAAAAAAAAAAGTCCTTCTTGAGTAAGTGAAATAAGTAAACATTAGAATGTCAGAGCAGTTGCCACTTATGTAAATTTTGATATTTATAAGCTAGGCTAGACCTTATTGAAACAAAGAGACTTTGACCTCCATTCATCATCGAACAGACACAAATTTACTGCTGGATTTCAGACATTGGCAGAAGGGCAAAAACTCCTCTCCTGGAAGACGGACAAGCTGTATTCAGAAGTTGAATGCCAGACCTGCTCCCAGCCTTATAAACCCTCTGTACCCACCGGAATGTGGGAAGCAGTTGCTTCTCATCATCTGAAGCCCCACACTAGGAACCTTTCCCCCACCTCATAAGAATGGGCAGAGAATCAATAGCAGCACTATGACCCATGGGACCTTCTTTTTTCTTTTGCATTTAAGATTACTATAAATCACTGAAGAATGAATAGTAAACCAAAACTGCTAAATATTGTGAATGCTGCAGGGCAGTGGAGCTTCTACTGTGTACTGCTGAAGAGCGCTGGGGGAGGTGTGTATGAGGAGAAGGAAATACATGCATGAAAGCTTCAGAAGAAGTAGAGAAAATAAGTTGTGAAGTGTAGATTTTGTCTTTAAAAGACAGGGCTGTAAGTAGGAAAATGGTCTTAATCCTCTTCTGCTTAAGAAAAACATTTGTACAAGATCACTGTTAAAGCTATGGTCGCATCAATAAATTTCTTTTTGGACCTGACATGATCTACAAACCTCCCACATTTTGTTTAGCACCTGGATCAAATGGGATAATTGAGAACTATGGATCATTACAAATACCTTCCTATATATGATATTTAAAGTCTCTAGCCTTTAAACAAAGATAATCATGCTGTTCTTACGTGTGTATAGGGGGTTTAATATGTTCCTTTTTAAATATCTGCCTTAAAATATCTGTGTGTCAAAACAGAATGAGACAGCGATAGAGCTTGAGTATCTTATTTCTCTGCTTTGTTCTGCTCTCCTTGCTTGTAATTAAGAAGGGGGAAAAAAGGAATTTTTCTACTTATAATATACTCTCAACACAGTCAGACCCTTCAAAAATATAATGGCTTTATCTGTAATGTTTCAGTCTATAAATGGGTTAAGAATGCATGTTCAGGATATTATTAAAACACCAAAGCAGAAGAGAATGAAAGATATTAGTGTCAACAGTTCTCATAAATGTGAGATTTTTTATTATACATATCCTCCACTTCCTCAGGCTGGGAGAAGAGAGACATCTTCAGCTGAGCCAGAGGTAGAGTAAAATGTTAGCACCACCAAAACGAAGGAAATATTGGAGGGTATGCCATTCCCCTCGTCCTTGCCTAGTGGCTCAACTAGAAACCTGGCCACTAGATTTCTTTTAACTGAAGGAACTCAGTTTGGTATTTGAAAATCCAAGCAGTGGTCCAGTTTTTTTTCTTCTCAACCAATATAATGATATAAAAATTGGGAATTGGCTCAAATTTTGTGAATGATTCATGAGAACAAGCAAAATATTCTATGTGCTTCTCCAGTTACACTAACTCCTCACTGATGGCAACAAGGGAGAGGGGGCTTGAAAACAGAAACAGAAAAGATCTCTGCCTTTCCATTCTTTTGGTAAACTGACTGAAGAAAGACATGAGATGAATATACAGCAAAAAACTTTTTCTCAGTGTATTTTAAACCTTGCGTTTGTTTTTCTTTCTCTGTAAATTATTGGTAATATTTAAGTAATGCTCAAGAGAAAGAGCTAGATATGTCTTTTGACTTACATCACCAGTATGAAGGAATGTTGTTGAAGTTCACAATTCTTGGGAATGCACAATGAAGATTCAGGCCCAGTTTCTAGTAATTTGCATAGAACTCTTTAAAAGCTTATTTTCCTATGAATGATTGCTTTTCCACTTTAGGTTATTGTCTTTGAATACAATGAACAAGACTTTTTCAATAAAAAGTTTTCAGACTTATTGTCTGTGATCTTTCTCACACATTATTTCAGATATAAGAGAGATGATAGCTTCCCATGGGAAACCGGCTTATAATATTTTCCAGTTTTACATTGTTCATTCTGTATTTTCCTAGCTAATGTATTTGTTCTGCAAAATATATTTCTAAGATCTGGTATTCAAGTTTGGTTTTTCTTTGTTTGTTTGTTCGTTCATTAGCATTCAGGTAATGTAACACATTGTTCACATACTTAGCAGTTATTCCATTCTTACATATCTAAAGGGACTGAGTAGTGTTTAGAGCCATGGCTGAAGAAAGAAATGTCTTGGTATGTAGAAAAAACAGTCTTTGTTAATTCTCTTGTTATTTAAATCTTTCTTAAATACATTCTTGTATTTGACATATATTTCTTTTAATATGTTTATATTCAAAGAACAGCTATTGACTCTGGAAGGCCATGTACTGGTTATTTGATTTTCATGCTTTTTATTGGCAGTGTTTTAAGAACAGCATTAAATATACTGTGCACATAGATCCCCTCTTTATGTTGGAATTTTTGCATCTGCTGTAAGATGAATAGCACTCAGGTTGCCTTCACTAATCTCCCCAAGACCTCCAGCTCTCCGTTTAGGTCTCATGTGTTAGTTTCCTGGCCTAGAAATCTTCTTCCCTGTCCTAGAAATCAGTTCTCCTAAGATCTCATTCAGTATCTTTTTTTTTCTGTCACTTCCAGTTACATGTCAGATAGATGTAGGATGGGAAACACACTGTCCTTCAGACATTTAGATAAAGTGATTTCTCAGAACACCTTCATTAAAGAATACTTGTATAATTAACCACAGAAGCATATCACTGCAGAAAATTACCTATGAAAATTAGGAAGGAGAGGAATTTGTGTAACAGTTAAAGCAATAAATCTATTGGCACTTCTCATGAGGAGCAGGGAGCAAGAGGTATGTCACCACTACCCTAAAAAAAGAAAATTAGGCCATTCAATTAGGCCTAGAAGAACATAAACTGTAATTATCCAGTATGTTAGTAAATATTAAATTTTTTATACATTTACCTGGAAGAAAGAAAATTCAGCTGGTACCTAAGCTAAGAAAGATTACAGTTTTGATTTTAATTTAAGGTGGATATAGGCAGTTTATTTTGATGTTTTGTCATTGAGAACTTCAATAATTCTTGGGTATTTCTACCATAAAAGAGTTCTTTCTGTGATTCCAAATGTACTCCTAAACCATTTTTCCAACAGAATCAGTGTTTCTCATCTAGCCCCATATTCTGTCATACATTAGTAAAGTAGAGATACACATTAATTTGGTGGAAAAAATCCTAATGCCTTCTTTTTCTCAAACAGCCAATAGAAAAGGTAGAAGCAGAAAGAAAACCTATTTCTAGTGAGCGGAATATCAGCTTTCTGACTGATGCTAATACTTTTTTTACAGCTGTCTTTGTCTTCTGACATGTCCCCTACATTTGATTGCTGTGGTGTGACAGCAGTGAATCTCTGGTTCAAACAGCTCTCATACCCTTTGACCATATCCAAGAGAGGTCTATGTATTTAAAATAAGTACCTATTTTTTACAGAAGGAGGTGACCATGTGGAAATATGTTTACACAATCTCAGACAAGCCCTAGTATGCCACTGGGCCACTGTGGATCAAAAACTATTTTTCAGTTTAAATCTGTGTGAAATTGCCCATGCAACAATAATCTGCACAAAATAGAGTTGTTAAAAAAAAAAAAAAAGAGAGAAAATTGATTTCAAAGACTGTTTATGTAACATGCAGTGATTTCTATTTTCCCTAAACTCACTAAGTTGTTAATATTTTAGTTCACAGAGGAAAATAAATGTCAACATCTAATACCCTTTGAAAGCAATTCCCCTCTGCTCATGGCTATCTCTCTCTCTCCTACTATCCCCACAATTCCCATTTCTCTCTTCTAGAAAGCTAGTCTCTTTTTCCCCTCCTGCCCTCACTACATACCCTTATATATTTATTTAATATGTTTTTTTTAAATTTCTCAATTTTTTCCTGAATGCAGTTTATCTCTTAGGCCTTTCACAGACCACTTTATCTGATTCTTTAAGTTTGGTGTAATCATAACTTCATTAAATTATTTATTTTGCATATAAAGGATATGAAATCTGACTCTGAGTTATAGAATCATAGGCTATATTTTACTAATTTCAGCTGAGATGCAATTTTAACCATGTAAACATCCATTTCTATAAAGAGAGGGGATAGTATATTTATATAAACATTTGAACAAAACAAGGTATTTTGACCATTCTGCTTCAGCTGGAATACAATACTTAGCTTCCTCTCGAAATCATTTGAACTTAAGGGTTATGGTTTCCATGGAAACATGTGACAGCCTGTTTGAGTATCAAATATTTTCCTTCTTCTAGAAGTTAGCTCAGCAAAATATACAGTGGCCCTGGATAAATGGAAAATCCAGCCTGCTGAAGCACATATTTTAATGGGACGAATAGCTTATTTTTGCCCAGTAAACATCTTTGCAATAACATTGCCTTTAGTTTAAAGGAGAAAGTTTTAAGTATTTGTGTAGTCTGTGCAACAGACTACTATCTGTAGTCACAAAAAATAAAAACAAAAAACCATAATTTTCAGTAGTGGTCTTACCTTAGATGTGTGATCATCAACATGATCTACTATGACCTTCTGTCAAATATGAAGAGAAAGATAATGTAAACATTTTAGTCATAAGGCATTATTAAAACTTCAGAAGTATCTGAAAGAGTGAGGTGATAGGACTTCTCTGTAATTCATCAAATACTGAATGCAGTCTGAACTCCAATGCAAAGTTCCTATCTCTCATAAAGTTGGAGAGGCACATTCTCCCCCACAAAAACAAGACTTCCTTTCATCCAAGTTTTATTTTTCCTGCAAACTACGTCTACAACTCTGTTAACAAAAGGGCCAAGGCAGCCTACAATGGCATAACACACTGGATATGATACTGTGTTCCTCCCTGATAAAATTCGCAATGAAGTCAAGAAGTAATTCTTTGGTCCCTAGAAGTCTATAATGCCACCTAAGGACATGCAAACCCCCAGAAAATCCAGCCACCTCAAACCCATTTCTGCTTTAGCAGGAAGTGCTGTATCTCCAACAGCAGGTGTAAATGATGAAACATGATGTAAAACAGTGGGTACTGTTTCAGTTATGGATGCTCATTAGGAAACATTTGAGGAAATAGTAAATAGATTTTTAAATTAATGTTTTACACAAGTATAAAATTATATTGACTGATAGGGTGCAAGGAAATGCCCTGAGTATTTTGGCTAACTAATCCAGCATTCTCAGCAGCTGCCAGTTATCTTGTCTAGCTAAATAGTCAAGATTTTAAAGTAAAATATTTGCAAATTCTTCCTCTCTCAGGGGGAAAATAAGAAATTTGTGGTTGTATAGGTTTCTATGTCTATATGTATATATATAAACTATATATTGTGTAATCAGTTTTAATGCAAGCTGTATTCAAAAAACTCTCTTCAAAAATGTTTCCACAAACTGAAATCCACAAAATTTTGGAAATTTTAACATTGTAAAAGGTTGCTATTTAAACTGTTTTTGAAAGTCCTTACTTTCTTAAGCTCTTTACCAATACAGTCAAATCAATCCGCAATCTGTACAGCTACACAGTCATGTTACTGTCTTTGTAGAGAAATGCATGATCTGGAGATACTGTCTGTTCAATAGCTAATAATGGGGAAGGGGAATAAGAAGACTGTGAGCTCTTACTAAAACTGTTTCTAAGGTGAAATAAATATTTCAAATACATATATTCAGAGTATCCAAGAAAGCAGAAGAAATGTTTGCCAAGAAATCTCAGGAGTTTTATTCAATGTTAATGGCTATGAAACTATATTCGTCAGTAAAAATCAACTGTTCTAGACAGGTATATCCTACTAAGTTCAGGGTTGGTTTTTTTTGAGGATGAATATGATTTTTTAAATTGAATGTGTGCTTTGGCATAAATTGAATCTACCAAGAAGGAGAGGTACTTCTAGGACCTTTCTGATATTAATATTTCCTGCTGGACCTGTCCAGGAGAATCCTGAATAGAGCAGAAATCATCTATTAGTTGTATAAGGGAGACTTTTCCAGGTACATTAGCACAAGATGACCCAAATGGGAGAAACTATGAATTTCATAATCAAATACCTCAGAGCCAGGCTTCTGTTTTAAATCTAAAATGTCTGTTTCAACTTAAGTCTATAATTCCATTAGAGCAGGAAAATAAATCTGAAAGTGGTCTTAAGATGGCTATGGATTCCACAAATAGTTGAAAGATTTGGTGTCTTTTTTTTTTTTTTTAAACTGGTGTTTGTGAACAGGGTCTGCCACTGCTTAAAGCACTGATAGTACTGAAGATTAGAATGAAATGCAGGGAAAGGCTGTTAATTATACAATCTGGTACAAGCTGCTGAAGCTGAGTTAGAAGCATACCTCTAAAAGGAGAAATAATATATTTGACATAGAATACCTTGATAAAGTCTGATTTACATTTGAAAGCCATCTGAATACTGCCAGAAGGTTTCTTTTTTATAAAAAAAGAAAAAACAAGAATGACATTATAATTATTAGAACTTTAAGCTGTGCAGAAAGAGGCATATCAGAGGAGGAATTACTTTTAACATAATTATTTTAATTTCTTTCTAAGCCTGCTGCAGCCACAGACTTGATACTGTTGTGTGGCCATGGTTTTTTTTTTAACTCAAATGACTTTGTACTACCAATCTGTCCATGAGCAAGAAAACAATTTTATTTTTGCTTTAGGTGGAGAGTCTATTTTCTTGGGCTCGTTTTTATTAATCAATGACTCACCCTCATAGGTTCATGATATATATTTCCTTTCCCAACAAGACAGCAAGGAATTCTCTTGGCACATACATTGTAGGTTCAGTCATCCTTATCTCACTTGGTTCATCCCTTCCAGTCAGTAGCTCAGTCAACCAATTCTTTTTGCTGATAAGATTTCTTTGACAACTCCAACATACAGTTTTTTTTCATTTTTTTCTAATATGTGCATTCACTGCTGTGTGAAGGCTTTCACAGCTTTATTATGCAACTACCACACTGGTCCTTTTCTTTTAGAAAACAGGTTCCATAACAAATGGAGGTACAGCTTCTATCAATTGTCACAGCATGGATATATTGGTCAGAATCCTTAAAATAGAGAAAAGAATCTGTGTGGTTGATTACATAGTCCCGGTAAATGAAATATACTGACAATTGTAATAGAGTTAGGATTGAAAATTCCAGCTATTTGTAGGACAACTGTTAGTTGCAGTACCTAAATCCTGGATCTTTCTCAATGGTGAGAAGAGTTGTGGGAGTGATAAACAGATATGACATATTTTTCTATTTATTGGCAGGTTATATTATGATGTGGTGTGGTGTGCTATTACACTCAAATTGTTACCAATTTAGTTAGAATTGATTTTGATTCTAAATATGAATATGGTAGTATGAGAAATTTTAGTAGATTGTAT
>JANZLQ010000029.1:34609524-34632859 GCA_026212715.1 Elanus axillaris | reverse complement strand
TAAAGTTGAAGCATTCACCATACTCCTATGGAGACTGTGTCTGTATTCCGGGCTCCCCTAACTGGATCCCTGCTACATGTACCTGCAATAATGTAGGTGTAGTCTGATCTTTTTGATACATTCCTTCTGGTTCAAATTATGTGTCTTTAATTTCCATGACATTTGTATGATTTATATTAAATCCTTGAGGCACTCCCTGATTGTACCACAGATACTGGTACTTTTGTCAATTTAAACTTTTATCCCAACTGCTTTCATTGACTTTAGCCATGTGCTGAACTTCCAGTTCACAAACTCTGTGTTCTACAATAACTAACAAAAAAATGGGAAGAGTGAGGAGGAATTTATGGCTTTCAGGTCTGACTCGTGCAGTTCTGCCAGAACTTTTTATGTTCTGTCTTCTGTTGTTTCAATTTTTAACTCACCAGTCTCCTCTTTAAAATTTTAAAAAGAATGCAGTAGAAAAGGCTGAAATTCCAGGATGGGAAAAAAGAGTGCTTCCATTATAATAATGTGAAGCTGCCTAATGTGTTCAATTTTGGATTAGGTTTTCTGGAAAGAAGTGGTGATTTTTGTATAGGACAGTCCATGATTTGTTATGGCAGAGACAACTTTGTCATTTATGGTTTATCTGTTCATTCATCTTGTATTTCTTTTTTTCCTTTCCTGCTGGAAATATAAAACAACCAGGGAGGAAAGGCATTAAAGATTTGCTTAAAAATAACAATTGCACTTCCATGCACTTACTTTGCTTATTAAATTGAAAGTTTAAAGTTTTATCATTTTGACATGCATAAAATTCAGGTATTCAAAAAAAAGAAAAAATAAACACTTATAGAAATATCACACTTTTTACTGATTATTACAGAACAGTAGACAAAAAAAATAGCAACAGCATTTTTTTTCTAGTGACAGAATATGTGGCAGATTAATGATTGTTATTTGCATCTACATTTTAGTTCATGTTGCTTCAGGACATAAGTTAATAGGATATTGATGGCATTTGAACTCAGAACTACGTGTACTGTAAACAAAGATTGTGTAAATTATAATAGGTCATTTTGCTACCTGAACTCTGTACCCTCAAAATGTGGGTATGTTTCCTGAGAACTATTATAGAAAATAGAAATACCTGAAAAAGACACATGTACTACTACATTATTTTCCCCTTCCCAAAGATGAATTTTCACTTCCTTGTTTACAGAAACTATGCCTTGGGTTCTGTAAGGACTTAAGCATAACAATAAGTTTGGTTGCAGCATTGTTTTGGCATATTTAAGCCTTTTTTAATTTATTTTTCAAGTGCGCCACTTTGTTATAAAAATATTGCTGTTCAGCCAGCCAGTCTCTTAAGATGTAAACTAATTAGTTGGTCCTGTTCTTTTTGGCAAAGAGATAAGACTAAAAAAACCCAAACAAACCCCAAATATATATTCTTATATAATACAAAACTGTATTTTTATTAATAAAAGCCAGATTCTGGAGGTTGGATGGCAATAAGTTCATTTGCAGAATATATTATCCTACCTCTGGCAGTTAATACATAGTATAAAAATAATGTTACATGTTTACAGCTTTTTATGTTGTTAACTCTCTGTTTGTTCTGAGCAGTTAAAACCAAGTAAAATTAACACCATTTTTTCAATTGCATAATTTACAGTATGAATCTGTATGCTATATGAAAAAGATTATAAAGATGTAATTTGCAAAGTAAAGATCATTCATTTCTTTTAAACATTAGCCTCATTTTTTAAACCGAATATGACATGCAATGAAACTATCATATTTTTTCAAGACATAGAAAAGTATATTTATTCAATTTGCAAGAGTAAGTTTTAACTGCAGTGTGTATGAGATATCATAACAAGAAAATACCCCTATTAAATTCTTAGGATAGGGATAAAACCATCCTTTAGCCCTATGTATATTTCATTTACTCTTCTATAAGTTTCTTTTTTTTAATGCTTGTTATTATCTCTCCTAAAATGTATTTAAGAAGAAAACCCTATTCTGTCAATAAGTTTCTTTGTTGTTTCAAGTGCTTGCAATAATAAATCATAGTATTATTTTAATAAATCTTATGTTTCTGAGCTTATAAATGTCATTGGAGAACTTCTCTTATTATGACATCAGCTAGTAAAGAAATGTAGTAAAAGGGTTACTTTACAAGTGAGCCAGAGGGGTTTTGCTGTTTTACAGAACACTTTTTCACAAGTTTAAGATCCACTGGCTTTTTCAAAACTCAAATATACCCTTGCAAGTTTTGTTGATTGTGTGGGTCATAGACACATGTGCCTTTTATTATATAGAAAGTACAAAATAAAACTTAAAAATATGTTTTATGTATGTCTTGTCTTCCCATGAAAGCTGATACAGGCTATCACTGCAATAATGTTGACTATTTATGCTATACACTGTGGAGGACACCCCGTGCAAAAAATAAAACAGAATAAAGGGAAAAAAGGAATGAACAAAATAATTGTGGCTGGCATTTTGTGGCATAGTTCAACATTTTCCTGCTGCACCAAATGAGGAAACACCTCAACAAACAAAAATGTGATGAAGCATGTTTTCAACATAAATAAGGAATATGAAAATGTGCCACTCTTTCAAGATAATGTGTTTTAAGCTTTTTGAAAATTAATATGCAACTAGAGCTTTAAATTAAAATTGCAGTTGCTCAGTGTTTAGAGATAGAGGAGAATGGAAAAGAAATTAGTTATGGTGGTGGCAGAATGCAAAGATTCAGATTCAATCCTTTAGATTTTCCAGTGTGGAAACAAAAGTTCAAATAATGACATAAAGTGATACTTGTCCTGACTCACTAAGTGTAGGAAAAATACACAAAGTCTGTTAAATTTAGATTTATGGTCATGGGACAACTGATGGGATGACAGAGGTTGAAACAGAAGCTTAGACCTGCTTAGAGATCAGACTAGTAATTTTCACATTCCTAGTCCTTTCAACATTTCTTGAGGATTTTTCTGTTTTGTCTCTAACCTTGTGAAAAACAGTGATTTTTAACTCCTCGCTCTAATGTTCAACACATAATGGAAACAGTGCTTGATTGTACTAGGGATTCATAAAAGATCTAAACTCAAATGTTCAAAATTGCTGCAGAAAGGTATTTAGCTGCATGTGAGAAATACAGAAACACTTATAGCCCAAAGGTGGCACAACAAAATGTTCTGGCAAGTTATCATTTTGTAGTTTCTCAGTATATCTATGGTAATGCCTGCAAAAACAGGAACAGGCTAGAAGCCCTTTTCAGTTTCATGTTCCTAAGTATAATGAAATGTTTACTCTGTAATTTATACTGGATATGGGCTGGGGTCTTTGGTCTTCTAGGAGAGGTGAATGCATTAGACACTGGTTAGGAAAACTTATCCATCCTCCCTGCCTGCACTGCCCCAAGGCATGAGAAGGCAGAAAGTAGCAAAAAGTCTGCTGAAATAATTTGTTTTGCTTGCCTGTAAAATCTTGGTAGTTAACAACTGCGTGCATTGCAGTCACCCTCCCCAGCATTGTTCTTTGCCTTTTGAAGTACTGCATATTAACAGTCAATCTACTGAAAAACAAAGAGCCCTTTTCCCCATATATAGTGTATCCAGTATTTAAATAAACTGAAAATATGTGGATTTTTCAAAGATTGTTTCTTTCAGATATTTGGTAATGCTTGCATTTTATTCACAACAATATTTTCATAACATATAAAAAGACTATTCAATGGAAGATAATTAGATTATCTCTCTGGTTTATAGTACTCTGGTATATAGAGTCACTGCTCATTTCTTTTTAAAATAAACCAGGGACACATAAGGGTGTTTTTCAGGATTTTTTTGTTGTTGTTGGGTTTTTGAAGAAATAGAACTGGCAGTGTTTTAGTGGTTTTATGCAAAAAATTGCTGTGTCTTATAACTGACATATTGCTTCCTGTCTCTAAGATACTAACTAGCTGATTCACCACCACAGATGGTGAACACCTTTTGGCTAACATTGCTTCCCATATTATAATAGAGGAACAAAAGAGCAAGCCCCATCTCTATAATGTTTTGATTACACTTTCAAAATGTGCAGACCCTTCAAAGATTCAGGAGTTGCAGAAAGAGAAACTGATTTCAATTATTCCCACATTTGGAAAAAAAAAATGCATTTTGCAGTACTGCTAATGTTCATGTTTTAATCAGGTTGCACAAAAAAAAGTGAGTATTATGTTTATCTAAATTTATCTCTTCATTCCTTTAGAAATACTTACAAGTTGGCTTTTTTTTAAAAATTGAAAATCTGAAACAGATCCCAATGTGGTGCTTTAATTTAAGGCACAGACATCTGTAACAATTCTTTTTGTAATCCTATTAGTTTAGAGACAAATTTATCCCAGATTGGTTTTGGTTTAAAATTAACTTGACACTTGCACAGAACACAAATGTAATCTCATTCAGTGTTTTTTCTATCTCCTTACATGTTCGATATAAATCCCAAGAAATTCTGATCCCAGTGAAATTCTTCACTTTTACTTAAGCATGATGTGATCAAAATCAAGCTTATTTTGATTTATTTTAATAATTGATTCTGAGGATATGCATCTATTGAAATCTCCAGTGAAATTCCCTGTTTCTAATTTGTGCAAAGATTAGATTTTACTCCTTAAGTCAAGAAGCTTGCAACTCACTACTTTTGCTTTATATTTCTTTTATTTGGAAGTTGGTATTCTACCCTGACATAGAACAGTGCAAAAGGTTAGTGATATCCGTGGGGCAGACTTTGCATAGAACTCATGGGATGATTTCAGAGTAAATCCATTGAGTTCATATATTTTGCAGACTTTCTAAGTCCAGGGGTTATCTTCTCAGGAAACTCTTTATTTCCAATAGTGGTTCATTGACCTTGGCTGCCTACCAGACCCCTGCCCAGCTGCTATCTCAATTGCCCTCATCAACAGAACAGGGGGAGAAAATAAGATGGAAAATCCTGTGGGTCGAGATAAGGCAGGTTACTAAGTAAGTAAAGTAAAAGCTGTGTGCAGAAGCAAAGCAAAAAGAGGAATTTGTTCACTATGACCCATTGGCAGGCAGATGTCCAAACGCTTCCTGGGAAGCAGGTCCTCGGGACACATATCGGTTGCTTTGGATGACAAATGCCATTAACCCCAAATACTAACCCTCCTCCGCCTTTCCCTCAGCTTTTATTGCTGAGCACAACACAATATGATATGGGATATCCTTTTGGTCATTTTGGGTCAGCTATCCCAGCTGTGTCGCCTCCCAGGCTCTTGCAGGCACTCAGTGTGCTAGCCTTAGGGGCAGGGGCTGGAGAGAAAGCCTTGATGCTGTGCAAGCCCTGCTCAGCAACAGCCAAAACACTGGTGGGCTATCAACTCTGGTTTAGCCACAGCTGCAAAGCATAGCACTGTGTGGGCTGCTGCAAGGAAAGTTAACTCCATCCCAGCCAGACCCAGTACACCAAGGAATGCTGATACATATCATTTATGTATTGCATTCAGATATCTGACCTTTGTAAGACATCCTGTATTCTCTCTAGTCCAAGTGAATCGTAAACTGAGGCTGTGGATCTGAAAAAGCTTTGGGGGATAAATTTACACAGTAAAATATTAAGTTCAACTTAATTAGATACATTAGTGATCAGGCTTTTGGTAAAAAGCAATAGGAATTGTTTTGCTGATTTTTGTCACGCAAACAAAATGCCAAAGGTGTTGGAAACAATCCAGAGGAGAATTTATTGGGGGGAAAAGGAAAACATTAACAGGATATTGGGAGGGGGGGAAGAATTAAGAAAGAAAGACGTTATTGCAGGCTTCACAGAAGACTTGTTAATTTTTGTTTTCTGCATTTAAATTTAATTAACATAATCCCATTTGAAGTGCAGTGTTTTATGTGGAAGAAAAATATCCTAATGACTGAACTTAAAAGAGAGAGGAGGGAAGGAATTAAGCTAAACTGTATTACAGAAGGTTAACATATGTTCACTGGCTTTTCAGTGAGCTAAATAATAAGATTAATATTTAATTAGCACACTTTAAGAAACAACTAGCTTCTTGGCATTTCATGGCTGTTTCTATATTCAATGAAATCGATCACTTTCTTTTTCTTATTGAAAAGATGGAGTAAAATGAAGCCTCTTTTACAATGATCTTAAAATGGCTAACTCTCCAGAAGTTACTGCACTGGTTGGGGCATTCTTTGAACCACAATAATGTTCAAGGTGATGGGACATATCTACCAAATGATTTTTTGCATCTCAGCTTCTTGAATGCACTGTATGCCAATAGACTTTTATTTTGCTCTCTGTTCCTAATGTAGAGCAACAATTGCTCAGACTGGTTTTGTTAGTTTTCTAAAGAAGAGGGAATGTGTGGATGTTCATCTATACATAAGTATTTACTCACTTTAAAGTTTTGTTCTGAGGTAGTTATTTTTTAAATATAGAAATGTGTGTCCTTAACGTATCTTTCTCCACAAATTTAGTTTCTCCTAACAAATATTTTAGTGGATGCAGTGAAAGAAAAAGCTTAAAGATCTTCAAAAATTCAGACATTCAAAAATTTTTATTCTAGGAACAAGTGATTTGATTTTAAAAATCTCAGTTTTTAAATGAATCTACTGAAAATCACCACCATCTGTTAAGTTCATTATTATTTTTGTATTAGTCATCATTTAAAAAACTGTTCTTTAAAATCACAATCAGATGGCTCTTTAGTAAAAGCTTAGATTTGTATCTAATTTTTCAGAACAAGAATCCAAAAAATAAAGCAAAAAAATACTCTTAGCCTTAGAACTCATAGTAAAATTACGAGAGAGAATAATTCCTTATGATGTTTGCTGTAGAAAAGTTCTGCAGTTGCTCAGGAGGGTTTTGAATAAAGGACATCCAATTCCATCCAGATGCTGTCAAGTTCTCTTTGAAAAATACCATAATCAATCATCCATATTGTTCCAGTTAATCTTAGAATCAGAGGAGAGAGAAATGGAACCTCCTTAATCAGATGCTTAATACTGAGTAGTTCATCATAATATATTCTCTAATATCATAACTAGAGTAAATGCAGTTTTCAAGGTACTGCAGTAAAATGAATAATAGAGGAAATCAGAAACATGGGAAAAGTTGTATAACTAATACAAAACCCCAAAATAACTAATGAATGTTTTTCAGTGTTTTCTGTGTTATTTTGGCATTATCCTCAGAGTGACATGCAAGAAGAACAGCTTTATCAAGTTGGTAATACAATATGAACATCACTTTAGAGTTACGAAAAACACAAATCTTTTCAGAATCATGCTGGGAATATAAAATATTACATGTGACCTATGAAACCAGGTTTTCCCTTCCTGGAAAAAGTGAACCAAAAAGATTGTAAAGGATAAAAATTATAGTTATTACTCCTCCTTCCAAATATTTTAAAAATTATTCCCAGTGCTAGACATCTATATTATGAGTGTCTTGAGTATTTTTGACTTGTTCTCCATCTGCATATACTTAGTTTCACGCTATGTTATTTCATTTAATAATTTGTAAAGCTGGGGATAATGCAATACTAATTTGGGAATCAATTATCTGTACTTTTTTTTCTGTTGCAGGGAAGGAAAGGGAAGAGAAGAAAAAGGAAAAAGGAAAAGGGGAAAAGGAAACTTGGGGATAATCTAAACCTACACTTTTAAAAGCAAGAACCTCCCTTCTTTTTCACCTTCTGAATAGGACATTCACACTGGTGGTAAAGACGTATGGCTTTCAGGTCATATAGTGTATATGCAAGGAAGCAGCATGGAATGGGTGATGCACAGGTATTAGTGCTGGGATGCACCCAAATGCTGTGTTGTCGTAAAAGTCTCCAGGCTTACCTTGTACAATCAGCATAAAAACATGTGACATGATTTGTCCAATGAGATAGAGGAAAGCTTAACACTAGTGCTCAAAGTACTAAAGGTTGAAAAGCTGCAATTCCTAAAACAGTATTTCTGGAGGGAACAGGAAGTTAGAAATTGTCCCCATTCAGTAGTGTTGAAAGACATATATTATTTCTTTTGAGATACCTTAAGAGAAATATACTATTTCCCTAGTCCTTCCACATTTCATGTGCATAGGATCCTGTTAACAGTTTTCACCTTGTAATATAATACCCTTGTGGGTACTGGTCTCTTCTACCAAGTAACTAATGATAGGACAAGAGGAAATGGCCTCAAGTTGTGCTGGGGAGGTTTAGATTGGATATTAGAAAAAAAATCTTTACTGAAAGGGGTGACAGACGTTGGAACAGGCTGCCCAGGGAAGTTGTAGAGTCACCACCCCTGGAGGTGTTCAAAAGACGTGTAGATGTGGTGCTTAGGGATGTGGTTTAATGGGCATGGTGGTGTTGGGTTGACAGGTGGACTCAATGATCTTAAAGGTCTTTTCCAACCTAAACGATTCTATGGTTCTATATTTTCAATTCACTTTTGCATTTAAAGTACATGTATGAATACATCCACAAAGTATCATTTGAACATTGGCATACACTAGCAAAGCTTCATATTCAGTCTACACATTCAGCAGTTGCTCAGTGTTATGAAGCTAGCAGGAAAGGCACGTATTTCAGTGGAGATGGAATTTGAGATCATATTAATTAATTTATCACTATAAATCACTGGAAGAGAGCATATCTTGTTAGTTTCAAACACTCAGATATTGATCAGTGGCTCATTAGCTTTAAAAATATCAAACTGGTTGAGCTATCATTGCGCTGCACAGTACACTTATGAGTAGCATTAGAGAGAATGTTACATGGCACATAGAAAATTTGCTTTTACACATTATTCAGGCTACATGCACAATATCTTATGGGAAAATCAGTGGTAAAGGCACTTACTTAGACAATGACAAAAAAAGCACTGTAAATGACCTGGGTTTGTGCCTTATTTTGCTGCTAAGTGCTACATAGCCCCTGTCCAACATGCCTTGTACATGCAATGCTCTGATTTGTCCTAAACAAGGGAGTTCAGATTACCTCAGAAGAAAATAATTGGGCCCCATCGATCTTTGGTGTTGCCAAGAGAAATTATTCACCCATTCCCAAAGGTTAGTTTTATGTTATAAGATATAGATAAATAAAATTAACCACAAATCCAATAGTAATACATCCTTATAATGCAGCAATTTAAAAGTCTATGATATGTCAAAGAACATTTTTGAAGTGTGGATAATAATACTTCCAGTATTAAATGAGTCTCCTATAATTAACACAGTTACATTAGCATAAACGTTAACTGGTTCAAGTTGCTTTTTCTAGTCCAAAAGGACTGCAGTTTTACACTGAACGTTTATTCATAGTCCTTTCTGCAGAGCTTTCCAAGTACCTAAATGAATTAAATCAGAAGAGCACAAGCAGAGTTAAGTAGGGCTCAGTATTCACAAAAGGTAGTCTGAAGCATCAGTATACTCAGCCAAATGCAATGGGTGTAGTTTTCTGAAAGACACAATTATGCCAAGACTGTAAGTGTAGGCATAAGAGCAACAAGCATTCACTAATTTCTCCGCACTGAGCATCAAGTTGATTTTAACAGTGCAAACATATTAAAAAAGTATACACTTCTAAATTCAGGGGTATTTACATAGTGGAAGAGGTAGTTAAACATCTGTCTCTTTTCACACAATTTGCAGACTTGTCAAGTCACAGACTGAGGACTTTTGCTAGTCCTCTACTTCATGTTCCCTCACATGGTACCTGAAATGAAATGCAGCCTGGAGGATGGCATTTGCAACTGCACAAAAGGAAAGCAATCAGCAAAAAGAAAATCTCTGGCAGCAACCTAGTACTTTGTATGTGTATGCATAACCTGGACTGATCCATCAGGAAGCTCTGTGTACAGTCCCATCCACCAATAGCTATCTGCATAATGTCCTTCAAGGCATGACCTTCTCACATTAAGTTGCTGATAACTTAAAGGTCTATATCTAATAAACAGTGCAATTTATACTGCTATCATTAAGTAGCTATAGATAAATATTTAATGTTCAAACAACTTTACCTGAGATACTAAAAGTTTGAAAACTTTCAGTGATTCAAGTACACACCATTGCAGTGAGGATCTTGGTGCCTTAACAGTGCTTCTGGTCTTAGAGAAACATTGCAATTTTTCAAGGTATATGGCATATTTGCTGACAGCTTAAACTACTTTTCAAATTGAATGTAAAGCCACCATCATCAAAATAGACATATCTGCTAACCTCTTTTAGAATGTATGCCAACAGATAATCACTGTTTCTTTTTAATTATAAGATTGCTTTTAATTACTAATATAGAGAATCAGATTATTTTATAATTGAGAACTTGTGGAGGTATCCAGAACAGCTTCTAAAAAAAATTACAATAGTCAAGGAAATTAATGCCTTGGTTAGTTGCCTTTACTTTGATTGTATTTAGAAATTTCTAAATGTATTTTTTTCTTTGATTAGTTCAGTTTGGTGGAGTGTTCCTTTCATCCTGAACATTCAGCACTGAACTGTGAAACCAAACATAAAAAATATCTAGGTTAAACTTCTTCAAGGCCAGAGTGCAGACTGAGTGAAGAATGCCACAGACCTTCTTCGGTTCAATGCTTTATGCAAAGGTTAACCTTTCCCTTTTGTAAATCTTTGCTTTTCTATTTCACTACCAGGCTACCAGGACTGGTCGTTTTTCTCCTAGACTGTAATCTGTATCTATTTGGAGTTAGATGAAGATATTCGCACAACATTGACACTCTTACTTCAGAAGATACGTCAACCTGTAATCACGGCTTTGGATGTCACACGACTTTCAGTGATGCTGCTTCTACTCTTGCTAAAGACTGTCTGTTTTATAGTTCCTTCATCTGTGTTTAATACTATACTTTTCATGTGACGTGAACCCAGCCCTCGCAGGAAATGTGTGAGGTGAACACAGTAACCATGCAAAAGGTCCCACACTGCTGCAAGCATGTGAATCACAATGAGTGGTGGCACCTACCTCCTTAAGTACCTATGCCACCTTTCTTTGGGTGGCTGGAGTGTCTTATATTTTGTTGTCGTTTATACTTTGAAATGTTGCTCTCAGCTTTTGTGTCCTTGCTATATCTGCCAACCACAGAAGAGATGATGAACAGAATAGAAGGAGAAATATAGATTAATCCTATGCTGACAGCTCTGGAATGTAGTTTCTATCTGAATTTATTTCAAAGATTCTGTATCTTACCCTGAGTTTAAAAAAATATGAATAATATTGTTAGGGCATGTAAAGCTAACCTTCCACACACACAGAGGAACACAGAGGCAGGGGGCATTGAGGGAGGCCCAGTGCCCCAGCCAGAGACACAAGCCCCTGTGACGGTGTGCTCCCCACCCTCCTACCTCCTGACCTGTATTTCCTGTAACCCTGCTCAAACAATAACCACCAGTGGTGATTGTAATGGATGTGTCTGCTGGGATGGCTGTATCCGGCTCAAAGTGGATTCGGGGGAGACAGATAACAGCACAGTAGCCAAGGGCTAGTTGAGCACGCGCCAAATGAAATACAGTTGGTATGCAGATATGACTATAAGTCAATCATCTCACTCCATAAATAGTGGACAGCCCAGGGCCCATTCAGCTCTCCTGCAGAGCAGCAGGTGGCATGCCAGGATCTCCCCATGAGTAGGGATGCCTCTCAAGGCTACTTCTTGAGGTTGAGAGAATCCTTATCGCATTAGATACTCAGTAAGTGAATTGGGAATAAGCACATTGAAACTCTTAAAATCTTAGCTAAGTGGTATAAAGGATTGATTGCACATATATAATCCGTTAGATATAAAACATTGACTAAGTCTGGATCCAGCTGCACCTACACTGCCCTCTAAGAAGGAGTTTAGAAGGTAAGGGTGTTCTTTCTGAAGCTCATTGCTCAACAGGAGGGTCTGCCTCACAGTTTTGTGTGACCCTGGCCTCTATGCAGTAAATACTGATGTGTACCTCGCTATCAAATCATGTTAAACCACTGTCACATTTACCATTGAACTTTGTTAACTCACTGTGTTATATCAATAAAATATATTGTTGCTTCTCTCTTGCTAGTGAAGTGCATCACAGTTTCAGCAACAGTCCCTGCCCCAGCCCACTCTAGGGCTGTCCTGGAGAACATCAACCCCACAGGCCCTGCAGGATGGGGCTCATTATAAGACACAGGTGAAGAGCAGTGTGGAATTGTGCAAGACTTATTATGGGATGCCTAAAGGAGAAATCAAAGGTGTGGAAAGGGAGGGGGTAAAATAAAATGGGGCAGAGAAAGAGTGAGAGAACAGAGGGATAAGGGGATAAAAGGTGTCAGCTGCCTGTAAACAGCTTGCTAGTCAGCATGCTGGTCCGGCCATGCCCTGTGCCTGGTCAGCACGGACTGTCCTGTCTTCCCATTAAACTCCATTTCTAACTCTTTTCCTGAGTGAGGTACTCTCTATTCTTTGTGAATGTGTGTGTTTGGGGTCTGAGCACAGCAAACTGGAGTCTGCATATGACAGGCAGTGAATATCCAGCAGGATGAGCCAGTGAGTATGGCAAGAGCTTTGGAGCCAGATATCAAAGCTGGATCCTGGAGAGATCAGAGGGTCTGTGGGCTGGCTACTGGAGGGGCCAGGAGGTCTCAGCCAGCTCCCAGAGAAACTGTGGGGTCTGGGGATTGATTGAGTGTGTGTGTATCTGTGCATGAGGCAGGGGTGGCTAGGGCATCCCTGCTGGGGAAGCACCAGTGTATGAGCCCAGCTGCGGGGTATCCATGTGTGTGTGTCTGTGCCTGTGCTGCTCTGTGCAAAGGGGTCTGGTCTCTACAAGCAGCCAGAGTGGGGCTGCAGCCTCAGGGGCTTCTGTGTGCACGTGTGAGCAACTGGGGAGACTGGGATCCAGGGACTTATGCTGAGCAGCCTGGGCGTCTGAGTCCAGCTCCTTGAGGCACCCATCTTGTAGATGTGTATACATATTTTCCCAGTAATGGACCTCCATCTTGCTCAGGCAGAGAGAGGAGCAGGATCAGTCCATTGGCACAGTATGTGTTCATGTGAGAGCTGCATTTTCTGTCTATGTTGGTCTATGCTGCCAGCTGTGTCTATAGGTATGTATGTACTGTGTGCATGTGTGCCTATTGGGAACACATGCTCAGCCTTGCTGCTGGGTGGACCTGGAGATAAGAAGCAGACGCCTCACCTCTGTCAGGCTATGGGATTTGGCAGCTACTAACAAACATTAAATAAATCTGACAGATGCAGTGGAAAAGGATGAATGTGTCAGTGGGAAAATTTCAGGCTCTTCTCCTTCCTGTAAATGCATGCAATAAATCTTACATCCTCCACCTCAAAGACTGAGAGTATCACCTTTGTGAAATCTCTAGGACCTAATCAGTGGATATGACTCATGATTGCTTGCCACAGCATAGGGTACACCTCTAGCAAGCCCAGTGACAGATTCTGGATCTGTATGCAATCAGGCAATAGTACCAGAGGCTCACAGGAACCCAGATCTTGGTCTCTTCACCACTGTTAAAATGTGTGAACTCATAAGAGAGTGTCATCCTCTGTACTTACTGCCACACTGAGAGTAAATGAGAAAAAGCTACTGTAGTATCAGGTTCTATTGCTACCCTTTGGTTGTGTAAGTTGTTCTGTTTTGCAGTGGAATTATTTGAAATTATAACGATGCAGGAGGTATAAGTTTGTCAACAGCATTATGCATAATCATGCTCAGGTTAATGTGTTTAGCCAGGATGTTAGAAAGATGGTCTCCTAATGAGATGCTCATGTATCTGATGCTTTTTTCTATTTGTTCACATGTGTTATACTGCAGAATTATGGTCAGTGTTGTAGGTTTTTTATTCCTTCATATAAGACACAAATTTTGTTTCCTGCCTACATAAACACACTCAGTCTACAGGAATCTGGCAGGTTGAAAGAAGGGGATTCAGGGACCTGTATATTCAGGTAAATGAAGATTGCTGTAAAATATGCCTGTTAGTCCTAGGAAACCAAAAGTGCAGTGACACATTATTCTGCCATGAAGTTATGCTGTATGGTGCAAAAAGTTTTAAGAGATGCACATTCTAACTGCAGTCACATCCCTTTCTCTGAGCTACATTTGGCAAAGAGAAGCAAAAAAGACCTACATGAACATTATCTCAAATGTTTGTCATTTTATTACAAGAATGATACTCCCTGGGCCAGTTATACCCTCCATGTCTTTAAACAATTCTCATGGAGATTTTGCGCAAATTGTGCTCATCATATTAGAACTTCTTTAATGCTGGTGCATGTTCTGTAAATTATAAGAAATATCAAAAATAAAAATAAACCTAAATATGTAAAAGATTAGTAAATCAAAGACAACCACTGAAAGCAAAACCAAAATAAAAAAATGCAGTACTGAGTAGACTTTTAAGTATATGCAATTCATTGCATTAATTAAGCTTTTTAAGACAAAAAATGTTTCAGCATGGTAGATAAAAACAGAAAATGAATGCTGTGGCAGAAAGAGAACAGAGCCATCTGCCTGCTTACTGCTGTGAAATGGGCACTTAGACAGTTAAATGGAAGATAAGGGTTTAAATTTTTTACTGGGTCTTTAGAACTTTGAAATGGGTCGTTTTCTTGAGTTCCAGTGGGATTTAGTGTTATTTTTTAGTACTTTTTTAGATAAACGGAAAATAATGCTTAGGCAGATGTTTATATAGGAATGTCTACTATTCTTTAGATAGTGAATTTCTATTTACAGGAAAAATACAGAGGGAAAATCAAAGTATTTTAGTAGTACACCAAAGGCTTTTGCCCCAGTTCCAGATTTACTAAAAATACATGGGCTTGAATCATGTGAGTCATGGCAAACCAGCTGGAAAAGGAGAAAATCAAACAACTAAATATTACTTTCCCCGGATTTGAGGTCCAATACCCAATTAACTATTATTCCCTCAGATAGGATATCCTATGATGCCTCATGCATTCCATGTAGGAGAAAGTATTATAATTCCAAAAACAAATAGTGCTGTTTTTTTAATTGCAAGTATTTACATTGAAACTTCTCTCAAAAAGTACCTGTGAGAGTGAAGTATTTTTAAGAGCCATAATCATTACTCCATTGCATTGTTTCCAGGTTAGGGTCTCCACAGTAATACTGGCACAATTCAGATCAGGATTAGATGTGTAACATTCGCCACATCACCTAACTCCAGTCTTCTGCAACAGCACAGACTGTATGTAAGATAGCTGTCCAAACTCCCTTTATAGTCAGAGGAGAGTAAGAGCCCTTCTAGATGGTGATTCATCTGGCCTGTTTTAGATGTCAGCCTTGGGAGGATATGAATCACATTTTGGAAGTGCCTGTTTCTTTCCTCTGACTATAAAGGGAGTTTAGATAATTAGCTCAGATGTGGATGTCTCCACTGTAACTGCACAAAGTTTGGAGCGATGAATCCCACCTCTATTCGGGTAACAAATAGTATCTTCCTTCCTGAATTATCCCATTGAAGTCAACAGTAAATAGCAAAACAAAAATACTAATATGCAGATCCTTTATTTCTGCAGAAATTACAGGATCTATATAAACTTTGATTAAATGTACCAAAGCTCCAGGAAGTAAGGGAAAAAACCCTATGTACGGTTTCAGGGAAACTGCAGGGAAATTGTGATAAGCAAACAAATAGTTCTATTGAAAATAGAATTAACAAAGCTTAGGTTCCTATGGATTTGTCTTTTGTGGTTGTTTTATTCTGTAAGTGAATTTTAATAAGGTTGTTGTTGAAACTCACTTCCTCTTAGACGTCAGATTCTGCAGAGGCAAGAACCATTATGACCACCCCAAACAGAGGAAATGCTCCAGTGAGAAGACATGCATTATTGACGCTGGAGCAACCAAGTAGGAAAAAACTCTTGCTTGAAAAGTTGATTCTCTGGTATCTGGCAAGACACACATGCTTTTCCCTGTGCTTTGGCTTTGTTCAGGTGTTGATAAAAAATCCCTTCCTTACCTAGAAACCTACTAACATGAAATGCATGGGGATTTTGAGATTTCTCCTTCTCTGTCAAATTTAACTAAAATTTGTCAGCAGGTATTTGTCAGAATTTATTGGGGTAAAATAACAAACAGATCCAGCGGTTTGCACAGATGCACTTGTGTGTTTACATAGGAAATCAAGGGGAAATATCAGGAAGGAATTTGTTTAGGCCATTCTTAAGATCTTTTCAGAAATCTAATTGCTGAGGACTTCAGTTTTACATCTCATTTGAAAGAGAGCCCCTCCAGTCATTTTATGTTCCCTAATACCATGCTGAGGCCATTAGTTCAGCACTAACAAAGCAAAGTGCCACCTGCTGCTCTTTAGATGTGTCATATCAAAGCTGTGAAATGACCTGAACCAAGATGTTTATCTAGGAAAGTATTTAACCACTTGATTTCACAAAGCTCTGTGGAAAAAATGTATTTCTCTCAATATCACTCTGTTCTCCAATTAAACTAGTTTTCCAGCCCAACCTCCATTGCTTTGGTTCATGAACATTCAGATATGTATTTGGGGTTTGGGTTTTTTTAATGTTTACCAGCTATTTTCACAGTATTCCATTTCTTTAACTGCTAGAATACAGAAATGGATCCATTTTGTCATGGTTTATTCAATGTTTCTGAGAAAACAGGCTGAATGTGTTTTTCTCTTCTCTTCACAGCTCCTTGTTCTCCTGTTTCTTATTCAGGAAAATGACAAGTGGTAGCTATGATAGTCTAATTACTGGAATAAATTCAGGATGAAGCTGTTACTCTGCGCTGCAACTCTCAGCCTTTGTCAGACTCTGTGACAGCCTACATGATAGACTCCAAACCACAGGAAATTTCAGGCATCTATCTGTGTACCTAAGTATTTTCACTACACACTTCACTAAGGTAGCAGAGCGCTTAGACCGAAGTAGCAGTGCAAGGAACAGCTTAACGATCCATGCATTAAGCAGACTGCTTTCTCGTGATGCATGGAGAGGAAAAAATTTTTGAACAAGGAAGAAGCATGAGTCCTGCAAAAGCAGGAAAGCTACTGGCAAAGTAAACAATTGTTCTTGAAGCTGTACCATTATAAAATGTTACAAATACTGTATCTGCAAGTACTATGTAAAACTGGTATGCAGGAGTGCCACATTGTGACATTCCAGGTTTATTCTTTGATCTGATGTAAAATAAGAGGAAAAATCGCTTTACACATATTGCTGTGGATAGTTAAATATATGTCTCTGATGACATGTTCAAGGACTAAAATCAATTTCAACAAATCAAATTCAGTACTTCACAGTCTAAACCCTCTTAGCAGTAATGTTCCCTACTTTTTCCACATCAATCAAAACATAAAAATAAAAAATATAAAAATGAAAAGAAAGTGCATATAAACTGAAGAGAGAAATACCTTCTGTAAGTGCAACCCACAAGCCACCATTTCCCCTGTCTTTTCCTTCATGGGACAATATTATTTTTATATCAGGGTAAAAAATCAGTAAAGAATGATTAAACCTTTTCCTAGCTTCGTTATGCAGTATTACGTTTGTTCTGGAATTTGTTTTGTGTTCTACCTTCAGAGTTCATTAGCTGCCACCTTCTTTGACACCAGAACTCTATGCTTTTTAGTTTGTGGTGAAACCCTTACAACAAAATTTACTGAAATGCAATTACTAGATTCTTGCTTTTATGGACCAAGACTGGCACCTTCTGGTGAATGAACTTAAATTCACTACAGAAATATAATCTCCTCAACCATACTGTAACAGACTGTGCCTTTAACAAGTTGCTATTTAGAGATATTCCAGTATCCTAAATTTGGTCCCTCCACTGACTTTAAACTTATAAAGTCATAATATTTTGCAATACATGTACATGAGTAGATTTATATATAGATACATGAGGATTTATCTGAAAGTTTATCACTTTATTAATTAACAGTCCTTAAAAAACCCAAATTATTATGTATTAATTGATTTTTTACTCTGACACTAGAAAGCTGGTTAATGTGCCAGATTGCTTAAAGGTAATGAAAGTTATCTGAGCTTATGGAACAGAAATAGGAATTAAGCTTGAAAAATAGTTAATGAAAACATGCTATTTATTTCAGGTATTTTTACAATTAAGTTCTATGACAGTACAGATATGTTTACCAAAGATGGATTGTTGGTTATTTCTATAAGCAGGGAATGGCATAGCAAAGCATATTTGGGATTCGTTTGTTTGAATAGGTGCCACAATTAGAAACGCTTCTCTCACAGGTTCTCAGCTACCAGCAGATCCTGAGATATACTTCGGTATTTTGCTGTCCACACCAGAATAACCCATTAAATCTCCATCGCAGCAAACAGAAACTCTTCTGTGGAGTTATTTTGCTGGATTTTTTTTAGTGTGTAAGTTATAAATATCACAACAAGGGAAAGAAAAACTTTTCTTGATTTTGGGTCAGACAGTCTAACTTTTCATGTTTGGTAGCTGTTGAAAATAGGAGCAAGACAAAGATCTCGTCTCCTTGAAAAGTTGCACTTGTCTGACAGAAGCAGCTTTCTAACATTTCATGCAGAGATTGATTTTTGCCCTCTAATCCACCCCATTAATTTAGTACTAGTAAATTTATGAAAGTCTAAATAATATGGCTGTGTAAGGTAGCAGTCACTAGGCCTGGCTTTTTGAGTTCCTTCTAATCCGATATTCTTAAACTGGTAGAAAATTAAGTTTTGTCCTCCTCCCAGGCACCAGCATCAGCCACTCACCCTAAAGGTGATTTGGATTAACCCAGTTCTGAAAATTAGGTCACTCTCCAAAACCATTTTATTTTTATTGTACTTTAGTGTCAGTTCCACCATCATTTTTAAAGCTTCAGGTAGTTACTTGTGCAATGGAAAATTTTACTAAGTCCACCAAATTCTTTCACATAAGGAACAGTCATCTCTACAATTATCTTTGATGACTACAGACCCAATGAATAAGTCTAAACGGTTCCATGTCCCATTTTCTTATCCCTTGTGTCACCCAGTCCCATCAGATTTCTGCTGAGTTGCATCCCATGCTCACTCAGATGCTCACTCCTAGCATCTCTCATTCCTGCTGTGCCTGCTCTCCACTTCTCTTCCTAACCAGGTCAGAATAGATAAAGAAAACAGTACACCAATTTGTAGTTTTTCAGCCTCTTTCAGACAGTACCTGGCTGGATGCCATTCACATCAACAATAAGACAACTTGCTGTCCTTGAAATAATGTAAAAGCTACCAACCAATTGTGCTTGATGGGACATTATCACTTGATAAATTGTTTTCCTACAGCAGCACAATTCACTTTTAGGATTTACTGCAGATAACTGTAATGGGAAGGTTGTGATAGTAAAAAGGAAGAAGAGTCTCACAGTTTTTATGTGAAATATTTCAATTTTATTAACATAAAATTGCTTGATAGAGATCATACCCTGGGGTATGCAATGTATTTCAATGTCAAGAACTCCAGGAAAATCAAACTATGTCTCTAGATGTGATAAGCTGTGAGATACAGTTTTGTCTGCCCTCTTCTATACCGTTGCCTACATTTTCTATTATTACTGTTATGAAAACTTACAAGCAACAACACATATACTGTGGAATAGTACACAAAAATTATCATAGTGTACCATCTTGACAGTAGTCAGTATTTGTGTTTCTTTTTCAATGATTATAGTCCCATTATTCCAAAAAAGGCATCACTTTATTCTGAAAATATGACTTGGTACATCTTTTTATGTCTTATTAAGATACTCTCTAGGACTTAAAGATAAATGTCTCCAGAAAGATTTCATGTTAGAAAGTGAAATAACAATGAGTGATAAGCTTTGTTTGCTACCTACACATTGCTTAAGAACCTCATGCCATAATTGTTTGCAGCAAGAAACACAGTCTTGTCTCTATTTTTTCAAGCAACAGTCAAAACCAGTCACAGACAAGTTGCTACGTATTTTTCATAACCAATTAAAATCTGCCTTCCTACTTAACACAGGTTTTATTATTCATAACAGGGAAATTAGGATGTTTTCAAGAGGAATATCTGTTTTGTAGGTTTCAGCCAGTTAACAAACATGTCATACCATTCTGGTTAATGTGTAGTTCCACAATTATTTTTTTAAATAGTAAAGGAAATAGAAGTTGCTCCAGGTGTTTCCTCCTTAATTCTGCAGCCACACAGGACATGCCATTGACACTGTGTCTATGCAACCATTCCGGATATCTAGAACACAAAAAGAAAAATAGAATTTCCCTTCCAAGTGAAGAAGTAGTGAGGAGTGAAATGGTGGGAGAAGAGGGAGCAGGAGGGACTTGCTGTTGTGAATGTTAATGTTATATAAGCATTGGCAGCCCTGAAGACTACAGTTCTCTGCACATAAAACAAGTATAGCACAGACTATATGGTTTTTTGATACTTCCTTAGAGACTATGCGTATGGAAAAGAGTAGGAAAGCTGTCATGAAGTGAGGCAACATGTGCTAGTGAACAGGGCATGGGGCTGCAAGACCTGAAGCTGATCCTCCCTTGATATAAATTATTGCAACTCCATTACACCTCTTTTGTCTGTGTAGGACTATGCAAATTTACAGTAGTTGAAAAGTGATGCAAGAGACCTAATTTTGTTCTTGGCAATACTTTTGAACTGTTGCATGTGAATTAGGATTGTTCAGCTTTCCATCTAAAATGAAGATACAGCATTGCTTTGCAAAATATGAAAATATATGAAAGGAACTGTGAGAGAAAGAGATTAGCATTGCTAGTTAAAGCAAACACATTCCAGTCCTAACTGTAGGTATCTGTCATTTTTGTTAATGAGGAAAACTTAGACCTGCAAAGTTAACCTACTTGCACTCTTCTCACATGAGTCTAATGGATACCCAGTTACAGCACTGGCCATGCCCTTCTGCTCTCTTCTCCATTCCTGCCACTTACTTTTCCTACTCAGGCCAGAAGTCTATCACAGAATTTGGGGAAGTATTTTGTGAGTGGTAAGTAGGGAGTTTGGAGCAGATGTCTTGTGTATTTTCCTGAATAAAGTATCTTTTTTTATAGTTTGCAATTGTGGGAAGTGGACTGGATTTGATGGCTCAGCTAATCCTTCTCCAAAACCATGTTTTTATTTTGCAAAGTACATCTTTATGACTCACAATCAGATGCCTTGCAAATGACAGCACCGTGACTGTTGTGGAAAAGTGATGAAGAAAATTTCATTTAAATAGTCACAGTAAAGATATTTGTAAACCCTGACTTAATTTACTCACAAAACAGACATTCGGTCTCCAAAAAACTATGTAAGGAATAACTGCTACAGTGGAAGGGTGAGGATATTCCATGTGAAGAAACAGTGAAATTTGGTGTTGTTTTTCCATGTTTCTGCTACAAGAACTTAGAGGTGGTTTTATGACAAGAAAAACACAGAAGGTAGAAGATAGCCATCAAAATCTTAGCAAAACCACTTTAGTTGAAACAATAGATTCTGCAAATAGATTCTGATCAGCTTGTTTTACAGAGGTAATTTTGTAGAATGACACAGAAGAGTCACTTATTTATGCCAGTGTCATTTAGAATATAAACATGAATAATGTAACTCTTAAGACATTCAAACTATTTCTTTTCCAGACTCTTCTCCATTGTATATACACTAGCATTTTGTCCACTTTAATTTAAATTTTCCTAGCTATAGATCTTCTATTTCTTCTTTTGTGAGATCATTCACAAGGAAAATAAATCTCTCTGTCAAGAACTCTTCTTTGATTAGTCAGTCTAAATTTTTCCTTTCATAATTTCATCCTTCTGATTCTTTTTACACCTCTTTTTACTATGCTATAAAATTTGACTGTGCTTCTGTCTGACTGCATCCTTCAGTAACAGCCTGCTAGTATGTTCCCTGCTAGCTACTCTTTGTCAAGCTATACTACTTAGCCTTTCTCATAAACTAGTCCCTCACTGTTACTAATGCTGAACATTGTTTTGTCCATCTGTATTTTACATTAATTAGGTGCCTTGAGATACGTCCAGTAATACAGCTATTGCACTATGTGTATTTATTACAATGCATAAAAAAAGTCCCAAAGAAATGAAATTTTTTACATGTTCTGGTAATATTTCTCTGCCTATAAACATCACTGTTCTTTAGACCTATACCTAAATAGATGGCCTCAATTGCTTCAGGAATTTTCCTGACACTACAGTTCCTAGGTGTCTCCCCTCTGTATCTTGGGTTATATTATTGAGACTCCCTGCTTCTAATGCTTACTGAGCCTTTGCATTTTCTGTTGCTATTGATGCTTGCATTGTCAAGCACTACAGCAACATCTCTATACTTTTTCTTATCTTTAATTGTTGTCTTTCTATCATTAATGAGATAGCTTCTACCACTCCCTCAGTGGTCCCTATGTTCCCTATTTGAGAAATTCTGTAGCGTGATTTTGCAATATTTATCCCATAGTAGGCCACCTATATGTAAGTGAAACTGAATTTTGTCTAAGATAGCAAACTCTACTAAAGACATTATTTTAATTATTTATTGCATCATTACTTTTATACACATTTTTTTAAAAAGCCAAGTACAATTTGTCTTCATATCTTTTCTTTAAAACCCATATTGTTTATTCAACGCAGACACATTACTTTCCAGGAGCTAGAAAGTGTGTGACTTCTGTTGAGAGAGGAGCAACACTCTTCCCAGGATGCCAACAAGCAACCACATGTGCTATATCCAGATTGTCTTGGTACAAGGACTTATGTGAGAGTATTCAGGGAGCTGAGGTGAAGTAAGTATCATTACTTAGTCATTCACCCTTAGGAACAATCAAAGAACAAGATACAGTTGTTAGCCAAGTAAAAATAACCAGAATATTTCTTGATAAGATGCTAAGAATTATTGATTTTCTATAATTGATATACCATGGAATAAAAAAATCATAGTTCATAATTGTTTAATACATTGCAGAAGGAACAGCTTCAAGGAAAAATTGAATTGCACAGCAGTTCCTGTAGATTAGATCAACTGCTTGCTAACACAGTTATTCTGAATTTATGGATACTGTTGGGTATTTTTATACAGTTTAGATTTTGAGGACTGTTCTGATGTAAAGAGGTTGTGAAAAGAATGTTCCCACCATCTTAAATCTGGAACAGTTAAGCCAGATAAAAGACTGGGAGCATTTTGAATCGCTAAGTATCAACATGTGATCTCATAGTTAATATTGTCGATATGAGGCCACCTGCTTACTGTCAGCTGCAGAATCTGTCCCTCATTCAGGGTCTGTATTGGGTTTCTGTGGCAAGGTTTTGGTAGTGGGGGGGTTACAGGGGTAGCTTCTGTGAGAAGCTGCTGGAAG
>JANZLQ010000029.1:34591336-34601472 GCA_026212715.1 Elanus axillaris | reverse complement strand
ATTATTACTTTCTTCTTTTCTGTTCTATTAAACCGTTCTTATCTCAACCCACGAGTTTTACTTCTTTTTCCGATTTTCTCCACCATCCCCCTGGGTGGGGTGAAGGGCAGGTGAGTTCCTGCATGGTTTTTAGTTGCTGGCTGGGGTTAAACCATGACATTTAACGAGAGCAATGCCAGAATTTGTTTTGTTTCTGTTGATGTGTATAAGCTATGGTCGGTAGTGTTGAAAGACATATGTGGAGTCAGGAAGCAGCACAGCTGTAATCACTGATGAATGCAAGATGCCTAAGGCAAGTAAGGGCTTTGGTGTATGTTCTTTAGGGATACGTCAAGGCAGCGGTGTTACAATGCCTGAAGAAGGACCCGAAGGAGATGGGAAGCAAAAGAGGATCCTGGATATGTGGACTTGCAATGGAATACACGAAGAGTACCATCTATGAGGAAAAATGAACTAATAAGTTACTTTCTGATGGCACTTAACAGTGAAATGTCTTTCTACATTAATTCAAACATGGGAAGTCTTGATTTATCAGTAACCTAATTAGGCACAATGATACAGCCATTGAAATGCTACATGTGCCTACTTACAAAAGAAGAAAAAAAATCATGCCTGCTAATGCCATTATAATTAGCACATGTGAGCACATGATTAAAGCATATGAGAGGAAGGCACCAATCAAAAATGAAAACCTGAGACATACATTAATATGTCTGGTAAGGGTTTCAGACAACAGAAGATACTTGATAACATCTCATCATCTGAGTATCATACAATCTCACTGCAATAGCTCTTCTCTGTATGAGGAATACATCATATTCAGATTCTTCCAGTGGATCTGGAAAGAAAAATGGATAGAAAATTTACAGTCAACAAAATGCTTACACAGATGCATGCTTTTCTTCATTTTATTTAGCAGCAAATCCTCATCTATGTGTGATTTCATGTTTGTTCTTCAGTAGGCCTGACCTAGAACAAGCATGACAGAAGATACAAAGGTTTTTTTTCAAATCTGTGAGTTACACTCTTCTTGGCTTAAAATTATTGACCTGAAATGCAGCTTCCCCTTATGTGTACGAAAATAAAAGTGTTCTGCTATTATTTTTTCTACCACTATTGTCACACAATCCCCAAAGTGGCACTAGCATCAGTCATCTCCTTCTCTTAAATTCTCTACAGGTCAAGACTTTTTTTCTGCTATAAAATATAATTATTTGAAAGGAAGCCCAAGTAAGAATATTTTCACACTCATACAAATAATTTCCTCACCACAATATCTGATCCATACCTTGGCCACAAGAATCTTTAGTGCCTCTCTAAGGAAAGTGTCATGGCTTAACCCCTGCCAGAAACTAAGCACCACGCAGCGGCTCACTCACTTCCACCCCACCCAGTAGGACGGGGAAGAAAATCAGGAAAAGAAGTAAAACTCATAGATTGAGACAAGAAGGGTTTAATAGAACAGAAAATAAGAAACTATTAATGATAATAATAACACTAATAAAATTACAACTGTAATAATAAAAGGATTAGAGTATACAAGTGATGCAGAATGCAATTCCTCACCACCCACGGATCGACACCCAGTTAGTTCCTCGAGCGGTGATCCCCCCACCGCCACTCCCCCCCCCCAGTTTATATACTGGACATGACGTCCCATGGTATGGAATACCCCTTTGGCCAGTTTGGGTCAGCTGCCCTGGCTGTGTCCCCTCCCAACTTCTTGTGCCCCTCCAGGCTTCTTGCTGGCTGGGCATGAGAAGCTGAAAAAATCCTTGACTTTAGACTAACCATTACTTAGTAACAACTGAAAACATCCGTGTGTTATCAACTTTCTGCTCATACTTAACTCAAAAGCCTAGCACTGTACCAGCTACTAGAAAGACACAACTCTATCCCAGCTGAAACAAGGACAGAAAGAAAGACAAATAAAATCAAAAATTTGTAAGGCAAATTTAAAATTACATTTGAATTAAGAAATTTTAAATTTAATCTTGGTGGATGGAAATTGGACTTGAGTAGGCAATGTCCACTTGTAGCCCAGAAAGCCAACCGTACCCTGGGCTGCATCCAAAAGTATGGCCAGCAGGTTGAGGAAGGCGATTCCCCTCCTCTACTCCACTCTTGTGAGGCCCCACCTCGAGTTCTGTGTCCAATTCTGGGGCTTACAATACAAGAAGGACATGGACCTTCTGGATCAGATTCAGAGGAGGGCCACAGAAAAGACCAGAAGTGTGGAATACCTCTCCTATGAGGAAGGGCTGAGACAGTTGTGATTATTCAGCATGGAGAAAAGAAGGCTGTAGGCAGACCTTATTGCAGCCTTCAATATACAGACAAGGCTTATAAGGAAGATGGAGAATGACTTTTTACCACAGCCTGTAGCGACAGGACAAGGGGTAATGGTTTTAAACTAAAAGAGGGTAGATTTACATTGGATATAAGGAAGAAATTTATTTAAAATTAGGTTGGTGAGATACTGGAACAGGTTGCACAGAGAAGTTGTGGGTGCCCCATCCCTGGAATTGTTCAAGGCCAGGTTGGATGGGGCTTTGAGCAACTTGGTCTACTGAAAGAAGTCCCTGCCCATGGCAGAGGTCTTGAACTAGGTGATCTTTAAAGTTCTCTTCTAACCCAAACTATTCTATGATTCTATAATATTTAAAGTCACTTGGTCCAGCTGGGTATTATTCGTTTGCTTTTTTTTCATTCCATATAATAAGTCACACTTCTATTTAGACAGCAGAAAGATTGTAAAAGGCATTCCACAACTCCACAGCAAATAAACATTTCAGCAATGAAATGAAGGAATTTTTTCAAATGAAGGTGAGAATTAATTTTTTTCTGTTAGGAGTTACAGGAAAATGACAATGTCAAATAATGATTAACAAACCTCACTGAAATGCAAAGAGATTTTGGTCAGCCTACAGAAGCAAACTAAAAAAAAAAGGGGGGAAAAGGAAGAAATCAAAAGGCTATGTGGCAAATAATCCTTTCTTGGTAGCTTTTTTTTAATTAAAAACATTTAAAAATTTGATCTTAAAGTTCTTATCTTCAGAGATTTACTAGTGTTAAAACTGCTTTCAATATCTCCTGCTTTTATTTCAGGATTCTTATGGAGGGTCTGTAAAAGCCTTTGTAGTGCTGATTTAAAAAAAAAAAACCAAAACCTGTTTTAGGAAATATGTGAGCTGTATTGGTTAATAAAAAAAATACATATAAACTGACTATAGATATCATGATTGAATACAGGATGCAACACTTTAACAGGAATAGTGATTAACCCTGGGAACAAACTGCTAAAAGATTGACAAATACTTGTAATCCAGATATTTTAATTATCCATTAAATGTGTGTTTAAACATACATGCTCCAGCTCCCAGGCTTAGTAGTGTTGATGTGCATGGTAGGGAAGAAGACTCTCCAAAGCATGAGCACTGGCAGAAGTCTCTGGACTGTCTTGCCACACTTTACCGTTTTGCTTTCAGTCAGTGATTCCTGTTTGAGAACAGTGTATTCTGTTTGGAAAGAGGTCTTCAAATGTATTAGACATCTTCATAGCATACAACTTCTTAATATGGTAAATAAAAGGATTATGGTGAAAAAAAAAGCAAACAACCAAACAAACAACAAAAAGAGAACTAAAATAAAAACCCACATTATTTTATTGCCTGATAAATCATAAATATAAAACTAAATAATTTACCAAAGTAAAGTGGCTTAGAATGGACATAACCTGATTAAATTTGCCCAATAAAAAAGACAATAGAAAACACAGTCAATATAGATCAGACTTAATGAGACACTATAACTTAAATCACCAAGAACAGGAAAATAGAATTAAGATTAAATAAATCATTAGAAATTACACTATCACAAATGTTAACAGTGTTAAAAAGCGCTTTTGCTGTCAAATAGAGATCATCACATTAAAGCACAAGAGAAACACCTCATATAAGCTAATCAGTCATGCAATGACTGTGATCCCCCAGTGTGATAGCCAGAGGAGGGAAAATACAATCAAAAAAATGCATTAAGTGAAAAATCAAAATATAAAAAGTCATTTGTGAAAGAAAAGACCATACCTGAAAACTTGTGTACAGCTGTGGCTAACATCTTTCAAGAAAGATGAATTCCATTAGAAACAGCAAAGAACAGGACCTCCAGGTTGATCAGAAGCGCCTTGGTTGATATTGCTAAGACGTTCCAGGCTACATGAGATTATTAAATACTAATTGAGCAATGAGTCTCCCTTCTCATTAGTAGTTAGGGTGGTCAGAGGTGCACTGGTTTTGACTGATTCATAGTAGGTAGTATGGGACTATGTTTTAGATTTGTGCTGAAAACAGTGTTGGTAACCCAGGGATGTTTTGGTTACTGCTGAGCAGGGCTTACCCAGAGCCAAGGGCTTTTCTGGTCCTCACCCCACCCCACCAGCCAGCAGGCTGGGGGGGCACAAGGAGTTGGGAGGGGACACAGCTGGGACAGCTGACCCCACTGACCCAAGGGATATCCCAGATCATAGGACATCATGCTCAGCATGTAAAGCTGGGGGATGAAGGAAGAAGGGGGAGGACATTTAGAGTCATGACGTTTGTCTTCCCAAGTCACCGTTAGGTGTGATGGAGCCCTGCTGTCCTGGAGATGGCTGAACACCTGCCTGCCCATGGGAAGTGGTGAACGAATTCCTTGCTTTGGTTTGCTTGCATGCATGGCTTTTACTTTACCTGTTAAACTGTCTTTATCTCAGCCCACAAGTTTTCTGATTACTGTTCTGATTCTCTCCCCCATCCCACTGTGAGGGGGGTGAGCACCTGCATGGGGCTGAGCTGCCTACTGGGGTTAAAATGCAACAAGAGGGAGAAAAGAAAATCTAGAATTTGGTCTTCACTCACAGGACTGCCTGTACATTTTATTTTGGAAAAAAATGGACCAGAGAAAAGAATGACAAAACAAAGAAATCAGAATGATCAAGGGAGCCTGTGACCTGCTTCCCTTTTTAAGATGAATGTTCTGATCATTGGATAACAAAATCAGTCTCCTGCTTGCCTGCTTTTCCTCTGGCATAGGTTGATAGGGAAAGTCCTCTACTCCACTCCAAGTCTGTCCTCCCTCTACAATATTGTATGGTCTTTTGAGTAGGACATTGCAGGTTTAAATTGCCTAGACATAATTAAGCAAGACCTCCAGATTCCTAGAGGGATACTATAACTTCTTTATATAAATACAATTTAGATAAAACAGTGTTTTATCTAGAAAGAGAGAAGCAGAAGCAGCAGCTTCTGGACAGGCACATCTTAAACATCCCTCTGCCTCCACTGGCAATGTTACCATAGCTTAGGCGGGAAGCTGGCACTAGCTTTTCAGGCTGAAATACTTCCTTTATGCATGCAGGTATCAAGGGAAATTTCACTCTGAAAGGAGAGTATTTAGTGAATATGAGATAGCTTTTCTCATCAGTTTCTTTACCATGGCAGCATATCACATCAAGTCACATTTTAAGTAGTACAGCGGACGCTCTGAATCTCATCATGTGTCTTGTAAGGAGATACTGCATTATATTTTGTGAAAAGAAGTTCCAATTAACCTTCATTCACTTCATTTACAGGATAATTATGATTCAGTGATTTTGTATTTGTTTTCAACTTTTTGCCCATGGGAAAAAATTCAAAAGTTTAAATTAAGGGAAAGAGGAATCCAAATTCACAAATTCATAATGATATAAAGCTAACTGAAGACATGATTAATTTATTAATTTAGTAACTTTTCCTAGGCAATGAGACTTCCCTGAAAGATATGAATGCCAGAATACTACAATACCATGGATGAATAATTCCACATACAAACGCTCAGATTATAATTGAAGTAGGTGGCTTGGAGCACAATCTCTTCTAACTCACGCACAAAGCCATTTTCTTTAGTGCAAGCTGAAAGAAATTCCTGACTGTGAATATTAAGGGAAAGCACCTCTAGTGCTAAATTATGATCTGCACTGAGTATGCTTTATGGCTTGGGTAGAAAAAAACAACTCTAAAATTGACCTAAATGCTACTATGTGAACTCACTATGTGAAAGAGTTCAGCACTTCCAGAGTTCCTGCAGAGCAGCTGTGTTAATTACTCTGCTTTCCGCTGTAGTCTAGATGCTAGAAGAGCTCCTGTACACCCCTGACAGGCACAAATTACAATAGCATTTAGAGCACTTCTTATTATACCAGGTACTAACAGGCCAGAATTGTATTGGAAAGCAGCGTTATTCCCATTTTCATCAGCTCCATTAGCATTACAACGGTTGTGAGCTGTGGACCAGGAGGATTTCAAACAGTTTTTCCCAAATAAACATGTACCGAGTTAAAAATTTTACTGAAAATTCTATATGAGAGGGCAGCAAATAAATTCAGAAAATTAAGTACTATATATAAGAAATGTACTCACTACGGTATGTGTAAAGTAACAGAAAGAAAATAATGCATATGCATACATTCTATGATTATTTTTTTAAATCTTGCAAATTTTGAGAGATAAATCTAATCTGAACTTCTCACTAAACAGCACCTGAGAGTAGCAACCTCAGCATGAAGAGAATTTGAGCACCAGGGAAATAGCTTTCTCAGGAAAAGTGCTTTTACCATCTAATTGCTGATCTACAGTTGCATTAATACAAACATGCCAAGTTAATAACCATAATTGTGTCACCTATCCAGGACTGACTTGATTAAACTCAGGTTTTCTTTTTCACCACTTCAGGTTGCCCAAATGAGGTTGAATTTGTAGCTAATGGTTAAAATCAGAATCAAGCAGTGCAGGTGAAAACTTCACTGATTTTACACTAATTCTCTTCTGTGAACACTTCCCTTGATTATTCATGTTCTGGATACCTCTTTTCAGCATCTATGTGCTAAAAGAATTCAAATTTTAAACCATAAACCTTCTAAAGCCTAAAACATTTTCTCCTACAAGGCATACTAGCAGCTATTACAATGTCAACAGACATTCATAGGCATTGCAACATATACATTTGCAATACTGTATACCACAGGAGCCTTTCTTGCTCTTACTGTGCAGCAAACATCACTATCAATGCTAATGTCTATCACTAGGTCTCACAGGTGCTGCAATAGTGCAGATATGCAGAGAGCAGAATTGTTGGATCACACTGAGCAGGAGATGGCTTGTTTATTAACTTAAGAGGACTCAAGAAAGTAATGCAGACTAACTTAGCATTTTAAGTCACTTTTTTTTTTTTAAATCTCAGTCTATTCACAATAGATTAATATCCATACATCTATTCCTATATATTTGGCTGTATTAATAACTTGAAGTTATTTGGTAAACGTCAGCCTGGGAGCTACTCTTACACAGTGATCTCCAGTGATAACATCTGTTCACTATCCTTCCTTTTAGCTGGCCAATTCCATTTGGGTAATTTGTTACAAAAGACAGAAATTTTAGTCAAAATCAAACTCCCTTAATGTGAGAGGTTTGTCCTGCTCCTCTAAAGGTGAACAATTTTAATTGTAGCACTCCAAATGAGACAATGGGCAATAAAAACATATTTGGAGGGCATGATTAAGGAAACAAAGATAGATATTACTTGCTTATAATAGCTGTAGAAAGTCAGTTTTAGACTGGAAGTAATAATTAAAGTAAATGTAGAATACAAAATTATTAATCATGACTCTCTGCTACAAATATCACATTTTCCCACTGAAAATAAATGTATTTATAATAAAAACAATTGAGAGCATGACTAAGTTGTTAGATTTTTTATTCCCTTAACAAGAAGGCACTGAGCAGAGCTATGGCAGCATGAATAGAGAATGTTTATTTCCTATAAAGATAATAAACTTTTAAACTTTTCCTTTCCTACCCAACTGCATGGCTTTAATCTGAGTGATCACTGTCAATGTTAGCACATAAATAAATAGAGCAATAATATCACAGGCAGGGATCAGGTTTCAAATCCTTGTAAATATATCCATTGCGTATGACAGTGCTAGCATCAGGACCTGAAGCTTCAGTTCTTACACTGAGTAAACTTTTAGCAAAGAATATAGTTATTTCTCATGTTCTGTGTTGCACCATTATTCATCATTACAGCCTGCTATCTGCAGTGAGATGCCCTTGTGAAGCTGTACTATGGAGAGCTGTGCTATCACCCCCAGCCTAAACTCCACAAGAACCCTGAATCATTGTATCTTCTTAATTTTCACTCAGTGACTTCCAGTCCTTATGTGAAAGAAATTTCAAGTGATGCTACTGCTGGTCTCTGTTCTTGTGTTTCAGTCCACTTCTAGTTGGTGTTCTTTTCAAATTGCCCAATCCTAGCAAAATACTGGAGATAGTCTAGGAAGACACTTATGTGTCTAAGCGGATTATTAAAAAAAAAACAAACAAGAACTCCCTACCAGTCACCAGCATCATAGATACTTACCAGCAGTACAGAAGCCTACTTTCTCAGTTGAACTCAATCTGATAATGTCTTCCTTAAGCTTCTCTGTAATTGGTTGTAGAAAGAGATTATTTTCACTACAATTACACCTGCAAAGACACAATTTTTATGTGCTGCAGCATGGATTTTTACACAGGACAACAGTAAACATTGTTATTCTGCAAAATATTGCCATATACATTATTTTATAACTTGAAGAATTAATCAGAAAATTATATTCTTATTACATAAAACACAGTAGCAAATATTCAATTATCCTTTTTTCTGAAAAATACTATACAATATTATTCCACATAGTATTCTTGTTATCCAAAATGACATTAAAACAGATGTTTCAAGAATCCTATTAATTCAATTGCACTTTGCTCCTTAATAGAAACATGAAAAGTAAATACTTCACCTAATAATGTTTATTAAACAGGAGAAAGAAAATAGTTTAACAAAGCCTAATAGGATATGTCTGGTCTCTTATATTAAACCGTGTCAGGGAATGTCTCCAGGCACTGGAACCTGATCTGTACTCTTAAGATGCTGGAATGATCCCTGACACAGTTTGACCCAACTTAACTAGCAATTTTGCAAAGCACAATCTCAAGCAGGGTTTGGGAGTCAACATGAACCAGGAACTGTTCTCAGTGGGCACGTTCTAGGAATTAGTATTAGGGAATTTAATACCACATATGCAGCTGCTCCATATCACTTGGCCGCAGTGCCAGAGAACAGTTCCAGATACACTGGGGCTACAACTTCAGTAGTAATTAAACACAGCTGGGACTTTTTCTAACCATATTGGGACATAATATTCAAATAATTTCTGCAGTGAAATTCTATGTAGTGCTTGTGTATGGACCTCATGGACCAACTCTCACTTTTACTTGCTCTGCCTCCTACACCTCTACTTCTTCAGACTTTAAATGAGAATTGGGAAGCCAGTGAGCAATGTGCAGGTTACCTTTTTGTAGCTTGCAAGAGGGTCAGCAGAATAGATCACCCTGAGCTCAGGTGAATAACACTTTGAGGCATTAAAAGGGTAGGAGAGAAGAATGAAGATATCATTTCCCCTCTTCCAAAGATACATAAGTCAAAGACTGTAAAATCATATCCTTCCCTTTCTTTATTGTGTATGGAACATGTACACTGTAGAAGTAAGTCAAGAAGAGTTAACTGAAAACTGTACTTATACATTTTTTAAAATTAAAATGGTAAAAAATAATACATATTAGTTTTCTTTTTAAACTCAAGATTATTTTTTAAAAGTGTGGGTTTTTTCCTTTTACCAGAAACTTTCAGCTTTTTTATTTCACTATTTTGAGGGACAGAAAAAAAAATCCCCAAAATTCAATTCTTTAAGTCCTTTAGAAAATAATTGGCACTCTTCTATCAAGTCAAGACTCAAGCCCTATTACTAAAGCAGCATTAGTACAACTAGAAAATTAGTGTCCATGTTGAAAGAGACTCCAATAGGTTAATAATTTTACCATATCACAGACAGAAGTGTCCTACTTAAAAGACTGGGAAAACTAGGGCTTGGTTTTTTCTTCTTTCACTAGTTCTGAACATCCATTAACCCTTAGGGAACAATCAGATAGACCCTTGTTTTAGCTGTATCTGTCCTGGTTTCAGCTGGGATAGAGTTCAGTGTCTTCCTAGTAGCTGGTACAGTGCTGTGTTTTGAGTTCAGTATG
>JANZLQ010000029.1:34571074-34587357 GCA_026212715.1 Elanus axillaris | reverse complement strand
CAAGGATTTTTCAGCTTCTCATGCCCAGCCAGCGAGAAGGCTGGAGGGTCACAAGAAGTTGGGAGGGGACACAGCCAAGGCAGCTGACTCAAACCGGCCAACGAGGTGTTCCATACCATGGGACGGCACATCTAGTATATAAACTCATAGGAATGGGGGTGGGGGAATCACCACTCAGGGACAGGGTGTCAATTGGTGGGTGGTGAGCAATTAGTCTGTGCACCATTTGAACATTCCAATCCTTTTACTATTACTGTTGTCATTTTATTATTGATATTATGATTATTACTTTCTTCTTTTCTGTTTTATTAAACTGTTCTTATCTCAATCTACGAGTTTTACTGCTTTTCCTGATATTCTTCCCCATCCCACTGAGTGTTTGGGGGAAGTGAGTGAGCAGCTGCGTGGTGTTTAGTTGGTGGCTGGGGTTAAAGCACACAACAGTGTTTTAAATGTTTTTCTTTTTATTTTGTTTGTTTATTTCCCAATACCCAATTCAGTAATTAAATATTTGTGCTAAATGGCAATGAATTAAGTTAAATTTGCTATGTCAAGTCTGGTTTACAAATGACAGTGTAGTACTTGGGAAGTGATTTCCCTGTCTTTTATCTTGACCCCTGAGTTTTCTTATCCTCATTCTTCCTATTTTGTACCCCACCCTGTTGGGGGTGGGGGGTTGTCAACAGTAAGCAAGCAGGTGGGTGGGTGCTTGGCTGCCAGCTGGGGCTAACTGACTACAACTTCCAGTAAGCAAGAATTTTACTTCTTCCTTACTTCCTCCTATTGGTGCACATGAATGTATTAGTCTCTGAGCTCTTCCTCATGTGTTCTTTTTTCTCTTTCAATACATAAAGTGCACATGAGATCTTAAGACAACTGCCTGTAGTCGTCTTAATAATAGAACAATGTTTCCCCTCTAGCTCAAGACCTACCTGCCATTGGTCTGAATGATAGTTCATTGTCTTAAAGGAGAGTATAGAGATAAAATATATTGGAGGTTCTATAAACTTTCTCTTCATCAGCAAGGAGAAGCTCTTCCACTGTTGATCTACCAGACTCAGAGGATCTATTTATGCCTTGAAACACAGCTATCAGGAAATGCACCAGGCATTGATCCCATTAAAGTGAGTAGGAGCTTGTCATTAAACTATTTCTTGGGTTTTATATTCGCAGGAAAAGCAGAAGATGGGGTAGTAAGAGAGCAAATGTGAGCAAGAGAAATAGTGAATATAGTTTTGTTTGCCTACAAAACTAAATGTACATAGTACATACTTATTAAATAAACTCAAAAAATCTATTTTAATTTCAGAATTATTTGTTATTCTTCCAAAGAGTAATTTTTGCTGATTTAATAGAAAAGAGAGAAAACTGTCATCTTGCCTCTAGTTCTCTGATTTTTTCCCCTCACATACTGGAGGCAAATTTTAATGTTATAAAATTAACTGTGATTAAATCCACAAAATGCTAGAAATTAGTTTTTAATATTAGGACATAAAAAAAAAAGCTTTTGATTAATTAGCAGCTTTATATTTTAATGTGAATTATATCTTAAACAAAATCAGCTATGATAGCCAAGGGAAAACATATTTGCATTTCTACTAGTATTTGTCTTTTTGATATTAATATTTACTTTGTGCACTGGTCTATAATTGATTAAAATATATATTTATTCTTCTGGGATCTGAAAACCCCAGGAACACAATTATACACTACAGCTGGGTAGCCTGCAATGCCCTATGAACAAAACAAACTTTTAAAAAGGATATAAATCTTATATTTATTTTAAGTTTGGAATAAATTTTCAACTTGCATTAAAACATGTCATTATTGAGGTCATGATTTTAAATTGATATAAATCTAGGCAGTTTAATGAGATTAATGCATTTATTAGATCTTGTTCAGTGGTGTAATAGGAATGTTCTACACACTTTGGAAATTTGCTTTTTTCAGTATTTGGTGGTTTAAATTTTACTACAGTGTTGTTATTAAGCTGAATAGCATTTTAGATTTTCATATCATCCCCTTATACCTTCTTCATGGAAGATGCTTGCTGTGTTAAAAAGAGTTAAATGAAAATGTTTTCTCCAGGAGAAACTAGATCTGGTTTAGAGTATGTTTGTAGCCATAGATGTTCACCAATATCAGTGTCTGAGTACTTGGTCTAACTTTAATACACTGAAATGATTTTATTGAAATGCCTAAAGAAGATTCCTTAATCATCTTCTGTTACATGTTCCAGTCCACAAACATATTTTTCAAGACCTGTACTTGAGAAACAGAATTTTTAGGGTTCTAATATGATTGAAAGCAGTCTGAATCCAGCTAAAGTCTTTCTACCAAATTCAGGTCTGCTCTTCACTGATGTTTCTCCACAATTACGTAACAATAATTTGTTTATGGAATTTCAAGAATAATGTAGAAAATATTCACGGAACATAAGGAGAAAAACAAACTTAAAGATCCAGATGGGAGAAAAAATGACATTGTATAGCCAAGTAGAAATTGTGTTTCTTCAAAAAGAGCTGGAAAATTGCATTATGATCTTTAGTTCTACATAGGACTTGCCACTGCCAGACAGAGGAAGATCCATTTTATCTCGTATCCTGCTTATAGGAGTGGCACAACACTGAGAGAACATCTTAGAGAACAGACCCATCAGAGGTTTTTCTTTTGCCAAGTAAACCTTACTATTTTATGGCAGCCAGGTTAAAGGGGTCCAAATATAAAGTGGATGAACTACATTGTATTGGGCATAAATGGCAGGGTTTAACTCAAAGGGGCCTGCAGTGCTGACCTGTGTGGGGAAGGCCACGAATTGCTGGGTGCCAGTCACAGCCAATTCCAGCTCACAGGTGACCCACAGACAGGGGCAGGGACATTAGGTGCTAGGATGCATGGATCAGTCGACGAAGAGAAGAAAGAGTCAGTGGCAGAAAGAAGCCAATATGCCTGTGACTCCAGTCTCCTGTGCCTCCCCAAGGAACTGGGATGCAGTGACTGAAAGCAAGGGAAGCTGAGACTGTGACAAGTGGCTGAAGCTGAGCACTGGGAATGCAAAGGAAAGATGTTTACTTAGATGTTTAACTTTTTATGTTTTCTTTTTTTCAATATCTGAATTAGTGATCAGAATTTTCTGTTAATTGGCAATAAAATAAATTAAGTGAAAATTCCTGCTACTCAAGACTGTTTCCACACTACACTGTCCATGCAAGCACATTTCTCTTTAGCTCACCAAAAAATCTGACAAGCATATCGGAGACTACGTCCAGATTGCACACTCCCCCACCCCTTTCCACTTGCATGGGCAAATACCAGTTTTAGAAGTCTTATGGAAGGCCCATTCTGCACTGATAACCATTATATTAATAGTTGACAGAGGAGATGATTAAAGAAATCAGGAAGATCACTTTGGGAATTGTATGTCTTAAAGACAGTATTATACTTTTGCTGATACTAAATAAAAATTTTATAAATTACAGAAATGTTGTATTTGAGTAAATACTTGTTAATATGTAAGATTTATTTTTAAATAATAATCTATTTCTTTACAGGAAGGGTGGTTATAAAAATTTATAAGTGTGTAAACATCAGTAACTCAGCAAAAGTATCAAGATCTTGTAAATATGCAGCACTACCATGGCATGAGAGGCATTTGGAAGATAAACTGACTTTAAGAAATAGTCTGTTTACCAACAGCCTGTAAGCTCTGAGACTCTGTGCTTTAAGACATGAAAAAAACACATGCACCTTCGGTATGTTTCTAACGATATGAACCTCTCAATCAGCCTAAAAAAAAAAAAAGGTCCTTAATACAAGAATCCACAGGAAGAATAGCAATGGTAGTTCTTAGTCATTTTGAAGGGTAATACTTGAACCATCCTGCTCTGACATTATATAAAGTCATCAGAAATTCTAGTCTTATATTCTGCCTTTAGGAAGGAGTTAATTTCATGTAGCACAGATTGAATGTTTCTTGTAACATGCTGTATTGTTTAGCTGCTACCTGTCTCTCAGTCACAGAAATCACTGCCTGGTCACTTTGCAAGTAGCCCTTTCCAGACACCACCCTGGAAAAAATGCTCACATAGCTACTCACTGCATGCACTCAACTGTAGTGTGGTCTGTACTAAACTGTAATGGGTTTAGCCTTTAGGCTTGGTAATTTAGTTTCACATAGTACCACATCCAATGCTACACAGTTCTTTAACTCAGTCAAGCTATGCTGATTTATACCACCTGATTCATGCCCAGAGGAGCATATTGTAACATGGCGTCAGTCACATCCCTATTTAGGGTATTCCGCTCTGCAGGCACAGTAGTGACACACAGACATAAACCAGGACAGCTTTAAGGTAGCCAGCAGGAGAGTACTGATAACACAGGGCCCTACGGTCATTTTACCTGTTTCTCCCTTAGCCATTGAAAGTATCTGTTAAGTAGGGAGTCAGTAGAATGTAACACAGTAAAGATCTCCAACTGCAGCTGCATTTTACCCATCCTAACAACATCCTTTCCTCTCTGAGGTATTATTATGACCCCATTCTCACATGTTGATAATGACATTGACTACAGCCACTTATTTCAGTAATTCCCTTCTTAAAGTGATGATTAAAAATAGTAGATCTGGGTATTTTTACCCCTCAGAAAAGCCCTTCTGAATATTATTGACATGAAATGGCAAAACAAATCTTCCAAAGAAGTCATCCACTTAACCCCTTTGTTTAGCTCACAGCATTCTCTTTTACATAGTAAATTTATTTTTTTAATAATGCTAATATTACAAAAAAAAATTTTTTAAATGTATGCCTGACTGTGTTTTGAGATGGAGAAGAGATAAATTTAAAGTCTCTCACCAGTCTCAATGTCAGTGGTTCTACTGAGAGCTTACACAGGACTCATAACACCTGCCACAGCAGGGCAGAATTCTCATTATTAATCAGTTCCTAATGTGCATGCAGGGAGGATAACATTTCCTTCCACTTTCATTTGTTATTAATCTTGTTTATTTACATTACAAACCCATAAGGGTAAGACTGTCCCTCTGTTCATATACTATAATGGAGTGGGATTCTTCTTGGGACAAGAGACCATCAATGATATGAAATTTAACAAGAACAAATGCTGGATTCTGCACCTAGGATGGAGTAATGCCAGGCACAAGTATAAACTGGGAGCGGAGTGGCTGGAGAGCAGCCATGCAGAAAGAGAGCTGTGGTGCCGGTCTCAGCAGGTTCACTAGGAGTCAGCAGTGTGTCCTGGCAGCCCAGAGGTCAAACCGCGTCCTGGGGTGCATCAAACACAGCATAACCAGCCTGTCAAAAGAGGGAATTATCCCGCTGTACAGAGTGTTGGTGCAGCCTCACCTTGAGTACTGTGTGCAGTTCTGGGCCCCACAATTTAAGAGGGATGTGAAGATCAGTGAATGTGTCCAGAGGAGGGCAGCAAAGCTGTTGAAAGGGCTGGAAGGGATGTCCTGTGAGGAGCAGTTAAGGAATTTGGGTTTGTCTAGTTTGGAGAAAAGGAAGCTGAGGAGTGACCTCATTGCTCTCTACAGCTTCCTGAGGAGGTGACATGGAGAGAGAGGTGCTGAACTCTTCTCCCTGGTATCCAGTGACAGGACAAGTTGGAGTAGTTTAAAGCTGCACCAGGGGACATTTAGACTGGCCATTAGGAAGCATTTCTTTACCAAGAGGGTGGTCAAACACTGGAACAGGCTTCCTAGAGAGGTGCTTGATGCCCCAAGCCTGTCAGTGTTTAAGAGGCATTTGGACAATGTCCTTAATAACATGCTTTAACTTTTGGTCAGCCCTGAATTGGTCAGGCAGTTGGACTAGATGTCTGTTGCATGTCCCTTCCAACTGAAATATTCTATTCTATTCTATTCTAGTCTAGTCTAGTCTACTCTACTCTACTCTACTCTACTCTACTCTACTCTACTCTACTCTTCCTTAATTTTATCTGCCTAAATTATAAGCATCTATTCTAAGCTCACCACCTTCAGCTCATCCTAAATTTCCATTTGAAAACAAGTAGAGGGAATCAACCTCTGGAGATTGCTGTGTCTCTCCATTGGCTTATGGAATTGAGGGAAGGGGTCTACACCTATAGCTAGCCTTAGATTAAATGGAAAACATTAGGAGAGAAGAATATCATTGTCAGTAATCAGATTGGCTGAAGCTTCTAGATTCCTCTGTAATAATAATGGTTACAATACTTTCTAATTTAGGATCATGCTGTTATATATGGTAATTCAGCTGCTGTAAGCATGGCATTTTTCAAATCTCTTATGGTTATCTTGAGTTTTTATTAAGTTTTTGTCTATGTTTTTATCTCTCTAATCTATCCAAATATTTTTGCTCCGTCTTCTTGGTATGCCTATGTTCTTAAAGTAATATGAATGATTCCTCATAAACAGAACTGCCTTGCATAGTAATTACCCTTACTTTATAACCTTTGCCATCTGTGCACTTCAGACTCAGCAGGTAATTAGATCAGCAAACTTTCACATTTATATATATGTTACAACCATTACTTTTTCTGACAGGAGAAACCCAGCAACTATTACTTGTAGTTTCCCTTCTCTGTTTTGAAATGAAAATACAGAAACTGTTGAAGAACTTTGAAAGAGAAAATTTAACTGTGCCTCTGTTCAGCTGCTCCACAGAATTCAAACCTGTGGAGATAAGCTAGCTCTGATATCTGTCTCTGATTACAGAAAAAAAATGTTATTGGATATAGTTTTTAATATAAAACATTTCTAGTTTCTTCCTATTCTCTTCTTGTGTTTATGCAATATGCTACTTAAAATCATTATGGAAGTTCTAGCTGTCAATCTGTAGGTAATGTAAAATAGGATGAAATGTCTAAGTGTCTCTGCAGTGACCTGGTCTTTTCAAATGAAATTGTGAAAAAATTAAGGGGGAAAGAAGAATTGGTTTTTGTGTTGTGTGTGGTTTTGGGAGGGTCTGTTGTTGTTTGGGGGTTTTTGCCTGTGTTTTCTCTTCATTTCATAGCAACTCCAAGATTTTAATGTGTGCTCTCAAACCCCGATAGAGTGCTTTTGCCACTGTCATTTTATCTGTTCTGACCTTTCTCTGCTTTGTATTCCTCCCTAACAATTTCAGGTGATCTACCCAAAAAGGCATGTGAGGAACATGAGGAATACTGGCAAGTTCTGTGAGATAGAAGAATCATTCCCACCTATCTCTTATTAAGCTTTGATCTTGCAAATCAAATGTGTGGGCTGCACATGGTATCTGCCCAGTCATAACTCATTACAGGATCAGAATGGAAATACAGACTGAAAAGGACTGCCTGAGACCTGGCAGTCAGTAAAAGAACTCAAGTTATTTTCCACAGAAGGCAAGTGAAATATATTCTGCTTGATAAAATCAGAGAGCTGTCCATTCATTTAGACATTTAATAGGACAGAAAATGAGGCACATGTAATTTTTTATTACATGGCTAGAAGCAAAACATTAATAATTACCTACTCCAGAAAATTAATTACATTTTAAGGAGAAGTAATTTCATTATTTTGGGACCTTCTGTGGCTATCTCTATATTAAAATATAAACCATTATGTACTATAAATGTCAAATTCCATAAGAAATCAGTTTAGTAAATGCAGAACTTAAATTTTTTGAAGTTAATTAAATCAAAGTAATGTAAAAAAGCCCATGGAAAAGAGCCTGAGGTCTGATATCCTTCTCTGAAAATATGCAAAAATATTTTTTGTTGCCTTGCTAGATGCATTTCCAAGATCTATTTATTTGTTATAACATAAGATGCAGAATGCACATCTTTCAAACTCCTTGAGAGAAAGGAGAAAATCAGTCATTCTTACTTACATCTTCCATTGCACAACACCTAGAAATCAAGTCACATTCCAAAATGTCTTTGTGTTATTGCTGTATGAAGATAGAAGAAAAAGATAACCTGTGACTCAAGAGTGACCTAACAATAAAACAAAAGAATACAGATTGGAAGCTTTGAGACATTTGAAGACAAGGAAGCAAGCGATGATAGCACTCAGTAGAAATAGAGATAACCTGTCTCAGTATAAACAGGCATAACGTGTCACATCGAAGAACAAATATCCAAAAGTTTGGGACTTCTTGCACACAAATTTGTCTTGAAAACAGATGTCAAAGTGTTGCTGTGGTGCTAATCTGCTTGCTAAAGTGTTTATTGTCATTAGCAGGTCAAGATTCTGTCATCCTTATTTATAGCAACCACACTTACAGAGCAGTCCCACTGCGTTTATTTTCATGTCTGACAAAATCAAAACAGAAAAGTCCAGCTGGAATGAAAAGAATAGTTTGGTTTCAGTGACAGTGCCTGAGCAGTAAAATCTGGTTCCATATTAACAGGCCTGGAAATTTACAGAATAAAGAGGAAGTTGTTTGAAAGATCCTGTTAAGGAGCACATGATAATGAGTCAGGAAGGAGTCCATCTTGTTCAGTGAGAATCAGTCCTATACAATGCTTTTGTTGGACACAGAAATGTGAAATACAGGACTGCTAATCAGGGCATGATGATACTGAAATATGGAGCATGAGAAGAAAATGGTAATGTATTTTATAGACTGTATTGTAGCAAATCTTACCTGGGAGAAGAGTAAAGAGGTGGAAGTTACATTTGCAAGACAGAAAAAAAAAAGTGGAAGAAAAAAGGAGAAATAAATTATGACTGCTGAAAATAAGAAATAGTCAGAAGAAGATATACGTAACAGCACCCTATTAGATGAAAACCAAGAATAAAGATTATAACAAGCTACACAATACAGATGTCAAGATCAATTGGCAAGCTAATTAGGAAATGGATGAATAAAACAATTAATTATGTACTTATTAAATTAGAAGTCAACAAATAATGCAATCAGTTGTTAGGACCAAAAACAAATCAATAAAGCGAGGAGAAATCTAGAGTTTGGAACTCATCAGCCAGAGTCCAGGTTCCCCATGCCATGGTGCTTAGGACTGAGGCATGAATAACACTTGCACTGTATCTTCCCAGCAAAGTGACTTCCTCTCCCTGAAGCTGCCTCTTCTGTGTTCTAGTCGTTAGGGCACCAAAGTTTACTATTTATGGAATCTGGAACCAGAAGAGGATTTTGAGAGTGTGGCCATAATGGTCAATGGTAGATAGAGTGGTTGATTATTTCTCCTTTCTGAATAATATTAATGAGACATAATCAGCCCTCTTTACTGAATAATATTAATGAATGACTGTGGGGAAAAAATTCTACTAAAAGATCTTCTTTATTCAGGTAGCTAAACATTAGTAGAGGGAAGAAGAAGATCAAGGTACAAATCGAGCAGTGTGCCCTTCAGCCAAAAGATCAACTACATCCTGGTTTGTCTTAGCAAGAGAGCAAACTGCGGTGCAGGGCAAGTGATTATTCCCCTCCCTGCAGCACTGTGGCACCACATCTGGAGGGCTATGCCCAGCTTGGGGCACCCCACTACAAGAAAGACTTTGACATACTGGGTGATGGTCACCAGGATGATCAGATGACAGAAGCATGTAGCATAGGATGAGAGGCTGAAAGAGTTGGGCCTGTCCAGCCTGGAGAAGAGGAGGGGCAGATGAGACCATACTGCTATCTGCAATGGATACACCTTCCAGTATGGGAAACTGCATCAGATTTTAGGAAAAAAATTGGCACTATGAGAGCGGTCTGAAATCAGAACAGGCCAACCTTGGCGATAATCAAAACTCAACTGGACAAGGCCATGAACAAGATCCAAATAATATGGAACTGCCCTGAGTGGGGATCTGGACAGGAAGACTTTCGAAGGCCACTTCCAATCTAAATTATATTGAGTCTATGTTTCTGTGCAAGTGAAAGTTGGCTTTGCAGCTTTCAACTTAAAGTATTAAAGAAACTAGCCAGAATAATATTTTAAACACTAATGCCAATCCTTTGCAAATACATGGTAGGTAGAATTGAGAGAAGAAAACTTGCAGCATCTTCCTTTTAAAAATCACATAATGGGTCAGGAGGAGAACCTGAGCAATCCAAGAAAATATGTGGGAAGGCATTGGAAAACATTTAAATTCAATGAGTCTGCAAATAGCTTGAAGAAAAATGTGCTATATAAAACAGACAACCTGGACTTGTCAAAACCAAATCCTGTAAATAAGTCAGTTTTCTTCCTTGAACCAAGATAACTGCTATAGTAGATAAAGGGAAAAGCTGTAGGTATAATAAATTTAAATCTTTCATGACTGCTGTGCAATAGTCCCTAAAAAATTTGATTTACATATAGTAGGTATACATCTGAAAACTACAGTCAAAGAATGCTTTTTAATTATTCATCACCACCAAACTGAACATGGCATCCCATAGAGGTCTGTCTTTGTCCCATTAGTATTTTCATTAATGACTTGCATCATGAAAGCGTAAGAGGGCTGTAAAATCTGCAGGGGCAGATTGCAAGGAACCTGGAGAATACAATCAAAATTAGAATTATCTTAATAAGCTGAAGAGATAGTTTGAACCCAGTTAGATTAAATTCGGTAAAGGCAAATGTAAGAACTACACTGATGTGCCATTCACAAATACAGATGAAGGACGTAAAAAAAGACACAAGAAAAGTGAAATAAATGGCTAGGCAGCAGTATAGTATATTCAGGGCATTATATTGGTTCACAAACTAAACATAGTAATATGATGCATTTTTCAAAAAGGATAACTTTCACTCTGAAATTACTTGTTCTAGTTTGTTTAGCATTGGTGAGGCCTTGGCTGAAGTAACAAAGTCTGTAGAACAAATGTTGGGAATGATAATAGCAAGCTGGAAAGAATGCACAGGAAATAAGAAAGAATGCTAAAAGATTATAAATTATGGCCTGCCTGCAAACAAAGATTAAAGCCTCTGTGTTCCCTTAGGCTTAGAAAAGAGGCGGTTGAGTGTAGATATGATAAACAGTATATCATGTAAAGTGCCAGTAGAAAGAGGATGATAATCATTTTTTCTCTACTGACAATGCTGAAAAAACAAGTTGTTAACCTAATCTGCAGAAAACGTAGGTTGGATATTAAGAAAAGATGTCAAAATGCTGCACTGCTGAAACACAGAGACAGTTTGAAGGAGTGTTGCGGATTTTTCTTCCTTTGTGGTTTTAATAATAAACTAAATCTCTCAGCATTTAACTACAAAAACTTGATCCTGCCTCCATATTGAGGATAAACTAGACCAGCAGTGGTACACCTAAAGCCTCAGACCTGGAGAGGGCTTGTGACTTCAGTTCATACAGTCCACATCTTCAGGGCAGCACATGTTAGATAGTGATAGGAAGTGGGTTCATACAGAGCCTACCAACCATGTTTGGTTGTCAGCAAAGTAAAATGTTCTTCACCCCCCAAGGTTTCTTCATGGTCCTATTTTTCTCTATTTCTAAATTCTGCAAAGCGTGACTAGATCTATAAATAGATGGTCTTTAATTTTTTTTACATTCCAATGAGTTTAAAGTTCAGTTTGGTGGGATAAAACTCAGGGAAGCAAGGAAATCATTTAGGAATGAATTACACAGATTACATGGTTAAGAAATGAATTAAGAATATTTTCAACAGAGGAAAATTAGACAGTAGGTAAAGTGACTTAAATTAGCCCAGCAATTAATCTGATCAGTAGACAAGCTATTGAAGAATGGATTAATTAAGCTAGGAGAAAATTAATTAAGTTATGAAATGAGTCAGATAGATAGGAATTATTAATGAATTAATTAAGTAGTTAGCCCTGTGACTTGTGTAGGAGAGACCGAGGGGGTTCTGCCGTGAACAGGATATATAGTTACCAGGACAGAAAGTTAAGATATCAAGTTAGTAGAGGAAAACAGATTTATTACTATCCATTGGAGCCACAGAGATCAAAATGTAAGAAGAACTGGTTTTTTATTACACTGTCAAATTTAAAACAAACAAACAAACAAACAAAAAAAACAAAAAAACCTCCAGTATCCGGGGAAGCCAAAATGGTTTGCTGTTATTAAAGTTTCTGTTATTATACCACATAAAAATAGTTAAAATTTTAAAAAATAACACATTTTGAGTTTAAAAAGTGTTGCTTTCCTCGGTAAAAAGGCTATTTACAAACAGAGAGGAAAGACAAGAGAAACTAATGGCTGTGCATTGGTTAGAGCACTCTCTTGTGGTGTCAAATCTCTACTCTTCAGGATTTTTGGGGGTTTTGCTTTTGTTTGTTTTGTTTTTATTTTGAAGGAGAAGATTTAGGAACCAAAGGCTCCAAATCTCAAAATAACACTCTGCCCTCAGAATCCAGGCTATTTATGCAGGACCTCTGTCAGTCACACCTCCTGGAGCCATTCTAGTTTTTGTAAATTATACAAATGTTTCTTGTGGCCAGAGGGATAATGTACAAACTTTTCTACAGCCTGATACTTAGGGTACTCTCTATTAATGTAAAACACCTGGTCATTGTTCCTCATGGAAAATATTCTGCTTCTTGAGTGTAGAGGTATTTTTTCCAATTTGGCAGTTCTTCCTCTTTTGGGATACCATATACAAGGGATGACCATCCAGACAGTCTGCAGTTTTCTTCAGAAAACAATCCAGATGAGGAACAGGTACTCAGCTCTGCCTGCAGCTTCTAGTACTTCTCTTGCATGCATAGGCTTGCCTTCTCTGAACTAAGCCTAAGGAAATCACATCCAGCTGAGGTACCTTTCACTTGCTCCGACCCCAGTCCCCACTGGAGCCTAGTCATCTGGTACAGGTTGCATAGCAACCTGGGAAAATGGTAGAGCTGCAAGAGTCAAGAGGCATGGAAGCTGACTAACACAGCAAGAAAACGAAGACTGCTTAGAAACAATACAACTATTGAAGAGCCACAAAAGTCCACATCCAGCCTGGGACTAGGTGATGAAATCAGTTAGCTGTGTTCAGCTATGAAAGCTGATTTTCAACTTTCACAGACACTCGTATGCAGTGGACAGGGACTCGAAGAGTAAGGAGACAAAGCATGTTGAAGAATGACTTCTGTGATGATCTGGATATCCTCTAGGACATATTGCAAAGTCTTAGCATTAGAAGTATTTTGCTTCTTTTACTTTTCAACTGTATTGTGCTATTTATTTAAATTTAATGTCGGTAAGAAATGCCCAGAACTAATAAAAGAACATTACTGGTTTAAGACAGGTACATTTAAAATGTTTGCCTTGGACAGCAAAAGTTCCTATCAAAGACAACTTGTTTGGTATAGAAGAATTCTTGTTTCATTCAGGTGTATATCTCTTTCTCAATAAGCATCTGTCACTCATTTGCTGCTTGGACTTGGGACAGAACTGGGACTTGTCTCAACTTTCACTCCAACATAGCAGCTCCTCAGGGACTGAGCTGATGCCTTTCTACCAGCTAGACTGTGTTTCTGGAGTTCATGCTAGATGTTCACAAGACACTCAGTAGTAACTTTGTTCCAACTGCATTTTACCAACTTAAAATTAATTTGATTTTTTAACATCTGAAAAAAGTCTTATTGCATGGGGCCAATACTATTCTGACAGTGTTCAAAGCTTCTGAGTACAGTTTAAAGACATGCTTTAAAGACTTTTGAAAACCTACAGTTTTGAATTTAGTATTTGAATAAAACTGACATAAAGAGAATTCATTACAGTATTAAGCTTTTGTTCTAAATTTGTATTCAGTTCAGCTGTTAGACCAGCTATAATAGCTCTTAGTATGTGTAAGTAGCCTAACTGATTCAATACCATATGGGAAAAGTTGCATTCTTCTGTAGGGATACTTCTTCACATGTATTACAAAGGCATCAGTTGGAAGATTTCTGCTCTCCACATAATAGAAAAGTATGAAGAAATGATGTTCAGATGTCACCATGGTGGCTACAGAGTAGTGTCTGTTTAAACCCAGGCTGTATCAGTCCTTCTATTCTGTTCAGTTGTGATTTTGAAACTGTTCCAAAATTTCAACAGACCAATCAGGGATGGAAGCGACATTTCTCATGAAAGGAAGAACCAAAACATTTTCTGGTAACTTTTGGCAATGGTAATCTAAACTCTAGTGAGCAAACACATTCTGTGTTAAACTGAATTGCTGCCTCCACCCTTAAAGCCAGAAATTTTTGCTCTTGCAGTTCTAGAAAGTTATTTTTTAAGCTTCTACTTGCTGTGTTTCAGTGCTATCTTAAAGTTGACAAAACATTTACAATGCTCTACAATAGTTACCTGTAAATGATTTGACAGCTACTTTTTTAATTCTTCCTCAGATGCTCTGTTGCTACCAAGACTTTTTTTTTCATTTTTACCCTTATTTTTTTCAGCATGTTTTACATAATTGTTCTGATTTTTCTCTGATTATGGAATTTGATTATACAGACACAACACACAGATAACAGCTGTAGAAATTCATTCATATTTTTATATGATTACTTGCAGTACAAATACATTGGTATCCAGATCACCTTTCATGAATTATTCACATCTCCCCTGATGTGCTTTATTTAGGAACACACACATAAATAAAAGCAGAGAGAAACAGTGGAAGTGGATAAGAAGTTACTGCTCTATTTCTTTCAACTTCTGCTTATTTGTTCAGGTTCTTTTACATGGCTGCTTGACAATTCCTAACCATTGCACCTCAATTTTTGTCCCTTGATGCATATGCCACACAGAAGTCCATGCTGGGGTCACACAAAGCACAGTGCCTTGGTGGCTCAGGCTACCTTAGATTCAAAGTTGCCTTACCTTACATTTAATAATTTGCTTTGAGTTGAGGATTGTTTTCCTCTCCTGGAAGAACAGTATAATTAAACTGGAAAAATTTACTTTTATATATATTTATATATATATAGTAATATATGCATATTACTATAGCCCATCTAGTCAGGATTACAAGGAACAGATCTATTAAAAACACAAACAAAATGCCATGTTATTGATAATATTCTGTAAATCAAATATGATCAATATTAATATTCTTGGCATTTGTTCACTCATCTTAAACACAAATCTTATGGATTTTTGTTTTATTAGGTCAACACTATTCATTTTATTTCTGAAATGTAACTTGCCACATTTATGGTTTTAAAAGATCATAGAATTGATAAAAACTTTACAAATTTATGTCTTCAATAGTATACCTGACTTGTTCATTGCTTTGTTTTATTTCATGTAGTGTTACATAACAAGCAAAATTATGAATTTTAGAAACATATAGATTCCAATATCATTACCTTCTTATCTGTGTTTAATTACTCCACTTTTTCAAGTGTTCACTAGAGTGAATGAAAACAATTGAATCATTTATATGTCTGAAAAATTAGGAAAATGTGCTAGCAGTAAAAATTGCTCTCCTATCTCTAACCTTTTTTTATGTCCATGCATTTAAAATCTAATCCTTTAAACACTTGCACAGGTTTGTAGTATCATCAAATAGAGCACAGGCACAGCTAGTTACAGGACTCCTACAGGCTCCAAAAGCCATTGAAAATAATTGAAATGTTCCTTTTCATTTTGGTGGCCATTAGATTATGCTCACAATAACTATTAAAATATTTATCTTCTCTAGAATTAAGCTACACGGCAACAACAACCAGAATTGTTGCTCAGAGCTTAATCCATATGGTTAATTCCAATTTAATATATGCAATGTTTATAATTTATAAACAGAACTATACTTGTTAAAATTGCTATTACAGGCATGCTACAAGGATATTTTTTGTATATTTAAATATTAATGTTGATATATGTTTGATACCCAAAGAAAAATTTACTGCCTTATGTTTTTAACATATTTGCTAAGTTTCAGCTCCAGCAAGTTCTTTCAAATTTCATTAGAATGAGAAAAATCTACCAATTCTTATGTGGATATCAAGATATATTCCTTCACCAATCCTACCTCTCACAAAAACAAGCAGCAATAAAAATTTCTGTTTGTGTTCCCTGGCACTTATGACTTTGCCTCAGCAGTGACAGCTCGGAGAGGAGTTTGGAAATATGTGACCCCAAGGTGGTACCACACTGTTGCCCTGCATTTCATGGACAGCCACATGAAAGCTGGTGTATTGGGTTTCTGTGACAAGGTTTTGGTAGCAGTTGGGGGGTTACAGGGGTGGCTTCTGTGAGAAGCTGCTGGAAGCTTCCCCATGTCCGACAGAGCCAATGCCCGCCAGCTCCAAGACGAACCCACGGAGAGCCAAGGCTGAGCCAATCAGTGATAGTGGTAACGCCTCTGTGATAACATTTTTAAGAAGGGAAAAAAGAAGTTGGGGAACGGCGAGAAACAGCGGCCGGGGAGTGA
>JANZLQ010000029.1:34502037-34529474 GCA_026212715.1 Elanus axillaris | reverse complement strand
GGGGGAGCAGATGCCCACCTGCAGCCCGGGGAGAGAGGAGCCCACGCCGGAGCAGGGGGATGCCCCCCAAGATGGCCGGGACTCCATGGGAAAGCCTGCGCTGGAGCAGTCTGTGCCTGAAGAACTGCAGCCCATGGGAGGGACCCATGACAGAGCAGTTCATGGAGGACTGTCTCCCGTGGGAGGGACCCCATGCTGGAGCAGGGGAAGAGTGTGAGGAGTCCTGCCCCTGAGGAGGAAGGAGCGGCAGAGACAACGTGTGATGAACTGACCCCAACCCCCATTCCCCGTCACTGCTAGCGGGGAAGGAGGTAGAGAGAACCGGGAGTGGAGTTGAGCCGGGAAGGAGAGAGGGGTGGGGGGAAGGTGTTCTACGATTTGGTTCTACTTCTCATTATCCTTGTTTTGATTTAATTGGTAGTAAATTAAATTGATTTTGTTTCTTCCCCAAGTTGAGCCTGTATTTTGCTCGTGACCATCAGTGGTGAGTGATCTGTCCCTGTCCCTGTCTTCACCCATGAGCCTTTCTTTGTATTTTCTCTTCCCCATCCCACCAGGGGGGAGGAGTGAGCAAGCGGCTTCCTGGTGCTTTGTTGCAGTTAGGGCTTAAACCAGGAAAACATACAGACATGCATGTCAGTATGCATGTACTAAGATGCAGTATTTATGACACAACATTACACCCTAGAGCCAGGCAGTTCTGCAGAAACAGGGCAAGAGTGTTTCATGCAAAATTTGTCTTCTTGTGACCTTCACTGACTTTGAGCTAATAGTCAATTCTTTTTGTATCTTCAGTCTCTTGGAAGCACAAACATCTACTTGACAGTTTTTTATTGTCTTCTAAAGAGTAATGACTGCATCATTATGTTTTTTCTTAGGATCAGAACCCCGATGCCAGGTCTGCATTAGGGCAGCAAACCAAGCATGGATCTGTAGGATGAAATGGTGTTGAGCCCTCAAAGTCCTCATCATACACACTTCAGAAAGCTTTACCTCTCTCTAGTTCCTGTCTGGCTCTACAAACTGAATGACCATCAGTGACCGGATTGCTTTAGGTGTGCCACTGCCACAGTTTCTCAAGCTTAGCTTCATCCAAAATGAACACACTTTGAGTACTCCAATGCAAACTCTCCATTGCAAACTGCTCTGCAATGCAAACCAAAGTGAAGTAAAAGAATGATTAGGAGATTTGTTCCTAATCTGGACTAAATAAATACTATTGTGGATGCATTTGATGTTGCATGGGTATTGTTATACTTTATCTTTAAATTGCTGATGGGACATTTAGAAGCTATCAAAATTTACAGAATGGTGATGCTCCTCTTAGTTCATACAAACATCTACTAAAGTAACTTTTAAGAATCAAGCTTAAAATCCAAAAATAACATCCACCTCTACGTATGTTTATTACACAGTAAATCAAAACTAATAGAGAAAGTTTTTACATTTTTAGGTATTCTGAGGAGGGTTTTTAAGGGCAAAATTGAAATACGTATCAGATTCAGTTTCTAAATTACTTCAATACTTGCAATACCAAACCCCATTGTCTTGCAATTAGACTGAGTTATTGGAGTGCCTGCAGCAGAACTAAAAATGCAACACAGGCTCCACAGTCACTTAGTGAATGTCTGTACTGCAGATGAACCTATCTGCACCCCAAAAGCTGCACAGAGATCCACCAAGGCTCATTTATTCCCCATCTATTAAACTAGTCTTTGTAGACCACCATGCTGCTGTGGTTTAACTGTTTGTACCCGTTCACATTTATATTGCATTATAGTCTGAAGTGCAGGCGACTTCATCTGTAATAGATTGGAATAGATGCTATGGTCAAAGGAACTTAGAAGTACATTCTGAAGACACCAAAACTTCTCACAGTTAAGAGGTGATGTTTTCAAAGACCTGAGAGCTAAATGTCCTTTGACAGGAGCAATTCTCTTTGTGCACACATAATTTTCACACAAAATCAAATTCACAGATAAGCAGTGTTTGATTTCTACAGCACTTGATCCCCACTCATGGCCATGCACAAAATGCTGAACTGTAGTTTTAATGTTTCAAAAATCCATCTAAGTAATTGGAGGAAGAAATGCTCCTACTGGTTGGACTCCTGAAGACAGAAGTATCACATTGTCCTATAGGCAGCAGACCTAATAAAACCTGATTTCTTATATATTTAAGTCCTATTTTCTTTATGTAACCCACATCAACCTGGTAAAATTACCTCTGCTCTTTACCAGATGATCCCTTATGAAATACACATACAAGAAGATAAAAACATGCACTAGTCTTGAACTACATGCATGTGAAATGGCTACCAAAGAGAATGTGTAATGGCTGATTTCACTCTCCTTTGGCCTCAGGAGAGGCACTATTTTGGGCCTTTCTCCTTTAGTCAGTCACCCATTCAGTAAATTTGTAGGGACATAATTATCTTCAGGAATTCTACCCATCTCTCAATGAGACCAAAATTAGCCAATGTATTTCAAAATCATCAAGAAAGGACTGACATACAAATCAAGTGGAATAGAGTTCAAAATAATCTCATTTCATTAGGAAAACATGCTAAATTTTTCATTCATAATAATAGTCATCAGGAATTCTCCTGAGCACAAACATGGTGTAAAATGTTGTAGCAAATTGCACCCATCAGTCCTCAGTTTATGGAGAATTAATACTAAGTTTGTCTATAAAGTGTTATAACTTTAAAAACAAGCAAACAACAACCAAAAAAAAAAAACCAAAAAAACCAAAAAACAACTAAGTCTGTTCCAGTATGTTCTCAATTTCCCTTCTCTATTTTTTGAGCTCCTGAATAAGTTATTCACCCACAGTTCCCAAAGTGCAATATTTTCCTGCCAAGAAAACAATAAAATAATATCAGAACAGTTTTTTTCCTGTTCTTTTACCTAAAAGCTCTTCCTATGTTTTATTTATATTTTTGCCATCCTAAGCAACACAAAATCAAGCATTCATTATGTGCATTTCCAAACAGAAAACTGAAGATGCAGCTCCCAGAAGTCTCTGTGTTAACATTTAAAAATTGAAAAAACATAGATATAACAGAGACTATTGGGAGTTTCTTCTTCTTGTTCTGTTGAGAGAAATATGATTAATATTTCGCTGAAAGTTCTCTCATAGAAAAAAAATTATAAAAAAGAAAAAACATGCCACATTTTACTACAAATTACTTCCCATTTAATATCAAATAGTCAACTTTGCCTTTAGCTATTCAGAATTTCTGAGGGCAACAGAACAAAACCAGCGCTCCTTGTTTGGGGTAAGAGAGGTTCCTGTTTATAGAAGTACAGCGATGTATGGCATTTGTCACAGCAAACTAGATGAAATTGCTATGTAATCATGATTTTCCCATCAAAAATAATGTTTAATCAGAACCTTTTTCAGATTGTGTCCATTTCAACAGCATTTGGGAATACTGCTTTTTTTTTAATTCCTCAAGTGGCTGAGGATATTGAAATTTACTACGTTAACAGGTTTATATTTAGCACATTCTCATTTTATTTCAACCTTTCTGTTGTTTGTAAAGTTTAACTTTTTTTGCATCAGATTTGCATCAGCAAGGTTAAGCAATTTGATATTGTTAACATTAAATGATGTATGTTTTCAAAGCAATATTATTTTGTAAAATCATATTCCTTAAAAAATGTCCTTAAAAACCTATTAGGTTTTCCTTCTTTCAGCAAGTTGAGTTTTGGAATGTAAAAATTCCCATCAAGCACAAATGTTGAGTTTTGGCAAATTCTAAGTCTGAATATCTGTGATTCTGTTACAGAGGACAGTGACAGGCAGGTATATCATCCAGGACATTACACTGCCCTTATGAGGAACAATGTAGACTATACCGAGTCCTCCAGGAAAAAGAAGGGTGCTAGCAGGGATCTGAAAACTTCAGTGTGAAAGCACATGGGGCGAGGTGATACAGGGAAGAAAGGGGGAGAAAAGAGAGAAATGGTGATAGTGGTTTGGAACCAGACAGAAATTAAGGTGAGAAAAAGGTCAAAGGTAAGAAACCTAAAGCTAGGCCTAAAAAACAATGCATAGATCAACTTGGGTGGCATAAGGAGAGGACAAAATGTAGTAGGTGGCAACAAATAATTACCAGAAGAAAAAAGAGGACAAAGTACCCTGGAAATGCTGATTACGCACAGTGCTAGCTAAACCCAGCACAGGGGTTTAAAAAAGCCTTGCTACAGGAGAGGTGATGCTGAAACTGAAATGAAGCTTTTGCAATAGGCTTGGAGTTAGAGGTCAAGTAGTAATGTGCTTTTCTCCACCATCAGCATTTTTCACAAGTGCAGTTAGTTAATTTACTGGGAGGCTCATTCAGGCTGCCCTCACCACCATGAGTTCAAATAGCCAATACGCCACAGGCATTTTATTTTACATGGTTTTTGAGACTAACTTGAAAACAGCCAAGTGCAGGACTGCTAATTGTAAATGCTGTAATGATCACTATCACTCAAGGTCACAGCGTGTCCCTGAGCAAGCTTACAGTGATATACCCGCTGTCCTGGTAACTGTCCTGTACCATGACCACAGTGTGGGCACTAAAGCACTCACTCCCCTGGAAGTTGGGGTAAAGATGATGAGGAAAATTCCACCAAAATATTTATCATTAGAATGTGATAATTTAATATTAAAAACTTTTCAGCCCTGATTTACCCCATATAACTAGGGTGTTAACTGAACTGCCTGAGTTAGGAAACTGTTTCATCTAAACTCCCTACACAACCAGTGGAGTTCAATTCACTTTTGGCCTTTTTGAGGTGCCTATATTTCTCCATTGCATATTAAAAGTAACCAAAGGCTTCTCAGCTAGTGATGGGACACTTTTGTGTCCACACTTAGGGGAGCAGAAGCTTTGTGTTTCTTTCCAGTTCTAGATGAGATTACTCATATTTCCACAAAATTAATTCTTATAAACACATGAGCAATCAAAATAATTTTATTCAAAATTTATAACATCACAATTATTTCAGAATGTATCATGAAGCACAGGCCATCAGAAGGCATCTATTAATAATCTGATGTAGCACAGAGGTAGTTTTTGTTGTTTGTTTTTTTTTTAAAGTGACTTTAAATCTAATGTTCTTTCTTTCTTTTTCTAAGAAATGCTTCCACAGTCACAAGATTTGCAGCAGATAGATAAAAAAACATGTCTACATTTGGGCACTCTGTACTTGGGGCTTAAGAAGTACTTCAAAACTCAGAGTAATTTTATTCATTATTGATGAACACCAGGAACTCTTTGATTCATTCTTTCTGATAAAAATCTTTTTCTTTGTAGATATGTATGGACATAATATTAATGATTTTCTTACCACTATGGAACTTGGATCTCTCAAACTGATGAGCAAATGATAGGGATGTGATATTCACCATTCAAATGGATGAATATTCACAAGACTCAGATTTATCTAGTGAAAAGAATCTGTCTAGGCTTCCTCTAATGTTAAAGGGAATGTAAAAGAGAAATTAAGGGGAAATTCTAATTGCAACTGTGCAGCAGTGGTAATCTGTGACAGAGGAATGATCTGGCACAGAGGGCAAGAAGGCCCAACTACAAGAAGGGGTTAAACAGGTAAGAAGCAGGAATGCAAGAGACAGAACAGAGTCTTTGCAAGGGAGTGAAGTTTCTCTTGGAGCTGAGATAAGAAACAGCCTCAGCATTGTCTTGTAGCCACCCTGGAATAGGAGCACTCAGGGGCCACCTTTGGGCAGCAGAGCTGGGTGGGGCATGCACCCAAGTCTGGGCTGAGGTTCCCCATGCAACTGGTCTTGGAACTGGTCCTGGTGCAACTATGCATAAGGATTCTGATTGTGACGCGTCTTTGCAGACTCCATGTAGAACTGTGTATTGTGGGAGGACTCTGCCCAATGCATTTTTCATTTAATTTTTCTTTTATATTTAAGCACAAACATGTGTTTAATTTGCCTCAAGGGGTACCATAAAAATTCCCCAGCACCAGCTTCTCCAAAAGGAAGCTGAATTCAGAGGAGGATTTTCAGCAAGGTTTGCTTATAGCTTTTCTCTGGTTGGAGAAAAAGTTCAATTTGTTAGCCTGTGAGGTGAGAGTTAGCACTTGCAAATCCTGCATCTAGATTAGTGTGGTTCTGCGCAAGCGCTTTGTTGAAGTTTAGTCTTACTATGTAAATAAATTGCAAAATCATGTTTTAGTTATGTGTGGATAAGTTAAAAATGACAACAATTTTTCAAATAAAGGCAGGACTACCCTGTCATTAAGATAGGAGCTTAGGTGCCAGGTATCAAACCTGGATACTGGAGAGACCATAGGGTCTGTGGGTTGGCTACTGCATGGGCCAGGTTGTCCCAGGTGTCTCTTGGGGAGACCATGGAGCCTGGGGATCAACTGAGAGACCCATTTGTGTATGTGTGTCTGCGAATGAAGCACAGGCAGCCAGGACATGTGGGACCAGCTGCCAGGGAAGTCTAAAAGTATAAGGCTAGTTACTGGAGGGATCCATAATGTGACAGACCACGCAGCCATGTAACGTCTCATGTAATGTCATGGTCATGTAACATCTGAGATATTGGTACTCCTCATATAAAGCTATTTTATGTACTAATTTGTGTACTTATGTACTTATGTACATAAATCTTATGTACTAAGATTTTTTTTTTCCATTCAGTTTGTCAGGAAGTGTTTCTAACTATTGGAAGGGTTCCAATTCACTCAACTCCAAACTCTTCCCCCATGTTGTACAACCCCTCTGCATACAGAATACAGAACAAGTAAATTCCCCATAGCAGAGGACTATACTGATGTTTTTAGGGAAATGTGATGTCTTCCTATTTCTCCTCCATTCTCATCTACCATACATCTCAAAAGTATTCTACCTAGGTCTCCAAACATGTCCATTTTCTACCATCCTCAGACATAAAGGAAAAGTTCTATGTGGCCAAAGGTTTCCCAGGGATTCCTAGAGAAATACATTTTCCAAAGAAATAACTAAACCAGCCATGATTGATATGTACATTGTTATTTAAAGAAAAGTAAAATACAGTAACATGCTAGAGAGGTTATTCAGCTTTTGAAGCTTGAACTGCACAAGCCCGTGAAAGGGGTGCTAAAGGAGAAAACAATTTTAACTTGCTTATCCTATAAAACGGTAGCAGCTATGCTTGGCAACTGATTTTTGGGGACTGCATTATCATAGCAGTGCAGACACAGTGTTGCTTACAGCCCCATTTATCTTAATACTGGTATTATTTCCCTCAGTAAAAAGAAAAAAAAAGTGTTTAAAAATAGAGATAAAATTCTTTTTCATGTGAATCAATGATAGCTATAACATACACATCCATTATAGAATAGAAATTAAGTAGCAGTGTAAAGCACTTGACAGCATTGCCTTCATGTAGTTGAGAAGCAGAAGTCTGAGTAATTTGTTACTTTCTGTCTTGTCATCAGGCCAAAAGTAACTCCTGCATCCTGCATGCTGCTAACTTTACACTGAAAATGCATTTTTCATTTTATTTGACATGGTCATCTCTCATGGATTGTCGAAGGCAGTCTGTCTCCTTTTCAGAGTAACAATCTGCTACCCTACTGTCAGCACTCTCTACTCCCACCAATATCTAATTAAGATTATCGTGTCTGAATGCTTCCTTTCACCCCTCCAATATTTGAAATAAAATACTTCTAAATGAAAAGTGTTCACAGAGGAATATAATTAAATCCTTTAATAATAATCCCTTTATTTAAGTCAGTGCAATTTCTTATGAGGACAAGACCTGCAGTTCACAATATGAAGAGTCTTGGTAATTACTCTGTGCAGGAAAACCACTGTGCCTGCACAAAGCCATCTCCAAGATGGAAACATGCAATGATTTGGCCTGATCAGTACTTGGACAGGATATATGAGTGAACACTGACTGTACTTGCATCAGGAATTGATTCACTGAACTGATTTCTCAGTCAGCTAAGCCTTAAAATTGTGTTTCAAGGTGTGGTGCTTTTGAAGATGTTGCATTCAGTTAACCAGCTTTTATTAAAGACAAGAGATATTAGCAAAAGAGACAAAGTAAGATTTTTTATCTAACTTTCCGCAACCTAAATAACCTCAGAACTGTTGATGTCCTTTTACCTCTTTACAGTCTCTCTGTATTTTCCCTTGCATGCAGCATTCTTCCCTGGTCCCACTCATAGAGAGATCTGCAATGTTATTTTCCCTGGTAAATAGCTGTCACGTTCCACTCTAGGACAGACTACTCCTCTTTGATGGACACAGTGCTATTTCCATACGAAGCTGGCTGACTGCTGTATGATTCTCTAAGATGAAATGAGATATATAGACACAAAACATCAAATGCAATATTTTCACCTGAGAAGAGCTTTGATAATTTCCTGTGGTGAAAGCCTTAACTTCTGGTTGCCAAATTCTTCCTTATGAGACATTTATAAATTCCATACAGTCCTTCCAGTATTCTTCTTCATGCTCCTGAGACATCTACACTAGTAAATGAACAACACTGAGGCAGAGCTGGGCACTGAAAGGCTATCATTTGTAGCATTGTTAAACTGTTACAGTCGTTCCTGGCACACTTTTAGCTAGGTGAATTAGCAGTCTTTCCAAACAATTTACCAGCACAGTTTCTGAATTAGCCCATTCAAGGTCCACTTCCAATACACAGTTTGGATGTAGCCAGCCTGAATTAGAGGCAAAGAGTGTTTAATAGCCAGGAGGTAGCCAGATTTTGCCAGCTGGTCTCAGATTCAGAGCCAGTGCCCTATCTTTGCATATGTCCCAGCATAAATGTCACCTTACCAGCAAGTGATCATTTTAGTCCATAGCCACACACATGTAACACTGAAAAATGATCATAAGTCTTATCCACAGAAGCAATAAAAAAGTATTTGGCTATGGATGCCTCTAACCATGGCAGATAGTTATCATTTACACATGCGGTAGATTAGATTTTAGTTAACAAATCTGTCATACATGGAGGTTCCGTCCAGTATTCCTAAGATGTCAGGTAGATTAGCTGGTGGTGGTCCCCTTGAAATCCAGGTAGAGTATAGGTGCCATTCTGCCCCAGGACTAGGTACAAATACTTGCAAGCAAGTTTTTACGCCTCAGCTACACACCACTAAGGTAAAATGAGTGTTTCTGCAGTAAAGTAGGAAGAGGGAGATCTTTCAAGAGATCTAGAAGAATCTGTGAGCCAGTGAGTTTGAAGATGTGATTCAGCTCCAAATTAAGACATTTACATTTAGGTGTCTACTTGGAGTTGTACAAGTCAATATCCCATTATTGTCATTAAAGAGCTGAGTTCAATACACGTGCCCAAACATATGTGCCTATTGTCATGTGAAATAGCCCAAAATATCCAAGATACCCAGAAGGAGTGGCAGAAATGGCACAGAACCTATGGGAGATGCCTCATCTATCTGGATGAGTAACTGGGAGCCAAGAAGAATATCTAAGCAAGCAGGCATCCATGCTCTCACAAATGCATCAAAATCCATGTATTTTTCCATATGTAGTGCTTTCTATGATCATAACATAAAATCAGTTAAACACATGAGTTAAGAGTAAATGGACTGTGTTCTTTCCTACTCCATGTAGTCTTCAAACATCCATCCAGGTCATTTTTCCCCTCATTAGGTTACAGAACAAAGAGGAGAATAGACATGACCCCTAGAGGGCTGATTGGTACTAATCAGACCATATAAATATATTGAAAAATGTGTTATGTAGTTGACCTTCAGCATGCTACTGACAAAATTACAGGTCACAGAGCCCAAAATGGAGGCAAAAATATGTTTTATGTAGTTCCAACGAAGTTATTTTTTCCTTTTTCTTCTGGTTCCACATCTCAGAAAATATGGTAACTTGTATCAAAGGTACTGAACAATGAGCAGGAACAATTTGAAAGGAGTTTTCTTACTATTTTCTTAAATTTTTAATGTTCAAACTCCAGTGTCAGTAAGGGTAGAAGGAAAGTGTTTGACTGAGAAAAAGCTACAAAGGCAGATACTTATTGTTGAAAATAAATGTGGCAAAAAATATGAAAGCCTCATTTTTTGCAAAAGACAAAAACTTTCAACAGTCATTCACTTCTAATTATTCTCCAGTAATAAATGAATAGAATAATAAAATTTGTTAATATAATTTCCTATTCATCAGGAACAGCAAGTAGGAAGGATCACTTATTGTCTTTCATGTTTTACTGAATACAATAAAGTTAAACAAAACCAGAATTTAAGATATTGACAGTATATTAGCAGTTTTCTCATGATGCTTTAAAGTCAGAAAGGCACATAACAAGAAGATGAATTGCAGGATTTTTGACAATCGATTGCTTTTCAAGACAAAAGTAGCTGCTGTCCACATTCATTCCACGAATGAGAGTTCAGACTGACGCAAGCCAATGGTCATTTTACTTTCAACTCACCATGTGCTACCCAGTCTTTTGGAATAGTGATTTAATTAACATCACTACAGATGAACAAGCATGTCCAGATTTAACCTGGAGCTACCCTGAACTGCTTCTGATACCCTGAGTGTCTCTATTGCCTTTAGTGCAATTATAATGATGAAAATAAATGAACAACTGTTAGAGTGGACAGCTCCCCAAAGGAAGGTGAAGGTGACAATGAGGCAGGCAGGGCACTGTCCCTTACAACATGGGGATGGCTCCACAGCACTCAAACAAGAAGAGCAGAGCATGTCAGTGACAGAAACCAGAATCAACCAGCAGCCCAGTGACAGCCAAACATCTCTGTAGCTCCCAGATGATCTTCCAACAGGATGATATGGGTTACAGCCGCATTTTGAGCACAGGCAACCAAACTCCTCAGCCTTGAGTGTTGCAGAACTTGTAGGTGCACTCAGGGCCTGACATGATTTCCTAGAATATGTATCATAAGAGAAAGTAAGATTCAGCATGTAACAGTAGTTAGAAAACAGTTTACAGTATATATTTGAAGTTTGAAAGTCTAAAAAATGTATCTTTGAAACCATTCATCTGATCCATTGGATTGCTCCAATGGGATTGCTCCCTAGATTGGTTCAGTGAAACCCTGACACAATCATTAATAATTAGAAGTGACATACAGTGAGCACTTCAGGAAATCACTTTTCTCCCTCTCAGGCCTGCCTCTCTAAGGACAGGAAGCCATCTCCTACTAAGTGGGTTGAATATTGATCACCACTTTTTGGAGTACTCTGCAAGTCAGACTGCTCTATGAAAAGTGTGTGTACGTGGAAGCAGCTGTAATGAGCCAGCTAGATGTTCCACTGATAGAAGTTTAGAGCTTGTAACCTGGAGCTGCAAAGTACCTTGCAGCTATATTCACTCCAGGACAATCTTACATAATGAACAATTTTGTGAGGTGCTATTTTACATCACAATTACAGTGAAAGGAAAGTGGTCTTCTAATATCTTTGATTGAATGTAATTGTTTGAGAAAGATATGTAAAGGCTACAATACAGTTGTAATGGCTGGAATGTTCTTCAGGGCACCCCTGACAAATGAAGCACTCAAAAGTTTGAATTAAACTATTTCTGTGACTCAAATATCAAATTGTGAAAATGCCAAGTTACATTGCTGGGTTCTGCCAGATTGACTTACAGAAAAATGCAGAGGAAAGAAATGTCTCAGATCAGACTGTCCTAAGAGACTCAAAGTGAAAGAGCCCTAACAAGTGTGACAGGGTAAACTCACCAGTTTTAAAACTGATAGTAGAAAGCTGGAAAAAATCTCTAGGGGAATCCAATTTATTCTCATAGACACAACAAATTTAGGCTGAAGAGTTCTGTTAATGGAGGATAGTTACTTAGAAAGTTGAAATCACTTCATTCCCATGAAAGGGAAAAAAACACAATAAAAACTGCTGTCAGAAATGAAAAGGGCTAAGCATGTACAGAAGAAAACAGATCAGCCTAGAGTTATTTAAGAACACAGAGGATGTTGCAAGACTCTTTGGAAGCTAGTTCTTTCCAAAATCATCCACTGTAGATTTTAAATTTCCTTTTAAATTATTTAAGAAATGAGAGTGAACTATCTCACCCTGCTGCGAAAAAAAAAAACTATCACTGATAGAAAAACAAAAGGACTTTTATCTGTAATAAGTTTCCTTTTCACAAGTAAATAGTCCTAAAAGCCAGAATAGTTGGATTTGAAAATTCTTTTCCATTTAACCATCATACATTCAGCTTTCTCTAACCACAGAGAAAAGAGAAGCAATTCCAGTCCTAGTTCAAGAGAATTTACCTTCAAAGTTATGATCATAATGTTTGTCATTCAGCTTACCCCCCACCTATTAAAGTGGAGGTTGCACTGCAACCACTGGAGATAGAAAAATTGAAGATGAAAGCAATTCCAATGAAAATTGGTGATTATTTGATAGAACTCTATGCCTACAATAATGCACTCTGTGCATGTCTGTAGAACAGAGTTTTCCCAGCTTCCATACTGCTGCCTAGCCTGCAGAAATGCACACTCTGGTAATTTGCAGCACATAGGTAGTCCTAAGAACACAACAAAAATATTAAATAGAATACACATAAAGTAGCTTAAATTTGTGCCACTTCCCTAACATAATGCCTCAGGCTTAATCTATTCTAAAACTTACCTCTAACATTTATTTTTTTAGTATTTCTAAATAAAGCATAGACCTATAAATAGCACTTTCAACAGAGTGAAATTTTCCAATCCAAATTTTATTACAAATGTGTCGTGCATTTGGGAAGCTAAATATTTTGTTGCCTATAAGTTTCTTTGCTAAACTCTGTATGAAAATATGCAACCCTTGGATGATGTCTCAGATGTCTGTTCCTCAAGAAGTGTGTGTTAGGCTGACTATGGAAATCTAGTCTAGACTACCTGAAATCTTCATGTTTATCTGGAATACAGAGGCATTTCTGACACATATCTCATAGTAGGGCCCAATGGGGAAACAAAAACTGACTCTAGGCATAGGCAAATCAGTTATTTGATTAAGTACAATGCTGACAGAGGTAACAAAGTTACTTCATTGCCTTTTTTTTACCAGAAATGTTTTCTGGCTGCCACTGCTGTGGTCAAAAAAGAAAAGGAAGTCAGGGAGCACAGGATGGCACCTACTGTGGGATGGGCATTGTCTGCCATCAGTAGGAAAAGGCACTATCTCTGTTCTCTTTATAGTAACACCAGCAAGAAGCTTATCTCCCCACGATCTTCTACCACTTATCCAAACAGCCTGAAGTTTGATGACGTGTGGTGGGACTGACAAGCCAAGGTCAACTTGCTCTAGCAAGTGCTGTAGTATTGCAAAACTCATGTTTGCTTGGAAGGCTGAGAAGGCTTGACCTGGTTCTGGAGGAAAACAGTGAAAGAAAAACCATTCATGCCATTGCAAGTTCAGAAATAATATCACCTGAGATGTCTCAGATGCAGGAAAACATGGACATAGTGCTTTTGCTTAAGACATTCCACACCTGCATTAAATTAAATGCAAATATAACTGTGGCATTCATTAGGAAGAGAAGCTTAGCTCAAGACCATTTCTATTTTAAAGTCCTTGCTACAAGACTAAACTTTAACACCTAAAACAAATAATCAAGTGCTAAAACTATTCACTAGATTCCTTTATGTTTTTAGGCATTGAGTCAGTTTCAAAAAAACCCTGCACATTACAAGCATCTTTGAAAGTCAGGCTGTGTATTTAAAATATACATAAAGGTGCTTACTCTTGTTATCTGTTTACCTAAATGTTGGGGTTACTATTCCTTTGAAGGAGAGAATAATGAGGTAATCCACATATGTTCCCACCAGGGCCTCAGGCTGAGGCCCCAGGACAGTGGTGGTGGTGGGTGTTTCTTTGGGAGCCCAAGCCCATTTCTCACCTTATGCACCACATGTTCTATGTACACCTTCTCTCATTCTTGCGCTGCTTCACTTCTTCCTGATGGTCTTTCACACACCTTGTCCTGTAATACATCTCTCCACCCGCGGTCTCTCAGCCTTTTTGCTCCAGGCCCCTAAATCAAAGCCTCAATATCTGGTAACCTCCTTCTCAGTCACTTCTGTCCCCCGTAATCTATAGCCCTATTCACCACTGGTCTTTTTTTACTATCTAGTTTTTGGGCTATTAATCCATAAACACAGACAGAGATGACTACTAGTCCATAAATCCAAATATAGCTACATTTATAATAACCGTAATCCATCTGTCCCTACAGCAATTACGTTTGTTAGCCTAGAAAAGTTACATGAAGGATTTGTATCACATGCAAAAATCTTCTCCAAAAATAATTTCTGTCAAATGTAAAAAGCATTGGTTACTCTTCTCATGGTAATCTCAACACAAAAAACATTACTTAAAGTTGTTCAGTCTTTAAGATAAAACCATGGTAATAATAAAATCTTTTACTTATGACTAACACTCCAGTGGACTTAGAAACCCAAAACATGTATTGGGAGCTTTTTCTTCATGGTTCAATGATAACACTAATGGACAAAACAATATGAGTACCATGCAGGAAGGACAAAACCTTATGACTAATAAAGTGCTTACAAACTCCTCACTTCTCCCCATTCTCCAAGCCCTATACATCCAGCACAGACATACAGAACATTTCGGCTGAGAGAAATTTCAGGAAATCATACAAACCACAGACAGGAGCAGACTGGTTACCAAGACAAATGTGTTTTTAGTCTCTGGTGATCATGAAAAACAGTTAATCATCATTGGTTTAATAACTGTGAATTTTGCATTAGAATATTATAGTTTCATTCCTTCACATGTTTTCTCTTGCTTACATTCAACTACTGAATTGCTTCAAGATTTCTTCACAGGTCATGTTTTTCCTAGTGAATTTGGGTTTTGCTAATGTCTTTCAAATTGCCAAAGTTGTTTGTCAGAAGTTAAAGTATGGTACACATAAACTGGACACAGCATTTCAGGTGATATTTTACTAGTTCTCCCACCCCTCACACATCAGCTCTCTTGTCAATACTCACCATATAAAAGATAAACTTTTTTTGCAAGACCATAGCGCGGCTGACTCACATTTAGTTGACATGTCAATGCAACCATTCACAGGCTCTATCTCACAGACATTTCTCCTTCCTAAACCTAAAGCGCAAATACAGAAGAAATTCCGCCCTTCCTCTGAGCCAATCTACACTACATAGCTTGTTTGTGGCATTACAAACCACTCACTATCTACTTCATATACACATATCTATGGCCGTAATTAAAATTACAGTTTCATGTTCTAGGCATTTTTCTCCATCATGGAATACTGGACACTACTGCCAGCTTTGGACATTGAAGTAGGTAGGTAGTAGGTGTGACCAAGTATGACAAGTCTTACAATCTTCTGTGCCTGGTGTTTAGTCTTTAAGCCTTCTTCAGGGCAAGTGAGCATTTAGCTGGGCACGAATGATAAAAACTAAGTGTGATGGGACATTATATCAAAATATGTATGTCTTCTTTCTCACAGTCTGTGTCTACTTACAGTCTTCCTCATGGACTTGACAAGTCCTATGACCATTATCTTCTATTTAGCTTTTATTACACATGTATATTCTTATAATATGTAGAAGACAAGTTCTGTGAACAAGAATCCCAGCATGAGTTAAAAGAACAAACAAAGCAAGGAAAAAAAATCCATTCATGTTTTCTAAGTGAATAATGTGAGTGAAATAAAAAGAAACAGAAAAGATAGAGGCAGAATGAAAATACCTGGAGCTAAGGTATACCTAAAATCTCCCTGGGATGCCTAATTCATAGGACATTCTACATAGGCATTTCATATTTGGGTTCGTCTCTGAATTGCCCTTTGAGAAACCTGTATGTCTCCCAGTAGCTCCTTAGGGAAGCTAAGCAGAAGCAGGAGTTCAGCGGTGTGAATACTCTATGACAAAAGAGCAGTCAGAGTGACAAGCTGGTGTCTGCAACACAGGTGTCTAATGACTGTCAATCCTCTTTTAAATATCACTGGCTCCTTATCTGAGCTCTGAGCACAATCTTAACAGACTCAGCTGAAATAAATATCATCCTTCTGAATAAGTCATGTAACAACAGACCTAAATGGGACACTGGAATTTCTCCGTACTGTGTGCAGAATAGAGATGCCATTGGCCAAAATTTCACGACGTATGTACATTTCAGTGCACATACTCATGTACGCTAAATTGAAAACTTCTGCATAGATAAATAATGGACAGATCAACATCAGGTCTGTGTTGTGTGCACTTCAGCCAAGTTGCATCTTTACAAATCTGATCCGATATCTGTGAACAAGGATTATTATTTTAAACACATCTGTCTTTCAGATTGCCAAAGTACTCTCTAACTTTAGAAGCTCCTTGAAGGCACCATCCAAATAATGTGAGATTGATTGATCATAATTTCTACCATCTGAGAAACAAATTCTACCTTGTGTTACTTTAAAATCAGTTGGGGTGAAATTTGCATTTACATTTATGGAATTACAGGCTTCCCTACCCCCAGAAAAAAAATGCAGAGGAAGGTATTGGCACTCACTGAGATTGTTATGAACTCTACAGAAAAACAAAAAGGCTGGGTTAAACTGTATGCATGTGTGTAATATGCAAGGCACAACTGGCTTGTGATACAGAGTAAGCCATGCAATTATCTACCGGGGTTTTTTTATCAGTTTTAGATACTTAATGGTACTTTAATATAGAGTTTTCTCTTTAACCCCATTGGGTACCATCTCACGGTGGTGCACACAGAAGAATAAATACATTATTTAAGTTCTAATGACACCCATTTGGCATGTAATTATTATAAATGGCTTTCATATAAAATTGCAGACAGGTAAAAAATTTGTGAAACATTAGGGGAATAAATGATGGAATGAAGGAGGGCAGGGGAAATATCAACTGTATTCTGTCAAACTATTGGGAAATTGCTATACCTTGAGAGGAATGTTAACTTAAAAAAGAGGCACAGAGCCTTAAGGAAAAGTATAGATCAACATTACTTTTTTCTCTTCTATTCCTAAATACAAGAATATTTTCTTTTCTGAAGTGATGAAGTGATATTTAAAATCAGTATTGTCCTGACAAGAACTATGGAGTACATCCATTTCTAAAAGTATTTTATCAGTAGACATAGCTGCATTGAAAAACATCTTTGGAGACTACTGCCCAGACTATTTTATGCAGAACACCACAGTCTACACTTTTTCATGCAGCCAAAGAAGACATTTACAGTCCCAAGTGGTGAGTGCCTGTTTCAATAAATATGCAACGGTATGTTAGGCTTGATCCCCTTCAGGCTGCTTCTTTAGAGATTGAAACTGAGATTATTTATATTATGCTCTTGGCAACAGTTAGGCTCATGGAAAGGAACTGAGTGTCAGGGAGTCTATTTAATCACAGCTTAGCATCAGACCAGACCTACTCTTTGCTGTTAGGGTGAAAGCTACCCACAAAACAACAATGAAAAAGAGATAAAAGTACTCAGCTTTCCTGACACATATGTACTCAGTTTTGGATAAGGAGAATTAACGCATGATCATGTGCTGAGTTTCCACACTAGAAATACAGCATCAAAGAGAAATGGTGTTTGTGATTGAAAGTACCTCACCAAGACAAATCAGAGGACAGATGCCTTCTTTCATCACCAAAAAAGTCATTATGGACTTGGCCCAGGCTTACTGAACTCTTTTTCCACTTAGTGCAATAGAGTTTGCATGAGATCTCCTATGTGTAGGTACACTGGAGATGGTTTTGATTTCATTTGTTCTCTTTTCTGCCACACAACAGCTGGGTTCTTCGCCTTTCAGAGATTAACATCCCAGCTATGCTGGGGTGTGTGGGTAGAGGGAGCCCAGAGAGCACATTCTGATGGTCTCCCTGCCTGTGCAAGGCTGAGCCTCGCCTATCTGGATGGAGATGATTGCTCTGACTGCATCCACGGATCTCAGTGTAAGGCACTGTGCAAAGTCCACATATGATAAATGAAACAAACCTAGACAAATAAGAACATACAAGACATAAAGAACTAAAGACCATAATAATTGTATAAAACAGTGGGGACTTCAGTAAAACAGGGATGAAATATCCTTCTGCAGATCATCCAGTCCATGCCTCTGCTCTGAGGCAGAAGCAGCTGTATATCTGTAATGCTGGACAGACACTTGTCTGCTCTATTCTTCCACCTCATCAGTATGACAGTTGCATAGATAGATACCTCAGATCTTAGTGTTCCACCAAACTTACTGTTAGAAAGTTCTTCCTAATGTCTCATCCGGATCCTCATTGCTACAGATGCGATAATTCCTCCTTATTCTTCCACAGCAGGGAAGCAGACACGGAAAACAGAGTATTCTCATCTTCTTTGCCTATTTCCATGGTTTTGGCCAACGCTTCTCAATCTTCTCAAGACTAAAAAATTACAATTCGAGTTCTTTCTCATTCTGAATGCTTTCTATGTAATCACTTTCCTGCAGTTATGCTTCATAGGTTCACAGATGCAGGAGGCCCAGAAATGTTTAAGAATTCCACCTCATGCCTTACCAGTGTTGAGCAGGCAAGTGGTTGAACTGCCATCTCTTACAAGCTCTGCTTCTGTTCATATGTCCTTGCTTCATGTTTGAGTGTTTTGGCAATAGCTTGAAATAATCATCATCTGGTGGTGTACTGCAGACAAGCAGTCCACCAAATCACCCCACAGCTGATTTCTACATTAGTGCAGAACCTTATTCTTGTCCTTTGCGAGCATATGAATAAAGTAGTTTCTTCATGTTATGTTTAAAATGAGTGAATTTCAGAGGAAACTCACAAAACTTTCAACATGTAGTTTCTATTAGAGTGTCATTTTATGAGTTTAACTGGAGCTTTAGACATGCACAGTCTTCTGCATTTTTATTGCCAGAAGGTTTTTTTGCCCCCAAAGAATTTTACCTAGTGGGTTCTTTCCTTAGCTACTTTCAGGACTTTCCTGGCTACCTTAGGTATATATTCATACATTTTATGAGCACTTCTATCAGTACAGCTATATTTGCTAGAGGTACTGTATTTTAAACAACTTAACTGTCTCCATAAATGCCCTAATGCATATGTAATTGCATCAATATATCTGTACTTCTACCACTGTTAATCATCTTGATCTCTGAAACTGGCATAAGAAATTGTTTTTTACTGAAATAACTGCTACCAGATTATTGGTGTGCTAGCTTACCTACACCAGCATGAGTGTAGAAAGAAATGGATCATAATATAGACAGTGCTTAAGAACATACTGTGCTGATCATAAGTGATACCAGTTAATATATTTCTGCCCCAGCTGCTTGCTACTGCTTCTTTGTCACAATCCAACATTCCTATCTCCTGAAATCCGCAGCATGTCTGTGTGTGCAGCTGCACCTTGGTTCTCTTAAAATACTATACTGAGAAAAGATATATAAACTAAGCAGAAGTACATCACTTTAAATTACTCCTCCATCCTCATCAACATCTGCCACTGTTCAACCTTGAAGTGTATTTATGCTGGATAGCAGAATATGGTGCAGAGATTCATCAGCAAGCAATGAATTACTTGCTTCAAAATCAGAAGTTAATCAGCCATTCCCAGAGTGATTCTCTGTCCAAGTTAGTAGACCTGCTGAGACACCAAACAGATTAAGGAGAAGCCCTGATGGCAGACCTCAATGAGCAACACTTTCTGGTGGGGAAGGAACAAGAGGCAATTATTTCCTAATCTGGATCCACTCTAGAAAGAACAGTTCATCTGACCCAATTTTCTGCACCTTTCTAAAACACTCTAAAACATTTTAGTGTATCTAGGAATAAAAACCCTGTATTATTTTCACAAGACTTTATCATTTCCTTCTCATCTCACTTGAGTTATATTCTACCTAATAAATAAATAAATAAAAATAAATGGCAAAAGCATAATCTTGATCGATTTTAGGAGGTGGAAAAAATATTTAGAGGTATTTGTTCAGGGAAATTGTTCTAGATCTTGCTGTTATGAGGCACAATTAAAATGTAAATGTTCCTTTATAGCAAAATTACTACTTCATTTATGAACTCATAAAGTGGACTTTAAACCTACAGGATTTTATATCTATTCATAAGATTTTAGTGCTGTTCTTATAAAAACAAGCACAAAACCCTTGTTCTCTCAATGTTCTTTTTTTTCTCCCTTTCTCCATTAATCCCAGCAAATTTCAAGGTCATACTGAGAGATAGTGCACCGCAATTTATACTAATATATTTAATGCACAGAAATGTGTACTAATATATCCACTTCTATTTATTTGTAAAGCATATAAACAATTTCTGCTCCAAAGGAATTTTTTCAAATAATTTGACAGTGTCTCATTAATAATTTTATTCAGGTTACTTGCAAGATTTACCTTTAAAATAGAGATTATATTAGTGAAATCTAGCCCCATATGATTTAAAACTAACTTAAACTGTTTCAGTTAACAGTAATCCCTAGGGAATGAATTGGAGGACTAATGAATTGTACCACTGCCAGTTTAAAAAGTAAGAAATAAAAATATTTTATAATTATATGGATTAATAATGAATTAGTGTATCTCAGAAAGCATGTATTTTGTCAGTGGGGAATCATTGTCAAATATTATTTTCCTATATAAATTTCCAATTGGATGGTTGTAGGCACTGTGATCCATGATCTAGGATGAATATAAACTTATTTGAGTTTTCATAGGACATTAAAGATATATCTGCACAGCAGAATGAAAGACCATCAAGAATTACCAGCTCAGATCCTAGAAGCAGCACATCTAGATTCTCATATATTGTTCCTAAGCTAATTACCTTGCACCTCAGCAGAGATTATTAACTTGCGCATAGGGTCAGTCTAAGAGTGGCTGTTTAGCTTCCGATTTTGAAGCAAGTCATTTGAAGATAGCTGGGAAATCTCTGCAACATATTCCATAATGAGGTGTATGCATGCCTGAGGAATTGAGTGGCAAATAATGATGACAGAGCAATCACACAGAGCCATCTGAACCTCTTTGTAGGGTAGGCCCCGTTAAGTTGCTTTAATGCAACAAAGCTCAGGGTTATTCAAGGAATGACTAAATAGAACATATTAAAAAAGTTACTAACTCTGAGAAATAATATGATCCATTGCCTTGCAAATGACAAAAAACTAATCAAATCTTTGAATATCAACAAAGGAAAAAAATTGAAAAAGGACAGGAAATAATGTTTCATCTTCAGAAAAATTAGCAGTCCTTGATGAAGCTAGTATTACAGTTCTGTTCACTATATTAAAACAAAAAAATGGAAAAATGGGAAAGGTATAAAAAGAAGCCATAAAAAATAGAAAATGCATTAAAATTAAATAATCATGTATCTTAGTTTGTTTCTTCTCTTTGATTTCAGCAAATAAGCAAATTTTTAGACATACTGTATTTGAAAAGGATTTTGATCCAGTAGAAAAGTGCTTGCTGACTTAAGCCCAAGAAATTCAGATTAGAATTTTCTCTTACATTTACAGGTAAGAAAAGTGGTTCACTTCTACTTTTTTAGTTCCTGGGAACTGCTTACAAGATCCTTTCCAGAAGCTATTCTTCAGGCAGTAACATGCTATTCATCTCAGCAAAAGAGTAAGAGAAGATATTTCTATGGTATGTGACATATAAGGGATCAAACTATGTGAATTAATCATGTCTTCCACCTTTAAAAATCCATTAATTCATGAGAAAATCTGCACAAATGAGCTAGGAATCTTCATAGTTACATTATAATGCATTGTTATGGTTTATTCGGACTAATTCCAGTGCCGTGGGAAAATAACTATGATAAACTCCTAGGGATGATTGGGGTTCAAGCATGCTCCCCAATACATTGTTGCATGCCAGACAACATTTCTGTTTAGTCATGTCATCCACACTCACTGCTGTGATATCAGTACCACCTATACAACCTCTGTAGGGCACTGGAGAATGGGCTAGGGAGCTACAGCACTTACTGTGTGCAACCCCTTGTCTCACATAATATTTCTAACATGAGGGGAAAATGTTTCCTATAGCTATTACCATTTCTTAAGTGAGTTTACAAGCTCATCTTTTGGGAAATTAATGTGCAGCCAGATATCCTCCTACCAGAGAATGCCTTTCTCCCAAGGACGTATTGTGGGCAAAGAGGGAAGGGTTTTCCTTTGGGGAGTAGGACGATAGTGATGCGAGACGTGCTTTGCTCCTGGTAGCCTGCCAGAAGGCTAAGAAATCAAGGATCCTTCTCAGCACCTGGGCTGCATAGGAAGAGCTGGAGAAAAGCAAAGCAAGAGGGGAGATGCTGAGACCCCGTGCTGAGAGGGAGGGAAAGGGCAGCTATGCTCAGGACACCTGGTGACAGAGCATGCAGCTGCAAAGTAGTGCTGCAGGAGGGGCAGTGATGATCCATTAAGTCATTTCTCTCCCACTGCTTTCCCACAGGATGGGGATGTCTGTCTGTTACCACATCCTCACTCCTGACCCTGCAGGACTGAGCAGAGGCTGGGACCATGTTAGGTGCTGTCAAAACTGGGGCTAAGGGGGTGGGGGAATCACAAAATTAAATATAAGAAAGGAAAAGAACTACTGATCTAACAAGCAAGTTTACAGTGCACAAGCTATTCAGCTCTGAGCCCTTAGTGAACACAGAGTGCATGCTAACTGCCCCACCTACACTAATTTGGTATATACACACACACACCATTTATACACACATAAAATTATATATGTAAATGTATAGAGAATCATTAAGTTAGCTAACCATTCATCAGCCTGGGCCCAACATTACTCAGATATTGTAGCAAAAGATTGGCCTGGACATGTAAAATAACATGCAATGTAATCATGAGGTTTAAAAAAAAAAACTTGGTAATACAATATACTGATTTTTTTTCATTGTAGGTATAAAGTTACCTAAGTTTAGTTAGAATCTTTTGTTACCCTAGCACTCGCACTTAGAGTAATACGGTAATAAATGCAGCAAAGTTTAATGTGTGATGTGGGAACAAGGTATATCTATAGAACTTAGCATTTTCTTAGAGTTACATGGATGACCCAGACAAAGAAACAGAAATGGATTAAACATCAGCATATTACAGAAAACAAAGACCAAGAATTGTGTCTTTAAGTGAGTAAAATTGAGCAGTACATATTAATTACCACCTTCTACTCAAATTACTTTTGTTTTGCAAGAAACCCCTAGAGTAGCTGTGGATCTTCCGTTGATCAAAACTCATTGACTTCTCCAAGATCAATACTCAACACACAAGTGGAATATTTATCTAGACGGTATCTGGGACACTTTAAGATAGCAGAGCCTTACAATAAATTATTGAATATCAGTATTTTCATTTTTTCCACATTTTCATTCATTCCCAGTCCCTTTCACCTGATGAGCAAGCAAAACGTTCACATACTTGGATTAAAGAAATTTTTGTAGTCAACCTACTTTTCAAAAGCTGGGGTTTAGGCCTATCAAATTGTGCTCATCTATTCTAGGGTCCAGTACAGGACCCTTGGTTATGCCAACACAGTCTTTTGTGGGTCCACCTTGTAGCATACAATGAGGGAACTGATTTGGCTTTAAGACATAAAACAGAGCCATTCTTCTTTTGCTGTCAGATGACTGTAATTCTTACCTGTTTTTCACTGCAGCACCCCATGGTATCGTACTGGAGACAGTTATAAGGAAGCAATGGGAAGGAGCAGTAGTTCTGGAGGCCAGGATCAGTGGCCAGGATCACAGTATATAAAATAATTGCAGGAACACTCCTCTAAGGAAACAAAACTATACCTTGGCTCGTTGCTATAATCTGCACACTATTTGGTCCTGAGTTGTTGCATACTTCCATGTTTTTACTGCTGGCCCATAGTTTTGATGTGTATTTATTTTTCTACTATGCCTGGAAAAAAAAGAGGCTCTGTTTTCACCTTGTCTTTATCATCCTGTTCTGGTCTCCCTCCTTTTAACACTAGGCCAGCATAAGCATTTATGAAAGCATGTAGTAAACCAGCTCAAGCAGTGGCCCTTCTGAAAAATAACCAAGTGTAACATTGTATTAGAATTAAATATGTGTGAGAGAGAGAAAATAAATAGTTGGGGGCATAAAGGAGGTAGAATTGACATCTATTTTCAGTCAATGTGCTTATTTACATGCATGTCAAAGTACAGTCTCAGAAACTAATAACAGGTAATAATTTTTTCTTCCACCTCTTTATAAGAAAACTCATCTTTTTTACTCTGTGTTAGTAAATCTAAGCTTTACACCTCATGGAGTGCTTTACAATGCTTGCTGAACATAGCATGTTTTCATTTGTCTTCACCATTTTTTTCCAAATATTTAGAAGAGGATGAAAACTATAATGACCAGGAGAAGGATGGCTGTGAAACATACAGAAGGTAAGAGGAATGGACACTCTTAGGGCTCGTCTGGCTGACTCCTGGCCTCTAGAAAGCATTTGTTCTTCGGAAGAGACAGTATTTACTTTCAGCTAAGTACACATCTGTTATTCAATATATGATACCTGCTGCATCCCTATGGAGTTTTTTAAGGCTCCACAAAACACAATTACTTTTTTTATCCGCTGCTAGCAGAATAAATAGCATGCAAGCATCCAGCATGGACAGGATCTACCCCTTAGTATCATGCAGAAAGGGTAGATATCAGTTAAACATTATTTGGTAGATTATATTTGTAGTTGTAATAATATTTTTCTTTTTATTTGTCAGTGTTTCTCTTTTCTTGTGCACATAAATATCAGGAGATACATGTTGAGGGTTAGTACAGGTCTTACACTTGACCTCTCCCTTTCCACCTTCCTGAATTTAGTTATCAGACAAAAGCGAACAACTCTTTTCAAAATTATTTTTTTCTGTAGCAAATTTCCTGCTTTGAGGACTTTCCCATTTTGTTACATTTCTGTTATCACTGGAAAAAGAAAAAAAAAAAAACAACAAACCAACAAATCCATATCAAACCATCTTCCACTGAAATGGCATGACATTTTTGTCAGATGTCAATTCCCTTTTAAACAATTAAACCACCCTTTGGTATTTTTTGACATCTCCTTATGGGAGTTGAAGACTAAGCACATAAAAATCCATGTTTTAAACCTCCAGCATTGTCCTTCAGTGAAACTACATCTCCCACAATGCCAAACAAGTGCAGCATAAGAACCGTTCTGCTTGTTTTGCTGTCTACCACAATATAAGCCCTTATCCTGACCAGTGTCTAGGGATGCTACTGCTATGTGAAATATAATTAACAACATTATTAATGCACAATTATGTCAACATCCCTTTATATATTAGAGAAAGTTGTTTTTGTTGAGTCATTATATTGAGCTTTATGTAAGCACAATTAAATATAATAATTAATTAAGGTACTTAAACCACCCAATAACTAACTATATGTCTATCCTGAGACTTTCACCATGAAAAGACATCAAACTAGAAATACAAAATTAAATATTTTGGAAAAACTGGTCATCATTAAAAACTCCTAAGAATGCTATGTTCCATTAGTTTGATCAGTTTTATGCAGAAGCTGTTTTATAGATTTCAGAAGGGTACTCCACAATCGCTTAAAGAATTAAGAGTGGCAAAAGTGGTCCCTTTGTCATGATGCAAAGTTATCAAAGGAGAAAATAACGCTTCAAAAAATAACAGTAAGTTGTGCATTGCTGCTAATTATAGATAACTCTGGGTAGAAGGAAACTCATGGTCTCTCATCCAACACCCTGCAAGCAGGGTGAGCAATGAGCTCAGTCCATTTTTCTCAGGGATTTATCCAGCCAGGTCTTGAAAATCTCCAAGGATGGAGACTGCACTACCTCTCTGGCAACCTGTTCTGCTGATTGACTGTCCTTATGGGGAAAAAGCTTCTCATCCCCACCTGGAGCTTCTCCTGCATCAATACATGTCCACTGTGTCTCTTTCTCCAACCACGCAATGCTGTGAAGAGATTGATGCAATCTTAGAATCATAGAATCATTTAGGTTCTAAAAGACCTTTAAGATTATCGAGTCTGTGGAGAGTTTTGTAGAAAGCTGGCTAGAGGAGAGAGGACACGACAATATACGCCTGGCCAGGCGGTCCAAGGACACACTGACCTTGAGCTAGAGATTATACAATAACAAGATGCAGAATCAGGAAACAAGGCCAGAGGAGACAACTGCAAACATCCTAAGTATGCAGTGCTTTGGCGGGGTTGGCATTTAACTGATGGGCCAATAAGGAGCTTTAGCTTTGCAATATGTATGAGCTAATTAAAGTGCCTATAAAAGAAGTGTCGCTTGTCAAATAAACTTGAGGCTTGTTGATCATCACCTGATGTGCTTGTCTCCATCTCCTACACGAGTCCAACCATCAACCATTTTTTCACGGCCTCCTTGTAGTTACTGACCAGCTGGTTTTAGATCCCCCCATAGCCACATCTTCCCTAGCGGAACAAGCCCAATTCCCTCAGTGACTCCTCATATGGAAAGTGCTCCATCCATCCCTGACGAGCTTGGTGGCCCCCTGTCAAACTTGCTCCATTTAATCAATATTTTTCTTGTATTGAAAGTAGCCATTCCTGGATGCAGTACTCTAGATGTGATCTAGACAATGCTGACTAGAAGGGAATACAGCCCAACAGGGTGCTGTTGAGTTTCTTTGTTGCAAACTGGTTCCTGTTCAGCTTGCTGTGCCCCAGCTCCTTTTCTGCAGAACTGCTCCCTGGGCAGGGTCCCCCCCAGTCCCCAGCCTTTCATGTTGCCAGGGCCTCTTCTTTCCTAGGTGCAGGACTTTGCATTCATCCCTGTTGAGTTTCAAAAGGTTCCTTGTTGGCCTATCCTCCAGCCAAGGTCCCTCTGAATGACCACCTGGACATTGAGCATATTGGTTGATCCTCCCAGTTTGGTATCATCTGCAAATTGATGAGGGCACATTTCATCATCTCCTCCCAGTCAGTGGTATATATTAAATGGGATGTGTCCCAGACAGACCCCTGCGGTACCCCACTTGTCAGTTCCTTGTCAGGTAGGGTCCAGCCCACTGACCACTACTCTCTGAGCCCAGCCATCCAACCAAGGGGTTTTGTTTAGTTTAGTTGTCCACCCATCCAGTCTCTGACATCCAAATTTGGATACAAGAGTATTGTGGGAGACAATGTTGAAAACCTTGGTAATACAAAAAAAAATCTCATCCACTGGTGTCTCATAATCTGAAAATCCGGGCATTTTGTCATAGAAAGCAGTCAGGTCAGTCAGGCTTGATTTATGAATGGTAAATCTCTTCTGACTATTCCCAACCATCTAACACGTTGCAGATTTTTGTAACAAAAAAAACCCCAAGTTCCTGTTAGCCACCCCTTTTGTCTGGTGTTATGTTTACCTTTCCAGTGCTTCTTGGACACTAATATTGGCAGTTTCAGCCTTTCTCAAGCGGGGGGGGGGGAGGTTGCTGCAGGCA
>JANZLQ010000029.1:34491729-34502028 GCA_026212715.1 Elanus axillaris | reverse complement strand
GGGTATGGTGTTCCAGTAGCATTGAGTCCTTTCTTGAGAGGACAATGATGTTCATAGGAGTCTAAGGGTCCACTTGGAAAGCTATCTTGCTGTTTTCTTATCACAGGCTGCTTCCTTCTTACTCTTTGCTAGCTACTTTGAAAACTGCACAATAACATCCCCCAGCCCCAAATGGCATAAAGGTTGTTGTTTGCTACACATTGGCTTATGTTTGTCAGCCCTGTACCACACAGTATTTCCAGAAGTTAAGCTCAAACCTGTTAGGCAATAAACACTTGGCCACTAGACAATTACTTAAACATGGTAACAGCAGCTGAGGCCACAACAAACCCAAACAAGTCCTAAGACCCTGCACTGTCAACACAAGGTATTTTACTAGGAATGGAGTCAAAATCATATTCACTGGGCTACCAAACCACATGAAACAAATGATGGAAGGGTAGGCAGTGATGTATAGAAATTTTAGTAAAAAACAATGATCTGGGCATCATATCAGGATGGAAAATTGTCTGTGTAATGGAAACCATGGAAAAACATGTTTCCATCTAAAACTTTTTAATTGCAGTATACAATCCACTTAAGTTGCCAGCATAAGCGAACATTTCAACTAATGAATAGGCAACTAAACACACAAAAAAGACATAAAGTATTGTAGCACTAGGGCTAAAATGTTATCATCTTCCAAAATTCTGATAAAATTGAAACAGTACACCTAGACATTGGAAAAAAAAAAAGGTTTTCTTTTCATTGGTATTTTTTTCTGAGTGCTGTTTAATATCAAAAAACGATAATTATCCTTAAATCATGTTATAATAAGTAAAAGCAAGTGGGATCATTAAGAGGGAATAATGTTCAGCTCCTAAATTACATTAGTTTCTTCTAATCATTCTACTTTTCAATATAAATTTATTTTTGTCATTTTTTGCTCTGGACAAACCCTGTGTTACTAGACAACTTTTTTCCCTCTTCTGATCTTTTAAACCTGTGCTTTACATTATTGACTGACTGAAATTAGGCAGACAGCATGATACTCATTATTTAATACATTGTTATTACATTTCATAAACCTTTGTAATACACCAGTTCTCTTTGAACATAAAAAAAAATCAGCATCAATGAAAAAAACTCCTGCTAGACTCTCAGCTAATATCTTCACAGGGTTTACTGCAAAGACTTCTTCTCCCTCCATCCTCAGAGGCTCTTACCTCTGGAAGGGAACTTAGACCATTTTCAGACTGTGCTACACTAAACTTACCCAAGAATGTGCTCCAGTTTTCAAACCATGTGTTTTGATAAAAATGACAGAGACATTTATTGCTTCAGGTAGTTTTCCTCAGTGTAGAGAAGCACCAATACAATCAAATCAATTAAGTATTCAAAAAAACCAGGCATTTGCATGACTTAAAATTATGTTCAGAGGCCTGGTTTTTTTAATTTTTTTTTAATTTCCCCTATTTTCTTGGGAAAGGAAATTGTACTGTCCTTGACATACATACAGCAGTACTTAAATTCATTGAAAGTTCAAGGGGTTTTTATAGTATAAATTGGTAACAAAACCCTAGCCTTAATTTCAGGGAAGAAAACAGCCCTTCTTTGTGAAATTTCATGTATATAAATATTGTGCTATGGCATTTTTCTAAGGTGTGAATTTTACTTTAGAGTATTATTGCTATCCCATTTACATGTAGTGGAGGTACTGTGCCATGTAAGGATTATTATGTCAAATGATACATTAATTCCATAAAACACAATTATTTTTAACTTCCTAGTTCCCAGTGTACATTAAAATAAATTCAAATTATTTGTAAACTTATGACTAGAAAGATAAAAACTAATTCCTTAATGGAACAGAAGCTACTGTTGCTACTGTCATATAAACAATTCTATTCTTTAATTTTATAAGGTTAGTGATTCTCACCATTTTTATACTGCTAGGAAAATCCTCACACAGCCTCATCTGAACAGCAAGGTTTAACTAAAAAAAATCCAAGCTTTTCAAACTGTAAAACAGAACAATTGAAATATAAATTAATCTTGATTTTACAGTAAAGGCAGAAGCCTCTGCTTTGACTCATGTAGCTGTGCTGCAAACTTTGACATAAGGCAAAATCTTTAATCGCTAGCTGTTGCAGGTATCCTTTTCTAGAATGGGGATTAAAAAAATTTCTCACTATCTTCTATTTTCTCCTTCTTCCAGATTATATATATCTGTATTATCAACTTTTACAGAAAGAAACTTTTGTCTTACTGATATCCATTCAATGCATCAGGGAATAACATCAATAATACCCTCTCAGTAATAATAATGCTCCTTGAAATTCTCTAATAGCTCTAAAATAAGGAGTACAGCTGGCTGAAAATAGTATGTCTTTATTTTAACCAAGGCACAACTTAGCATTCATTAGCAAAGTAATGGTTCTTAAAATTATTACTAAAAGATGTGTACTTAAATCCATAGAATGGAAAGGGCAGGAAATCAAGGTACTAACAAAACAAAGATGTAGACTGAGTTAATGATTTGGATGCTGAAGTGGAATCCAGATCCAGAAGGAGGTGCTGAAGTTTCCTAGGGAGGGCTGGAGAAAACTAGTCACCTAAGAATGGGAGAAGACAAAGGAGCACACTCAACCACAGATTATCCTCCAGTGATAGCAATGCTAAGCATGGGAGTGCCTCATCGTCCAAGATTCCTTTCTTTTTGCAGAAAAGTACCTTTAAACGTTCAAGATCAATAGTGCTGTACTTTTCCCTGACGGTAGCTGCCTAAATCCAGATCTGAAACGGCTTACTGAAATCACTTCATGGGTCTTAGAGGACCTTTGAATCAAGTAAGATCCATGGCAACATACAGCAGCATGGAAACTTACCTTTTATGTTGGACTCCTTTTCATTCTCTTTTTAAAGTTCTTAATGCATTTTGGCTATTGATAACAAATTAAGTCCACAATTCACCTCATATATTTGATGCCATTTCACTGCTAGCTACAAATAAATGTGAAGGAGAGTGCCTGGTCCCCAGTCTCAAAGATCAAAGCTTTGTGCTTCAGCAAGTTTCTGCATGGGAGTTTATTTCATCAACCAGCATTCGCAGTGTTAAATATCTGGAACATATTTACAGGACAGATTTTGGGTGAAGTCCTGACAGTATATTCAATACTAACACTGAAGATTTCAAACTAACAATTTTAGAAAAAGAAAGGCCTGAGGAAATACAAAATCCTATTAGGTTATCTACAGGTAGCAATATCCCAGGCAAACCCACCACTTCTGCCATCATTTAAACTCTTTGATTCTAGTTAGGAAGAAATGATCCCAAGTATGGCAAAGGCAATGTCAGTATATTTACGTAGGCAATTTTTAGGGATTTGAGGACAGGTTCCAAAACTTGAATTTCTTCAAGAAGCTTTTGTTTACTTTGTGACCACGTACCTATTTGAAACTGATTGCATCCCAACTGCCTACAGGAACTCAGGCAAACACACACTAGATGTTTGACTATGGCATGGTGCCACTTAAAACAGGCATGTAATGTCAGGTAGCCCAGTCTTTCAGGATATTATTTGCTGTGTTTAGGAGAGTTTGATACCATTACATTCCTTTCCCTTAGTTATTCACATAAGAGAATGCATATTATTTTACTAACAACATGAATGATTTTATTTAGTTTGATTATTGTAATTACACTCCACTGGTACTTACTGATATCTGCAGCAATTGCTGCTAAAAACTATGCCTTTTTGTTATTCTCACAGATATTTTTTTTTTCCTGGATGATGAAAGGCAAATGTAGCTTGAAATAGAAGAAAGCAGTCCAAACTTTTGATAACGGTACAGACTATAATCCACCATCTATAGTGTTTTCATGCAGTCCTAATGTGAATTACAGTAAGTTCTATCAGGATTTTCCCTTAACATAATGTAACAAACTTCTATTCCAAGAAACTTAGAAAACGTACTGTAAAGTCTGAATGTAATAATTGACATTATTGCATTACCACACAATAGCACTTACTGAAAAATATTGTAGATTCTGTTTAAAGACAAGGGCCCAGAAGCACTGTTATGCAGATGTTTGTGGAGCTTATGCATGCTAGTGACCTCGACAAGCTGTAGCCTTAGCTATGGCCTAATTTCATGGCATGTCAGTGGTACAAAGCGACTTAAGCTAGGTACCTAGCTACTAGGTACCTCTTCAACAGCTTCAACTGCATGAGCAGAACCCCTCCCAGAAATTGCGAGTTATTTGTACTTTGTCTTATGAAAATATTTTTAAAATACTTATAAGGTATCTCTGCGGCTCTCTGAATTGAAGGCTACCTTTACAACAGAAGAGAAGTTCTTCCCAGATCTTAAATTGTAGGAATGTATCTGGATTTGGATGCTTAAGGAGCCTACTATGGGTCTCTGAGGTTTCACTATTATTGTCCCATGCTAAGATCTGCTTTAAAAAATATTTACCTAATGCTGGTCTTCCTTACCCCTCTAGAAGCACCATCTGCATAGGGCTTCCTGATTAACTGTATCGTCACATTCAATCAGTCTAAAGAATTTTCCTTTTCAGGTAATCTCAGTTGTTACATAGAAACTTATTAAATTAAGTGAGAAAATTTCTTTCAAATGCACTCAAAACTACTGACAGCTGAGACAGATTAAATGCTAAACCGAAGCTGAAATATTTAATCAATCACAAGGTAGTTTTCTGTGAAGCTGGGAGAAAGTAGGAGAGGTGACTATATTCTGTAACTACAATGTATTTGTGTGGTTTTATAACACCTTTCAACCAATGATCTTAGAGAACTTCCTGACAACTTTCAAAAAACTTGTAGAATACAAAAGAAGTGGTGGAGGCAAAGAAAAATAATCCTTTCCTTTCCTTTAAATGCAGATTTCCTAGAATGTAGTACTTGTTATTTTCTAACCCAGACACGTCAGAGACATGGATAATGAATTATTTGGTAGAAATGAAATTCAGTTTTAACTGAAACTAGGCAAAAAACTTCAGGAAAGAGTAATCTTCTTAGAATATATGTCACAGACCGCAGCTAACAAAATAAAATTAATGCCAATATCACTGATCAAAGAACAACCATTGAATTTCTGAAGAAGTTAATAAAAAATGAGATCTCACCAACCTACATTCTGTTTAAGTTTGCACTTATATATCCACTTTTTTTTGAAGCACTACAATAGTCTGCTTACTTTCCAGGACAATTTGTTCTTTACATACCTATCTTGCTAAATCCTCTTCTCCTTAGCTTAGAAATCCCTTGAGTCTATCTGCCACAAACCATCCAGCATCCCTCGAGAGAACTTCTCTTGTACAAATAAGAACATTCATCACAATCCAGGCTTGGAGTGAAAAGCACAGAAGCTTCATTTACATTCCTGGAAATATACAGGACCTGTCAGGACTATTGCTAATTGCATTTGGCATGGTTGTGATATTTCCCTTCCACGTAATCATTTTCTGGTTATGAAATTTATCCAGAATAAAGCCATTTAGCCAGTTCCTACTGGACAAGCACTAAAAAGACAGGTCAACTAGAAGATGACTTGAGCTTACTATTAATTATTGTCCAGTCACTATTTATTTAGTCAGTTATTACTTTTCAGGGGGACAGAAGATGAGCTGGGAAGCCCAGCCACCTGAATCTGCATCATTTCTTTAATTTGTAGACTATTGTGAAAAAAAACAGGAAGCCATAGCATGATGCCTTTTCAATTCTCAGCAGAAAATTAAGTATACTTCATCCCTAATGAATGGAGGCATTTGACATACAGTACCAGTTCCCTATATTCTCAATGGATGTAACAGAAACGTGCTTTAAGTAGATCGAGTCATTTTATGGTGACATTCATGTTTTATTTACAGTCAATGCATAGAAAGAAATGGGTAGAAAAAAAAAAAAGACCTAAATTAATCTGAGAGTCCCCTTCAGAATTCCTCGAGCATCAACCCCTTTCGTCTCCCATTCCCCTGAACAGCTGCATTTTAGCATGATCATAGAATCATAGAAACAGACACTCAGAGAACAGTTTGGGTTGGAAGGGACCTTTATGTATCATCTAGTCCAAATCCTCTGCAATGAGCAGGAACAGCTTCAACTAGATCAGGTTGCTCAGAGCCCAATCCAGCCTGACCTTGAATGTTTGCAGGGACAGGGCATCTACCACCTCTCTGGGCAACCTGGTCCTGCGTCTCACCATCCTCATTGTAAAAAATGTCTCCCTTATATATAGTCTAAATCTACCCTCTTTTAGTTTAAAAGCCTTACTCCTTGTCTTCTCGCTACAGGCCCTATTAAAAAGTCTGTTCCCATCTTATAGGCCCCCTTTCTTATAAGACTCTGTAAAGTCTTCTCTTATCCAGGCTAAACTACCTAAATTCTTTTAGCTTTTCTTCATAGGAGAGGTGTTCCAGCCCTCTGATCATTTTTGTGTCCCTCCTCCGGACCCGCTCCAGCAGTTCCATGACTTCCCTGTGCTGAGGACCCCAGAGCTGGACGCAGCACTGCAGGTGGGGTCTCACCAGAGTGGAGCCGAGGGGCAGAATCACCTCCCTCCACCTGCTGGCCACGGTTCTTTTGATGCAGCCCCGGACTTGGATGGCTTTCTGGGCTGCAAGTGTACATTGCCGGCTCATGTCCAGTTTTTCATCCACGGGTACCCCCAAGTCCTTGTCCGCAGGGCTGTTCTCAAGCCCTTCATCCCCCAGCCTGTATTGATACCAGGGTTGAATGCTGTGTGCCATCATGACAGTACGCAGCTAGGTTTTTTTAACACACATTCATCCAAAATACCAAAAGCAGCAATATGATTTTTTTTTCTCTGTAGGGGATGGTTAAAATAGTCCATGCTATTCTGTAGCTTTTTTTTATCCTGTTTTGCCAAAGAAACCATCTATTCCAAAATTGTAATGATCCCAAACATGGCAATTATCTTAATCAGCTTGAAGTCATCCCCATCACACTATGTGGACACTGAGATGTTGTGCCTGTAGGCTCACAGGAGGAGGAGGAAGTCTGGGAAACTGGAGAGGAGGTGGGATAAAAGAAGTGGCTCACGTCTAAACAAGCTATTGCAGTGCACTTTGCTTTCTGGTCTGTGATGGGGAGTTGAGGGATGACTGGCTACTGAACCACAGACTTGGACCAGCCAGGTCAGACAAAACCAGAGTCAGGAATGGAGGCTGGTCAAATGGGGCCCAGAGCCTGGGCAGGGACTCTCGGCAGACATGATTAGGACAGACTGCTCTGGGGTTTGAGGGACCCTCAGCCATGCATGTCCCAGTGGATAAAAAGATTGTGGGGTGAGGCAGGGAGGGGGTGCCCACCAGGGAACTCCTGCCCTGGTGAGCTGGACAGAAGGAAAAGCTCTTGCTGGTGGTGGTGGTGGTAATGGCTGTGTGAGTGCTGTTGGTGTTAGTGTGGGTACCGGGAACAGCACTGCTTTCCATGCTGATCTCTGCAGCCTGACGTGTGTGCACTGTGTGGTGAGTGTGTATCTGCACAGGACTGGAGAACTCCCCTGAGTCTTAAAGTCCACAACATTTGGCTTCCTTGAACAACTCCTCTAACATCTCCACTAACGGGGTTTCTGCAATTTTGTTGCTTGTAACTCAAAGTCTCTTGTCACTGTTAAGAGCACTGGCCATCCACCACTGTCAGTAGTTATACCACTACAAATGCTTATTTTAAATGTTACACCAACATATATCAAGATTTCCACCTGTACACAAGAGAAAATTGCACCTTTATTAAGTTTCATAGTATTAGGTCACCAATTTCAACCTCATTAATGTGGTTACACCAATGGCAAAATTGCTTGGAACAGTGCTTGGCTGTGAAGAATCAGTTCCTTAAATTACTGAAAGATTTAATTTGTTCATCTTTATCATATTAGCTCTGGCCATGTTTCACATTTTCAATGGTATGTAGCTTTGCTGAAGAGAGCTGCAGAAAAGGATGCATGCTCTGAATATGTACTTTCATCAGATTATTGTGTAGTAGTCTGGAAACCCATTTGAATTGTTAATTGTCTTTTTTGTGTGTGTCTGTTGTGCATGTCATGCATTAAATATCTGGCACAGTTTAACTAACAGATGTGGTTTTTAGGTTGCTCACTCTTTCATTATTTGACTAAGATTAGTTAGAATTATTAATCTTTTTGTAATGCATATGTATTTTTAGCAAAGAAAGAACAAAAATTATTTCTTATAACTGAATGTACTTTAATTCTGGACTGTTCACCAGTTGTGAAAAAGGTCAGCTTCATTGTGCCCATACAAAGGAATATCACCAGAATTTTCAATATATTCACATGGGAACTGCAGTTTCTATTAGGTCTATACAAGAAATAATACATGCCTATGAATCAGGCTGAGATCTGTGCAAATACAGCTTTTCCTTCTACTATTTGAAGATCTCTCACAGCATATTTCTCCATATACACCTCTTCACATTATATGGCATAATGCAATACAGGTTCTGTTTTGTAGGAATTTTATTTGTTGAAACAGATATTCATAATATTGTACCTTGGTCTGCACTGGAAAATTACAGAGGGTGTTTTGTCACTTTGATAGCCAAACATAAGGCTTCTTTCTAAGAAGAGCAGAGGCAATCGCAATGCTTCCTGCAGCAACACAGAAGAGCACTGGGGGATAGCAAAGAGAAGGCAAGGCTTGTTACTGTGTTCTTTCCCCCTTACCTGCCCTCTCGCATCTGGCCGGTCCCTCCTCAGCTGTGTGGTCCAGAGTCCCGACCAACCCTAAAATGAATTACCATGGCTAAGCATGCTGCCAGGGTGCTCCCCCCAGCCCTCAAAGGACCGGAATAAAACCAAATCCATATGTCCTCCTTTCAGGAAAGGAATCATGTTTACCTATCTTACTGAAATCTGCTACACTGATTTCACTAACGTGCTTTCGTATCTTCCAAAAGCAGGCTGAATGGAGCTGTAAAGTATAATCAGCAGCATCAGCATCATCATTAGCTGCCTAACATGAAGACCTAGTATTAAATATGTGTAAGTCCTGTTCTTTGTGGATAAAATCTTGAACTATATATAGTGTCACCTTCATTTTCCTTTTCTAACACTGCACATATTAGGCAGCAGGCTTAATTTTTTTAGCATATGTGCACAGTGCCACCCACTGTTCTACAGAAATTTCTCTCTTATGCTGCACTTGTCTGGCGTCTCCATTTCCTCTATTTGCTGTACCACAGGTATGTGTCATAAAATGGCAATTTATCTCCTGTGAGTGTTCTTCTCACTTGAGCGATCAGGCTAGTGCTTTTTCACACACCTAAGCCAGTAATAAATGTTGCAGCTATTGTATCCATGCTCCCATTCATCAACAGGCTGTAGACAGTTCGTGGATCAGACTTTTCAAATGGCAGTACCTGCCTGTATTCTAAATAGATAGTCTGTTTAATTCTCTTTTTACTGAAATCCCAAATCCTTTCATCTCTACAGAGGAAGCTGTGGGACGATGACTAATATTTCAGGTTTGTAGAAAATAATGAGCTCCACTAGGTATTATTGCAAATTTATTGAAGGTAACAGGAGCTTCTCACCTTGAATCTGCCCCTTTCAGAGGAAGAAATTGCTACCCAACTATACATCTATTCTTTTCTTCCAAACCTCTTTGTGTGCCAAACAAGAGCTATTTAGTGTTCAGCATGCAGACACCCTACTTTGTTATCACATTTCTTCTTCATCTTAATGTATGATAAACCATAAAACATTTCTTTTCTGTGGGGTGGAAGGCTGAAGTACACTAATCTACAAATTAATTAATAGGTTGAAGAGAACTGTTCTTTGGTATCAATTTCATCTTCTTTGGACAGCATCAGAAAAATCTATCCATCTTAATGTGCCAAACAAACAATGATTTATTTATCATTTTGTCTTCCTCCAGAGCAAGTTTGGCAAAAATCAACAATAAACTACATGATTAAAGAAAAACAAAAATATTGTCCCACTCCTCCCTAAGTAATTAGCTAGGGATTGTCTACAAACGTACTTTGGTTTTCTCCTGATTTGGCTCTCTGTCATGGTTTAACCCCAGCCAGCAACTAAACACCATGCAGCTGCTCAGCCCCTTCCCCCCCCACAGTGGAATGGGGGAGAAAATCGGGAAAAGAAGTAAAACTCATGGGTTGAGATAAGAACGGTTTACTAGAACAGAAAAGAAGAAAATAATAATGATAATAATAACAACACTACTAAAATGACAACAGTAATAGTAAAAGGATTGGAATATACAAATGGTGCACAGAGTACTTGCTCACCACC
>JANZLQ010000029.1:34468805-34480402 GCA_026212715.1 Elanus axillaris | reverse complement strand
TACTTCTCATTATCCTTGTTTTGATTTAATTGGTAGTAAATTAAATTGATTTTGTTTCTTCCCCAAGTTGAGCCTGTCTTTTGCCCATGACCATAAATAGTTAGTGATCCCTCCCTGTCCCTGTCTTGATCCACGAGCTTTTCTTTATATTTTCCCCTCATCATCCCACCTGGGCCATGGGGAGACGGTAGGAGTGAGCAAGCAGCCGCATGACGCTTTGTTGCCAGCTGGGCTTAAGCCATGACAGGGACCATTTATGCAAATGTGACAGGAACAAGGCCCTGAAACTGAGGAACAAGGACTCTTTTTATCCATGGAATTTTTGTAAGAATTAGATTCCCAAAGCACTCCAGAGGACAAGGGCTCCTCACCCAGCACAAATAAACTCTAGCGCATGAGCTAAAAAGTCAACAAATACACTTTGCCTTCTATGCACCCAGGAGCAATGGTGAATGTCTCCCCCAAGGAGTTCAGCACTTTATCATGCAGTCTTATATGACCCCAATCCCTCTACACATTCAGCTACCTGGAAGCATCACATGTCCTGGGGTAGTACAGCTTGACTGCACATGGCAGAAATTAACTGTCATCATTTAGTCATAATGGTACTTACCTATTTCACAGTGATGTTGTGAGGATTAACCAAATATTGCATTTCTAAAATTTTATGCGACATCCAGAACAAATGGTGTTATTTCAGAAATATAAAGCATTTTCATAGTTATTAAAGATACACTGGTAATAAATGCTTGTGTTTGTAAGCAAAAACTAATAGCTATACTGATTTAAATAGTAAAGAATTATTTTGGTTTTATAAAAACATACAAAAAGGTAAAAAACTCTAGAGTCAGATTCACCTGGGAAACCATGGACATCTACAATGTTAATACCTTATCTCAGCTGTTGTCTAGCCCTCCCTTGCCATCAGGGGAGACATATGGACCTTTGTAAGGTGTGATTCATCCCATCCTAAAGCACAGATTTATAAAACAAATAAAGAATTGTTTCTTTGAAGTTCCTATTTCTCTTCTTCGACTGAGGAGGCTAAAGGTGACTGGCAGGGGAAAGAAACCTCTGCTTTTCATAAGCAAAGTTGGCCAATTATGCAATCAGTGACATACACAGGAAGTCAATTTACACATAATAGCCACTTAAAAACCACAATTCCTCTTACAAATTTAATTATTCTTGCTACAGGAATAAGTGAGTTTAGCTTTGTAAATTTAAAGTTTCTTAAGCTACCTGGAATGAATGAAAAGATGGGTAACAGTCACCTTGCATACTATGCCAAGGATGGGGTTTTTTCATTACTAATTGAAGGAAATAATGCAATATATGAAACGTAAACTGCAGTATTGTGGGGCAAAGAAACCTCCCTTAAAGTCAGCAGAGAATAGCAGCAGAGATGAAGTTGCCTGAACACGTTTCTCTTTTGCACTGCATGAAATCATCTGAAGTTATTTCCATGATGATGTTGTTTTCTGTATGAAGACATGCCTGTTCTGGTTCTTCTGTTTGTTTTTGGATGCGCAGCTATTACGTCTGTTCACTGCTGTAAATGGAATTGTTAAGTACACAGATAGATGGATTGGATCTTTTTCTTTTGGTGCAGAGATATATAAGTTCTTACAATAAACAAGTTTTATGACTGACTCAGTATTTTAAAGTTGACAGAGGTAACTGAAATGTTGATACTTTGCTGGTGTTACACAAATTCTTAACAAATAATTTTTAGTTTTGCCTAAAATAATTGTTTTCCATACTAAATACTGCTCAGAGATTGCTACTGATTTATATGTATAAGTAAAATTTTTAATAGACTGGAATTGATCATATCACTTTTAAAGAAGATACTCTTGCTGTTGGCTGTTATACTTTCTATCCTTTTATAAGCGGAAACAATAAAGGCAAAATTAAAGCTTACAAAAAAGGATCATTTTGTTACCCAATATGCCACCACAAGGTCATGATATGTTGCATAAGACAATGAACATTGACAGATTCAGGAGCCAATTTCATCGAAGGGTATGGACTTTAATGACTCAGAGATGTGACAGATATAATAACAGATATTCCTCAAAAAGCTTTCGCTTTTGAGAATCCTCAAAGATTCTTCACTTAAAAGTGAAGGGTCAACCCCATATTTTATGTAAAAATTAAAAGTCCTGTTGTACACTGTTCTATGGTATTGTAATATATTTTTAATAATATTTGTACAATCTGTTATTTATTTACTATACTCAAAATTACACACAGAATGGTTGAGATTAGAAGGGAACTCTGGAGGGTATCTGATCCAACCTCCCTGCTCAAGCAGAGCAAGTTGCCCAGGACTGTGTCTCAATGTTTTTTTAATATCTGCAAGGAGTGAGACTCCACAACCTCCCTGGGCAACCTATTCCAGTGCTCAGTCAGCCTCACAGTAAAAAAGTGTTTTGTGATGTTCAGACAGAACTGCCTATGTTTTCAGTTTGTGCCTGTTGCCTCCGATTCTCTCATTGGGCACCACCGTCTTGGGTACTGTTCAGTATCATTAATAATGACATAGACAGTGGGATTGAGTGCACTCTCAGCAAATTTGCACATGAAACCAAGCTGAGTGGTGCAGTTGATATGCTAGAGGGAAGGGATGCCATCCAGAGGTACCTTGACAAGCTTAAGAACTGGGCCCATATGACCCTCATGAAGTTCCACAAGGCCAAGTGTAAGGTTCTGTACCTGGATCATGGCAATCCCCAGTATCAATGCAGACTGGGGGATGAAGGGATTAAGAGCAGCCCTGCAGAGAAGGACTTGGGGATATTGGTGGATGAAAAATTAGGTAAGAGCTGGCAATGTCCACTTGCAGCCCAGAAAGCCAACTCTATGTTGGGCTGCATGAAAAGAAGCATGGCCAGCAGGTTGAGGGAGGTGATTCTGAGCAACCTGATGTAGTTGAAGATGTCCCTGTTCATTGCAGGGGGGTTGGACTAGATGACCTTTAAAGGTCCCTTCCAACCCAAACTATTCTATGATTCTCCCCCTCAACTCCTCCCTCATAAGACCCCACCTGGAGTACTGCATCCAGCTATGGGGCCCCCAGCACAAGACAGACTTGGACCTGCTCGAGCAGGTCCAGAGGAGGGCCATGAAAGTGATCAGAAGGCTGGAATACCTCTCCTATGAAGAAAGGCTGAGAGTTGGGGTTGTTTAGCCTGGAGGAGAAAAGGCTTCAGGGAGACCTTAGTGCAAGCCTGCAATACTTAAAGGGGGCTTATGGCACCAGATGTGATCCATCCAAGAGTGCTGAGGGAACTGGCGGAGGTGCTTACGAAGCCACTCTCCATCATCTATCAGCAATCCTGGTCAACAGGGGAGGTCCCAGATGACTGGAGGTTTTCCAACGTGATGCCCATTTACAAGAGGTGTTGGAGGGGGAATCCAAGGAACTACAGGGCTGTCAGCCTGACTTCGGTAGTGGGGAAGGTTATGGAACAGTTTGCCTTGACAGCACTCACATGGCACGTGCAGGACAAACAGGGGATCAGGCCCAATCAGCATGGGTTTACGAAGGGCAGGTCCTGCTTGACCAACCTGATGTCCTTCTATGACCAGGTGACCTGCCTTGTGGATGAGGGCAAGGGTGTGGATGTTATCTACCTCAACTTCAGCAAGGTCTTTGACACTGTCACTCATGGCATACTCCTTGAGAAGCTGGCACCTCATGGCTTAGACAAGTGTAGTCTTCGCTGGGTGAAAAACTGGCTGGATGGATGAGCCCAGGGGGTTGTGGTAAATGGAGTTAAATCCAGTTGGTGGTGGGTCAAAAGTGGTGTTCCCCAGGGCTCGCTATGGGGGCCAGTTCTGTTTAATATCTTTATCAATGATCTAGATGAGGGGATTGAATGTACCCTCAGCAAGGTTGCAGACAACACCAAGTTGGGAGGCAGGGTTGATTTGCTCAAGGGTAGGAAGGCTCTACAGAGAGATCTGGACAGGCTGGATTGATGGGCTGAGGCCAAGTTTATGAGGATCAACAAGGCCAAGTGCTGGGTCCTGAACTTTGGTCACAGCAACCCCATGCAATGCTTGGGGAATAGTGGCTGGAAAGCTGCCTAGCAGAGAAAGACCTGGAGGTGCTGGTTGACAGACGGCTAAATATGAGCCGGCAGTGTGCCCAGGTGGCCAAGGCGACCAACCACATCCTAGCTTGTATCACAAATTCTGTGGCCAGCAAGAGCAGGGAGGTGATTGTTCCCCTGTACCAGGCACTGGTGAGGCCGCACCTCGAGTACTGTGTTCAGTTTTGGGCCCATCACTGCAGGAAAGACATTGAGGTGTTGGAGCATGTCCAGAGAAGGGCAACCAAGTCAGTGAGGGGCCTGGAGCATAAGTCTTATGAGGAGCAGCTGAGGGAACTGGGGCTGTTTAGTCTGGAAAAAAGGAGGCTGAGGGGGGACCTTATGGCTCTTTACAACTACCTGAAAGGGGGTTGTATTGAGGTGGGGGCTGGTCTCTTCTGTCTGGTGGCTGGTGATAGGACGAGATGTAATGGTCTCAAGTTGTGGCAAGGGATGCTTAGGTTGGATATTAGGAACAATTTCTTTGTTGAGAGGGTTGTCAGACATTGGAATAGGCTGCCCAGGGAAGTGGTTGAGTCACCATCCCTGGAGGTATTCAAAAAGCACATAAACAAAGCACTCCAGAATATGGTTTAGTGGGCACAGATGATGGTTGGACTCGATGATCTTGAAGGTCTTTTCCAACTGAATGATTCTATCATTCTAAGAAAGACAGAGAATTTTTACAAGGCCTGTAGAGATAGGACAAGGGGTGACAGTTTTAAACTAAAAGAGGACAGATTTAGCTTAGATATAGGGTAGAAATTCTTTACAATAAGTGTTGCCCAGAGAAGCTGTGGATGCCCCAACTCTGGAAGTGTTCAAGGTCAAGTCGGATGGGGCTTTTGAGCAACCTGGTCTAGTGAAATATGTCCCTGACCATGGCAGGAGCGTTGGACTAGATGATCTTTAAAGGTTCCTTCCAAGGTAAACCATTCTATGATTCTATGGTTCTATGATTCTATGAAAAGAGCCTGGCTAGATCCCGTTTGAACCCTTAGAAGAGACAAAGTCCCTGGCTATGTGATTTTTTTGTCTTGAACTTCCCCCTTCCCAGCTATTCAACTATCTAAATAGAGGATTATCTTGAAGTTGAACAACAAAGTTCATAAAGTGAAAGATATGCACAATTCTTTGCAGATCTTTCCACTCAGAGCGTCTCTGAATTCACCTCCACACAGAGATCTCTCCACAAAATGTAGCTTGTGGAAGTGCTTTTTCTCATCATAAGAGAACAATGAAGAGTCATCAGAAAGTCAATGCTGTGTAAAAAAAATGGTAACAGCTGCATAAGTTTTTTTATGTTCTGAAGGGAAGAGAGGGTATTACTTGTTTCATATACTTGGTTTTCCTAACCAAGTACAATGTTGCACCAGCACATCACATTATCATATATAGTCTTCAGTGTTCCTTCCTGTGGTGGGTTGACCCAACTGGCAGCTAAACCCCCACCCAGATGCTCACTCATTCCTCCATGGCAGGATGGGGGAGAGAATAGGAAGGGCAAAAGCAAGAAAAATTTATAGGATGAGATAAGGACAATTTAATAAGGGAAGGGAAAAAAACAAAACAAGTAATGTAAAGTCAATCACTCACCACCTCTCACCAGCAGACAGATGCCCAGCCAATGGCTACTTTCAAAAGACTTCCCCCCCGACATCAGTTTTACCACTGAGTACAACATCATATGGTATGGTGTATCTCAGTCTGTGTCAGCTGTCCCAGCTGTGTCCCCTCCCAGCCTCTTGACCACCCCTAGCCTACACCTTGGAGGTCAGAGTGGGAAACTGAAAAGGTCTTGATGCTATGTAAGCATTGCCCAGCATTAGCTAAAACATTGGTGTGTTACCAACACCATTTTGGTCACAAATTTAAAACACAGCACCATATGGGCTGCTTTGAAGAAAATTAACTCCAACTGAGCCAGACCCACTACACTTCCCTTAATTCATGAACAAATGGCACATCTTGAGTAAATGTGTTGAGGAATTGTTGACATTGACAATGCCAATTTATATATGAGAATGTCTCTACTGTCCATGGAGAACAGCAGTGAGAATTTATGTTGGTTTGAAATTCCTGAGGGACACAGAAGGTGGTCCAGGCAGGTTCTTGCACTGTTGACTAGAGACCAACAGCCTACAGTGTACTAAGGTAAGCACTTGCAACTCAGTTCAGATAACAGCTATAGAAATAACTCAGGTAACAAGGTGTGAGTAGTCCTGAAGGAAAGCAAAAGTTTGTGTGGTAAATTAGCACAGGAGAAACTAGTGAAGAAGCACAAACAGTAAAAAGTAATCATTGGCACAGACAACAGGAAAGAATGAATACAAAATAGATTTAAAACCTGCAAAGTTTACCTGAATTGCTAGCAGAAAGGAACTGACATTTGCCAGATTAGAATATTTCATCTGAAGGATAAGTCATTTCAAATTTCTTTTGAATAAGGCATGATTTTGGATGCTAAGTCATTGGAGCTTTCCTTCAGGGTAACAAACCATGGCCGTATTTAAAAAGAAATATTCTTGACATTTGCATGTAATCTTCCTTGGCATTGCTGGGTTCTACCTGTTCAATGACAGAAGAATGGAGTAATATCTCCTAAAAAATGCATTAGACAGGTCAACAGTCAGGTCTGATTGCATATCTTTTACTCACCTCTGAGGACTTTGGTGTATTTGGCATAATGTAGCCAAAATTAAAACTTGAAAATTCTTATTAATCCCCTTCAGCAACCTAATAAAAATGAAAGTAACATTCAGCCTAGCATTAGACACGCTGTTTACTAAACTCAGTTTTATATATTAAAGACCATTTCCTTTACAATTTCAGCAGAAAATATCAGCAAATTGTTTTCCTATGCAGTTGGTGGATGTAAAGTTAGCCCTCACTTTGAAAATAAAACTGCTCATATGTGTAGGTTGCTCTACAGTATTACCTCCCCAGCTACTCTTTTTTTTTTTTTTTTTTTTACTTCCTACCACATTGTAAAAGGCAAGAAAATAAATAGGGTCTGAAAGCAGGTAGTGTTCAAAGATACTGAAAACATCTTTCTTAAATTAGCCCTGATTCCATACTCTCTTAAACTGTTTTCACACAATATAGACCAAACCATGTGTCTTCTTCTAATCTGTCTGTTCTATGCAGCTAGCTCAAAGAAAGTGAGATCTGTCTGGTTTTGGCTGGACCATTTCCACAAGAAAAGCAGAATAACCCCAGAGGAAATAAAGCTGTTTTAATAAGCTCTTATTTCACTTGCCCAAGGAAACAGCAGAGAGTTGGGTAGAGAATTTCTAGGTTTCATCTTTTTCTCACCTGTTATTGCAAGAGTGAGGTTACAGCAGCTCCCAGACTACATGAAAGAAGGACAGGCTTCAGACAACCAGGTTGTAAAGGAACCACAGCTGCTCCCAGAAAGCACTGTTTCACACTAACCAAAGGGGAAGATTCAACAGAGGATCTATCCAGTACCACTGTCATTTCAAGGAAGTGACTCTTGATCTCTGTCAAGGGAATTGACTTTATGATACAGATTATGTCTAGTGTTAAATGCAATGGAGCTGAGGGCTCAATGGTTTGCACCTTGTCCAAAATTTGCAACAGACAAATACTGGAACTGCCAACATCCATTAATTTTAACTTTTGATATGATGTATTACTCACAAAGCTTGGATCCATATAAAAAAACTTAAAGATATATTATTGAAACTGACCACTTCCATAGAAACTACTGCATGGCAGATATCAGCAAAATCATAAATGGTGTTGGCAACATGAGCGGGACCCCATTATTCAGTGGTCACAGCACCAGGACAAAGGAAGGTTTAACAGAACTGTATGGTATCTTTCACCCTGTGCACAGTTAAATTGTGGAGAGCCTTGCACAAAATGTTATCAACACCAAAACAGAAATGAGTTCAAAAATTAATTTGCAGCATCATGAAAGACTATTAAACATTAAGCTCCATGCAACCTCTGGCCCATCAAGTCCCTGTGCTGCTGGAAACTATGAAGATGTTCCTGGAGAAGGTTTTCCCTAGATATGTCCTACCTATCATACTCTTTTCCTAATCTCTTCCCTCTATTCTACCACAAAAGGTCCAGGAGAGCCACTCCAATTTTACATTCCAAATACAGACTAATATATGAGATCAAAACACTTTAAAAACTTGGAAATATAATGTGTCAGAAATCCCAGTAACTTACAATCAGTTGATTGTGAAGCACTACTCCTGTGAGAAGAAAATCAAGGTTATTTGAAAAGATAAGGACAAATTTGGGGACCTGCACATCCTTCCTTTTCCCTGTATATCACAATGTTCTAGTTGGAAAAGGTGACTACACGATTGCCATAAAATCATAGCTTTCAACATGAGGAGTACAGAAGATCAGGCAAATATATCATAAAAGAGGTTTATGTAACAGCTGGCTTTCTGCTGAAGCAAATTTTTCAACTCCCACAACAGAAATACTGGGTTGCAACTCATATTTCAGCATTCCAGCAAAAAATTTTTGTACTCTCTTGAAATAATGAACATTGTTTTTTCAGTCAGTGGTATCATACCAGGGAAATATCAGCTGGAACACTGGTAAGGACAGTAGTTCAGACAGATGTCATTACCATTCAGTTGGTACAGATATTCCTGACACAACAAAGCAGTACTGTATAACCCCTTTGGTCTGAACCCCATCTCTGAACCATGCAGATGTGGCTCTATCCAACGTTACAAATTCAGTGAGCCAAACCACCTTGGAAATGTCCATGGTTCACTTCAGCAGTAGCACTTCACTGGCAGAGTGAGTAAGACCAAACGACTGTCTTTGTACTGTTATATTAGTTTTTGCCACTACTCCAGTGGCATATGAATACGGTTGCCTGAGCAGGCTTGCTAAGGGAATGATAAAATTACGAAAGCTGTTGCTTTGGTTCCTCATGTACAAATGAGCAGGAACAACGAATCAGCTGATCCTTTAAGAGTTCCCCAGAAAATGAAAAATGCCCCAGTAGTCCCTGATTCTTGTGACTCTAGTGGTAGAAAAATAAATCCTCTATTTTTGAGCCTTTCTGCTCATAAAACATTTTTCTCATTTCCTTGAAATGTTCCAGATTTATTTTATTGGTCCATTTGAAAATAATTTTCTGAACAGTTTTCTAAAATTTCTTTTTTTAATGAAAATCTAAATTTATAACTAGCAGAGATCCAGAACTCAGAAGTGAGATACTATATCATACCCAGATCTCCTGTCTAATTGTGGTGATGTGAATAGACATTATGGAAGTTACAGGCACTGTGGAAGTTTGTTGGTGATGTTGCTTTCCTGCAGTGAGAAGTGTGCTTGAAGAATGCATATTAAGTGCACTAACTAATGGAAAGCATAACCTTAAGACATGGCTTTCCTCTAGTGCTTTGAAGAAAACTCTCTAGTTTGAACAGTTGATACTCAGACAAAAAATTAACTTTGAAGGGACATAAATGTACCTGTATACAGTCATTATTCCATAAAGCACACAGGTAAACAGAAAACTGAACGTGGTCTCTCCAAGTCTTTGTACATGTGCAGGATATGATATATCAGAGTATTTTAAGAACAAATGCTCTACAGTTTTAATGATGCTGTGAATGAGATGCTCACTTTGACTAGACAAAATCAAAACTTTTAGTCATGTTCTTAGAAACACCAGTGGATCTGGACTAACAGGGGAAGCATCCATCCCTTGAATCTTGGCAGTGGGAGGGGAGTGTTTTCAGATTTCCCTTCTAATGGAGAAAATATGCCTGAAAATCTTTCCGGTTCGTGGAAAGAATGACTACTGGAAAGAGGAGTCTGAAAAGAAGTTGAGTGAGTAGGTTAATGACTGAACAATTATAGGTTTATTACACTCAGTAAGGCATCTTGCTGTTCTGAGGTACTTACTTCTCATTGATGGTCTTAATGAATTGGTCTTACGGATGGTCTTAATGAATTTTTTAATTATTACTTTTAATTAAGTGCTGTCATAAGTGCTATCCATCAGTGGGACTGCACTCCTGAATGGCAATCCTGGACTAAAAATGGGCTATACCTGAAAGCTGCTGCATAGCAGCAGTTGCTGACAGATAGAAAACGAATTCACATTTTTGTGATTATTCACTCAGATTATGTTTCAACTTGATTATTTTAAACAACAAAATGTAGACTGTCTAGGCAAATAAGTAACTATTTTTCTTTATGCCTCACTTGAAATACAGACTTACAGAGCTGGAAGGGGTCTCAGGAGGTCATATAACCCTTCCAGCTTGCCTGAAGAAAGGGAGGCCCACACCTCCACTATTCCTGACAGTTCCTTGTCCAGTCAGTTCTTTGATGACCAGTGACAGAGACCAATGTCCCAGATGGCCTCCTCCACTGCTTCACCAAAACCTTCCTAATGGCTACCCTAAATGTCATTCCTGTCATTCAACTCCATTACTTCTACACCTGTCCAATGTGGCCAAGGAGGACAGAGTATACCCTTCATTTTTGCGAGCAGCCTTTTACATATCTGAAGATTGTTATAATGCCCATTCCCCTCCACCATAGCTATCCCACCCTATCTTTCCTTCTTGGGCCACCTTTGCTGTTCTCCTCCGGATTCTCTCTGATCAGTGAGCGCTTTTGCCAACAGTCACCCGGAGCAGATTTCTACACCAGCAAGTGTTGAGCAGAGATTGCTGCAGGTGTTGCAACACTGCAGTACTGTAAACGTTCAGCTAATTTTCATGTAAAAGACAGAAGATGAACAGCGTCCAAAAGATGAACTGTTATGAGACCTCTGTGAAATAAATGTTAGAAAGGTACATAAACTGGACGCAGCTGTATGCAACAAGTGAAGAGGGATCAAAAAGCTGGCGGTACGGCACAGGACACACAGAGCCACATTTTGCATGCTAGGGAATTTCCCCTCCTGGCAGGCTCCACTGCAACGCAGGTAGCCACCCGCCCTGGCAAGGAGTAAGAGGTGGCAGAAAGCGCAAATTTGCAAAAGCGAGTCTTTTAAATTTGTCAGAAATAAAAGTTTTCATAGCAGAAGAGGAAACGTGGTAAGGAGGGTGAAGCTCACGCTCGCACTGTTTAACTGAGGAGCTACAAAGTCAGCACAGGACGGTGCCAAAGATATTCCAGAGGATTTTTTAAAACAAGCTGATTGCAGCTCAGTCAAAACGGGATCTTTCACGTACATCGACTGGCCTTACAGCGACTGTTTTACTCGAGTGACTTCGGACTCGGTCGCAGCACTGCGTGGGCACACCTTGTCTCTTTCGAAACGTGTTTGGGGTTGCCTCTCCTTAAAGCGGGGGGTGCTTGCCCCAAGAGCTCGCCCGGAGAACTTGGGCAGCTCTGCTTTGTCCCCGGGCAGGCGCGGCCGCTGACAGGCACCGGACTCCCCCCTGCCCCGCGCTCCTGGCCCCGGCCCCAGCACCGGCGGCGGCGGCGCGGCCCCGCAGCGGGGCGCGGGCGGGGGGGGGGGGGGGGGGG
>JANZLQ010000029.1:34452239-34468404 GCA_026212715.1 Elanus axillaris | reverse complement strand
GGCGCAGCCCCTCCGCCGGGATGCTGTCGGGGCGCGGCGGGGCGGGCCCTGGCTGCCCGGAGACCCTGCTGAAGGCGGTGTTCCGTTGTCCCGGTTGGTCTCCTCCACCTTCGACCCGGCGGTGGGAGAGGAGCGCTGGAGCGGAGGGATCATCGCGGGCAGACGGTGCCGGGCGCTTCCCGGCGGCTGCCAGCGCCGACGGGACGACGTGAAGCCGTCTCAGGTACCGTCCTGCCTTCTGTATCCTCGCAGGTGTAGACAGTGTCGGGCAGTTCAGCACCCTGCCCGACCACAGTCTCCGATGGAGGCATCGCTCGGAGGCGGTGGGGACGGCGAGGTGTCCCCGGGACGGTAGCCCAAGCAAGGTGGTCCATTTCTGGGCTGGCCCCGCCAACCCCCCCCACCCCGGCGGGGCAGGCTTCTCCGCAGCTTTGTTGTGTTTTCGATCCAGGAGAGCGTGGGCTGCTGCTGGCAGCTACAGGATGAAGTCGCCTCCCTGCTGCATGTCTCTTTCTTCCCAAGCATCCCTGGAGGAACCAGGGAGTAGCACATCCCTCGGCTCCCTGGACTCCAGTGTTTTCTCCAGTGAGGAAGAGCAGGGGCCCCTGCTCCAGAAGGTTATTCCCTCCTTGGACTGCTTTACTATCAATGTAGGAGGCAGCCGCTTTGTGATGTCCCAGCAAACTTTGTCTTGCTACCCTGACACCCGCCTTGGCAAACTGGCTGTTGTGGTCTCTGCTGCCCGGGATGCGGCCTCTGGCCTCCTCGAGCTTTGCGACGATGCCAACCTCGTGGAGAACGAGTATTTCTTTGACCGGAGCTCGCAGGCATTTCGCTACATCCTGAATTACTACCAGACAGGGAGGCTGCACGTGATGGAGCAGCTTTGTGCACTCTCCTTCCTGCAAGAGATTCAGTATTGGGGTTTGGATGAGCTCAGCATTGATTCCTGCTGCAGAGACCGGTGAGTTGTGGGAAGATATGGTGCGCGGAGTGGTGGGATGGGTGAGCTCAGCGTTGACTTGCGTGCAGGGATGCTCAGGTGAGAGATCCAGCAGTGGGGGTAGGTGAGGCAGCAGAGCCTTGGGAAATGGGTTCTCAAAGCCGGATGAGTTCAGCCCTGAATACTGCTCTAGAGGTGGATGTGTGCAAAAAATGGGAGAGGATGTGTTAGGTGAGGTCACTGTTGGCCTTTGCTGAGGGGCAGGTTGGCGGTGGGGTCAAGGCAGTGAGACTCTAACAGGAGCTGGGTCTGAGTTGTCCTGCACTGCCTCAAGACTGGGCCTGGACAATGTCAGAGATGAAGAAGGCTGTGAAAGGAGAGATGTCCCTTCAGTCATCCAGTTTGGGGTTATCCTAGTTAGAGGGATTGGATGTGGAGTCGGGCATGGCGCCAGGAGGGTCTGGAGCCTCCCCACACTGCAGTTTGCATTCTGGACAATTTCCGGATCCAAGCTGGAGAGGCAGAAGGGGGAATGGTCACCTGCCAGGCTGAGTGTGGGTGGCATGGCTCCAGGAGGAGCCGTGATGGAAGCGTCGCACGTGGATGTGGCAGCTTACAGGCAGGGGACAGCAAGAGCAGGAACATGGCTCACTGGAGACAAAGTGTGACAGGCAGCTTAGGAACGAGGTGGGTTTCAACTGAACCACCCCCAGGATGTTTCTGTTAATTCTATTTGTAGTTAATTTTTTTTTCCTCACCATTTGTAGTGTTACTGGTTTGTTAGTATTGAAGAAATGAATTCTCTAAAGAGCATAACTGCTATTTATCTAAAGCAGTTATGTCAAAATATTAGAAAGAAACAAACAAGCAACACCAGGCCAAAAGGACACTGAAGTTATCCTACCCTAGCATAGTCCAGTTGTGCAGCTGAGAGAGCTGGATCCTAGTTTTCAACCCTTTCTTCCTTCCCTAGTAGGCATAACTGATAGCTCCAACTTCTTTGATGGTACAAGGAGCTACAGACCTCTTTGGCAGTAACTGTGTATCAAATGGAGGCAAAATTACATAGTCCCTTTGTCTAAGGCTTGTGATTTGCAGCAGTAAAGAAATACAGATGTGAAAGAAAAGGATTTTTTTAAGTGTATTTTGGGAATGTTTTTGGTTCATGAAACTGTTCTGTAAATATACTCTTGCTCTAAGAAAACACTCAGTTATGCATTTACAGTCTGTAAGTTTTACTCGGCACAGATGCTTGTGCACTTTGTTGTGTGAAGACCCGTATATTTAAAGAAAGAAAGATAACTTGCCATCTTAGCGTGTATTGAATAGAACTTCATCCATGAACTGTGTGGCTTTTATTATGCCTTCCCTTTTTAGTATTGCAGATACACACCAGTGTAATAAAAATACCATATAACTAATAAAATTGAGGACAATTTAGAAACAGAGAGTCTGGTTGTTCCAGGATTGCTGACAAGAATGCATGTTAGTCATGTAGCAGATCCTACTGTAGGCAACATGATCCATATAAATAATATGTTATTAGGATAAAGTTACTCTGCATATACAAACTGTCACTGATGTTAAATGGGGGAATAGAAATATCAGGTCAGTGGAAACATGCTGCAGGGGGTCAATAAAATCTTCATATGCTGGACATCAGGGTTTCCTGAGCTCACATAAGGTATGCTTTAACATGTATTCTTATGCCTCACGTGGTAGAGGATAAGAAAAACGTATGCATGTTAGCATTAAAAATCTCTTGGGGGGGTGGGGTGTATCCTGGGCAGGTACTTCAGGAGGAAGGAGCTGAGTGAAGCCTTAGACATCAAGAAAGATGCAGAAGAACTGGATGCCCAAGATGAAGAGGAGGACTTTTCTGGTAGCCTCTGTCCCAGTGTCAGACTGAAACTTTGGGAAGTTTTGGAAAAGCCTGGCTCCTCTGCAGCAGCCAGGACTTTTGGCACTCTGTCCATGGCTTTTGTTGTTGTGTCCATTGCCAACATGGCTTTGATTTCGGTAGAGCTAAGCTGGCTGGCACCACCACTACTGGATGCCCTAGAGTACCTGTGCATTGCATGGTTCACAGTGGAGTTTGTTCTGAGGTTCCTGTGTGCACGGGATCGCTGTCGCTTCGTAAGGAGTGTGGCAAACATCATAGATCTCCTTGCTATTTTACCTTTCTACATCACCCTGCTGGTGGAGAGTCTGTGTGGTGGGGAGAGCTCCCAAGAACTGGAGAACGTGGGGCGCATTGTCCAAGTGCTGCGACTGCTCAGAGCCCTGCGGATGTTGAAGCTGGGGAGACATTCAACAGGTACGTTCAGCCATGGCAGTAGTACTTTTTGGTTTTGCTGCCTGCAACGGTTGTTCCTGGGCACAGTCCTCCATTTTGTGTGCCTTTCTGCCTAACCTTTTTTACCCAATGTCTTAGCATTAATGGCTTGTAAAAATCCTACCTTTGGACATTGATAATTGAGTGGCAAGGGCCTTCTCCAACAAATCTTAGCTCTCCGTAAAGCCAGTGTATATTCTTTGCATAAAACAGGCCCCAAAGTTGCATGTTGTAAGTCACGCACGAGTAATTTACAATGTCATCAATTTACAAATGTGTATTTGAGTTGATTTTATTAGGAACAAAGCAAAGGAAGAAGCAGAGATCATTGACCCACGCTTTTTGTATTATCAGAGACCCACTAATGACAGCTTATAATTACCTATCACAATTTATTTTGTTAAAAAGTATGTGCAAAGAAATATATCATGATTTTGTCTACACCATAGATCCTGAAAACAACTGCAGTAGAGAATGCTTCAAGAAAACTGTTTAAACTGAATTCTATCAGGCAGTGGGTTGAGGGGCTCTCTGGTCCTGTTGAACACACTGGTACCTATGTGGTATGTGGAGCACAGCTGGGGTCTGCTTACTGAGCTGGACCTAGGTGCAGCACAGGGCAGCAGTGTCAGGTTCAGTCAGTGCTCACCTGTTGGTGGAGGGCCTTTCATGTCCCAGGGCTCCTGACAGGTCAGCAGAGGGATGAACAGCAAGCAGGAAAAAGGGAGAAGGTGAAATGCGCTTCTGATAACATTTTTGTTCACTCTTTGGTGAAAGGGAGGCATAAAAGGTAACGTTTTCCAGTGGCAATTTATCAGAGGAAGCTGGAAATGACTGGAAGGTGTTGTGGTTCCCATTGCGTTTCCCTCATTTTTATTGCTACTGCATGACATGTGCATGCCTGGCTGTGTGAAAGAATAAAAGCTGTACTCCCACTACACCCTCTCCATTCCATGATGTTTTCCAGTGCTTGGCATTTTCAAAATGATTTAATTATGTTCCCACTTAAATCAGTGCTGAACATGTTGCTGAACTTGACAGGAGAAATGTTCAGCCAACACTTAGAGATTTGAAAAATTAGATCCTAATAGTAAATCATGGTCTCTGTCCTGCAGTATTAGCCTGTTCTTCAGACGGTGATGGCTGTTCTTACGTGGCACTCAATATACCCTTCCAGGCTTCCCTGCCATGAAGCAAGAATGGGCTGACGCCTCTCCATTTTTTGGAGAGCCATCTCTGCCTTCTTTGTGAACTGGCCCCAAATCAGCAGGCATTACAGTGTCCTCACAGCAGCAGAATGTGTCTCTATTTTTGTTCCCACTGAAGGGCAGTGAACCTGCCCACCAATGGCAAGGAGTAGCTTCAATGCTACTCAGCATAATTGTAGTGGTTTTGGAAGTATCTTAATCTTCCTCATCTACCCTAGATTATGCCTATACTGATGCATAAGTGTCCCTTAGAAAGCAGTTGGAGAGAAGCTTGTAATGATTCAGTCTGTCAATTAGTTTGTTTTGCTTCATTATAATTTTTGCAGGGTTTGGTGAGGGTTTGTTGCAAGAAAGGCTGCTACCCACTTTTGATGGTAGCTGTAATGTGAATGCATTCCTCTCTAATTCTATTTTGAAAATAAGAAAAAGATTTTGTAGAATCATAGAATGCTTTGGGTTGGAAGGGACCTTAAAGATCATGTAGTTCCAACCCCCCTGCCATGGGCAGGGACACCTTCCACTAGACCAGGTTGCTCAAAGCCCCATCCAACCTGGCCTTGGACACTTCCAGGGAGGGGGCATCCACAGCCTCTCTGGGCAGCCTGTGCCACCACCTCACCACCATGCATTAAGGCACTTTTGTGCTGAATAACAAAATAGTGATTGAAAAGTATGTTGTTTCTAGTTATCACATTATCACATTTCATGTTATCACATTTTACTGTTACAGAATGAATGCATGAAACTTAGTTCCATGACTCTTTCTATTAACTTGAAACCACATGTTGCAGGTGTTTGTATTATAATGTTAACTTCAGATATATTAACTTTCAGGGATGGTCTAAACTTTTGTGTCCATTTATTCTTAAAATCATTAAAATATTACAACAGGTTTTATCACAATATCGAGTGCCATTAATACTGAGCTTAGTAATTCCATGTTAGGTACAACTGAATTAATTATATAAAAATGTAGTCTCCTAATCTCAAAGTGAGCTATCATCTTGCTACTGGAACCATTTCAACATACAAGTAGTGACGTGTGTATCTATTTAAACCAACCAGAGCAGCATTACATCGCTGTGCTTGCTTTTCTGGTAGTTCAGTTGCTGCCCACTTAGGCCCAGAACATTAAATCAAATCTGTATAATTTAAATGTAGAATGTCACTGTTTCGATCTTCTGTCGGAGGAGATGCTGCTACTAAGATGACACATAGCCCTAATAAATCAAAATAGAAACATACACTGGCAGATCTGAAGCCCTGTTTCTGACCACTAAAGGTATGCATCAGAACAGTTTTGTTAATGTGGTTCTAAACACTTCCTTAACCACAGCTACTAATTTAAGATGAACCCTCTAAGTACCATATGCAGAGACCATCCTCCTTGCACATATCTAGGCAGTCCTGATGAATGTCAGTGTTCAGGGGTGGCTCTTGCAACTCTTATTCTCTCTTGCCTTGGATCTGGCAGCTTAAAGCTACCTCCCAGTGAAGCTTCTCTCTGACTCCTGCACTCTCAGACCAGACAAAGCTTGTTTTTTTCAGACCAGAAAATGCATGGTTTACCTGTTTTGTGTGGCAAGAAAAGTGTGAGATCAGAAGAAGAGATGAGAAAATTCGTGACTGTAGGCAGCAGCTCCTCCTTCACCAAGTAGGGGCGTTCACAATCACAGGGAGAACATCTCCGTAATACTGGGCAGACCCACAGGTAGCAAAGCTGGGATCACAACAGCAGCTTGGCTCTGCTGTCAGGCAGAAATGAGTTAGGAAAAAAAAAATATCAATTCTTTTCTTCACTTAAAGAAATGGCAGTTTAACCCTTTTGTGGAGAAGGAACAGAAAAAGAAATGAAAGAATCATTTCTGCCCCTTTGAAAGCTGAACCCAGCTAATAGGATGGATGTGACATCACCTAGGCTAGTCTGGCGTGAGTGTGTAATTATTTATGCAAAGTGCTATCCTTCATCAAGGAACAACTGAGAAATAAGTAGGACCTCTATCCAGAAAATCTGTATCTAGAGGGTGAGACCACTCTTCTGAGAGATCAAAATTATGGGTTTGAGTAGCTTCAAGAAAAGGCGAGAACTGAACTTGCAGTTCTCACATTCTCTGATGCTCCTCAGCTGTCACTTCCTCCTGGGGTCGTGTTTGGTGTGAAGCCTTGCCGGTTCTCCTCTGGGAGATTGACTCCTTGAGGAGAAATAGGATGTGAGCATTTACTTGTGATGGCAATAGGCATATGTTTGAGAGAAGGCGGTAGCGTATGTCAGGATGCGATGCCACTGGAGACATGAAAAACTGAAACTTCAGCACTTTTAGTGCCAAAAATTTGGGATGATTTAAACGCTGTGTGTAAACTGAAGCTCCTAGACATCAGCTTGTATTGCCAAGTCTCTTTGGTCAATAGAGAGGTGGAACTTGACCTGCATGGCAAAACCACCTCCCCTTCCTCCTGCTGGCCCCAGGGCTGAGGCTTCTCACCTGCCCTGCAGCAGCTCTGTTACAGCAACTTAGCACCTTCCAGCACGAGTAACCAAGCTGTTACAGCTGCTGGCACGGAGTTCTCATGGAAGTCATAAGACTTGCTGAGGAGTCTGTGCTGGACCAGTCCCAATTTGATTCTGTGTTAGGGCTCAGAGGTTTTTTTAAAAAGTTACAAAATAATACAGAATACTTTATTCTTTTGAATACACCAGCTGATTCCCACTTAGAATGAGGTGTGGAGTCCAGTAACTTGTCTGTTTCATAGATTTGTCGAAAAATGACTCCTGACTTCATGCGAAGACAAGTATCTTTCTTTTAGATTAGGATAATAGGAATTAAGAGTAATTAAAAAATAATTAGACTCCTGAACAATCAGAATAATTAACCATAGGAAAATAGTTTGCTGAAGGTGTTATCAATGTGATACAAAGAACTAGCAGTCACAGCCATGGTCCTCCTTATTTTGGCCTGGTTTATGCAAGACTTGCACTAGTTTTTAGCTATAGTATTCTCAGGATCCATCATATGGGGCAAACCCTGGCTTTTATAGTATTCATTTATGCTTTTAAAAGAAGTGCTACAGAGGTAATTTTAAACTGGAGTACCTTCTTCCTAGGTCATCTGAAAGGACTTACTCTTCTACCTTGTTCAGTAGGAAGGTTTACAGGGCAATGGGTGATAGTAACTTCCTTGGAAGATGAGAGTTTGATCTGGATAGTTGCAATTGTCTGACACAGCTTTTGCACTGCTGATATTAGTGCATATTCAGAATGTGGAGGCAGTCACATTAACAGAGAAAAGATTACACTGATATATCTTATTCTCCTCATGTTGCAGATTTAAACTGTGTCATTATAAGAAACACTCTAAGGAACAGATCATAGTTACAGTAATATAAAACCTGCACGTGCGCAAGTCCTCAACTGGAGCTGGTAGAAGAAAGCATTGAAAAAGGAAACATTCCCTGCAAACTCTAGTGTGCATTTCCATTGTTTGCTGTACATAAACAAAAACTTTAAAACTCATTAGACCTGAAGGGGAAAAGAAAGAGCCAAAAGCAAGAAGAAATTTTATCATCTTGTAGTTTGAGACTGAGGAAAGAAAAGCAAATTGAATTGCTTATTACACTAATGAGCATATGAAGTCTGCAAGCAGAGGGAGAGCTCCAATAAGCTATTTTGCAAACACTAGTTTAGTTTGAAGTGTACCCCTTAAAGGGTAATTCATAAGCATTGTCTTTTTCTCATTTGTTGAAGAAAACATAGCACATTCTTAAAGAGCAGCATTAGAAACCAATGTAAAGTCTCCCATGTGTCTCAATTGAGTTGGTACCCTGTTATCTTCCTTCTTTGTTTACGTGTGCAACATTTATCCATTGCACTATTATTGGATTTACTTTCCTGCGTGCTTCATCGGGCATTCTAGCCTTGAAGCAGCAGCTCTCAAAGGAATGTGGGGGTTTATGGGCAGTGGTGGGCTACACATGAACTCCCTGTGCAGCTCACAGGCAATAGGACTGACGCAGTACATCAGTGAATTAGCAGAATACAACATCTGCATTCAAAGGCTTTTCTATCTCCAGTTTTGGCACAAGTGCAGCTGCTGTTGGAATACTGTATTTATTTTGATGTCTACAGATAAAGATATTGATAGGTTTGGGGGGAAAGACGGTTTGAAGAGAGACTGTGAGAATTGCAAAAGGATTGAAAACAGTCATTAGCAAAGAAAAAGTTACTGAGTGACTGAACTGAGCTCTAGGCACCCACCTGGGAACACGAATTTGGTACATGAGGGTTGCTTGGTCCAAGAGGAAAATATGACAATGGCTGGAGAACAGGAGCTTGGCATATTCAGGCTCAAAGTAGGGAGCAGGTGTTTTTAGTGTGGTTTTAAATGGTTATTTAGATAACTCACTAAAAACTATGCTAGATCTTCTGTTATAGCCAATTACTAAATCAAGATTGGCTAGTTTTTCTGGACTATATACGTATGTAGTTCAATAGTAATAAGCAATAAGTAATGAGGAGAATTTCTATGCTCTGTATTAAGGAAGTGGAGATGATGTCAGTGGTTCAGTCTAACCTAAATCAATCTAATCTATTTCTTTAATGATGTTTTCCCAGTAGTGTTGAAAGGAGCACCCCTTTTTCTTAAGACATGTTCACTAGCAGGCAAAGAAAAATATAAGGCAGTCAGCTTTTAAATAAGAGATGTTTTGCAAAGTTATGGTGACAGCTACATGAATCAATCTACTGACAGCATTTCTTGTCTTTCAGGCTTGCGATCTCTTGGGATGACTATCGCACAGTGTTATGAGGAGGTTGGCCTTCTGCTGCTCTTCCTCTCTGTAGGAATCTCTATATTTTCCACCGTGGAGTACTTTGCTGAGCAAGGCGTTCCAGGCACGACTTTCACAAGCGTGCCTGGTGCTTGGTGGTGGGCAACAACTTCCATGACAACTGTTGGTTATGGTGACATTAGACCAGACACTACCATTGGTAAGGTAGTGGCTTTTATGTGTATACTATCAGGAATATTGGTTTTGGCTTTGCCAATAGCTATAATAAATGACCGTTTTTCTGCCTGTTACTTTACACTGAAGATAAAAGAAGCTGCTCTTCGGCAGCGTGAAGCTTTAAAGAAACTCACGAAGAGTTCATCCAGTGATTCAAATATAAATGTTAATTTGCGAGACATATATGCACGCAGTGTCATGGACATGTTACGGTTAAAAAGCAGAGAGCGAGCCAGTACAAGGAGCAGTGGAGCAGATGAGTTTTGGTTTTGACTTTTATGTTATTTAGCCTTGTATAGCAAATAGACTACTTCAAAAATGTAGTATTAAGCATCTCTTTTTTATTATTCGCCACATAGTGTATTTGCTTTTCCAGCTGGAGTTTTACTTGCTTGGACAGACTGAGATAACTATTGTATATAAAAGGCAGACAGAATACATAATGCGGAGTCTCTCAAGGAGCTCTGCAACTTCTTTCCAGAACTGGATCATGGTGGGTGAGAAGGGAAAAAATGGGTCCATCAAAGTCAAACAGTGATGCAAACACTTGTCTACGAATCTTATGTCTTTGCTAATGTTGAATAATAAAGTCTTAATGAAAATTGCCATGGTGTCTTGAATTTTAAACATCTGTAAGATTTGTATTTGCATTGGAAGAACAAAAGTCAAAGACATTAAGAAAAACTGAAATGGGAAGTCTAAGGAAGAGAAATGTTGAATAAATTTAGGATGGCATTCCTATAACGAGCTTCATCTTGACCCCCTTTCTTATCCCCATCTTCTACTCCATTTGCATGAAAAAGAGGTTACTACACGCTGGGGGGGCAGGCACAGAATTTCCTGATCTGAAGAGAAGCAAAGGGCTACCAGATACATGGTGGGTATCCAGAGATGGGTGAAAGTACTAAGAAGATGCAAGATCTGCAGTGAAGTATAAAATAGTCATGAAATAGGTGCCATGATGTAGAGCATCCTCTGCAGTTGCTCTGGAAGATGCAGGAGCTAATACAGCCTTTGCAGCATAGAAGTCATTTACAAACCTAGTTTGAACTGTGCCTTCTCTATGTGTTTTGCTTCCCATTACTTGTATAGCTAAGGAGTTTTTGTGCTCAAGTCAAGGCACCGGTGGATACGAGGAGAAACACAAATGGTAAAGGATAACAAGCTACTCATTTCTCTGTCTCCCATTAAAATCAGTAGGTATTCCAAGTGGGCTAGACTTTAAGAGAATAATAATCCTCACTGACCCATTGTTAGAAAAATCCTTTATCAAAGTCTTTTGTTTCAAAGGAAAAATGAGCACTTCTTGGACCGAATGCTTAGTCCAAGGCAGTAATCAAAGTACAAAATCAAATAGTCAAAGGCATTTTGTTGTCAGATTTCTCACCACTTACCTCTCCAGTGGCGCAATATTCTTAGCAAACAAAACTTTTCTTTAATATAATTTCAATGTCCTAGACTATGACATTGCTACAGTATGCATGTAACTTAACTAGTAGGTTAAATAAAAAAAATCACAAACCTCTCTTGTTTCACATTTCTTTTGGGCAATGTAAGTACAACCATTATTTACATTTGACATTAATTCAACATACCCACTAAAAAGAAACATCTATTAACTGTGGATTATTTAATTTTATAGGGTATTTATATATATAGAAGGCTTAAACTGCCTTTGAGTATATATATATAAATGGGTGAAATAACCTGCTTTTAATAAACTTTGAATAATACTTGTTTTGAAACAAGTGTGTTTTCCTGCCATTCCCTATAAATGGTACTGTAAACATAATACAGTAAGCAAAATTTTCAAAAGCTCCAACTTTGATGCAAACTGAGTAGCATTTCAGCATGAAACTTCTTCTGATGTGTCAGATGGCATCAGTCAGCATTTGGATTTGGAACCAATGGAGCATATGCAGCTGTCACCAGGGTCAGAAGGAAGCCAAGGGGAAACACTGGAGACACAAAGAGTGTGTCTTGCTCTACCAGCAATTGTCTAGATGTGAAAATTCATAGGTCAGCCTCACAGTCTGTGTTACAGAGAGCAAACTGTGTTATCACAGTATTCCCCTTTGCCCAACTACTCTATGAATCCATCACAAAAATCCTGTGATGTCCAGGAGACAAAATTAATTCTGCAGGGGAAGGTTTGATGCAGCCCACTCTAGGTTATTATTTCATAGCTCTTTGGAGCAGGAAGCCTCTCAGGCTGAACAAATTGTACAGGCCATTTCTCATTCAAAAGTCATTCTAATTATAGAGAATTAGGAAGAAGCTTTCATTGTGGGAAGGCTGTTTTGTAATGTCTTTTGTGTTTTCTTGTACAGCATCTGATCTCTGTTTGAGAAAGGAAATGCAGTTAGATAGCTGACTGATTCTCTTTAGGGAAAAACCACTTTTATTGCACCCTGTGCTTTTTATGAAGGACTCAAAAGAATGAGATAAATGCTCTGGGATATATCAGTTGATTCACTCCTTTCACCAGCTCTGGAGATAAAGTTTCCTAGAAATGCCCATGGGGAAATATGGCTGAGACTTTATCCAGTAGCTGCTTTGGCTTCTATTTTCAGACATCTTGATTTTAAATTCAGAGTCTCCCAAGAAGTGTTTGTCAATCATGTTGTTTATGCATCAAGGTTGTCTATCACATTATGGGCTGAGACTAGCAAATCATTTTGCAGATGAAGGCCAGTTCTGCTTTCAGCTCTCACATATGGAAGGGCCAGAACATACGTACCAAGCAACAAACAGTACAGGACATTACAACTCTAAAACATGAAGCTACACCATGTGCTTACTACCACAGATTTGGAAAATAGCTCAGTCACCAATAAGGCACCAAATTAAGGATGTTACTGTGCTATCTTTAGAATATCACACTAAAGAAACTACCTCTTGTCCTCATATCTGTTCTGCCATTTCCATCCCACAGCAGACTTGGCAGAAAGGATCATGTGGTAGAACATCAGTAACATTGGCTAAGAATTCAGCATTTTAGCTTAACACATCACATATTTTCAAAAATGGACATCAAAGGGTGTAGCTGCAGCACACAGAACAAGCCCACATTAACCTTGGTGCCCTGGTACAGGAAGCAGAAATAGTGAAAATGCAGTGGCATAGACTACAGTGCAGACTTACAGTCTGAAAAATCTTGTATATTTGTTTGTAGATTCTTAGGGGCAGCTTTTAGTTGGTGACAGTGTGGTCTGGACCCACCAGAACTTTTTAAACATCACCAAAATTGTTGCCATTCTTACATTGAAGAAAGCAAACAGCCTCATGGGGCCCATCAGGCAAAGCATTGCCAGCAGGTCAAGGGAGGTGGTCCTGCTCCTCTGCTCAGCATGGATGAAACACATCTGGCTGATATGTCCACTGCTGGGGTCCACAGTACAAAAAAGACAGGGACATACTGGAGATAGTCCAGCAAAACATTGGAGTGCCAGCTTCCAGAGACCAGCATGTCAGGGAGGCCCCATGTTCAAAAAGGTGGGTCTGCTGGTAGCTGCAGGGGATTTATCACTTCTGGGGGTAAGTTATACAAAGGTATTTAGAAATTCATGTTTGCTGATATTTTTCAAGTGTCTAAGATTGTGGTTTATTTGTTGTCTTACTGATATTGATCCTGAATGCATAGTTCACTGATCACTGGTTAATTATGCACTGTTAGTAAGTCAATAAAGCACTTCAATCTTGATTTGCTATAAGCTATGTAACTTGAGCAATTTCCCTCCAGGACAGGAGTTTTGCTACCCACACTGAGCTTGTGGGATTGCTGCATGGCAAATCTGGCAAATAGGGCTGAGCACAAAAAAAAAAAGATCAAAAAAGAAAGGAGAAAGTTATGAGGCCTTTTACAAGGTAATGCCCATTTATTTTTTGTTTTCTGACATAGTAAAGTAGTGTCATCTTGTTATAATTATTTTGATAATGAGTGACGTGCTTTTCTCATTTTCTACAGTATTATCCTCTCAACCTTCATTGAGGTCTACAGGCATACACACAGCTCTGCTAGAACATATTCTGTTGAGGTGCCCACTATCTAAACTGCATTAGAGCAGCTGTTGCTGATGACTCTGGTACTAAAGTTGTCTGTGCTCTTATCACAGAGCCTCATTGGAAGGGCAGAGCAGTGCAGGCTATAGTCACACCTCTGATTGCAGACAAGGGGTCTCCAGGTCTCTGGGCTCTTAAAAACATAATTCACTAAAGAGGAGGGCTGGATTCAGTAACCTTTCTGGGACTGAGAAGCATTTTTCAATTATAACCTCTTGTCAGTTAGGGGGTTTGACAGTTTTAATGAGTCCTGTAATTAATACAGATTTGCCTTTTATTTAAACACAACTACTAGGAAACACATACTTCTCCAAACAAAAGCAGAGCTGCCTTACACTCACTGTTTGTAAGAGTTTGGTGTAAACAGTGAGCTTGGCCTGATGAGCAGTCAGTAACTAAAGCCGTTCCTTCAGAAAATGGATTTTCATGAAAGACGCTGAGGAATTCAGTTATAATTAACTTTTTTGCTGGTTTTGATATATAAAATAGAATCTTTTCTGACCAAATCTTGACCCCAATGTATAGGACTGATGCTTCTGCTGGAGGATGGCACTGTCAGTAACAGGGACAGCACAGCCCACTTTGCGTGTGCCACTCACAGGTGTGCTGGAAAAGCGTAAGCATACACACCCCTTCTCAAAGAAAAACAGCAAGGAAATTTGGTGCAGGTGGGTATTGCAGAGTGCCCTGTTATAGGATTTCTGTGTGAAACAAAAAAATTCTAGGCTAGCAACAAAGCCTATTTAAAAGTATTTGGGGCATTATTATCTATTTTACTTATGCTAAGTTTCTGCTCTGCAGACTTCAGCAACCCCTTTAGCTGGATGAGGGAAAGGAAGGGATCTCACCTAATGTCACAACAGCAAGCCTAACACCCGCCATATAAATAGTTGCTCCCAGTCTGTCTCAGACCCCCAAGAAGTTGCCTGTGAGATGGATTTATAACATCCCAAAGAGTGAGGAACCCAGAATAGCCTCAAGTTAGGTTGGGTCTTTAAAAAAGTCCAGTTGTGTTCATCTAATTAAAACTATGAGCAAATGCCTATTATGATATGAGAAAACTATGCCTTTGTAACAGCTTCTGAAAATAAAATCATCTTCCTTATCAAGCAAAGCAAGACTCCTACAGATGTAAGATTTTCTCTAATTATACCTAACTTTGTACAGCTTTTAATAAAACTAAAAGTGCTTGTAAGTCACATAGTATTACTGTGTAGTCCTGTAAGCTGACACACACGTTTCATTTCCAGTGGCTTGACTCAGAAAGGCAGTTCTATTTCCAACTCTGTGCAGCAGAAAGAGATCCTGGGAAATGGCTGAAGAGTGCATGACTCTTCTCTACCTAAAGCATGAACCAGTTTCTCAGGAGAACTTGGAAGTGAATTAATAACAGCCTCTTGCAATTGCTGCAAAAAAGAAGCACAGTGAATTGACTTGCCCTAAATACATTTTTTTTCAATACAAATGAAAAAGACAGGTAGCTTAAAAAAAGTTAAAATATAACTAATGATGTCACTCTTTACAACTGGCCCTGTGTCACAGATTTCTAAATTATAACTCTCAGCCTGAGGTATGAAATATATTATGCAATCTGATGTTGAATTATGGAAAAATATTTCAAGATTAACATGTCTCTGCTTAAGAACGGCTGTCTAGTGAAGCAACATTCATAAACTCATAGCTCTTTTGTCCTAAACTAGCAACATTATTACAGCCTCTAGAAAATTATGCCAGAAACTGCCAGAGTTACAGGCTCCACAGGATCCTTCCATAGCTTTTACGATGTGTGTTAGATGCTTCAGTGATAAAAGCTATTACTACTGAAGCCCTAAACAGACAGATGAAACCATTATTAATGCTAAGATTATGAGAAGACAAATAATTAAGGTAGAACAGGAAAGAGAAAAACTAATTTAAATTTAAATTAATTTTAATTTAAAATAAGAAGTTGACATTGTTTAGCTGAGATTTACCAGTGACTTTTTGTGACCGACCTTGTGTGTTTTACTCCTCATATCTTCTCATAAGAAATGAAGAACACATAGTTCAGTGCAGAGGAAGAAATTATTTTCAGCTCATTAACTGACATGCATCATAGGTCCCTATCACAAATTAGATAACATACTAATAATTTATACCTCATCCTAGCCGTTCAGCCCTGTATATCAGACACACCTCTGCCCTGAACCATACATAAGCATGTGGCTTCATATTTGCATTGTGTAGATCAACACCAAAAAAACTTTTTGTAAGAAGTAAACTTCAAGTTAAAGAAATAAGATCAGGTTTAATCTATTTCCAGTTCCTGCTATTTGTTATTTCTGCTGTCAGTTCTCATTTAACCCTCCCATCTCATCTTCCTGGCAGTGACTGCTGAATAACAGGTGGAAAAATTGCCAATCACAGCTTTCAGAGTCAAAATGTAGACAAATCTACCCCACAAACCTGCGTACTGATTTGCTATATTAGAAACAAAATCGAAGTCAAAAGAAACAAGTGTGATGTTTCTCTCACAGCTACAAGGACAGCATTGATTAGGAACCACAATTTTCCAAATTACTGGAAGCTATATGCTTACATTTGGTCAAAACTGACCTGTCATGTAACATCTATTTA
>JANZLQ010000029.1:34403633-34419739 GCA_026212715.1 Elanus axillaris | reverse complement strand
TCACTAACTTTCACATCTTTACCTTGTAATCTGTGGTCTTAAAATAGGCTTAAAATTAAAAGTCACTTCAACCATAAACATAAGTCCTTCCACAATTACAGCTTTTTCAATTATTTGTTGCATTCATATTTCATAGTTACTATGTACTTCTTTGAATATTCACTTGATTGCTTCCTTTAGCAAACTTATTTTAAAAATCATATTTACAAACATTATCTAGAAGGAAAGAAAATATTTCTGTGCCTCCAAAATGTAAATCAGTGCACTTGCCCATTAAAATATGAGAATTATTAGCTATTACCAACAAAATCAGCTTTCAGTAACTTGCATCTCAAATTATTTTCTGCAGAAGTTCATTGTTTAATAAGTGTATGTGTCCTGCTGCTGACAAGAATAAATTATTCATTTGTCAAACATTTATCAACATAGGGTCCTTCAAAAGTAATTCTTTGTTCTGAAGAGATTGCCAAAGCATTTCTGGTTAACAACATAAACTGGTGTCTGAAAAAATAAAATCTGAAGTTTCTTCTTGTATTCATACATATTACCTACTCTGTTGTGTGTATACATATGTCTATGCATGTGTGTTTGTATATCTACTTATATATTAAATTCTTGATCAGTGACAATCATTTTACCATTTCTGATATCCTATTGGATACTTATATCCTAAGATATTTATAGGAGTATAACTATGTAAAGCACATAGAGAATTCATATACATCTGTCTCGCTAATCAAAAACAGGAGAAAAAATCTGATTTATACCCACAAAACTATTACAAATGCAGAAGAAACTGCCCTGTGTGATTCAACTCTTTATCAACAACTGTCTGGATATCTTTTTCAAAGACCTAAGAGTAAAACTGTGACTGTTCAAAAATATTTCCCTCAATTCTTTTATACTCTCTGAAAGGGTTTAAGATAACCTCATAAATTTCAGTAAAATGAGCTTCACAGCTTTCTTCTAGGTTAAACGAGTAATGGTATTGAATATGTATTTGTTTTAGGGACTAGTATGGCTAATGTGTTAGCTCTTGTATGATGCACTCCTAGACTCGCGTGGAACTGCTCTCATGTACGGCGTGAGGGTCTGGTCCCAAACCTTTAAGCTTCATGACTGGAGTCAGAACTGGAGGCACTAGCACTTAACAGGAGGTCTGATGTCAGATATGCTGAGGACCTGCCACTCTGTCACTTGTTCATTGGGCCTATCTTTGAAACCAGACCCTTTATGGTCCAATTATTGCCAAATACAGTTTCAGGTTGCAAACTTTCAGCCCCAAATCCCCTCTTTAAGAACCCTGCATCAGTTCCATGGCAAATTGGCAAGAAAGATAAAACTAAAATCCACCTTATACATGGCTGCTTGCAAAGGGCTGCAGCTTTCATTGACTCCAAAGTGCAGAGGCCTCACAAGTCTGGGCACTTGCACTGGGATTACAAGGGAAGTATCATTCTCAGATATACAGATAGAACTCTCAGCAACAAGCCCAGAAGACTTAACAGGATGCATTTGTGTTTGGGTGCCATCTATAAAGGAGTGTAACATTTCTAGAACCATACCATATTAGCCCAGCATAAAAATCATTCTGCTATGTACAGCCAGATGCCAGCCTATCCACCACTTGTGCCATGTTTGAAGGCTTGTGTTGTGGTTTAACCTCAGCCAGACACTAAGCACTATGCAGCTGCTCACTCTCACCCCCTCCTCAACTAGCCAGGGGAGAGAAAATATAACAAAAGACTGATGGGTCGAGATAAGGACAGGGAGGGATCACTCAAGCAATTACCATCAAAAACAAAAAACCAACAAAAAAACCAAAATTACCAGCAAAACAGACTCAACTTGGGGAAAATTAACTTAATTTAGTGACAATCAAACCAGAGTAGAGTAATGAGAAAAAAGACCAAATCTTAAAAAATCTTTCCCCCACCCCTCCCTTCTTCCCGGGCTCAACTCCACTCCCAGGTTTCTCTACCTCCTCCCCTGCAGCAGCGCAGGGGGACAGGGAATGGGGTTGGGGTCGGTTCATCACACGTTGTCTCTGCCGCTCCTTCCTCCTCAGTGGGAGGACTCCTCACACTCCTCCTCCACTCCAGCATGGTGTCCCTCCCATGGGAGACAGTCCTCCATGAACTTCTCCAACATGAGTCCTTCCCACGGGCTACAGTTCATGAACTGCTCTAGCTTGGGTCCCTTCCACGGGCTGCAGTCCTTCAGGAGCACACTGCTCCAGCATGGGTCCCCTATGGGGTCAAAAGTCCTGCCAGAAAACCTGCTCCAGCGAGGGGTCCTCTCTCCACAGATTCGCAGGTCCTGCCAGGAGCCTGCTCCAGTGTGGAACCTCCTCCTCCTTCTTCACTGACCTGGGGGGTCTGCAGGGCTGTTTCTCTCACATGTTCTCACTCCTTTCTCTGGCTGCAGTTGCACAGTTGTTTTTTCCCCTTCTTAAATACATTATCCCAGAGTCACTACCACCATCACTGATGGGCTCGGCATTGGCCAGCAGCAGGTCCAACTTGGAGCTGGCTGGCATTGGCTCTGTTGGATATGGGGGGAGCTTCTAGCAGCTTCTCACAGAAGCCACCCCTGTAGCCCTTCCTCTACCAAAACCTTGCCACACAAATCCAATATAGCTTGACTGGAATACATGAAATGCATAGATCTTGCAGTGATTCTATATTCACTAGCAAAACATCAAGTATTTCAGTTTTGTGAATGTTTTCTAATACAGCCCTGTTTGGACAGACTATGGGCAGAGGTTTCATCGCTTCATGTCAGGACACTCATCATACATGGAAGAGGTTGAAAGGGGAACTGAGCTATTAACAGAAAAAAAGAAATTGAAGAAAAGAGATGGATGAGTCTGCCAGTTGCAGGATGTATCCCTCTAGTTATCAATGTGTCCATTAGAGGGAAAAGGATATGCAAGCTGAAAAGCTACAAACAGGGAATATGCACATTTGCACTGAGCAGCTCATGCCTCTAGCATGTAACGAGTCATGCCTGCTTCTTCTCTATTCTTTCTTCGCATATGCACATCTGTATTAACCTTTTCTTTTTCTTCTGAGGAACATGAATTATAACCCTTTGTGAGCACTTCAGATTTTATAGTCCAGCTGTTTTTTCATGTCCTAGTTGTAGTTTTCTGTAACCAGATGTCAGTGGTTCAGCTGATTAATCTCACTGGCATCCAGTCACAGGCACAGCTGCAGCCACTTTTGTAATGATGGTCAAATATAACATCTTTTGCACTACTCTAAAATTTTGTCTGCACAGTCCATCATTTAGCAAGATGAAGAGTACTACCATACAAATACAGTAAAGTTCTTATCATTGTACCAAAGAGACTGAATTTTATGTCTTGTGCTGAGCCACTAATACTCATTTGGGAAGAGTCTTGCATTTGATTTTTTCTGAAGACTTGAGCAGGAAGAACTCTAAAATACTGTCACCTGGATGAAGATCTCAAAGATAAGCTAGAGATACCACTCTGGTTTTTTCCAGATAATAGCTGTCATCTCAAAAATGGCTGTCTGGATATTTTCCAGTTGAAAGTTTTTCTGACAAGCAATTGTTGATTTGTCTAAAGTGTAATATCCTGTGGAAATATATTGATTTCAAAGAACATACGTTGGAAACCTTCCTTCCTGTTCTGACACTGGAGACTCAGCCTGAGGAGCCAGCTGGCCCAGAAACAGGACAACTCTAGCTCAGCCAGGGTTGAATGGCTTCCAGGTCTCCAGACCCATCTGGGAGAACTTTTGAGACAAAACTAATTTATTTTAACTCTTTCAAAAGAGATTTTGCTTGTTTCCTCTTTTATGCAGTTGATTTTAATTTGGGCTATTTTAAATGTAAGGACTTTACTGCAAACTGGAACAAATGCCATCTTAAAATCTTATGCTGGTCTTTGAAGCTGAGTTACTCAAAAGTGAGCTCTACAGGCATTCTACTCCAGTGACTCTAGAAAACCTCTTACTGATTTAAATTACCCAGAATAAGGTTCTTAGTTTGCAATAAGTCACCATCGCTGACTTCAGCCAAGAGAATTTCCTATTTTTTACTGAGGCATCATTGTATATTTCCCTGGTAAAATATGAGCTACAGCATCCTAAAGTACAGATAAAATTACTTACTTCCTCCTCATAGGCCTTGTGAGATGCCTTTCCATTACTGATATGATCAAGGAAAGCTTTTAGAGCTCCTTTAGAGTCACTGGCAAAAAAGCAAAGTGCTGGGCCTTCTTCCACTGCACTAGAGGTACAAGCAATTGAGGTTAAATTGACCTCAGGCACGTAAGTATTTAATTGAGCAAAGGGAGCTTAGAAGACCTGGAGAAAACAGAAGCTGAGGACTCAGAGAATCAAAATATGAATCAGAAAGCTGAAGAGAAATCAAAAAGTTGAAGAGAAAAGGCAAAAAGCCTTGCTTGGTCACACAGAGGTGAATGACAAGGGTGTCAGTGTCCTAGGCTGGCACAGACGTGTGGTGCTCAGGTTGCTCGCCATGCAACGTGTGTGTGATTGTAGAAGGAAGTGTCATTAAACACTAGCATATTTTCATATGACTTTTTGAGCACTTCTCAAACTCAATCACAGCTACAGACACCTGGATTTTATTTTCCTTTTAAAATTAATGCACTTGGTTTAACTTTCCATGTATATTGTACCTTCTTAGCCAAACTACACAAAATGTGGCATGTATACCACAGACTGCTTATGCCTACAACCTTTACAAGACGACTAAAGAGTTTTTGACCGCAAAGTAATGTCTTTCCAATCCCTGATCCTGCAGTTTAATTATCCAGAAAGCAATTCAGTTCCCTGCTTGGTAACCAGGTATTGAAACAAGTTAGTGAATTCCAGTTGAATGCTATCAATTTCTTGTTTCCATTATTAGTTGATCCCCACAGTAATCTTATAGCAAACTAAAACACATTAGGACCTACAGCTCTTCCAGTTACATTTTAGAGTCATGTATGGCCATTCAAGGCAAGAGACACAATTCTCTCCTTGATTGTTTAAATCTGATCTATCAAATAAAGAACTACTGCTTATAAATAAGTTCTGCACAATTAATCCCGTATTTGCAGAAATACAAGGAACTTTAAACTTGAAAATTAATAGTTTTCATTAAAATGTTTCATTAAAAATTTAATTCAGGAAGTAATTTCTCCCTCTGCCCTGACATGGAAAATACCTTCTTTTTAATACCTGTAGTGGTTTAACTCCAGCCAGCAACTAAGCACCACACAGCCACTCGCTCACTCCCCGTGTCAGCATGGGGAAGAGAATCAGAAGAGTAAGAGTGAGAAAACTTGTGATAAAGACAATTTGACAGGTAAAGCAAAAGCCGCACATGTGAGCAAAGCAAAACAAGGAGTTAATTCACCACTTCCCATGGGCAGGCAGGTGTTCAGCCATCTCCAGGAAAGCAGGGCTCCATCCAGCCTTACGGTGACTTGGGAAGGCAAATGCCATCACTGCTAATGTCCCCCCTTCCCTCTTCTCCCAGCTTTATATGCTGAGCATGACGTCGTATGGTCTGGAATGTGACCAGCAGTTGAGGAAGTTGATTGTCCCACTGCTCCACTCTCCTGAGGCCCTACCTGCAGTACTGCATTTAGCTCTAGGGCCCCAACATAAGAAGGACATGGACCTATTGGAGTGATTCCAGAGGAGGACCACGAAGATGATCAGAGGGCTGGAGCACCTCTCCTATGAAGACAGGATGAGAGAGTTGGGGTTGTTCAGCCTGGAGAAGAGAAGGCTCCAGGAAGACCTTCGAGCAGCCTTCCAGTACCCAAAGGGGGTCTATAAGAAAGCCAGATAGGAATTTTTTTACAAGAGCATGTAGTAATAGGACAAGGGGTAATGGTTTCAAAGTGAAAGAGAGTAGAATTAGATTAGATATAAGAAAGTCATCACTATGAGGGTGGTGAGGCACTGGGACAGGTTGCCCAGAGAGGCTGTGGATGCCCCATCCCTGGAAGTGTTCAGGGCCAGGTCGGATGGCACTTTGAGCAACTGGGTCTAGCAGAAGGTGTCCCTGCCCATGGCAGTGGGGGTGGACCAGAAGATCTTTAAGGTCCCTTCCAACGCAAACAATTCTATGATTCTATGAATATCCCTTGGGTCAGTGGGGGTCAGCTGTCCCAGCTGTGTCCCCTCCCAACTTCTTGTGCCCCCCCAGCCTGCTCACTGGTGGGGTGGGGTGAGGAGCAGAAAAGCCCTTGGCTCTGGGTAAGCAACTGGCTTTAGTTATTGGATCAGCAATAACTAAAACATGTCTGCATTATCGACATTGTTTTCAGCAAAAATCCAAAATCTGCCTCATACTAGCTACTATGAAGAGAATTAACTCCATCCCAGACAACACCAGCACAATACCTTTAATAAGAAACAATCTAAACCCAAGAGTCTGACTTTTGGCACTTTCAGTCTCCCTAACCGTCCTGTGGCATAAATTGTGCTCAAAATGATTGTGATTATCTACTGATCATTTTTTAGAATGGATGCTAAACAATAACAACAAAGTGCAGCCAGGTTAAGCAGTATCTTAAAATAGTTTTTGTATTAGGTTTTTATCAGCTATTCTTGTGATGTACAACCTGTTAAAGTGGCTGTTTTGATAACATCACTTCTATACTTACTTTAGAGAGCAGGAAAATTAATTGCTTTCCTAATCTTTATAGAGCTGATAGCTTTAGGATATTTGTCTGTGTTGCATACAAATACTGATTCTTTGTTGTAGTGCTAAAACCAAATAGCAATTTAAAAAGAGGTAATTTTGGGGATAATTTGCACTCTTTCAATAATTTTCCATAAGTGTATTTCTTTCAGCACTGCACCTCTTACTAAAAAAAAAAAAAAATAGATTATCACAAATTCTTTTTATATAGCAAATACAAGAATTTACCACACTACTGCAAAATCCTGTTTTAAAGTTTAGCGTTGACTGCCTTAAATTGTAGTCTTTATTCTGTAAAAGCATAGATTTCCTATGTAAATTACGTTGTTTACTTATGTTCTATTCATATTTCTACATAGAGTGACTCTATCACGAAGCAGTAGTCTACACTCTGCTATTACATGCATGCCCTTCATTAGACTGCCCACTTGAAGATATTTTGAGCTAGCACCAATTACATCAGAAACACAGACAACACACATTAGAGCTAGTGGTTGTGTCTGGAAAACAGAGCTGAGTCATGACGTCCTTCCTGCTGCTAAATTCTCCATAATCCCTCTTTTTGTCTGACTTCATCTTGTCAATGACTACTCCATGCCAAAAAGGCAACTTCTTCCAATTACTCTCTCACGCTCTAGGTTGGTATTTCTCCAAAGATTGAAGGAACAGACACATCTCTCTACTTTCCAGAACGGTTTTCATATCAACCATTGAATTTTGCACTAAAACACTGAAACTTGGTGGAGGGAGGAAAAGTATATCTCTGAACTCATTAAATGGCAACATCTGAAGTTTGAAATTTTCCCTTTTTGTCAAATAATTTGTAAGCAATGTTACTGTACCTCTACTTTACTGGAGAACTCAAACTAAATTTGCTTCCTACTGTACTTCTTTTTACTGATATGAAATGTACAGCACTGATGACCCTTGTTTCAGCACTAAGAATTCCTTCAATCAATTTTGAAAGACAGAGAAGAGAAGTAAAAAAATAACATAGTACTAGGGATGCCTGTAAGTGTATCTTGAGCATGAGAGCCTCTAGTTCATTAAGTTATCTGGTTAAGGACTACTCAGTGTGAAAGAAATACCTGATAAGAAGGAAACTTCACAGACATTAAGGACTGGACAGCAATGGAGACAATACAGAAGACCAAAGGGAGGAATGAGCCCTTGAAAGTTGCAGGGCTCAAGTCAGACACCTGCTTACAGAGGAGCAGCTTCTTCCTCCTCAGTCCTTCCTGATCCTCCTCTTTCCCCACCTTTGGCCCTTCTCCTGAACATCCCATGGTAAGTTTTGCACAGTCCCACAAGCCCCCCAGATAATCCATATTACTTGTGTTAGTCTTGGTTCTCCCTTTGTGTCAGTGAAAAAGCTCAGGCTAATCCTGGAGTCTGCAAGAATCTTCCAGTTGCAAAGCTGGAGAAACTGTGACTTCTGGCCAGTTCAGTCCATAAACATAGTACTGCATGCAGACATACACAGGGTGGGTAGCTTTGGACACCCACACTGTAGATTTAAAAAGCTAATTTTGATTCGTTAAATTCTCATGAGCAGGAAGAGAGTAGGCCCTTAGGCACAGCTCAGTTCTCCTCAGGCAAACTAAAGCAGGCAAAAGGTAACATGTGATAGACAGGCAAGGGTATCTCTAAAATACATTAAATAATTATTCTTCCTGAAAGATGTCTATATGTATTTGTATAACTGCAAATTTTTTATAATAGTACGTAAAATGAAATTCTACATCAGGCTTTAGGCACCTGGCTGTGTCTATGACTGCAGTAGTATTTAAACAACATGCTAGTCATTAGAGACAGCAAGTTTTGATTCAGTTGCATAAATGTAGACATCTGAGGCACCCTGGCTTGCCTGGGACATCCACCTAGGTGAGGCAGATACAACACAGGACAAGAGGGAGACCTGTGCTCTTCCAAGGCAGGAGGTGGGGGTGAGGGAGGATGCCCTGTGGCACATCAAGTGATATTAGACACTTGCATTTGGACAAATTAACTGCACCCTCAGCCAATACAGTCAGTAGAGCTTGCAAAACTATCTAGTCAGATATAGGTGTCTATTTTAGGGTAAGCTGAATACTTCTGTTGACTCTACTGAACATGCTGCTTATTGCTCCTTTTACTATAAGTGGAGTTTAGACACAGACCTAATGTGAAGAGAGACACAGTGTCCACAGTACATCAAGGAAAGACAAAGACAGGTTTGCACATAGAACTCCTTCAGAAAGTCATCATCCTCTATACAGTTAACTTTATACATGACAGGTGCTCGCATGGGACTGACCAGCCTGGGAATAGGATCAGCACAATGATGAAGTGAAGACCACGTGCAGTTTAGGATTGTAGATGCTTTTCTCAGTCCTGTGTAATTCTGTTGAAGTACTGTTCCAACAGTGACAGAGAATCAGACTGCTCCATTTCACATGTCAATTTATCTCTCCATTGTCCTGGGGCAAAGTACAAAGCTTTAAAAGTGATTTTATCTCATAACTCTGATGCTTCTAAGTTCCCAGATAGCAAATATAAATACTTTACCCTTTAGAATTGATACTTCTTTATGTACTTCTTTTACTTTAATTTCATCAGACCTTGCTGCCTTTGAAGAGCCCCTTGAGGGACATGGGCTCACAGTATTGGATACTTGGTCACTTGTCTATGAACAATTTTTTATGTGGATGAGCATAAAGCCAATGGAAATACATTATTAAAGCAGCTGTGTTTTATAAAGATATTAAACCAGTAAGCTCTCAGGAAAATTCCTATCAAAAGATTTTCCTCCTCTTGGATTTTATTATGCAAAATTTAGAAGTTTTCTTCAAAACAAGAAATAAAAAATATAGTTGTCATAGGACCAAATATAATCAAAGTTTACAGAACCTATCTACTGAATAGAATAATGTTAATTCATTTCCTCAATCTGCTATATGGTATTTTTTTAGTATTGTATAATAGTTGTTTATTCTAAATGAGCTACTGTACATAGCTGTGAACCTAAGTCAGGTATAAGTTATACAGAGCATCTTTTAAAAGGTTGTTCAGCTGGGTTTTACCATTTATTAATATGATCACAACTGCTATGTTACTTATACCTTTGTAGTGTTATTTTTGTGTACATATGAACCTAACACAGTATTTGTGTTTGGATGTGTTACTACCCCCACCTCGGCCTTTTGTGAGAAATGTCCACAAACAATGATTTGATTATTTATTTTCTTTATTCATAATGGCCTGCAAAAGTAATTCTCACACAGCTTTTCAGTCCCAGGTTGGCATGTGTAATTATTATTACAGCAACAGCACCTGCAGTGGAATGTTTTGCTTTGAATGCTATCTATGAGCATTGCCTAGTTTCCTGAGAGCAGAATTGTCTGATTCCTTTTTTCAAGAGCTTCTTAGCATAATAGAACATGATTAATACTTTTTGATATACTGACATTTTCCAGCTTGAATTCAGCACTTGGGAACTTGAACAGCCATGCACACTAACCACAGTTAACACCACACGTTCAGTGTACCCAAGAGCTCAAGCTTACACCACATGGTGAAACAAGGTGCAAGTGCAGAGCGCCGGTGCACAAGCTCTGAGAGGTACATGACAGCTCTCACGCCTCCGCACCGTGCCTCTGGAGCAGGGAGCACAGCGGAGTACACTGCGAAGACACCTGCAAGGCTCAGGCAAAGCCAGACAGCCCTGCCAGTCCTGTCAGCCCTGGACCAGAGCCATGGCTGAGGTGGACGTGGGAAGGAGCGGGGTCCAGGACGGCACGCAGCTCTATCAGCTTCTGCAGGCAAGGTGGGCTGTGGTCAGGGAACCACTGCTGAATGGTGTCGGGGTCAAACGCCAGCCAGTACTACGGCAAGGGAAGTGGGAAGAATTAAATGAGTAGCTTTTCTGCTTTGCACAGTGGAGAGGTTAAAACATAGAGCTCTCTTGTGGTTTTGTTTTTCAAGTTACTGTCAAAGGTAGGGATGATTCCTGTGCTCTAACAATATGAACCTCTTCAATTTACACTTTTTTTGACTCTCGAGACTTTGTAGTGAGAATCCCCAGTGAATACTCTAGTTACAGAATTAAGAGGGAAGCTTTTTGGTTTTCCAAGAGGTTCCCTCCAAAGAAGGAAGGAAGATGTCCCAAGCTAGGAAACTGTACAAATTGCACCAGCCACAACAATCATGCTTCCTCTGACATTCTGAGCCTCAATCAACTCCCTCCTACCTTCTCTAATTCATAGACCATCAGGTAAAGGGCCACCCAAGTGCCAGTCCAAGGAAGTGCAGAGTATACTAACTGAAGGAAATTGCTTTTCTTCCTAATTATTCACTCAAAAGAAGGGCACAGAAAGGCTTTATGCTGTTAAAAATTGTGTACTGGTCTAATCAGGTATTTATGTACTCCAGGAGTAGGGGCCTCGCAAATCAGCTTTGACCTCATTTTTTCCCATTCTGTTAGCATTTCAACATGGACCTGCCCCCATCTTTGGGACTGAGAAATAAAGTAGCTGTTTGGAAGCAGAAGACTTTGGTGCAATCTCCCATGGTCAAACAGGGGAGAAAAACCCAACAGTTTGACAGCTTTCATTAAAGGTTTACTTTCATTGTTTTTTCTTTTATGTTTTTCTCAGTTTTTCAGTAAGGCTAAATATGGACACTTCAACATCTTTTTTTCTGTAAGGTCTCTGTGACAATTTAGCTCATATTTATAGTGACCTGTGACTCTAACAGTATTCATTTCAAACCACTTTGTTTTAAACTGAGTAAGTATTCATTAACTGTGATCCTACCATGGGAAAAAATACATTCTTTTAGGATTTCACTTGAAGTGACTCATTAGACTGACAGTAGCCAATCCCCATAGCCACCAGCAGGACAGAACTTACTTGTGAGTAACAAAAAGAACTGTTTTAATCCACTGCATCTACCTCAGCCTCTTCACAGAGGTTGATCAGCAGTGACCCAAAGCAAGCTGTCCTACTGAGGAGGTTGACTTTCAATCAGTTACTCTCTCTCTAAAGAATAAAAATTTTCTGTCACCAAAAAATTGTATAGCTATTAAAAGAAAATACTGTTTGGCTCAATAAAGCTTCCCTATCTGCAAGAGTTTAGAAAGGAGGCTCCTGGTTTCATTTATAATGAATGCTTGGCTATCAGAACAATTTCCATTCAGATACACAGCCATCAGACTAACAATGAAATTAAATGTTTTCTTTATTTCTTCTTTATTACTTGTTATTCTTTACTACTGCTGTTTGGTACTTCTATATGGAAGGAGGTCAATAAACTGAGAGGGAAGAGGGGAGAGTTTTATTACAGCATAGTAGGCATTAAATTTGACCTTTTTTTTTTCTGAGACCAGAAAGCATGTTTTTTCTAGATATTGAGTCTCTATAAACCATGACAGATTAATATCTGTCAGAGATGGTGTAAAAAAATTTTTTTTAGGATCTTCAGTGTTTAAAAAACTATCCAACACACTGGCAAGTGCTCCAGATGTTGACTACATACCACCATTTATCTACATGAACTAAAAGTGGGAGTTCCAATGGGAAAGAATAAGACTCCACAAATTCAGTGGAAGGAGTAGCCATTTTGCTGTAAGACATTAAGCTTATTCACACCCTTGCAGATAGAAAGTAAAACATGACCGCATGCACTCAGCTCGTGTGAATAGTCGTTTACTTCTCACAGAAGCTAATTCTATATACCTAAACATTAAAGCCTGTGAGGTTATTCAGCAGTGAATCTGGACACTAGCAATGCAATCTTAGACAGGGATTGAGGCTGGACTGTGAAAACCATAAGTACAAATATGAGATTAAAAATGAACAGCTAGACCTATAAAGTCAAATGTAGGTATGCTAATAGTCTTTCAGTATAGTCTATATACTAACAGCCAAATACAGATATACAAGCCCAGCCAACGGGTCAATACTAAGTGTCAGTAAGATTAATTTTTAGATCACTAGAAGGACTTCATAATATATTTAGAAACACTGGGGTCACAAGATGCCACTGGAATCAATGGGTATTATTTGCTGGAAATTCTCTGCAGATGCCTTTTTGTGGCTTTGGGCATCACAATACTTCAGATACATCTAGTGATAAGATTTCAGCAATGTTCAGACACTTGAGGGCAGGACAGGGAAAGATGCACCAGTGTAGGAAAATTGGGGTATAATACCAGAGACCCACAAGGAAAGACATTTAGGAACAGCCCTGATGCTTCACAATCAAAAATTTATTGCTCTCTGATGGTTTATTGCAAAGAAAATGATAAAAAAAAATCTGAAAGAAGGGAAGTATATGCAGAATAAAAGAAGAAAAACATGAGAAAGAGGAAAAAGAAACAACTTCAATTCCCAAGCTTTCCAGTAACCACAGAAGTCAAAGACCAGGTGCAGCTGAAGATAGAATTGCCATGTGCCTCTCAGTATTACTCCGGAGGATTTTAGTAACCAAACAGGGCAGCATTCGGAAGCATACTGGATTTGTACTCTGTAACGATACAGTGTCTCAGGCTATCAGAGCAGCATTACATTTTTATTTAAGCCATAAAAAGCAAGTGCTGATTTCTCATGGCAAAACTGTCACTTAATGCAATCATGGTTGGGAAAATGAGTAACACTTTATCTCTGAAGCAGTAGGAAGAGCAGGTGCATATGTCCCTATTTTCTTGCTTCCATCAGCAGTGTCGCTTGTTATTTTGTTGCCATCTGGCAAAGACAGCAGGATCTACTAAAAAATATATTTTTTTTTCTTTAATAAAACATGGTTACCCAGTTACCATTGGCCCACAACCTAACATGAAAGTTATGCATGAATTGTGATTTTTGGGTAGGATTTTCTAACTTACTAATTTTGCATCCTGTCAGTTTTCTACTCGTAAATGTTTTCTCCAAGGGAAGTTGTTGACCCATTCCAAAAAAAAGTGGAGGGAGGAATAGTCCTTTGGCTGCCTTTACCATATTCTTGCGGAGTCTCAATCTTCAGTATTTCATCTTACAAAGCATGCTCAGCTAAGGAAATACTGTTTCTCCTTTGTGCAAACAAGGTTTTTAAATGCATCAAGAGACTTAGTCAAGACAATTATAACCCTGGTGACAGCACAAGAAATAGCCAATACAGTGGGCTAATGAAAATTGGTAGACTGGTTTTCTTTAATGTTATATGAGTGCTGCTCCTTCGTCTTAAATAACATAAATTAGTTCTGCTGGCTATGTCAGCTACTGTCTTAATGTCTGAACCTGTCCCAATTAAAATAGTGTAAGAATTAGAAAAAACAGTTAATTACTGTATGTCCCATTGTCATGCACATATTCCAATAGCAAAACTCCCTCGGACTGCTTAAAGAGGAGGGAGGGAATGGAATTTCACTTTGTGTGCTGATCCAAATCACGGATTATTTTAAGACTGCTCAGCACCAGCTTTGCAGAATTTCATGCTATTTATTAAGAAAAACATGTATGTTATTGTGTAGGAAAAAACATCTTAGAGTTAAAACTACAATAGGACATAGAGGTTTTGGAAACAAAAGAGGCTGACTTTGCTCTGAATTATTTCTCCTTGTTGAATTGTACTTCACCTAGTCCTCAAGTTTCTTTCTGTAAAAATGTATCTGCTAACTCCTGAAACTCATTTTTCAACATCAGATACCATCACTGGTGTACACCAATATGTACAACCAGGAAAATCACTTGGCTTTGTTAATTATTTACATTCAAGAGACTTTGCAATGTAAACAGGCTAAAGTCACACAAGTGAGACTAAGGAAACAAAGCAAGCCTAGAAAACAGAGATGCAGAAGAATACCTAAGTCCTCCACTTCATTCACAGGAAATATGCTTCTTTCCCCAGTTCTTTGGTCAGTCTAACCAAAAAGATTCAAGTGATAGGAAAGCATTAGTAAGACATGAAAACTAGTTTTGATCTTTTAATTTCCTCTTCAGTGTAGTTAATTATAAGTTTAAGCTAAAATCCCCAAATGTTTGCACACTTAGTGAACTTTGCATATGAAAAGTAGTGGAGTTCATTGGGAATTTTCCAGTAAAGCCACTTCAATATGCAAAAAAGTGACAGGTCTTCAAAACACTTCTCAGAAATATTTTCTACACGCTTTTATGAAACACCTTGCCAGCTCACCTGGAGGGCTCTATGGCTTCTAGAATACACAACACCAAAGAGACTCTGCAATACCTGCTGCATCATGAGGTGGATAGGATTCCAGGACCCTGTTGCAAAGACTGCCTGATGGAAAACATGATACACACAAACACACACTTGGAAGCTGGGCCTCCAGGGCTTGTAAACTCCCAGCTCCATCACAGAGTACTTAACAGTTTCTCCCTACTCCAGGAAAACTACAGAACTGAAGAAAGCTGACTTACTCTCTCACTATTGTCTGCCTTAAAAGTCAAACTGGTTTGCTCTTTTTTTTTTTTTTTTCCTAAAACTAGAAAGAAAATACCAACCCACTACAGGAATTTTCTAAATTACAATCACTTTCTCTGAATAGCAACAAAATCTTTCAGCAGACTTTACAGAATGGAAATTGCCAGGATATAGTAGAGACCTCTAAGATATAGTATCGCTATTCATGGCAGGACTAACAAGGGCTGTAAGAAGATTTAACAGTAGAATAGTTTTCCATAGGCCTAGATCCTCCCTTGTAAGGAAGGAAAGTGGGCAATGTTTGATGTTGCTCCACATGAATGCTCCTTTGTTGTCATGTCCCTGGCCAGGGTGACCACAGGTATCTCATTATCCCATCAGTTATCCCGTTAGCTCTTGCCATCTCCCTCCTCCCAACATGATATTCCATCTCCTGATGTCAGTGTCTTTTGGTGTGTTTGCCTTGCCCAGAAAGGCCATTTTCCTCTCCCAGTAGGCAGAGGTCCTCCATTTTCCACAACCACACTGGAACAAAAATTTCTTTACAGGCTTTAAGCCAGGAAATCTGGCTTATTGTTGCTTTTGGTGGCATTGACCTCCACTACTGCCACTTGTGGCATGAAAAATAAAAATAAGCATCAAAAGGTAAGAAAACAGAGTCCTTATCAGACTGGGAGGAAGAAGAGCTCTTCCCCTCAGCATGCAAATACTCCTTCCATGGGAATGTCCCTTCTTGTTTAGGCATCTGGGCTCAGGTAGCTGCCCAGAGAGCATGTAAAGCCCAGCAAAAAGAATGGACACCACTGGGTCATATTAGGGAGGATGTATACCACCCTTTGGTGGAGGGTTGACCATGGTTGGACGCCAGGTGCCCACCAAAGCCGTTCTATCACTCCCCCCCCTCTTCACTGGACAGGGGAGAGAAAAAAAAATATTACAAAGGGCTTGTGGGTCAAGATAAGGACAGGAGAGATCATTCACTAATCACCGTCATGGGCAAAACAGACTCAGCT
>JANZLQ010000029.1:34393269-34403533 GCA_026212715.1 Elanus axillaris | reverse complement strand
AAAATGTTATCACAGAGGCGTTACCACTATCACTGATTGGCTCAGCCTTGGCTGGCGGCGGGTCCATCTTAGAGCCGTCTGGTATTGGCTCTGTCGGACAAAGGGGAAGCTTCCAACAGCTTCTCACAGAAGCCACCCCTGTAACCGCCCCCGCTACCAAAACCTTGCTACAGAAAGCCAATACACCTTTTTAAAGAGATAAACAACCCTTTGGTTAAATATACACTGCTGAGAGGTTAGATTATACTTTTGTCTTGCACAGTATATATTTGCCTGAGAGCTGAGAAGTGAAATTAAACTATCTATCATATAAAACTGGAAAGTGCCATTTATAGGTTCTTGAAATACACAAAGTAGTATAAGGTCTAAAAGTTCTTTTTGAGAGTAACTCTTAATACCATTTCAAAAAAAGCACTCAAATCAGAATGTCATTTCTTTGATACACATAGATTGATTACCCAAAAACAAATGAACACAGAGAACACTAAATAATATATTGTGGCATAAATAATTGAAATAGGGCAGGAATTCATGTGGCTTTCTAAAGTACATTTGGTTCAGCTGACTCAATAAAATATGATTTTATAAAGACTGTCTTGGAAGTCACCCTAGGAAGAAAAAGAAAATGAGTTTGAGCAGCAGAGCACAACAGACTTGCACGTGGGAGTACAATAGATGATGTCCTTGGCACCAGCCCTTGTCTTACTGTATCATTGCCTCCCCTTCTGTTTTCTACTACTCCTGTTTCCAGTTTCCCCCATTTTCACCCATTTCCTTTACTGGCTACCTGTTACCTGGTCTTTTTCATATCATCACTAGATCTCTTAACTTCCTAAGCTTATTCTGTTACAGAGGGAAATTTAGAATTTAATTTTCCCCAGGAGACACATTTATCTTTTCTTTCCAGACATACATCTTCTTTCACAGATGGCAAAAGCTGAACTGAGCTCATGACTCGCAGCGTCTCTGGATAAGGAGTTTTTACTGCACACTAATTCAGATGAGACATACAGGACAAACTTTTGTAATAAGTGATAAATGCAAATGTTTAAATAAGATAATTATTTTATTTTATTGGGAGTGTAAATAGTGTTTAGAGAAACATTAGAAGCTAAGAATGAACTTGTTGGTTGTTATTTTACGCAGATTGTCTTGATCTACAGGGTCTGGAAATTGGTTGCTTAGAAATATACTACTTCAGTTGTCCTAAGAGCTTTCAGATAAAAGATTATGGTTTTCAGTAGCATATCAACATCTTTGTGCCTGCACCAACCAAAACTAGTAAGAAAGCATCTAAGTACCCAGCAAACTATTCTGAATGAAAGGTTTTCCCAGTGAAAAGTGGATTTATTTTGGAAAAGATAGTCTATGCTATAATGTTCTGTTGAAGAAGCTTCTTTTGCCCCATGAAAATTTGGATTTAAATAGAACATGGAAAAGACCACACAGGTCACTGGATGCAATCCTCGTAGTTACCAGTTGCCACACCACCACACAGGTTTTCTCTCACCTCCCTTATTGTAATTCCAGCGGTCCTCTCTGGTCCCACGCATATATTGCACTAGTGTCTTGACACTGGTAGTTTCTAAACTGCTGCTTTTATTAGTGCAAGGAGCACTTCTAGGTGCTCAAACTCAGTCCTCTACATTGCTAAATTGTTAAAAAGATCCTTGGCACAGGTTTAGTGAAGCCTGACTAGCACTCTCCCACAAAGTTCCCTCATGTGTCTAGGGATTAAGGACAATCATCAGTTTTTTTGGCATTTTGCAGCATTTTACAGTGAAAATATGTTCAATAGTAAGAATACCAGCCACTTTATACTAGCTGACCTCAGTGCCAGAGAACATCCCTGGTACATTTAATGTACTGGTACTAAGAAATCCTCATGCTAAACTGAAATTTTAGTTGGTGTCAGTGGCTGACTAGCACTGAACTACTTAGGGTCCCACTGTAGACAAGGAAGAGAGATAGGCATCTGTAAAGGCTTACCACCCCATCTTTCCTAAACACTCACCTTAGGAAATGATGAACTTAAATTTAGAAGTGCCTAATCTCTTTCCATTGACAACTGGGTAGATGACTAATTGTATATATCTAATGAACAAATCCTGCCCTTCAGTAGTACACAGAATATCTAGTCTATATGCTTTGTAAAACTGACTTGCAGACTTTATTTTCAAAATCCCAGACTTCCAGAGACATTTAAATTTTACTTTTTAATTTGTGCTTGAATGCATGCCTGATCTATTAAAGAAGGCAAATGCTTAGTGACAAAACTGAATCACCTAGCTACTTTGGCATATGTCTAGATTTAAACACAGAAATACTTCCTTAGATTTCTTCATGAAGGTTAACTCATCAAAATGCCTGTGAAAATGACTAAACTTAAACTTGTAGAAGTTTAAAATAAGACACAATCCAAAAGAGTTATTCAAATATTTAAAGCGAAATGCCAAAAGCTGGACTCACAGACATCTGATTTAACTCCTGCCTAGGTAGCAAACTCTCCACAGCATGTCTGAAAATCTTCTTTCTGCGAGACAACAGGTGTGCAAGAGAGAGCCATCACAGATTTGAGTACCTGGGTGATGGTAGAAGGACTATTGCACACTTAAGTGAATGGTAACACACAAAGCAATCCTTGGATAACACAGAAATATGATGGGTTTAAAACCGTAAATTTAGTAGTTCATGAATCATTTTGAGGGGCCCAATGAAATCTTTGGAGTTCATCTGTTCATACTTTTAGGTGTTTTCCCTGGAATAGCAGAAGCTAAATTTAATTAAAGTAGAGATTTTCAGGTACCCGCCTCTCTTCTGAAGCAAGTGTGCAAAAGGGAAAAAAACCACCATGGTGGATTTTTTTATATCAAGTTATTTGAAACACCAATACTGATCTCTAGAAAAGGGATAACAGTTAGATAGGAAACGGTAAAATGTATAGGTATTGTATTATTCCAAAGGTTGCTATTGTAATACCCTAAAGTAGTACAAGCTAGATATAGAGAAACAGGCTTAGGTACCTTAATGGCTCCATCACATGGAGCTCATACTCATTCCACATATCACACGTGCTGTTTTGTTACTCTGCTTTATTTAGTCTCGCAATAAATCTTTGCATCCTATATGGCTGGCATAATCTGAAGTCTTACATGTTAATATTGTCTGTCCACCTGCAATTATTGGTGTAACACTACAAATTTGAAACAGTTTTAACTGCTAAGAATAAGTCATCAACCTCTTTTTATTTCCAGACATTAAATCTTGCCTCCCCATTCTCCAGGAATGCAATGAAGTGATTCATGCCAATAAAACAAGTAGGGGACACCCTGAGAGCTTAAAATCAGTTAAACTGTGTTTTGAAAACATGTTGGACTGAGAGCAAGAAAGCAGATATTCTGCTTTTTGCTAAGCGAGTGCTTGCACTTTATTTGGCATTGTGAGAGGGCTGCAAAAAAGTAAAAAACATTCAAAGTGCAAAAATTTAATTCTGATCTTTAAATCAAGTTTGATAGAACTCAGTTAATGTGTTTTTAAAGTTTCCAAGAAAAAAAAGTTACACATGCACTATCTTCCCTCAAAAAGTTAAAACCTTTTAATTCTTAAAGGGTCTTATCAATTTTATTTTCAGAAAATAAAAATTGCTATAGCAGAGAGAACATTTGGTGGCATGAATGTTTGATTAGAAGCCTTTGAATGTTATCCTCGGAGATGGAGAGTCTCAACAACAGTCATAAAATATACATCAAGAGACTTGAAGGATATAAAATGTATTTTCAGTACTTGGGACCAAATGAAAAAATCATGGCTTTATATTCTATCCAGCCACCGGTAAGTGGCACAGGGAGGTAGGGATGTATGGGTGAAGATGAAGGGAATGGGAAAGTATGGGGGAAGTATAAGGAGAAGAAGAGCAGAGAAGGGGATGCAAATGAGAAATGGTAGAATCTTCCTTAGGGAAGACTTTCTGAAATCCTAATTTTTTTCTCTCTATCCTTATAGAAAAAAGACTGAGCCCACTACTTCTTATGAACCTGCATTACCGTCTTTTTTGTAAAAATCGTTGTAGTCAGGTACTATTTATCTAGAGTAGTATTTGCTAGTCAGAAGCTATTGTTTTACAATGCCCTAAGAAAGCATGTGTGGGAACTCAGTGCACATTTCCACAGTGCTCAAGTCAGACTTCTCCCATGAGCAGTGTTCTTTTTAGCTGGGAAATTGTGTAAATGGATAGGGCTTTAGGTATGCCAAAAGTAAATGGAAAGAGCTTTAAATTTTCAGATATTCCATTCAGTATTGCTCATAAATCATCATACTTATTCCAGTAAATTGAAATGAACTCTTCAGGAATGCTAATGATGAAATTTTTAAATGGTAGTCAGCAACCTAGCTTCCTTGAAGTCCCAGTTTGAAGGACACAGGAAAATTATTAAAGCCAGTTGACCAAGTATTCCAAGTTGTCCCTGTAACATTTGCTTTCTGAACTGGGTCGATGCTCTTTTCTATGCAGTGTTATTTAGAATTCAATTGTTATTGGTTTATCTCTTTGGTCATTTATTTTCATTACTTCTGGTGCATTTAAAATTAAAAAAAAAAGTACTCTTACAGAAAACAGTGCAGAGAGTGATGCTACTTGCTTGCCTGTAAATGCACTTATCAGTCCTGTAAATTTTAAGGATCATGTCTAAGAATACAAACAAAATTTGTCCTTTCAAACCCGTGTGTGTGAGCTCTTAGAATGTTTAGGCACAATGGATGGGACTCATCTGCTTTCAGCTGCCTGAGGGTTAGAAATAGTCTGAGTTAATTGTTCACATTCTTTAAATAACCAAAGAAAAGAGAGAAAAATCTTAGGTCAGGATGAACAGCCTTCTGTAGTCGGAGAAGTGCCTCTCAAAAAATTACACAGAAGACCTAGGCGATGAAAATTGATAGCTAGCTCTATTAATTTCAGTAGGCATTTTTAAAATAACCACTTGTTAAAAATTAATCTTGCAGAACCCTTGACACAGTTTAAACACCTGGGTTCAGGATAAATACCTAAAACCTCATTAATTATAGTTTTCCATAGATAGTGGAACTATAAACAGTACTCAGTTTAGGATTTTCTGTGCATGTGTGTGTTTTCATTCTGGATCACCAAATAAAGACTGAACTAATAAACTCTGAAATAAATGACAGTTTTGCTACAGATTGGAAGGCTCAGACTCATGGTGCATTATCTGCATACTTGAGAAGAGTTGAAATACTAAATAATACTTCTTAAAATATTTGTCTTGGTTTAGGAAAAAAAAGCATCAATACACTACCTGAAGATGCTCAACTCAGCTCACTTTGTTTCATGAAAACAGGTTCTTCTTTATTTTTATGTTCTAGATTTGATCTGAAACAGAAATAACTATTTACCTTGAAAACAGAGGAACAACATTTTCATACTCCAGATTCCCACCTTAATCCCATCCTGTAAGGATCAAATTCTGAAAATAGATAATCAGCTCCCAAATGCAGTATCTGCTCTTCAGGCATCTTTGGTAGAGTAGTTATTCAGCTTGATCTCACAGAACACCCCTGGAAAAAATGTAAGGATGATGGGACAAGCCACTAACTACTTGATCAGTATGTTATTTTTAGACAGCATCTGACAGTTATCAAGGATTTTAGAGGACATTCATGTTTCTTACTGTGGAATTGCAGCAGTGGAACAAGCACCAACTTATCCATAGTGACATTAACATACAAAAATGTTTTAATAAAAGCAGCTTAGAACTGTGATTTTGTTGCAGACCAATGCTCTGTGTCATATGAACTTGTAATTTTGGATTGAGTGCTAGGTAACCTGTACACAAGTTTCCTGTATCATCAAATCTCAGTTTAGGGGGGTGCAATTGAAGAAAAGTTACTCCCTTCCCTTGTTCCCGAGCTGTTTTAGTAACTAGAAATTAAAAAATACAAAAAGAAAATCAGACAGGACAGTTTCTATGTGCTTCCCACCTTAACTCCATTCTCTGTAATGAAATTAGCTGAATATTTTTTAAGATATCAAATCAAGGCAAACATCAGATATTTCTAGTCACCTACAGTCCGTGGTTGCTTAACTAGGTGACCTCCAAACCTACCAAGAAATTAGTTTTCCAGTCTTCCAGTAATTATTTGGTATTTGATCTCATTCATGAAGACATTACTTAATTCATAGACTGTCAGTCACGTGCAGGGGATACAAAAAGAATGGAAAATCTCAGTCTTGTCATGAAATGTTGAATGACTGCATACTTACAAAGCAATGTCAGTATAACTTTACCATGGAGTTAGCTGAGAAAATTTTCATTGATTTATGAAATAGTTCACTGAAAAAAAAGTACTTACAACATTATATATGCTTTGAGACAAACAAGGAATGCTCTGTTTTTAACACCTCTGGTGGGTCTTGATATTCTTTATACAGACACTAGTGCTTTGCACACAGACCTTATCAGACATGTTTTCAGGCAAGGAATGCCAGTCAAGACCAGTTCAGCACACTGAGTGCAGTGGCCCTGGTTATCTACCACAGTTTGCAGCCCTGCAGAGCAACTTGCCTTCTTACTGATTAGAAAGTGGATTTGGCCATAGGAGGCATCTGATAATAAAATGCATCCCATCAACAGTGTCTACATAACAGGCGCATCTCATGGAGCAAAGCACAATATGACACCACCTGGCCACATGTTACTTCACAAATCTTTCTAACCCAAAGAAATTTGATGACTGTGACAGGAGTGAGGGATGCCATCTCCCCCATGTCTAGCACAGCCTTCTTCCTCAGACTCATTGGCATCTTCATGTTCACTGTCCACCATATCAAATTAGGGGTGAGTTCACGCTTCTACCAATAACAATTAGTTTCTTCCCAGCCTGAATGTCCCCTTCCAGCAGGCATCCCAAACTGCTAGCATAATCAGCAGTTTCCTCATGATCCTAGGTATTATATGAAGCAGGCTGCCATTCACTGGAAGATTTCCTAGCAATGTGAACAGTTCAGCCTGTGCTAAGTTCACCTCCACCTCTGCCATCTGCCATGGTCTGTGGTCCGTGAGGAGCAGGAGAGTGAGTTATGCCATAAGTCTGGGTGCAGCTGTGCCATCACAGCACAATCACAGCAGATGTGGATCCAAGCTGCTAATGCTGTACTTGCTCAGGTGGGAGATGAAGAGGACACATCACTCCCTCTGTGCTGAAATGCAGAAGGCAGCCTGCCTTTCTCTGACATTAAATATTTAAAGTGTCTGGTTCCTTGGTGGTGGCTGGTTTGGGAAACATTGTCCACCCCTGCACATCACTTCTGCCTTCAGAGAGCTGACCAAAACACCCCAAAGTGCAAACCAGCTGGTGTTCCTCAGTCCCTAGACCAGAAAAGTACTGGATGGACATATGCAGCCTGCTATACATTGCAGCATGACTGAGGCATCTTGCTAGTCTTACAATGCACATTTGAACTGTGTATTGTGTGATTGTGTAACCATGAGTAGATTGGCTCTTATTTGTCCTGTCAATTAATTTGTTATTGCACAGATCTGAGGTTAATGGTGGTCAAATGATGTCAAACTAGAAGACTTGCAATAAAGCATCACTGAAAGGAACAATATGCTTTTACAGCTGACCTTCAGATGAACTTTCTCTTTTGTTATTATTCCTTTGGTTCTGCCACAGTGATGACTTGATGGAAATGTTACCAGGGAAAAATAAAGTCTTGCAATCAATACCAGAGAAAACAAATAATATAATTATCCATTGATTGCTCTGAACACATGCAAAGTTGAATAAAAAGTCCTAAAAGAGGCAATCTTTTTTTCCATGGTTGATGAAAAATTAAGTTTTAGAAATAATTCAGTTTGCAGTTGGTAATTTTCACTTTCTTACACATTGTTTTTTTCATGCATAATTTTGAGTGACTGACAATAACTCATTCATGTCTACGAATCATATCCTGTGTTCTTTTCTATAATTGCAATAGGCAACAATCTGCTATTTGTCATGTTATTCTCAGAGGAAAGTCATTAACTATATGGGCTAGTTGGTTAATTAGGCTGGAAACATTACTCATCTAACCTTAGCAAATGTGAAGTAGATTTTGGATGTGAAAAATATAACAATAATATTTTGCTGTTGTATAGTTCTGTGCATCCGTAGTTCTTAAAAAAAGGAATAACATTCATTCAATAATATTCCATTTTCTTAACAGTGTGTCTTGGAACTCATACTTTCTGTGAAAGAGCACTGGGATTCTTTATTCCCATAGGGCCTTTGTTCTATGCCGAGAGAAAGCAAAACTTCCTGTCTTGCAAGGAGAAGGACTCACTGTAATACTACCAAGACTTACATGAACCATCCAGCATGGAATTTGGGTAACATCCTTTAACCTGAAGCATTAACTGCAAGAGTCCTGTCATTCTGTTATTAAATCACATTCTAGGAAAAAACATAAATTGGGGGACTATTTTTTTCATCATACAGCAACTAGGATGGTATCCAAGTTGGAAATGTGAGGAACTTTTTACTGCATATTCATACTCACACATTGAGTTTTTTTTCTTTTTTTGTGTTGCCTAACTTCCTTTATAGCTTAGGTCTAATGAGAACTTTGCTTCACACGTGTACAGAAGAAACCCCCAAAATATTACTATTGCTGGATTGTGTCTCTGTCAGCTTGCTTGGTTGGCCGGGCTTTTCTCAGTAGTTGTCTCCTTTCTTTGCATATGGTCTGTGTGGATATCTGGACTTGCCAGACATTAAATTTTATTTTTACTGGTCCAGCAAAAAGACCAGGGCACAAATTCTTGCATAAGCACAGAGTTCATCCATAATAACAGCACCATCCCTGGCATGTTTTTTCTATCTCTTTAGCACTCACCTAGACAACACCTGGGGTGGCTTAGGAGTTTGTAGAAGCCAGAAACCATTCACAAGAGGCACCAAGGACAAGCTATCCTATTCTGGAGGGAGAAGGAATTTGGCTGTATGGACATAAAGTATGTAATCCTACTTGCTATGAGAAGCAGAGAATGACATTGTCCCTCTGGTTTCATTAGTATACACATAGCTAAGTGTCACAGTCCTTCCTCATTGCCTGACTTTATTTGAGCCTGTACCACTTCCTCTAAACTCAATCTTTTTCTCTGAAGTCTGTTAGTTAACTCATGCTTATTAATTAATCCATGCTTCTTTTTCATTTTGCTACTGTGTCTTGTGTCAAAGAGAAGCTTTTGTTAAAATCTCTGATTAGATGTATACACATAGATGAGACGTCCACGCTCATCCAGGCTGTACTTTCAACAGTACGAATATTGTCATTCAAGTCATTAATCATTGAACTAACAAAGGAACTTCTATAAGAAAAGGTAAATGCCATTAGTTGCCATAACAATTTATTTTTACTCAAAATGTCTATAGGTGCATCTTAGTATGCTTGCAGCATTACTTTTAATGAATAAGAATAGTACCTCAATTTTTGCTTTACTTTCAGGTTAATTAAGCTCAGCCTCGATCTCTCCAGCTATCTATTATTTTCCCCAGCATCCATTTGGGCAAGGAGTTTACAGCTGTCACTGCAACCTTTTCTAATATTGTAGAATCATAGATAGAATCATAGAATCATTTAGGTTGGAAAACACCTTTATGATCATTGAGTCCAACCATTAACCTAATACTGCCAAGTCCACCACTAAACCACTAAAGCATGACATCCACATGTCTTTTAAATACCTCCAGAGATGGTGACTCCACCACTTCCCTGGGCAGCCTGTTCCAATGTTTGACAACCCTTTGGGTGAAAAAATTTTCCTACTGTCCAATCTAAACCTCCCCTGTCACAGCTTGAGGCCATTTCCTCTTGTCCTATCACTTGTTACTTGGGAGAAGAGACTGATACCCACCTCACTACAATCTCCTTTCAGGTAGTTGTACAGAGCAATAAGGTCTCCCTCAGCCTCCTTTTCTCCAGGCTAAACAACCCCAGTTCCGTCAGCCACTCCTCATAAGACTTATGCTCTACACCCTTCAGCAGCTCCGCTGCTCTTCTCTGGACACACTCCAGCACCTCAATGTCTTTCTTGTAGTGATGGGCCCAAAACTGAACACAGTACTAGAAGTGTGGCCTCACCAGTGCCGAGAACAGGGGAATAATCACTTCCCTGCTCCTGCTGGCCACGCTATGTGGAGGAATGGCTCGTACAGAGAGGCCACGTAGTGGACAACCCACGGTTTGGTTCAGGCTCGACCGAGGCCTTAA
>JANZLQ010000029.1:34364993-34379088 GCA_026212715.1 Elanus axillaris | reverse complement strand
AGCCGAGTCTGGTTTGCCCATGACGGTGATTAGTGAATGATCTCTCCTGTCCTTATCTTGACCCACAAGCCCTTTGTATATATTTTTTCCTCTCCCCTGTCCAGCGAAGAGGGGGGGGAGTGATAGAACGGCTTTGGTGGGCACCTGGTGTCCAGCCATGGTTAACCCACCACAATGTTTTATTTCCTTGTGCTCCTAACTCCTTCAATTAATGTTATGAATTAAGCAGGCCCTTCAAACTACCTTTCTCATTAAAGTTCTTTTCCCCTCAGAACACAGCTGCCTCATATCATGCAGAGGGCATTTTTCCTTGACTCCAGGGTCACACCAAACCTTTTAGACTCTTTAAATATACCTGTCTTTTCTTCTTTGCATGAAACCTAGCAAATGGTATTCACCATGTATTTTCTCCTAAAGAAATTCGGTCAAAATATGGAAGTCTGTCTATCTTGTGTCATTATCTGCTTATTTGTAATTACTGAAATATATAAAAGCTTTTTCTTAGATTAGCCACTATTTTTTTTTTGTGTCAGGCATTGTGCAGCAATAAGCACCCTCAGTTCTGTACAGAGTCCAAATTGCCAAGAAAAAATGGTGGTAGGAATCCTTCCTTTCAGTAAACTCTGCAGACATCTATGGAAGCACTTAAAGACTACATTTAATGGCACCCTCCTTGTCACACAATTGAACATATCCAACAGAATGCAAATCTATGACACGACTGAATGCATTTCAACCTTATGACAATATTAATTCCATTTTGCAGTCCTCTTGCACATAGCTGGCCTAGCCCCTTCTCAGGACCAGCCTACAAGTGAACAGAAGTGCACTTGGCATGTCAGAAATGCACGCTTCATCCTGTGATTCAGCAGCTACACACATGTGCTCATCATGTGACCAGGTACAAACCTGTCATACAACAAAGATGCTAAGTTTAAATGTGCGCTAGAGAGATGGTGGGTAATGGACTATAGACTTTATTGCTCTACACTTCAGGCTGAAGGTTTATCCTGGAATTTTAAGACTTTTCAATACTATGATGGCTCTTTTGATCCAAGTCGTTAGCCAACATCCAGGGTCTTTCTGGACTGTTCCTATTATTTATTTTTTCTTATAAACTGCAGTATCTAACTGTATGTTTGTCACCTAAATGAAGCTTCAGTCTTTCAAATGTTTTATCATGCAGTTAATGTTTAAGTGGTGAGCCTAGACAAAAAACAGCTACCATATGTGTACTACTAAACATCCCTCACTACATAGGGTAACACTTGCCAGCTATAAGCTTTTTAACCCCAAACAATTATACCTATATCTGACCCTGGCCTTTCTATATCAGCAAAAAATTGCTTCTTCTAGATAGTGTGAGAAAAAAAGTACAATGATTCTTCTATTGCAAATTAATAACTTCAGTATCTAAGTGTAATTATTTAGGGAATATCAATTAAGGTGGTTTAGGTTACACTGACTGTTATGAAAAGGCACCAAAAGTCAGGTGTTTTTCTAAAGGCACTGCTGTATGACTTCAGAGTCCAGAAGCAACTAGTAGAATTGAACCTGCAAGAGAACGTGAAAGCAGCATAACAGGTACTGTGCACTTACAGTGGCTAACTATAGTAAGTAACATGACAGCCTCTCTCATGTTTGGCTAAACAGACTCCCTGAGTGCTCTCTAAGGCTAAAGCTGGAGCTCTGTCCAGTATCCCAGTTTAATTCTACAAAGGGCACTGATGGGTCTGGCAAGTGACGAATAAAATCTTTGAGTTAATCACAAATGGAAAAATCGTTCTTTGAATATTTGTAGCTACCAAAGCCTGTCTTCCTACAGATATTTTTTTTAGTTTAAAAAGTGAAATCTATGTACATTTTCCCCAAATCTGTACTCTCACAATTCTCTTCTTCCTCCTAACTCCCAGCTGATTCCAGCTATGCCCACGGTGACCGACTTCCCATGTGAACATGCCGAATGACTAAACTGCAGACCACAAAAGAAATGTCAGCTGAGTTCAGACTTAAGCCTTTATCTCATCAGAGGCAATAATTTTATCTTTATCTTTTCCCTACCATAATTTTTCATGAAAATTTTGAGACTGGAATAACTCATTAAATATGATTGAAATTGAGCTTTAGATTCAAAACTTACTGCAAGGTAGGAAGTAACAGACAGAGTAGTCCCATATTCATCATTCTTTGGGAAAATTACCATGAATATTCTTTTTCCTGCATCCCCAGGAGGAATAAATTCTATTTTCTGTTCTTGGCAGGAAATCTGAAGTGCCAGAACTGATTGTTGTTGAAAAGCCATGAACTTGATTCTCAATCAGCTCTTCTATGGGATCATTTTAGCTATAGTTCTGGTATTTAAAAAGTCAACAGGAGGCTGGGGTTTGGCACTAAGTAAGGTGGACATAATGACCTGAAATGTCAATGTCTGGCCTTTTCAGGACTGATGCAATTGTACAACTTTTCCCAGAAGAAATCCCTCACTGCATATCATATTTGTTTATATTTGAGTAGATTGTAACTACTATCAGCAGGAGTCTATAGAAATGTCATCAAAAATCTTGTTTACAGTACAGTGCATGGGACGGTTACAGCTATTCATGTTTCAATATTCAGTATCTGGTATGTAAGTTACATGGGGACTCAGAAATCAGGATCTCTGCCTCAGTACTGGGTGTCTCTCTCATAGACTGCCTGAAAGAAACAGACTAAGAATAGTGTGTTTTCATTCTTGAGATCAGTCTCTAGGCAACAGAGTGCTGAATTATGGTTACTGAATAGCATATGATTACAAAACTCTTAAATTTTTGGAATCACATAAATACCACGTATACCTGTATGTATACAGGTATATAATCTGTACCTACTATACATATATGTATGTATACATATAAGTATGCATTCATGTATAAAGTGTGCATGTATATAGATATGTACATAAAGTACATATGCTAATGTGATTCTCACTTATAATAACATATGTATCTATATACATATAGGTACAATAATTATATTACATGTATAATATATGTATACTGGAAGAGATGTTATTTCATGTGGCTTCCATCATATCTGTGTATAGAGAGAGAGATAGGTGTGCGTGTATGTATATGTATATACATATATATGTATGTCTATACATGCTTATGCACATATATGCATAGATGATAAGTCCACCATGCTTGAAGTACTTACATTCAGGCCTCAAAGAGGAAAGGTCATGTAGTCCTGGTTTTTACCAAGCCATTTCAGACTGATGTCTAATCTGGTTCAGTTTCTTGCAATGTCTATATCAATTCATATTGCCTCTAAACCACCAGAGAGTGGGTTTTGAGTCATACTTCCCTTACTGTATATGAGCATGGTTGTTGTGGTTTAACCCAGCAGGCAGCTAAACACCACACAGCTGTTTGCTCACTCCCCTCCAGTGTGATGGGAGAGAGAATTGGAAAAAAGTTAAAACTCGTGGGCTGAGATAAAAACAGTTTAATAGGACAGAAAAGGAAGGGAAAATTATAATAATGATAAAAGGATATACAAAACAAGTTATGCACAATGCAATTGCTCACCACCCGCTGACTAATGCCCAGCCAGTCCCTGAGCAGCAGGCTGCCATCCCCCGGCCAACTCCCCCCAGTTTATATACTGGGCATGATGTCATACAGTATGGAATTCCCCTTTGGCTTGTTTGGGTCAGCTGTCCTGGCTGTGTCCCCTCCCATTTTCTTGTGCATCCCCAGCCTACTCACTGGCAAGGCAGTATGAGAAGCTGAAAAGTCTTTGAATTAGTGTAAGCACTGCTCAGCAATGCCTAAAGCATCAGTGTGTTATCAACATTGTTCTCATCCTAAGTCCAAAACACAGTACTATTCCAGCTATTAGGAAGAAAATTAACTCTGTCCCAGCTAAAACCAGGACAGTTGTAAATAACAGCAAAGGCAGCAATCCTGGCAGCAGGAGGTGATACCTGAAAGGCCTAGTGACTATCCTGGCTTGAAGTCAGAGCAAATCCAGTGTGGCCTAGAGTTTGTTCTTTCTTTGGAGATGCAAGGGTATCAACTAGGAAATGCCATTCATTTCCGAACTCACCATCTCTGAGGGTTCTTTGACTTCTCCCCCACTTAAAAAGGTGAACATTAATTTCTCCTCTGTGAGTGTAATCACCCAACTCAACTAAAATAAATTTTCTTTCACAGGAGGGTAGGTGGCAGAATTGTTGGTTTTCATGGACTAAGTCACTGCTCCTGTGGAGGAATCCCACATGAAATATTCAGGGAAATAGGAAACACAAACCAGAATAGTCAGAAAAGTCACTTCTGCATGTTCATCTGTAGGTGCAGGAAAGCAATCCTTTTTGCTACTTCCTGGTACTTAGTGAGGCCACTTTTTGTTTCCTAGCTATCTGGAAACAGTTTCCTTCTCCATTTCCACAAAAGCATCTATCCCTCCATGTTCTTACTTTTTCACTACAGCACAGGGAGATAAGGCATTAGAGCCTGTTTTGAGGACCAAGCAACTGCAGCTGTTTTGACCCAAATATTACAATTGTTCCAAGGCAAGCTAATCAACAGGAGAGATTATCTTGCCAGTACTCTCCAACTCTTCATCTGAAGGACATCGTGTCAAAAGAACCTTAAGATATCTTTAACTCATTTGCAGAAAGGTGGACAGTTTTTCATTACTTCCACCAAAACTTTAATGTTCCTTGAGAATGTATCCAGCTTGATGAAAAATATCTCTGCATGGGCTCCTTAGATGTGTTCGGATTGCAACTGATAGGCCCACCCAAAAGAACCAGTGCAGTGAAGAGGAACAACAGGGAATAGGAAAGTGCTACAGAGCCCAGAGGTCTAATGAATATGTAATTATTTATAGAAAGCAAATCAGGTCAATTAGGCAAGTTGAAGAGAGACTTGCTCTCCAGTCTGAACCTTCAATCACTCAGCTGGGACATAAAAGACTGCTCTAACTTTCACTCTGCCTGGTTGGAAAGTGGGGCGTCTTACATTGGTGGTTATTTAAGAGTCCATTACGAGTTAGCTATCTGGAACATTAAAGGTGTTGCATTTTGTTCACAGCTTGCAAAACAAGTGTCAAGCCTTCAGACGTGAAGGTATTCTGCAAGGTAAGATCCATTTTACCAGGCAGCCTCCATGTGCTCACTCTGGTAATCCCTCAGACAGGCATCACTTGACCACTTGGGGCTTACTGGGTAAAATCAAAAGCTTAAAATGCTACCTGAAATCCGAGAGACAGCCAATCCCAGTAATGAAATAATAGGACTAAATCAGTAATAGGACTATCAGATTTTGTAATGGTTGCAAAGGCAGGAGGTCTAGCTTCAGGGCTCAGGGCCAGCTCAGAGTCTGAGCAGCTAAGGGTGGCCCCCATCCCTCTGGAGAGGCCAAACCATGGCCCACCCTGCCTGTGGCAGCTGCTTTTCAGCTGAGGCTCTAATGCCTGAGCTACAGCCCCTCAGCACCACAGCCCTGCCCTGCCCAGCCACAGGCCCTGCTGAGCTAGGCCCACCTGTGGGCCCACGGCCTGGCCTGGCCTCGGCCCAGCCCCAGAGAGGTGCCTGATGCCCCGGGGCTGGGGCTGCCCCGGTGCTCCCCAGCTGCCCTGCTCTGAAGAGCAGAAACACCTTTCAGGGAAGGAGCAATGGGCTGCAGGGAGCTGAGGGCTTGCAAGCAGCCATGGGGCCCTGCACCCACACCCCTCACTTCTGCACGCTACTGTTGCCTGCGGCTGGGGGGGCACAAAGTCCTGGCCCCTCTAACAAGGCCACTTCCAATGGTGGGCAGAGGCTTAAAAGCTGCTCTATTTGATTTTCGCTTCTATTTCTGTGGGCCTGTGCCATGGAGAGCTGCCAGACTGGTGCTGTTTAGCTTCTTGCTGAGGCACAGTGTATTATTTCATTTGTACACAGCTTACATTGCACAATGACATTAGATCAACATGGATCCCCTATCTCCTCTCAAATAAAACACTGAAAGAGGCACTTTTAAGTCACATGGCTGGACTCATTGGCTGCAAAACTGACTTGCCAATTGCTTCCAAGATTTTTAGCGAGTGTCACAACCTCTTAGCAGAGCACTGGCCCTTGCACCTCGTAGTTCCCAAGCAAGGGCCACACAGAGCAATGTGTGTGGCAGGGACCTTGGTGGCCACACTGCAGGGGATGTTCTCAGGGTGCTCAGAGCAGCTCAGGGCTGAACAAAATAAAGATCCAGCTTTGGTGGGGAGATTATCCACCTCAAACAGGACAGTGTCCTGGAGCAAGGGAAGATCTCAGGCTTTTGGCCACCTAAGAAAAAGAGATCATTATTTAGATTAAAATGAGGGAAAAGGAACGCCTATGATAAACCACATACCACCTCAGAAAAGGGATTGCTTCCTGGAGGGTGCATTTAGTTGAGGTAATAATAAACAAAAAGTACAAAAAAAAAAGGATAATTTACTATAGTCATGCTCTTAGTTGAGAATCTAAAATTCATACATAGGAAATACAATTCTTTTGAAGATCAGCATTATAAAAGCCAGAATGCTACTTTGAATCTTCATGTCATTAGACTCTGAGGTGGTTTTATGCTATTCTTTTAGTGCCAGCTGTGTCCCAAGTGTCATCTTCTTCCCTCCAACAGCAATGAAAAAATTTCCTTGTTTTCCACAGAGATCCCATTGTGGCCCACAACGTAAACGAATCACTGTCCATAACTACTATTTGGCTCAAAAGTGAGGAAAATCTACTTTGTTAAATCCCCTCCCTGTAATGTTGTCTTGTTCCCATCTGCCATCTTGTGTCAGTAAAAATTTAATTCAGCTCTAGTTAAAACCATCATTCCAGACTGAGATGCAGCAAAGTACTGAGTCATTGCCCACCCGGCGGTTATAAGCTTGTTCCCTCTCAGTGTTGACTAGCACCTCGTGTCATGTTAAGGCACACACATGGTAACAGGGCCTCCGTCCTTTTCAGAATTTGGTGAAGTCTAAAATAAAATGTTCCCATCAACAGGTTGGAAGTTGTTCAGAGTGAGAAGGGGAGAATAGATTTGATTAGGAATATGTTATATGGACAATTCACCAAACCAGAAATTAAATCTTGCCCAGAATAGCTGAAGGCTTTTTTTGCCTGCTGTATTTGTAGAGGGAAGGATGAAGCAATGTAAGGGGGATAACACCTAGTGAGGAAGAACCAGGAGAAGCCACAAGCAGACTTAGGAATACTGAACAAGGGTCAGCAGCAACAGGAAAAAAAGCCAGGGTGCAAGACATGAGCAGATCCTGTCCAAGACTTCACAGCAAGTAAGACAAAATTGGACCTGCTGTTTCAAATATGAGGAATAGGCCACAGCTGTCATGGGAATGAAAAGGCAGAAGGAAAAGGCTGGAGTAGCAACAGAGATCTCTTTCCCAGTTTCAGAGGAGAGTCTTTAAAGTCATGCCAGACATTACTGTTGTGGCTGGAACTGTACAGAAACATCCTCAGCCATGCAGAGAGGCTGCCTTTTCTCCAAACACACCACAGCTACAATGCCACAGGATGGCTCCTGCTCAGCCACCACAAGTATTGGGCATCAGCAGAAGACATGGATCTGCAGAGAGTTTATTGCCTCCAGCAGTGTGCCATCTTTCACACCAGTCTGCTTTATCCCAACTAGAGACATTTCAGATCCCTGGAGAGCCTCTGGCATCAGATCCACAGGTCTTGCTTGCTTATTAGCATTGAGAGCTTCCACCATCCACACAGCCCATTGCCAGCAAAGGTTATTGAAGAAATCCCTTTCCTTGGCAGGTCAGGCAGAGACTGAGCACAGCTCGTGTTTGCAGGGGCTGGATTCATGCAGACAGAGTGCTAAGACCAGACAAGTACAAGTCGAATGCTGTTAAGATGAACAATCTAGTGAGAAAAGGCAGGGAAGAGGAAATCCCTTAAGGACTTTGCAATGAATTTAATAGCTCCAACATTTACGCTCATCCTACATGACAGCATTTCTGTCAGAACAAAATATTACTAATGGTATAAAATGAGGGACTTGGAAGTTGGGAAATGCCAGCACTGAAGCATAATGACATAGCCATTAATTACACGATTACACATTTACTTCTGAGTGATGTCCATGGATGGTATCATCATTCAGGCCCTTTATGATAACAGGAAGAAAAAACTGTTGCTTAGATCAGTCTTCCCTTGCTTTTTCTGTAAGGCAAGGTCTGCTCAATATTTCAGGAAAATCTCTGCAGAACAACAAGCCAACAGAGGCTTTAATTTATAAATATCTAAGCCTCAGGCAAGGTGATGAATGGTCATTAGGTATTATATTTTTAGCCTTCCTTCTGTAGACAAATGTATTTTTTTTAAATTAAATCTCTTCATGAACTATGGTCCAATATTTTCTCACATTTCACAGCCTCCCAGGCTGACTGAATTTCAGGCTAAAAGGTAGTTGTCTAGATTATTCTTGCCTCATGTTACAGAATGAGATAAAATGATGTGATGATTTAAGTAGCTGAGTGTCTGTCTTTATCTCTGTCCCAGAGTGCTGCTAAGCTAATCAATTAAACAAAGCTTTCTGCAAGAAGTCACTTGTCCCACACTCTTCATAACTTAGAATATTGTTGTGTGAATTCTCTGATTGTTCAGTGCGCTAGATTTGGCTAGGGTAGGGTTAATTTTCTTCATAGTAGCTAGTATGGAGCTATGTTTTTGATTTATGCTGAAAACAGTGTTGATAATTCAGGTATGTTTTAGTTATCGCTGAGCAGTGCCTACACAGAGCCAAGGCCTTTTCTGCTCCTCATAACGCCCTGCCAGTGCATAGGCTGGAGAGGCACAAGAAGCTGGGAGGGGACATATCTGGGACAGCTGACTCCAACTGACCCAAGGGATATTCCATACCATATGACATCATTCTCAGCAATATAAAGCTGGGGGAAAAAGAAGGAAGGGGGGGACATTCGGAGTGATGGCATTTGTCTTCCAAAGTAACCATTAGGCATGATGGAGCCCTGATTTCCTGGAGATGGCTGAACACATGTCTGCTGATGGGAAGCGGTGAATGAATTCCTTGTGTTGCTTTGCTTGTGTGCACAGCTTTTGCTTTACCTATTAAACTGTCTTTATCTCAATCCATGAGTTTTCTCACTTTTACTCTTCTGATTCTCTCCCCCACACCACCTGGGGGTAGTGAATGAGCTGTGTGTTGCTTAGTTGCTGGATGGGGTTAAAACACGACACTCAGTCACAGAATCACAGAGCACTTCAGGCTGGAAGACACCTCAGGGGATCTTTAGTCTGTCCTGCTCAAAGCAGGCTCAGCTGTGAGACAGAGAACATTGCTCAGGCCCATGTCCAGTCAAGTTTTGAATAACCCCAGGGATAGAGACTGCACAGCCTCTCTGGGCAACCTGTCCGATTGCCTGACTGTACTCATGGTGAAAAGGTTTTCTTTATACTCTTGAATCTGCCATTGCTTTGAACATAGAAAGTGTTATATAATATTAGCTTCACACAATTTTAAAAATCAATCCCTGTTTGTCTAAAGCTGGTCACCAGAATTAAGAGATCCTCAGTATTACCCTCAATCTGCTTTAGCCCACTGTCTGTAAAATGGGATTAATGCAACATATTCCTCTCATGGTACTAGGAAATTAAACACATTATCTTTTAAGATTATTTTGTATCGATCAGATGAGGAATATATAGCTCTGTTTTTAAAGCAGGATTTGAAGACTGAGTAATAATAATGTTTTGGGCCAGACACTAAGAAAGAAATGCAGTCCTGTGGGGAAAGAAGTATTATCTGTCACGGTCATGAACAAAATGTTGTGAATTAAAACATTTGTAACTTTATATTTCCTAACATTTAAATGCTTTTATTTCCATCCTCAGTAAGTTCATTCCAGTAAAGTTTCTTTGTATACTAGACAACAATAAATTACTCAAATAATTTCTCTCTAATAAGACTCTGTAAAATAGTTGAGGTTTGCTTCAGACATCACAGGTGTAGAAATCATGAGGAGGACTTTGAAGTACATGGTAGCTTTGGTGGCCTTGAATAGGAAAATGTTCCATGTAGGAGAAGAAGTATTGAAGCTGCAGGTGTTGCTTGTTAACATTTGCCATCGCCAAGAAATACAGACCTCTCAAGAATCCATGCCACCTCATTTCAAAATATATTCTTTCTCTTCTGGTTTTGTTTCTTTTGTGTTTTGTTGTTGTTGTTTTATGCTCTTATTTACCTATATTACAGGTGTAAATACTTACGCAGGTTCCTTAGAAGCCATTCCTGAAGCTCCTTTTGTCATGCATTCAGTGTTCACATTTGCATGAGCCACTGTAAAGTATTACATTATTCTGCCTCTGGATGTCAGCATTTGCCTTCATTTGGAAGCATTTATAAATTGTCCTTAGAATCATTTGTCTCCAAGAAACTGTGAATCCAGACAGATTTTGGCAGATGCCAGCTCTCATTTTGAAATAGTCTCAACAGTTTGGTCTGGCTTATGAGCGTTTTCAGGTAAACTGGAATAATCATCCTGAGTCAGAAAATTATATTCTCTATGTAATTGAAAGGATTTTATATTTTTTTTTAAGGATTTCACTTCTAAAATGTAGGAGGAAGGAGGTTCAGTCCTGAATTCACTTTTTTCCCCAACATTCAGACTGCAAGCCATGAGCAAGAAAAAAGAAATAAGAATAGCACAGGTTCAAGCACCTGCTATGCTAACCACTTGCTGATACACTATCAGATGAGCAAAAGCTATGCACAGCTTTTTCTTCCAGTCTAAAGCTTACCTCTGAGGCAAGAGCTGTATGAGGCTGCATTATTCCAGCTTGCATTATGGCCAGGTGGTGGGGACAAAGCTATAGAAAAGCAATCTTGCTCTCCATGAATGTTGTCAGTGATGGACATCATGTGGAGGGAGAGCAGGAGTGTAAAGAGAGAAGAGTGATTATTTAAACTGAAGGACCATAACTACCCAATCTATCCAGCCTGCAGCATCTTTCCTGGTGCACACTAGTAAGCTGTCAAACCCTGTGGGTTAGTAGACTGACTCCTGCAGGCTCAGTCATAGAGGATTCTCCATAACACCCAACTCTTGGTGACACCCAATAGATTTGAAGGAACTCAGCTTATCATGGGACCAATTCTCTGCTATTCTGTAGCTCCTAAAATGTGAGCTCAGAGGCACTGCTAGTAAAGTTTCTCCAGATCTCAGTAACTGGGTAACAATCATGTCCTGTGGAAATCTGTCCACATAGAACATTTTTGCTTCTTATTTTGACTCAGAATCACAAAATCACAGAATATCTCATGTTGAAGGGACCCATAAGGATCATCAAGTCCAACTCCCTGCTTCTTGCAGGACTACCTAAAATTAAACCATATGACTAAGAGCATCACCCAGACGTTCCTTGAATTCTGACAGGCTTAGTACCATGACTGCTTCCCTGGGGAGGCTGTTCCAGTGACCAACTACCCTCTCAGTGGAGAACCTTTTCCTAATGTCCAATTTGAACTTCCCCCAACACAGCTTCATTCCATTTCCTTGTTTTCTGTCACTGGTCACCAGAGAGATTAGCACCTCCCCCTCCACTGCTCCTCTTGAGGAAGCTGTAGAGTCTGCAGTGAAGTCACACCTCAGCCTTCTTTTCTCCAAACTGAACAGACCAAGTGACCTCAGCTGCTCCTCATAAGTCTTGCCCTAGAGGCCTTTCACCATTTTGGTCGCCCTCCCCTGGACACACTCTAATAGTTTGATGTCATACCCAAAACTTCACACAGTACCCAAGGTGGGGCTGCACCAGTGCAGTGTAGAGTGGGACAATCACATCCCTCAGCTGGCTAGCTATGCTGTGCTTGAATCCAATAATATAATATATAATCCAATAAAGTCCAATGTAAAAATGAAAAAGCCCTACATAGAATCACTGAAAGGAAATTATATAGTTAAGTTTGAATTTCTTGAGAAAATAGAAATAAGTGACAATTCATGCATGCAAAAATATTATGTCCCATGTGGATTTATATTCCTACCATCATACATTAAGAAGTTCAGTTTGACAAACACGGTCTGTTGTTAGAATGCTGCCCCCTGAAGCATGACCTACAATTTTATGCTGAAATTCATGGAATTTTCTTTTATTTTTATTCATTGCATTGGCACGTGAGCTAAGACAAGACATGTCTTAGAAGGAGGGAATATTCAACTGTCCCTGTCATATTTTATATTGAAAGACACTTGCTTTCTGATCAGATTTAATGCATGACAGTTACTGAATAACTCAAAGTCAGGCATAATTGTTTTGTTTAATTACAGCTGCCAGAAGTAAGATTCAAATTTAAAAAAAATAAATTCTGAAATTTATATGACAGGAAATCCCTGCCATGCTAAATGTAGTCTGCTTTAACCTAAAGATGGTAGAGCAATATAGTCATAGCCCACTTTGCCTCCCCTTCGATCATTCATTAAACTAGTTTTGATTTACAGATGCTTTTACAACCCCCAAGTGTAATGAAAATGGTGTAAATGCTCTCATATTAAGATGCAAGTGTGAAGATACTTTCCTGCTACATAGCTGCCTCTGTCCTTTTGAACCAAATTAGGGACTGCTTAAGGAAATTGGATGTAAACAAGCCCATGGGACTGGATGGGATGCATTTGTGGGTACTGCAAGAGCTGCCATTCGCTATTGTAAGGCCACTCTGAATCATCACTGTAAGGTCATGGAAATTAGGTGAAATCCCTAATGACTGAAAAAAAGGAAAATGTCACACCCATCTTCAAAGGGCAAGAAAAAAACCTGGGTAGCCAGTTCACTTAATATCTGTCCACAGGAAAATGAAGAGGTAAATCTTCCTGGAGGCCATTTCCAGGCACATGAAGTACAAGAATTTGATTGGGAGCAGCCAGCACAGGTTTACAAAGGGTACATCATGCCTGATGAGCCTGATGACTTTCTATGATGAGATGACTGGGTCATTGAACAGCTGGACACTTGTAGATGTGGCTTTAGCAAGGCATAAGTAGCCCATAGTATCCTCTCAGCCAAACTGAAGAGACAGACTAGATGGTCAATGTTGCTTTGAACAGCTCTCAGAATCTGCCTGTATTCATGAATTTATTCTCTTTTTGCTTCAGTAGCAAAGAAGCATAAGTGCTTATTTCCAACAATCCAATCTAAGTGAATTACTATTATTACTTGATCAGTTCTGACACTCCTTGGTGCAGCATAGTGCATGAAAATACAGTCTCTGCTGAAAAACAGCCCCCATGACAAGCTCAAGAAAGCCAGACACCCTGAAAAATGGAAGGTGGTTTAGTGATTGTGATCTTTGCTTACTTCACTGTTAGTTTCTTCTTCTGTGTTCCATTAAGACTTGGGGAGGGGGGGGCCTTTATCTGTGGTCTGATAACTGCTACTCTACTTGTATCCTATTAACTTTGAATGTAAGAGCAGAAGCAGAAGTACTCAGCACTGAATTTAGACAAACCCTATATCAAGGATGACCACCACATTAAAATTTAAAAGAAAGGCTCATGATTTTTTTCAATACAATTTACTCTGAACACAAAATATCTGGGAGGTATACTTCTGCAATAAACAAAATTGCAGATAACATACAGAACTCATATGATGCTTAAGATTAGAAGTAAAAGTGCTGCTGAAACAAGCTGGTTGTTGACAAAACCAGCTCAGAAGAATCAGTAAGAGGACTATCTGGGTCAAGCTGGGATCTTTTCAGATCTACTCACACAGCAAAACCCACATTGGGAGCTATCAGCTCCAGAGATCTCTGTGTTACACAGGACCCAAACAAAAGGCATTAATGTGGAGAAAGGAAGAGATGCTGTCCACATGCCTAAGATTTTGTGATTCTTCAGTAATGAATACAATGGAAGTTGCATGAGGGTGGATACAGAGTTTCTCAGCACAGCGCAGAGGCATTTTGATAATGGAAAGATAAAAAGGTTGAAATGCTCCTGTTTCCTGTCAGTGGAGAAGGGATGATGGATGTCCTGGGTTCAGCTGGGATAGAGTTAATTTTCACAGGGACCTGGGAGGGGGCATAGCCGGGGCAGCTGACCT
>JANZLQ010000029.1:34343013-34364893 GCA_026212715.1 Elanus axillaris | reverse complement strand
CCACCGGAGGGGGGCGGGGGGAGTGAGCGAACGGCTGCGTGGTCCTTTGTTACCGGCTGGGCTGAAACCACGACAATGGAATATTATGAAAACCCTGGAAAAGCCAGCAAGCAATTCTATGGGCTTCGTCTTCACTGCAGTGTTAGAAATGGTTTTGATTACTGAGATGGACTACAGTTTCTGCACACAAATAACCTTTGTTCTAACATGCAATCACTGTCAGGTAGAACATCTGATCAGTGTTCAGCTTCCCTAATGCTCTTTTCTGTCTTTCTCTTTGTTTTGTTGTTCCTTTACCTTCAGTCATTCTGTTCAAGCTAGAAGGTTAAATGACTCTTTAGAGTCTTTGAACTCAAGTCTTTTAGTACTTTGAAAACAAGAGACAAAGGTTTTGAACTTGATCTGATATTCTATGGGAAGCCAGCACTCTGTTGAAACTTGTTTCATGTGTTTGTAGCAGCCATTGCCACTAATGCTGTGGTGGTATGTACCAGCTGGAGCTTCCCAAGCTCTGGGGGCTTCAGATCCATGAATGGTCATGGAACTACATCACAGCTGTAGAGTTAGCAGAAAAATGTGAAAAACAGAAGTTGGCTTGAAATGATTGAGACTTAATGTCAGTGAGGAATCCAGCAGTGATCTTCATTAAGGGACTAAATTAGGCAATAACAGGTATACTGCTTCTAAAAAAAAGGCTGCACCAAGACCGTCTAGAATTGCTCAGTTTCTACCTGTTCTTCATCCACTGGCAGATTGTATACTAACACTTGTCATTTTTCTAACAATCCTGTTGCTATATGTGGTAAAGCTCAGATAGCTCTGTATCACCTGCCATTACATATTACCTTAATCTATCTGAAAGTAGATGTTAAACTGGATTATAGAGAAACAGGTAATCCTTGTACTATTCTGTAAGTAAAACTAATCCTCAGAACTGAACTTTCAGTCTTACCTCCTGGAAGTACTCAAACAAATTTACCAAATTACTCTGAATTTCTGCTAACTCTCTTAAACAAGGCTGTACTATTACATGATATAGAGTGGTTAAGGAGGAAGAGAATGGATGTCTTCCCTCTGTCCTTTGAAATAAAACCATCCTCTCTTTGCACCACTGGTGTGGTTTGAATGCCATGTTCTGCTCTGAAGCCAGAGCATTAGCTTCCAGTGAAAGGGTTTGTATTTGCCTTTGGTTAGCTTTTCTGTGAGCCTTTTCCAGAAGGAGGGACCTTGGGCAACAGCTGAATGTATGTATCATGAGTTTCTCAGACAGGAGTAAATTTTGTGGGACATAGCTTCAGAATATGGACTCCTTTCCAATGGGTCGTGGAAAGGCCTTCAGATGGTGAGAGCTAGACCAAAGGTATTCTAAAGAATGGACAAACTCTGTAACCTATAAATACCTGGTGCTTTCTTAAAACTCATTAAAAATGTTTCCCAATAAAAAGATGTGAAAGGAACTTGCCAGTGTGAAATGTGTTTGTTCAAGCTGAATCATACCATCGTGGGTTGACATTGGCTGGTCACCAGGTGCCCACCAAGTCGTTCTATCACAGCTGGACAGGGGGAGAAGATACAATGAAAAGCTCATGGGTTGAGATAAGGAGAGGGAGGTCATTCACCACTTACCATCATGGGCAAAACAGGCAGGACTTCAGGGCAAGTAATTTAATTTATTGTCAGTTGATAACAGAGTAGGATAGTGAGAAATAACAACAAAATTAAAAACACCTTGCCCTCCACCATCCCTTCTTCCCAGGTTTAGCTTCACTCCTGATTCTTCTCTGCCCCAAGTAGCACAGGGAGATGGGGAATGGAGATTAAGGTCAGTTCATAACTGATAACTTTGTCTCTGCTGGTCCTTCCTCCTCACGCTCTTCCACTGCTCCAGCATGGGATGCCTCCCACGGGATACAGTCCTTCACAAAATTCTGCAGCATGGGATCTTCAGGAACAAACTGCTCCAGTGTAGGTCCTCAACAGTCCTCTTCATGGGCTGCAGCTTCCCTCAGGGTGTATCCACTTGCTCTGGTGTGAGGCCCTCTACCGGCTGCAGTGGGAAAACCTACCTCACCATGGTCTTCTCCATGAGCTGCAGGGGAATCTCTGCTCCGGCGCCTGGACCACCTCCTCCTCCTTCTTCACTGACCTGGGGGTCTGCAGGGCTGTTTCTCTCCCATTCCTCTCTCACAGCTGCTGGACAGTATTTTTTACCCTTTAAATATGTTACCACGGAGGCATTACCAACAAAACATAAGGAACTCAGCTTTGGCCAGCAGCGGGTCCGTTTTAGATCTGGCTGGAACTGGCTCTGTCTGATGTGGGGGCAGCTTCTAGTGTCCTCTCACAGAAGCCACCACTGCAGCCCCTCTGCTACCAAAACCTTGCCATGTAAACCAATACACATACCAATGTCAATAACATCTGGCTTAGGGATTTATTCTCAGATCTCTTACTCACTAAATTCTCAGGCAAAACTGCTGCATATCTGTTCTGGTTAGACTCCAGCACAATCCTTTAAATAGTAGTAGTTTTTTCTCTTACAAGCTAAAGAAAAATCAGTCCCATTATTATTATTTTTCACTGTTCCTTTAAGGTCATCAGAAGATTTGTTTGCTTCAGTGAGCACTGCTATCTGTGTACATTTTGTATTTTATAAAAATAGCCTACCCTCTTTTCCCATTGCTGCATGGAGGCTGCTTGAAGATGAGACTGGCATAATAAGGTCAGTGCTGCTGGGTAGTGTAACAAAATTGTCAGTAAATGTTAATATCAAAAATAGCATCTCGGAAACATTTTCTTTATTCTTCTCACTTGCTTAAGACATGCAGTTTCATGTCTCACTACTTGCTGTCTTCAGTAAAAAAAAAATACACACAGATTAAAAAAGAAATGCAATTGAAACATTTAATTTAAAGCCAGGAAAAGACTCAGAATCTAGTCATCAGAAGGAACAAGTGTAGGCAGCTATACATACTTAATTTCCTGTACATACTAGCAATAATGTCTTTTGGGGTCAATTTCTGACATGTTTATCATGATCATATCTAGGAACCATGGGTTAAATCCTGGACTATGTATAAATCCTCTTTTCAATGCCTCAGTGGAAGATTCACCATTACAGAAAAATGCGACGCAAATCAGATTACATTTTACTGCCCTAGTGATTCCAATCTTTCTGCCCATTGACCATGCCAACATTCTCTATATGGACACAGTAGAAAATCTCAGAAAAAGAAGCAATAACAATAATAAAACAATTAAAGCCTTACACCACAGAGAGAGAGACAAGAGATTAATTTTCTGGGAAAAGAAATGAGAAAGGTGACAACAGAAGGACAACATCTAAAAAACATGGAGAAGAACTAGTCACACTTTCATATTTTCCTAATGCATAAGCAAAGTAAAAGGCAGTTAAGTTTCCAGCTGTGGGTCTTTGCATCATGTTCTGCCCTTGGTATATGCAAACTTGAATTTTGAGCATGTGTTATCTGAAATGTGGTGCCTGGACCCAAATTTACTGCACTAAACAAGAACAGAATAGGTGAAAGTCTTTGTGGTATATCAGCATGGATGTCAGTGGTAACACTGAGTTCACATTGCCTGTATCCCAGTTGTTGTAGTGTGTGTGACAGAAAGTCTGTGCTAATAAGCATTGATAAGAGGTGCACCATAGTATATCTTTACACTAATATAGTAATCCACGTACCATTTAGGTTGGAGGAAAGTGGAGAGATCTGATATGTGGGTATAGCAGGTTCCAGCCTGCTAGAAAAGATCCACACACATGTACCCACCAGTAATCAGGTTCTAAACTACTGAAGGCTTTTTAGATATTGTTTAGAAAATACCTTTTCCCCTTTGATATTTTCAGGTAATTTAATTTGAACCCATTCTTGCTTTCCTCTTTGGTGAAGAAAAACAACAGATTTGTCGAAGTGATTCACAGAGTTGTTTGTGGGTAACATGCAGTCTAATCCACCTCCTTTCACTAAGCAACTGAAAGATTTACAGCTGAGCTCCCTGAGTGGGGAGGGAACAGAGGGAATCTAAAAGCATGTAATAGCACTTAACTCTTTATTCAATAAGTGCAGGATTTAGTCCACCATCTTTTCAGCAAATACCTTTATGTTTTTTACATTTGTGATGACTTAGCATCCTGACAGAAATTTTTCCATTGTTTATTCAGACTTGTCCAGCAGTAAAGGATTGCTCTGCAATCTCTGTATTTTCAGATGGTTTAGGGCAAAAGGAAGGTTCTATTTGGAGGCTGCACTTAAAAAATCCTGAGGCAAGAGGTTGCATAGCAATGGGAAGAGTGCATGTTCAATACTGAATCATCATCCTTGCCTTTCTGTTACTATGGAGATAGTAACTGCTGCTTCACAGCTTTTTCTGCCATCTTCACAGCTGCAACAGGAGCTTTGGTAGGGTGCATATGATGTCTCTACCTCCCATACCTTCTCTGTCCTTCACAAACACAACAGAAGAAACTAATTATTTTTCAGTTTGTGCTTAGATCCCGGCTTGCTGAAGTACCATGTCACTGCTGTGTCTACCAGTGTCAGTGCATTCTGGGACTGTGTGAAGCTCAAGGGATTAAGACTGATCCTTTCAACACATATACCTCTGAAAGTACTGCTGTGGATTATCTCTTTTCGATCTAAGAGCCTACAAACAGGATACCTTATGCACCCATTTTTTGAGAACTTCATATATACATCCAACTTAATATTGGAATGTGAAAACCATTATAATTAATGTACAAGCACAGTGTACATTTATCAAGTATTTTGTATTCTAGGGCTATAGTGAGGGAGAAAGGGAGGGGAGTTAAGCAGCTGATGACTCCAGGTATGAGGGAGGCATATAGCAAGAAGCCATCTCTCTCTTGTTGTACCAAAAACATTTTAGCTAACACATAGAACAGAGAAGTAGGTCATATGATGATTTCTTTTTATGAACAGCACTTGACAGGCTGCACTAGTTCTGAAGTATGTCTGATTTTCTGAAAGGCATTTCTTCTTTCAGGATAGGAGAAGCAGCTACAACCCTATGTATAGAAGCCTATTTAATGTGCTTCCAATAATCTCAAATGCTACTTTAACTCCATCAAGTCAAGACCATTTCTTCATAATGAGGGCTACCATATATTCAGTTTTTTACACTGAAAAAACACATACCCTTTTCCACTGAGCTATCTTGCCTGCATGGGCTTTGAAGAATTACCTTCTTGTTTGAACTTTTGCTTGTATAATACTTTGTTGCAGCCAAAAGGGCTCAAACTACTCTGCAAGTGCTGTATGACTGCAATGACAATGTGAGTTCAGATCTTTCACCAGGGGCCAACATCTAGCAAGTATGGAAATCATGAGATGTTCTCATGGATGTGCTCCACAGCCGGAGGTAAATATGCAATAAAAGCAAAGCTTTTGAGAAAACACCAGTCTTTCTGTCATTTACTAAGCAACAGAATAGCACTGCAATCACCCAAGAAGCTTCAGAAAGATTATCTGCTTGATGTTATTTTATTACCTTTGTTGAATTTGGTGTACAGGCTCAATCCTTTGACCAACATAAAATGTAAATAATGTTTTGCTTATAACTTTTCATTTTTGCAGTTCATACCATCTACCTTTGAGCATAAATTTTGTGGAGATTACACTCTCTGACTCATCTAAGAGAAATACTCCGCTTATGCCGTAGGTGAAAATTATCTAATGTTAACACTGAGTGGACAAATACCTTGGTATATTATGCTAGTCTTCTGCTGCTTCAAAGCCTTCTCGACGATACATTCAGCGAGATGCAAATCACTCTCAGCTCCTCTATTTGCTCTGTCTAAGGGCGAGTCCACTCCCCATTATCATCAGTCATGCTCCTTCCCTAAGCACAATTCCCGTAAGACTGGAGTCTGGTTTGCATCCCGTTAGGACTAATGGCGCTGCATGCATACATCACGCCATGGATTTCCCGAAGGCCGTTGGGCTGGCCTTGCCGACGGCGGGGCCAGCTGCCAGGCGCCCTGACGGGCTGCGGGGAGGGGGCGGCCGCCGCCAGAGGCTCGGCTCGGATCGACGGCCGCTGTCCGCGGTGCTGGAGCGGGCGCCGGCGCGCCAGCGCCAACGCCAACCGCCACCGCCAACCGCCAACAACCACAGCCAAATGCCAGTCACCACCGCCAACCACCACTGCCAACCACCACCACCAACCGCCACTGCTAACCGCCACTGCCAACCGCCAACCGCCACCGCTGACCGCCAACCACCAACAGCCACCACCAACCGCCAACAACCAACAGCCAACAACCAACCGCCACCGCCAACCGCCAACACCAACCGCCACCCGCCGCTGCCAAACACCAACTGCCACCACCAACCGTCACTGCTAACTGCCACTGCTAACTGCCAACCGCCACTGCCAACCACCACCCACCAACTGCCAACCACTACCGCCGCACCTCCCTGTGGGTACCACAGCAGAAGGGAAATGCTTTTGGCACAGCAAAAGCTAGAAATTGTATTAACTCCCTCACTGCAAACAGATCGAAACAATGCGAGACAGTCTTACCTGCACTCATCAGAACAATACTCCTAACTAATTACTCTGGAAGAATACTAATTCTTATGCAAACATCTATATACAATGTCACCGCCCGGGGAAAGGCGGCGCGGGTGGAGACTAGATGAGTTTTCAAGCTCCCTTCCAAACCAAACCATTCTATGATTCTATGAATATTTAAGCAGATTAAAACAGTTGTAATCCCTTTCCAAAACAGACACATTTAAATATCAGTGTCACCAGAATAAACCAGCTTTCTCCAACAGGAGGGGAGTCACTCTTCTGCCATGATTTTTGGCAGTAACTGTTTCAGAATCTGCTGTAGGTTTAAAACAAATAATCATATTTAAATTATGGCTGGGTTCTTGTGACCAAGTGTTAGTTAGCAGTTAGCTGGTTTTAACAGTGCACTTTAAGAGATTCCATGTTCTTTCTTGAAAACAGGAGAACACCGGTTGAACTTAAGAAGAAACCTGGATTTGGGGTGTTACTCTCTTTCCTCTGGAATTAATAAAGTAGTTCAAAGAGATCAGAGAAAAACAAGATCAAACGTCTGAGACAAGGAAGCATGGCAACATGGTGATAGTGAGCCCTTTATATGGGGACCCTAGGAGTTTTGAGAAGATGGCTTATTAGGAAGATAAATGGGATATAGGAAGCTGTTGCCTGGTTGGCAAGTAGCCAGAGAAGGACATGAATGAGAAGCGCATAAACAATGGTAATAAAGCAGTCACACTCATAAGCAGTGCAGAAAAACACTCCTGAGACAAGGAAAACAGGATGGAAATCCCAAAGAGAGATATCAAAAAAAGAACTACCTAGCTTGTAGGCCTGGGAAATCCCTGGGGGTCCTTTAGGAGTATCTAATTAACTCCATTGCTATCCTATGATTTGATTAGCTGTTACTTTTCACTGTTGTTTTTTTTTTTTTCTTATTAGGAGTTTGTAAATGTTTACTAAAGAGTGAAAAAAAATGTCAAAATTAATGGATTTGAATGTCCAGGTAACCAACTTTCTTTCAACTTACAGTATTCAAAGCATGTGAGTAGCTTCATTTAAAAGATGGATTTTTTCACACTCTCAGCTATGACACTTGTCATGGGACAGACAACACTGTCCAAAACAGATTCCACTGATTTATGCCATATAGAATTAAATTACTCAAATATTATGGACTTCATGGAAATAAAGTGTTCCTAATTTTACACTATATTTTCCTTGGCTTCATTCATCTCCTTACTTCTGTTTATAAATCTTTTTCATTTTAAACAATGTATGTCCTTCAAAGAAGGTATATAGTACTCCAGAAGAGTACTGACATGTCTGACAGCTGTCTTTGAGACAGGCGCACTGTAATTGATATGAGCATGTTAAAAAGGGATGGAATAACTCAACATTCAAATTTTATTTTTGTTGCTTGATTATGTTTTGTAGAATAATTTCTTAGAAGGGCAACAAACAGTACCATGGCCAAGGCTTTTATATCCTACAGCTTCATTTATTCATGACCTTAACTGTTGCTGGTTTTTTGTCCACACCTCTGAAAGGGTGCAGGACAGCAGGTCTTATTTTAACAGGATATTTGTCTAGAAGCTCTCTATCAGATCAAATCATTACTCAACAAAGTAACAGGAGCAGTGTGAAGTAGCAGGTTTTCCATTAGCATTCTGCCTAGAACAAAGGTGCACTTCTGCAACTAAGGACTTAGTGCATATCTCTGTTTTCTCTTTTGGAAGGGGCACAACAACCACACACTAAGTACATTTAAACAGCTTCATTCTTTGGATTCAGTTCAAGAAGGAAGGTATCTTTTACCAGTGTGCTCAATACAGAATTCTCTAAGAAGAACACAGCTGTTGCTGTGTTATCTCATCTCTTCTTCTCAAAAGGCAAGTCTTTTCCTGTTTAAAGTGTGAAGGAGATTTATCATTCCTATTGTACAGACATTGCTGGCCCAAGCTCTGCTTTCTTTCCTGAATCAAATCAACAGGATTTGTTCTAGGAATCAGTACTGTTACAGATCACGAAAACAATGTTTGTGTCATTAAACCATGACAGAGGGAAATAATTTTGGAAATCCTTCATGTTTGTAACTTCAAAATAATACAGCAATCAAGAAATCAGCATGTTTCATCTCAGACAATAACACAGAAATCTTAATCTTTGACAGTTACAATAATCCTTAAAATATTATTTTAGATACCTTTTGGCCTTTTAGAAAACATTTCATACTAACTGATTTTAATAGTCTACATCAGTATAGGCAGCATTTCCATGTGAGTGAAAAACAGTCCAGATTTGCTGTACAGCCCAGCATAAGTAGACCATGTCTGTCAGAAAAACAATGCTTATTAATATGATTGCAGATCCCTCATGTATTTTTTCATGATTATTATTTAGCCTTATATTATTTAGCCTTATAATTTTGCAGGAAGATGTAACTTTATTAGAAAGTTCTGACATAAAATTTTATCTTTTTAAAGTTTGCTGAGTATTGAAGTGTATAAAGGGAACATTCCTTTACCAAGAGGGTAGGCAAGCACTGGAACAGGCTTCCTAGAGAAGTGGTCATGCCTGTCAATGTTTAAGAGGCATTTGGACAATGCCCTTACTAACATGCTTTAACTTTTGGTCAGCCCTGAAGTGGTCAGGAAGCTGACTAGATGGTTGTTGTAGGTCTCTTCCAACTATTCTGTTCTGCTCTGTTCTATTCTATTCTATCCTGTTCTATTGTGTTTTACATAATTATTTGATTTGATGTAAAATATTTTTACCCTTTGCTTTTATAAAATCTCAAAAGTGTTGAAGTCAGAGTACCTTGAGAGGTCAAAATGTGTAAATGGGTACAGTAAGTGTGCTTAACTCATAACATTGCCTAACTGGCAAGGAAGTGTGTTCTTTGGAGATGTGGGCTCACAAGCAGCGGCAAATCATTTTGCTTTGGATTCTGAGGTCTTCCTGGTGCTTAGTGTGCAGTTTAGAAGAGCAGCATGTGGTATACACAGTTCTTTCTGACTTGATCTGTTGTGGGCATATATTGGAGTTCATTGCTGTTACTTTCTTCCTTGATGCTAAACCATAAATATGCTACAGGGAGGAAAGGAAGAGCAGTGAATTTTTATGGGAAGAGCTTACAATTTTGAATAAAGTGTAAGCAACACCATTACAGACAGGTGCCCTAGTTTTTGCTGTCATAAGTTTTTGCAGTCAGAAATAGCTGGGTTTCCTCTTCTGTGCTATCTTCACAGGAAAATGAAAGCTGAAATTCTCATTTATATTTTAAAGTCCCCCCCATGCCAAGGATGCCCACGGCCATGTGCTTCACTGAGTCACACTCAAATTCTGCTTTACTCCACTGTTAGCCCTTCTGAAGTCAGCATAAATAAAGGAGATACATGACCTTGAATGTCAGCTTTTACTTTTATATAGATATGCACAGTCTCATTTGATATTTACTGGAATTATCTGGCTCATATAAAAAGTTCAAACGGAGTTTCTGTACAAGCAATTTTTTGGTTCTGTATGCTATAAAGAATAGATACCTTAATGTATCTAGCATCTCTGAAATCTGTGTCTCAAATATTTTCTCAGTTCTTTATTGTTTTCAGTTTTGTTACAAAACCATACATAATATCTTTGCTGTTCAAAAGACCTAAGAAAAGGTTCTTTGTAGATTCTTTTACCTACACTGAGTTTATATGAAACAAGTTTATTTCATCCTTATTTGATGAAACGTGATTCTCAGAATCAGTTAAGAAAAAAATACTTTTATCAATAATTCGGGATTAAGAAGGAAAAGGCACTCCATCTGATTTGCTATGCTTATTTGCTTTAAGTTCCCCTAGTAATTTACAGCAGTTTCCTCTTTCCCAGTCAGTACTGCTCAGGGAAGGCTGTGATACTGCTCAGCAATTCCATCAGTTTCACACTCTGTGTTTGAATGCACATAATAAGGTACCACACATCATTTTTTCCACAGTAATTGTCCATGTGCCCTCTTAACTCTAAGAAGTGTGAAGTAATTTAAGATAGTTTACTCTTTGTAGATTGAAAGGCAATTCCCTATTCATTTCAGAGAAGCAAACAATTCCAGAGCCAGTTGCTGCAAAGCCACTGATGTACAGTAGCTTGCTGATGTGTTGGTTCACCTTAGAACCATCTTCTGTGTGGGAAGACTCATGATCAGCTGTCTAATCTGGCACACACTGAAGCACTGGTCATGTTCTAGCAAATTTTATAAAGCTCAGACTTTTGTACCATTTTTATACACTGAAGATCATGATTAAATCTCTACAGACATTAAGTGAAGTATCTGTGTATAAGCATAAATTATGCTGACTCTTTAGAAAGGTCAAATTTAATAGAGTTTCTAATGTATATCAAGTTATTCAAGGAAAATACAAACAAAATGCTCCATACAAAAAGGCAACTGCCATCTATGGACTCAAAGAAGTGATCAAATTTATCAGCTGAAACAGAGGCTGAACTTCCTTTGTCTGGCACAAGGGTGATGTAATTCAAGTCATTTTAGCCTGTATTGAAAAATGGCTAAATTAACTCAGATGACTTTGTAACTGTCATAAAAATAAGCATGTAATTCATCACTACAGGTCAATTAAGGCAACTTATCTTGCTATGTGATAGAAACCTTGTGCCTGAATTCTTTCATTTATTGGGATCATTTAAGGACCAGTTTTAGTGTATGGATAATTTGCTTCATCACCTGTGAAGAAGGAATATGACAGTAATTTTGTACAGCTATCAGCTGTGCACACAGTTTTGTCAGTAAGAAGATGCTATTCCCTGTTTCTGAGCCTATGCTGACTATGGGAAAGAACAAGATGTCAGCCTGTGAAATTGTAACTTTCCATTGCACCTGGCACAGCCTTAGAACAAAAAGCATGGTGACTTCATTGGAGTTAGTCTTTTGTTCTTTTACATGTAAATATACCATTGGGTTTGGAGTTTATGGAGTTTTTCAGAAATTCACTAGTTTCTGATCTGTCCACAAGCAAAGACATTAACCTGTAATAAAAACAAATTATAAGTGATGCAAAGTAACTGTGAAGTGTCTCATTCTGTAAGATGTATTTTCACTTTATTAAAGTTTTTATATTGCAAGAATAAATTAATTTTATTTGTTACATAAACTGTGTAAGGGAACAAAGGAGAAACTTACTATGAACTTAATTAAATTGCTATGTATAATGCCAAGAAAGATCACTCACAACATAATATATCCTCTTGGACCAAAGGTGTTTAAAGAGATAATTTACCTGATGATAATAGGCTTTGAGATTATAAATGCTGGTTATTTGCTTTGGAGCTAGCTATTTCTCATGGAATTATCATAATAAATATATTGCTTTTATGAAAGAATTAATCATAATTGCATTTCTCTAAGATGTGCTGAATACATATACAGCTGAGCAATTAATAAATACCATGTTGTGTCATTTGTGTATGCCATGGATTCAGAAAATGGCAAAAGAAATTATTTTCCTTTCATTTGAATCTATGAAGATTTTGAGCATTCTCAATGAATGCAGCAAAATTGCATCAATAAACATTAGCATAGAAGAGGAAGAATGACTCAGACTGCACTAACTACCCATCAGCAGACCCTAAGTGCCTTTGTGAAAAATTGTTAGATACTGTGCCAAATTTCTTCAGTTCTGTGTATTATGGAAAGAATTTGACCCCTAGTCTTTAATCTTCTTCAAGAAAACAAATAGTTTTGAAAATAATTATGGAAATTAATGTCTGTTTGTTTAGACAGGCATGTTTTTTCCACCTCTAATATCTTGCCACTGATTGAATGGTTATAGAGAATGGGTTTGGGAGACCTCCACCTGAGAATTATCAAAGCCCTCAAGTGTTGTCTCTTCCTTGGCTGTGGGACAACCCTTCAGCTGAGGTAAAGGAAGTACTACCACATCCTGACTAAGGTACCCAATCATCTGAGCCATCAGCTATATGCGAGGGGACAGTGGGAAGATGTGTTTCAGTAAGTCTGTCCTCAGAGTCAGTGATCTAGACTGTGGGTTGCAGAAAAGTCCTAGACATTGATTAGCTGCACACTATGAAATCTCAGGTGGTTGTGCATATGCCAGTCAAGAGAAGTGAAGCGTCCATGGATGCTTTCTTACTGAAAATTTCAGAAAATTTAGGAGGGAGAGCAGGTAGCTGATTGTCTGAGGAACTAGATTTTTGCCATCTCTCCCAAATTTGCAATCAGTTCCCTAAGGTGCTCTCCATAACAGTGTAAGGAATGCAGTTGTGCAAGATAATTTAAATGTGAAACTCAGACGAAGAAGCAGGAGACATCAGATTTTTACATCTGTATGTAATTTTCCATATTTCCACTGTCCCTTCCCCCATTCATACACACATCAAAAGGCCAGCCAGTATCTCACACTAGATACTGAAGAAGCATTCATTCAGACACATGGATGTGAAATACTACTTCTTTATCAGATTCCTTCTTCCTAAACTAAATAATTTCAAACATTTTAGATTGGGATCTCCACTGGATTTTTTTATAAATATGTGATTAGCAAGGGCAAATGATGTCCACATATAACCCACAGTTGAATTGTTAGCAGACCTCCACTCCTAGTACATATTCATAAAAAACTGCATGCTGTGCTTTCCTCAGAAAGCAGTAAATTCCTTTGTAAGCATTTCAAAGTTTGTATGGCTCATGTTGCCTTCATCTTCGCCTAGAAGCAGAGTAGCTGAACAGTAAACTAATTTTAAATCCTTTAAAATTATCTATAAAGTTAGAAGAATTTAGCATGCTGATAAGACATTAAAATCAAGTGAGTTTTTACTCCAGTTCTGTAGAATACTAAGATTTGGAAGATCATTTATCATTAAATCTCAATAAGAACAGAACTGACAATACTATTCATGAGATTAACTTTGAGCCTAAATATTAATAGTTAATTTAAGTCCTCTGAGTTACAGTGGTGCTATGGTGACTGGGTCACTCAAATAGTGCTACTTCAGTGAACTGATTTCAAAATTGGTAGCCTGGAAACTTCTATACCATTAAATTCTATAAAAATGAGAGTAGCACTGCATTTTCTCCTGACCTACATTTCTGCAGTATTTCTGAAAGGCATTAGTGCAATTGGTTTGATGCAGATGTGGGATTTAGAAGCAAGGTGTAATATATCATTATTTCAAAAAAACTTAAAATAGAACCTGATATCTAATGCTTTATATTAATTCAATTATATCACTACAGTTTGTATTTGTGTCGGATGGGATGAAAGTAATTACCCTCTATCTCAGTCCTGAAGGCTTTGGCAAAGGAATGTTAACTACTGCAGGAATTTTTGCACCACTCTACATTATCAATTTAATTGCCACTAACTATACTTTGTTCTTCATGGAGATGTAATTATTATGTTTATTTTGATCAGCAAAAATTTCTAGCACAATTCATAGGAAACTTCAGATCCTATTAAAAGAATGAACAGTGCTTTTGCCCATCAAGAATCATTAGCTCAGATAGGTCAGGATCTCTGATGAAGCCCATGAAAACAGGTATCTTGGGCAGCTGTGGTCAGAGCAAGGTTCTTTCTGTTCTCTGAGCTTTTCCATTTAAGAGTCTCTGCCATGCTTCTTCTGTAGCAGTGGTTGCTACCAGCTTGGTCCCTTGAGACTGCTCTGTAAGTAACACAATGGACAGTTGCATTTGCCTGACGAAGTGAATCTTTAAGGGACTTTCTTTTCCCCTGCACAATTGCAAAAGATGTGATTTCTCTAAAACCCTAAAAATAGCTGGCAAAGTAAAAGAAAACTGATAAATTAGTTACCAGGGATTTTTATTCCTATTCACATAGTAACAGCTTCTCTAAGAGTTGAAATAGATGTGCTTTAGAAACAATCTCTTATTTCCCATTGTTCATACAGCACAAGGGGTATGATTTTATTAATGTGTCTGGAGACATTGGTGTGTGACTATAATTACTCTGAGTGGAGGACTGATTTAATGATTCTGAAAAAAGTTTGTTTTCTTACACCTGCTTGAATTATCTTTGTATTTGTATATACATATGTAGAGACATTTACATATACATATGAGTAATAATATATGTGCTTAAAGGACTTTCTATTGATACTAAGATCTGACAAGTTACACAAACCACTGAACAATACAGGGATACAGATATTTTTACTTCAGTTTCAGCATTTTTGTTCAGCAATTGTGACCAAAGTTACTAAATCTGTTTCAAGACAAAATCACTACAATACTGCCAAATTAAATTACAAAACTGCAATTACAAATTACACACTGCTCATTTAAAAAACTGTTTCTCAGAAACATCATTTTTAGGTCATCTGATCTGCCCCTCTTCTCCCATTGCATCTAAAGCCTTTGTGCAAAGTAAATTATATATATCAGGAGCCATGTGAAGAACTGAAAGAGTTCTATTTATAAAAGAGTCAACTAAAGTAATTTTCATTGTTGGACAATTTGGAGACTTCAGTAGCTAGGAACTATGAGAAGCTAGAGGAGAAGCTAGAGGTCCAACCACAGGACCCCTCCACCCACTGCAAAGATCATTGAGGGACTTCGCTTGGCTGGGGACATGGAGCTCATTACCCTGGTTGCCATTACCCTCTTCCTGAAGTTGAGCAGGGCTAGACTGTCTCTGGGCATTTTCCTTTTCCAAGCATCAAGGGTTCTTCCCCAGAAACTTCTCAACAGCATTGGAGTGTGGTTCTTCCTGGTGCAGCCATTCCCATCCCCATAGCCTAATTAAAGTCACTGTGCCATGGGACAAATATGAGCATCATCATATGGAGTCAGCTGGGAAAGATGTGACCTGCAATACCTGGCTGTAATCACTGAGGTGTCATTTCAGTAACTAAAATACTTTCTTGGTTTTTTTAATGCGTCATTCTTCAGACCAATATTCTAAGGATGTCAAATACCCTCTGATCAAACATAGCAAATTTCTGATAAACTAATTCCTTACATCAGCCTTATTCTTGCTGTTATGAGAAAATGGCTGTCAAAAGCCTTGAAAATTACTCACTTCTTCATATTCATTTAAATATATATTTTATTTCTTTTAGATATAATCTTTTCTATATGTATTTATTTACATATGATATATATATTATATAAGATTCATTTAAAGTTATATATTATATCCATGTTTAAGTATAAACCTACTTACAAAATACCTTCAAGTCATGAAAAACATTTAATTTCTCTGATACATTTTTACAATACAGAATTTGTCAACATCTTCTTAAAATGGCCAGATCTTAAGAGCCTTGCCTTTCATTTCACAACACCTTCACAACCATATGCACCAAATGAAAGACTAATACAATTCTTGTGTTTTAGGAGTGTATGTACAATTTAAGTCAACAGTTATCTGATTAGAAAGCATTCTTTCTCTCTCTGTTGTGCATACTTTGTAGAAAGTATTCATGTTAGGCATGAGACCAAATTTGGCAGTACACGGGTTTTGTTTTACTGCTCCCCTTCTTCCAGAATTACAGCTAAAAGCCCTGCACTGTGTCCCCTGGGAAACACTGTGGTGAGTGAGGAAGCTACGGCTCAGTGGCTGGGGAAGGCCCAGGGAGTTGGGCTTGTTTGTACCCACTGGATTGCTTTCTCCTCTGCAGCTCCAGCATGGTGGCTTCACTACATATCGCAGGTGGCTATTCTGGGTCTGTTTCTGAGCATCTGAAAATGCAATTGTATGATTTCATTTCCCACACAGCCTTATCAAGTGGCCATGAACAATATTTTAAGACAAATTTAACCTGTCTCCAATACTGTAGGTAGGCTCAGGACACTGAGAGAGGAAAATAATTTTGTTTCTCTAATGTTTCATTCCCACTGTGCCCTCCCATTCAAAATGTAGGTGTAATCTGTCATCTTCACCTTCTCCAAAAGAGCTGTCACTTTCCAAGGCTGTAATGCCACTCTTGAGCCAGCCAGGAGAGGGTGCTGGAGAACACAGCCTGCCAAACAGCTGCCTGGGTACTTCTGTTCCTCAAATTGCAAACCAAAGTCCATTCAACAAGTTATTCTGCTTTCCTGTTATCCCACCTCTACTTCATTCCCTTGCTAATGCAGACTTCTTGCTGCCCACTGTATCCCTTTCAACTGACATATTACAAGTCCAGGCAAATAATATACCCAGATCTCCTCAGGTGTGGAATTTTATTGAGACGGGTTAATCTGTTATTTGTAAAAGACTTAACATCCCCTAATCTTAAACATAAATTTAGATATCTGTGGCACCCATGTACCTGTTTAAAGGTTCCATAGAAAATCGTAGAACCATAGAACAATAGATTGGTTTGGGTTGGAAGGGACCAAGGGTTGGAAGATCATCTAGTTCCAAGCCTCCTGCCATGGGCCAGGACACCTTCCACTAGACCAGGTTGCTCAAAGCCCCATCCAACCTGGACTTGGACACTTCCAGGAATGAGGCAGCCACAATTGCTTTGGGCAACCTGTTCCAGTGTCTCACCACACTCATCGTAAAAAATTTCTTCCTTATGTCCAGTCTAAACCTACCCTATTTTAGTTTAAAATTGTTGCCCTGTCGCAACAGACCCTGGTAAAAAAACTTTCTCCGACTTTCTTATAAACCCTTTTTATTGAAATGCTGCAGTAAGGTCTTCCTGGAGCTGTCTCTTCTCCAGGCTGAGCAACCCCAACTCTCTCAGGCTTTCTTCATAGGAGAAGTGTTGCAGCCCTTTGACCATTTTCATGGCCCTCCCCTGGATCCACTCCAACTGGTCCCTGTCTTTCTTGTGCTGGAGACCCCAGAACTGGACTCAGTACTACAGGTAGGGTCTCACCAGAGCAGAGAATCACCTCCCTCGACCTACCAGACATGCTTCTTTTGATGCAGCTCAGGATACGGTTGGATTTCTGGGCTGCAAGCTCACATTGCCATCTCATGTCCATTTTTTCATCCACCAGTATCCCCAAGTCCTTCTCTGCAGGGCTGCTCTCAATCACCAGCCTGTATAATATATATGGCTGATATATATATATAATATACTGGCCATTACCGCAACCCAGGTGCTGCAACCTCGCACTTAGCCTTCTTGAACTTCATAGGCCCACTTCTCAAGCCTGTCCAGGTCCCTCTGGATGGCATCCCTTCCCTCAAGCATATCAGCTGCACCACTCAGCTTGGTGTCACCTGCAAACTTGCTGAGGGTCCAATCAATCTCCACTGTCTATGTCATTAATAGAGATAATGAACAGTACCAGTGTCAGTGTAGATCCCTGAGAGATAGCACTTGTCACTGATCTCATTTGGACATTGAGCCATTGACTGCAACTCTTTGGATGCAGCCATCCAGCAAATTCTTTATCCATCAAATAGTCCATCCGAGTTCCAAAGAACAAATGTATTAATTTTCTTAGCCTGCAGCCTGGAATTAGGAAACAGAAGTCTTCTGGAATGGGAAGTATTTAGATAAAGTAGTACACCATCTCACCTTTTAAATTAAAATGTTTGTGATATTTTTACATGCATAAAAAAAAATGCTGGTACAGTAGTATGGTGTTGCTACTTTTACAAATGCTGCTATGATCCCCTGACTTTCAAAAGTGACAAACAGCAGTAATAATTAAAGAATAAAACCAGGAAAGATGGCATTATGTTCAGGCAGACAAAACATCCAGGCTAGTAAGTATTTATGGCAACAAACATAGAGGGTATAACTCTAACAGTCACCTGTGTTCTCTAGCCTTAATAGCAGGAGCACCTTTGTGTGACCCTCAAAACAAATGAGGGAGTTCTTTGCCATAATGTTAAAATGAACTGTGTAATTATTTTCTTCTGGCATGATTAATTTAGTCTATCACATTTGGAAAACTTTTTTCCTAAGTTCACCTGATTTGGGTTTTTTTTATTGCTTTCAAAACTAGCTTTAATTATTTTTAAATGCATGTGAGTTTTCAAATGGAAGAACTCTGCTCACCTGGTCTGTGTCAAGTTGTCAGAGCAAACTTTTAACTGGAGGCAATGTGTATAATTCATCAGTTCAATCATCTGAGGACAGAACAAGAGACAGCAAGGCCCCTCTTTTGTTATTCAGCTGTGGGAATGGAATAGCAACTACAGCCTTCCTAGGGTGCCTTTTCCACCCATCATGCCTGACTCTATAGGACAAACAGACATCCTTCCCCCAGGCTGCCCTGACAGAGCACCTGAGGAACGTGCCAGCAACATCCAGGGGCTGCCCCAACACACATCCCATCTTTTCTGTTCTAGAGGTGTGGAGGGAAGCAGTATGTAAGGGAAGGAAGGGGTTAAGGATGGGAGAGTGACCTCTTCCACCCTAGACAAATTTGTGCAATTGAGGAGTGAGCAGCTGGTCACAGGAAAAAGCAGTGACCAGAGAGGAAAAATCCAACAAAATGTAGTGATGTGACCCCATAGCTAACTAAGCTATGGACCACTGTTCTGCAGAATGTGGTGGACTTTGAGAGTGTAGAGATGGCTGCAGAAAACAACTGGGAAATTTCATGGATCAAAATCCAGCTAGACCTATAAAATACAATGGTTTTTCCTCTGCTGGAGAAAGCCCTTGACCTACAAATTGCCACAGCCTGAGAAAATATTTTGCAAACATATCACTGCATGCATAACCCTGACCTTCTATGCTTTCTCATGCACGCAGTGCTGGCCAGTGGCAGGCGGGAGACTGTCATACAGCCCTTTAGCCTGAGCTCATATGGCCTCTCTTAGGTTTTCACTAGCTTAAGTGTTTGCATTATAATAAATATGAATCTGAAAATTTTTATTTACCCCCAAAATTTCCAAGGATTTCTATTAATTCCATTAAAAAAATCTGTTTAGCTGGAGTAAAATTAGTGGTCATAATTTAAAATATTATGCAGGGACACCATAGTTACAAATTACTCTGTCTTTCCAAATATTACTATGTATTTACTACCTAACACCAAACTCAATTTTCTTTTAAGAGGTAAAATCAAGTATATAATTAAATAGGTTCATTAAATTGATTTTGATGAATTTATTTTAAAAAGCACTCATACGCACTTTATATACATATATACAAGCAAATATATATAGGTTTATGGTATTTGTTCTCATCTTCAAGACGCCCACTTTGTGAAAAAAATAATTAGACATGTTTTAAAATGTAGTGACATGAATATACATATTAAGCTGTCACATGTTGTAGTGAAAATAAACACTTTGGCCAACATTTCAGTGGAAATTTGCTCAAAAAGGACTATCAGATAACAGATTTTAATTGCAAGACAAGCTTATTACTCTCATGTAAGTGAAAAAAAAAAGTGATGCAACTAGCAAGGGACATTTGGAATACTTCAATAACAAGAGAAAAATCCAAACTGTTAATCTGCCACTCGGTGGGTATGAACAAATGATGCTGCCAATTTTCATTTCATGAAACAGATAACTTGCCAATCAAGTGGTTACCACGAGTGACAACTGTGAAAGATCTCAGCTTTGAAAAGGGATGCAAGAAGTTAAGAAGACTGAAGCTGCTGCATCCCAAGGAGTCGATCAAACATGTCAGGAACCAGTCGCTGGCACAAAGGCTGACTGGCACAGACACAGTCCTGTTACTAAACTCCCAGGAAGCAACAATCCCTGCTGCAGTCTGAAGGGCAACTGGGCTGAAAAGCCTAGAGAAGTAGATTTTATTCTGGTAATATCCACCAATGTTCAACTGGGAGCCAGCCACAGTGCTGGCCTCATCTGTTTCCCCCTCAATCCTAACCAAAATGATCATTTTTGCACAATCCGTAAGCATCCGGAAGAACAGGAGATGACTAACAGCCAATGTGGATTAGTTAAGAATAAATTATGTCAAGCCAATATAAATTCCTTTGTGACAGGGTGAGAGGCCTGTGGGTAAGAGAGAAACAGCTGAAGTCATATATTTTGATTTTAGTACTTCTTCTGACACTGTACTGATAGTGCATTCTCAAAGCAAACTAGGGACACATGATAGAGATGAAAATATCATTGACTGGGTGTGAAACAAGTTACAAAATCGCATCAGTAGGACAGTTATCAATGTCTCACTGTAAAAATGACAGTGTATATTTCATTAGGGTCCTCAGGGATCTGCCCTGGGTCTGGCAAGCAGTTCCATTAATAGCCTGCATGATGAAATAAGGACTATATGATTAATGTGCAGACAACTCCAAGCTGAATGGGACTGTCAGTGCTTTCAAGAATGCTTAGAATTCAAAATCATCCTAACAAATTATATAATCTTAGCATAATAGGATGATTTTCTAAAAAGGATAAATGAAAATTAATGAATGAATAATGAGCTGCACAGAATAAGGAAGAACTTGTTAGGTAGCAGTTCTGCAGTAAAGGATTGGGACTGCTGTGAAACACAAGATAACTCCACTGTCATATGAACAGAAAAAAATACATAATGGTTTCCACAGATGCTAAGCATGAAGTACTTCCTCAGCTCACAGGGGTTCCACTGGAATGGCCTGTCCAGGTCTGGATGCCACTTAGAGCTGCTATAGATGTGATGGGCCCTACAAAGCAAGACCTCCAAACAGAAGATTGCACAAAATACAACTGTTAGGCATACATAAGAGATAAGCGGAGGGCAATATTCGAATACCTAAGAAGCTGCTACAGAGACAAAAAGGGCACTCTCTTCTTCGTGGCTGTGGTGGACAGGATAAGAAGTAATGAGTTTAACACTTTAGCACAGAATGTTCACACCAAACACCTAGTAAAGATAATGAAGAGTGGAGGACTAATTTAGTTGGGGAGATTATGGAAACCATCACTGGAAACTTTTAAGAGCAAATAAGACATGTATCCACCAGCAACAACATAGATATGTTGAAACTCTTACTACTAGAATAATTTCAATTACCATTCACAGAGAACACTATTTATTATTTGATATATGCAACAGAGGAGAAAACCAAAACACACACACTGATGTTAGGAAGGAACGTGATTTGTTATGTGCAGGAACAGAAAGTCAGAGTATCTCCAGATAAGCACATGCCTGTGCCTTTACACAGTCCGGGGATTGCACATCATCTTGGTTTAACCCCAGCCAGCAACTAAGCCCCACGCAGCCATTCACTCATCTCCCTCACAGCAGGATGGGGGAGAGAATCAGAAGGGTAAAAGTGAGAAAACTCATGGGTAGAGATAAAGACAGTTTAATAGGCAAAGCAAAAGCCTCACAAGCAAGCAAAACAAAACCAGGAATTCATTCACCACTTCCCATGGGCAGGCAGGTGTTCAGCCATCTCCAGGACAGCAGGGCTCCATCA